>VDFB02274714.1:14052742-14153423 GCA_007258455.2 Sequoia sempervirens
GGAGCATGGGTGTGGAGATAACAGACACCCCAACAGTTTTGTATGTCCAAAGGCCTTATTATGATTACACTTATGTTGAAATGCCTTATTATGGTTCCAGTTACGTCACTGATAATCCCAGCGCCTGCACCATATGCTGAATTCTCGTATACTTCGTGTCTCAATTATAGCAAGTTGCAGTTTCTGATGTATGTTTCTGAAATGTTTTGATTCCCATTGGGATAGAAGTTTTATATGGGTCAACTCGTATGTCAGTGGGAGATTTTGTTAGCCACTTCAGGAGTGGTTTTCTTCCTTATCCTTTTAGATGGGGTATTAGAAAGGCAAATAAACTTTCTCTATGCTTAATCTTAGATCAATCGAATAATGTGCAAGCACGTAAGTGCAAATTCAACTAGATTGTTACAGAATAATTGTTGGTTAATTCGGATGATGCAATTGAATGTAAATTTAGTAAAGATAATGTAAAGCATATGGGTATTTAATTCTATTGAATAGGACAATTGAGGGGGCGGAGGTGGGGGCTGAGCAAGGTGAATCAGTTGTCAGAGAATTAATTGTAACAATTGTTGGTTAATTTGGATGATGCAATTGAATGTAAATTTAGTAAAGATAATGTAAAGCATATGGGTATTTAATTCTATTGAATAGGACAATTGAGGGGACGGATGTGGGGGGCTGAGCAAGGTGAATCAGTTGTGAGAGAATTAATTGTAACAATTGTTGGTTAATTTGGATGATGCAATTGAATGTAAATTTAGTAAAGATAATGTAAAGCATATGGGTATCTAATTCTATTGAATAGGACAATTGAGGGGGCGAAGGTGGGGGGTTGAGCAAGGTGAATCAGTTATCAGAGAATTAATTCTTTAATTCAATAAGTGGAATTAATACTTAATACTACTTAAATGATTAATCATCAAATGCCAATGCAGAAACTCAAATCCAACACATACACACAATAACGTCGGATTTACATGGAAAATTCAATGAAGAAAAAACCACGGTCACACTATAGAGAATATCAATTTAACCAATTACAAAAAGAATCACTACCTAAAATAAGGACTCACTATCAAACATGGCTACAACCCGAAGGGTTCATTGCCATAAAAATACAAAAAAACTTGTTATAGAAAGACTACAATCCCAATGCAATAAAAGATTCCACCATAGTCACTTGATCAAGTTGCATGAATGATAGAGTTTACCTTTTGCTCACTGCATCCAAAAGCTAAGAACTAACCTTTGCCTGATCTCTCACACTCTCAACACACACTCTTAATGAATGGAATCAATGTCACAAAACTGCCTTATCTCTTTTCTCTTACTATGCTTCTTCGCTCTTCTATATTTTCCATTACTAACTCGTCTTGTATTTATTCCATCTTCAACTTTGAACATATCCAAAGTCAGCTATCCAAATCCAAATTCAAATTAAGTTAGCGTCAAAACATCCTAGGGTAGAATTAGAATGAGGGTAACCCAAACACATGCTTTGAATCATTCGCAAAAGTAGTATTTTGCACAAGGTCGACCAAACTAGTGTAAAACACATAGAACCATTAAGCGCAAAATTTCTAAATGCCGAAATTAATTTCAATACAATTAGGGAAACTTAACTTTAGAACTACTTATCATAAGACTTCATCAAAGAGAAATCTAGATCAACACCATTTCTTTCAGACCTCAATTAGAATCACATAGAGAACCATAGTTCACAACTGGTGAACATAACTTGCACTGTACAATGAACCAACAACCAAGAATCTTAATATAGTACCTTTTCACAACCATGAACAACACATTTGAACCACACAACCATAGGAGAAAATTTGGACAAAAAACTGGAGCAACCACTAAACACTTGCAACATATCTTTATTACAATTTTCTCAATATCTTGGACATATACAACAAACAACTAGTAGATAACCAACTGACTGGTTAACATTAATGACAACACCTTCAATCTTTCCATTATTACAACAACATCCCCCTTTGTCATTGATGGCAACACATGATATGAAAAACCATAGAAAACAACATACAAGCTTTGAATACATTTTTTGTTTCTCCCCTTTAGAAGATAATTTCATATATGTTTTTTCTCTCAATTTTTCTTTCCTTTTTCACAGGCTTCTTCTCCCAAAATTTATTTCCTTTTTCACATGCTTCTTCTCCCCCTTTGACATCAATGGCAAAGGAAAAATAGTACTTTACTTTAATTTCTCCTTTGACATGAAAACATAATACTCATAATGACAACACCTGATACTACCTACTCCCCTTGAGAGGTAGCCATAAAAACATCAGCTTAAAAGATAGATCCATGGGATTGATGCATCTCCATATGCATCTAGTTCAAGAAAGGAGGGGCAACAACCCCCAAATTCTCTCAGAGATACTCAAAAGTATCTTTAGGAAGAGCCTTTGTGAAAATATCAGCAACTTGATCCTTAGTCAGAACATACTCAAGCTTTAGTTCATTCTCCATGACCTTCTCTTTCAACAAAATGATATCTGATAGATATATGCTTCACCCTCGAGTGCATTGCAAGATTCTTTGAGATGTTAATTTCACTTGTATTATCACACAAAATAGAAATGGGATTATCATATACTACTGTGATATATTTCAATGTCTATTTCATCCATAGAACTTGTGTACAACAAGATGCAATAACAATATACTCTCAACTTGAGCAGTAGACAAGGAGATTGAATCTTGCTTCTTACTCGATGATACCACCAATCTGCATCCAAGAAAGAATGCACCACCACTTGTACTTTTCCTATCATCTGTACACATCCAGCCCAATCTGCAACTGTATAGGAACTAAGTGTAAAATCATTATCTTTAGATACCATAATCTATAATCTGAAGTGCCATTAAAATATGTAACAATTATTTTGATAGAAACAACATGTGTTTCCTTAGGGTCTTCTTGAAATCTAGCCACAAGAGAGGAAAATGTTGTTGTGTAGTTTTTTTCTTTATCTAAAGTGGTTGAGGTTGATGCTTTCAAAACATTGTTTGAGTGTTGCATTGACATGATGGTTGGTTGTTCTTGTTTTTCTTCTTTCTTTTGTGTAAGTATGTATACACCCATAGATGAAGGTGTGAATTCTAAGGATCCCCAATCATCACCAAATAATTTAGATGGAAATTTCACATCAATGTGTTCATTTTCAAGAGTATCGATGTTAGATGTTGGAATTAATGTTTTTAGAGGACTTGTAGCTCCTTTTGCAAGTTGTAAGCAACTTTCATGCTCAGGATCTACTTCAAATTGATAAATTTTATTGTTATAGACATAGTTCATTATATGATGAAGGGTTGAAGGGACTGCATTCATCTCATGAATCCATGGTTTACCTAAAAGAAGATTGTATGAAAGATCATAAGGCGTGACATGAATAGGAGTTTGCAAAGTAACCACCTCAACCGTAATAGGAAAAGTGATTACACTAAGTAGTTTCTTTGTTGAATTATCAAATCCTTGAATAGGCATGGAATCAGGTATTATTTGTGATCTTTCAACATGTAATCGATCAAGGAGACTCATACTACACACATTAAGAGTGAAACCATTATCTATGAGAGTGTGTTTTATCCCTGTCCTATTGTATCGAGCAATGATCATGAAAGCGTCACTTTGTTTGCACAACTCTAAAGGAGGGAGCTCATGTTGATGAAAAGTAATGTCAAGATTAGTTTGATTTTCTTTATGACTTAAAGTTGCCACATCATTTGGAGTTGTACCATTAGGAGCTGTAATTTGTTTTAAGGAAGTTTGAAGAATATTGTGGTGATTTGGTGAGTTTTGAAGTAAATCTGAAAGGGAAATATTTGTAGGAGTATTCTTTAATTGTTCAACAAGATCATACTCCTTTATTTGTGGGATGTAACAAGGAGCATTAGGCGAATTGGGTAAAGGTAAGGAGGGTGAGATTGGTTGTGGCAGTTGTAGATTATTTTGAGTATTATATGTATGAGCAATAGTATCATTACTAGATTGCTGCAACATATTGGTTTGAGGAGGGTAGAGGGTGTATCGAGGTTGGTTAGAGAGGTGAGGTTTATGTGAAGGTGGGTAAAGAGTAAGTTGAGGCTTATGTGGACTTTGTTGTTTGTGTGAAGGTGCGTAGAGAGTAAATTTGGGTTTGTTTTGAGGTGGAGGTTTATGTGAAGGGGGATAAAGATAAGTTGAGGTTGGACATTGTTAACATCTCGTAATGTTCAAGTGAGAGTCTTCATTGTCTTTGAAGGGAATCTTAGCTTTGTCTTGGGTCATAATATCCTCCCTAGAAAGAGAGTTCTTAGGAGAACAACAACCCACATGTTCATGAAAAGGAAGGTTTGGCTCATCCAAAATAACTTCATCACAACCTAGGGAGTTATTAATGGTTGAATGTGTTTGATTATTGATAATGGGGTGATTAGGGGAAGACTTATACAATCATTTTGTGTTTGTAATGTCTCATTCTCTTGTGCCATATTATCTACCCTACTAAGAGAGCTTGTAATATTTTCATCTAAGGTTGAAATGTGCAAAGTAGCTTCATCACAAGTGGGAGAGGCATCAAGAGAAGAAAAACCATCACATTCTTATTTTTCAATGATTGGATCCTTGTGTTTAATTATGTGTTATTGGATGGGGGAAACATTAGGAAAGGAAGCAAGAATATTCTCATGATTATCTTTTATTACCTCCCTTTTTCCAATAATGTCTTTCAAAATAGGGGAAGAGAAATAAAGAGGATTGTCATAGTTTTTAAAGATTTGATCACCGAATGTCAACATATCTTCCTCACAAAAATTCTCATGAGTAGGGGAGGATTTGGGAGATGAATCTATGATCTCATTGTCATGTTGTGTTGTGTTATATTCATGATTACTTAGTGTGATGTCCTCTTCTTTAGCAATGTTATTTCTAATAGGAGAGCTAAGAGGAGAGAAACAATTTAGATTGTCACAACTCTCATCAATTGGTTCTTCTAGCACTAAAATATTTACTTCACAAGTGTGAGAGATAATAGGAGAAGAGAAAATGTAAGTGTTATGAGTATCCAAGGTTTCTTTCACTAAACTAAACTCATCCACAAAAGGGGAACTAGGAGAGGTATCTATGACGAAAAAGAAGAGAGGGGAAAGGACCTCATATTCATATGCTTTTAACAAAAAATTCTTACAGTATGCAATAATATCTAAAAGGAGAACATGAAAGATGAGAACTATAGAATTTTGTAATGAAAACATGTTGGAATGATTAATCTACAATCTTGAAATGTAACAATGCTAAATCAAACATGCAAAAGAGGAATGCATTTTTTTAGATTTTAAAGATGGCAAGTGACTGATTATGATATGTAACAAGATGAACATGCAAACTTGAAAGTGAAGCCATGCATGAAATGAGCTAATTAAGGCTAAATTTTATGAAATGCATGTTACATAAATGCAACCAACTAATATAAGTAGGTGAAGGAACCAAACAAAAGCACAAAAATAATGTTCTGAATTATGTAAAATGTTGTTTTAGGGATCAGAAGGGACTTATTCACCTAGGGTGGTGAAAGAGTTATAGTATGGGCCTTTTTCAGAATGTTAAAAAAAAATTGACTAATTTTTATGCTTTTTGAGTGCAATGAGGCAGACCTAAAGAAAAAAATCAAAAGAGTAGAAATGAATTTAGATGCGAACAATGCAACCCAAATGCACTTTTTATGAATGCAAAATTTGAAGCCTAGCATGCAAATGAATCATGTAAACCCTAATGCAAGCTAGAGCTACGATGATGAAATAAATCCAAATCATTCAATAAAGCATTCAAAATGTAGGTTCACCAAAATGAACCATATATTTTTGGTTCCTATGTACTTCTCTAACTCTTCTAGGATTTTTTTCCCAAAAGGAGAAAGATGGGGCCAAAAAATGCTAAGGGTTCATTCAAATTATATAATGTGTGATGTTACTAAGGCTGAATGAAATGATTTGAGTAAATATAAGCTAAGTAACTAATCTATTGTGAATCCAAAACCTATGAAGCAAGTGGTGTCTGAAAACATGATGTTGATTGCAAAAGTGAACTAAAAACTTAAAAAATTATAACAGAAATTGATGAGATTAATCAAAGTGCACCTAGAGATAGATTGTTATTGCTAGAGGGTTTTGAAATGTCCTAAGAATCACTATTAATGACCATTGGGATTGATACGCCATGCATGGCGAATCAATCTTGCTTTTGATGAAAAGTCCTAGAAACAAGTTTTTGACTACTAAGAGCTAAATTCTGACAAAATAATTTTTCAGGCCTACAAGTGGGATTCATTCACCATGGGTGGTGCATTAGTCCACCTACAGGAATCAACACATTTTAGAGTTGATTATGTGTAGCTAGATCTGCACTTCTACTTCTTACAAGTGCCCACTTTTGAAACTGTCAGATTCAGGTTTGAATGTGCGTTTTTGTTGATATTTTTCCTCATTTAATGAAGAGATGACATGAATAATTTTAAAAATGCAATCTTCAATGATTCCTAAGCCTCCAATATATCTAAATCTACAAACACACAAGAAGAGAAGAATAAATGTTAATTGTTAGGGCATGGGGATTTTCCTTGGTTAAACCCTATTTAGGTAATTAAACCAAAATAATGAAAGAAAGGAATGAAGTATGCAACAATGGAATAAATTACCTTTCCATGTTGATTGATCTTGAAATTCTACAACATAACATGTAGAATCTTCCCTTGGATGTCTTAGGAAGCTAAATTGATAACTTGCAATGTGAATGCCCTAGCTTGCTTGACTTGAGATAAAAGATAGATGATGAATGATGAAGAATGGATTGACGAGAGATGTAAAATGAGGAGAATTTTTTTTTTATAGAGACTTGTGCCTTAGTATCCCATTTTAATACCTCATCACAGGCTGACATCTGACATTAATCAAAATTAAGCTCAAATTTCACTTTTTTTCTTTCTCAAAGGCTAAAATAGGGCCAAATGGGACTCATTTTCCACACATGGTGAATGGGTCCCACCTGGATGGGACTAATTCACCATGCATGGTGAATGGGTCCCATAGGTGCTATTTTGATAGCTCAAATGCTAAGGAATAAGGAAATAAGGTCTAAAATGCAACCTTGTCAGATGTTTGATCAATTTAAGCCTCAAGATACACAATATGGGTTAATTAGGGCTTATTAGTGATGATAAAAATTTTAAATAGGGCTTGGGATACAAAATTCAATGTGAAAGTGTGACTAAATACACTTTACAACACTAAAATGAGGTCCACAGCCTAGAAAGGCACAAGAACCAATGTGAATGTGCAAAACACATTACAACACTAGTTTATCATTAAATTTAAGTTAAGAACCTTCTAGATTGATGCAATAATGCTACTAAACACATTTTCTAATGTTTAATTAGGTATAAATAGGTTAATTAAGTCTATAAAAGCATGAAAGCTTGTTGGAAGACTTTACAACACCTTTACAAGATGTCATTAAATGCATTTGGAAGGGTCCAAGACCTAGTGTGGATGCATAAACTCTTCACAACACTAGATTAGGACCTCATTAAGTCCATTTTGTCATGAATTAATCCCATGTGAAGCAAAGGGTCCTTTTCTCTATGGCACAATTGGCATCTCATATTTGCATTAGAAAATATAAAAAGAATAAAATTCAATTCAAAATTCTAAATTTTTTTCCAAAAATTAGTACTTGGACTTATTTACCATCTTGGAAAAATTAGTCCCATTGCATATTTTTCACTACATTTTCTGGCATGACAACTCAATTTTTGAATTTTTGTTTGTTGTTTCTACATTTTAGTTTTACTTTCCAAAATTTTAGTTATAAGCATTTCATTCTCATTAGCTTACATTGCATAAATTCATTCACCCCGCATTTAGTAGCCTTTGCATGAGTGTTTGGTGTCATATTGCTAATACCTTAGTGAGAAGAATCTTGAGACTCATGTCATCCCTCAATAACACAATCATTGTGGATCTTGGGTTATCTAGAGCTTCCACTCCTAGTATTGACACTAATACATTAGGCATGGTTAACATCGCTAGCAACTCTTTGCCTTCAAATGACATGCAAGTTGAAATAAGGAATGATAATATCCCACAAGAAAACATAATTCATATTCATGAGGATCTAGTAAAATTACATTAAATAAGCCTTGAAAACATTTCAACTACTACAATTACTACAATAGAAAACATTCATTTGATGCTTGAAAGGGATGATGGTCTTGACATCATGAAAAGCATAGTTCAAATATTTGGGAAGAATCTTCCTTCAACCACAAAAAATGTTACAAGCCAAGGAGGAACTCAAATTCATCCTCTTATAATCATGGCCTCAATCCATATCTATACTGCTCCCCAAGTCACAACAACAATACAACAAGTTAGTAATGTGATTCCTTCCCTAGGTATTCCTGCTAGCATCCCTAATTCCTATGTGGCATCGCAATATATATCTCCTACCTTACCATCTATAAGCATTCCATTCACTTGTCCTACAAACACATACACTCCATTACCACTTTCATTTCCATCCAATAACACAAGCAATGACCCTTTCATAGCATAACTATTCCAAATTGTTTCATCCCTTCAAAAGAAATTTCTTACCATCAACCAAAACCAAATTGGTCCACCTACATATTATGTCAAAAGTTGTCCATTGTCCTTGGGGATATTATGAACACTTATGCCACAAGGTGTAGAGGTTCCTACATTTGAGAAGTATGGAGGGAAGGGAGATCCTTCTAACCATGTTAATGCCTACAATTCCTTATGTAGTAACTTTGTCGTTGATGATAAACTGTTGGAAAAATATTTCCCTAGATCCTTGAAAGATACTACCTTGGAATGGTTTTCTTCTTTACTGAACAATTCAATTTGTTCTTTCATTGAAATTTTTGATGCATTTGTAAACTATTTCCAAGTGCATATGACTCCCAATATGGCCTTGGATGATTTGATAAGATGAAATAAAAAAGAGGACAAAAAGATAACTAATTTTATCTCATGCTATCAATTTCTTTATTCCAAAATTGATGTCAAGGTTCTTGACCCACACCTTCAAAATATGTTCATAGATAACTTACAAAGTAAAATTCAAGACTTGAGTTGACCATAACGAAATTCTCATCCTTCATGCACCTATGCGTTGCCCTTCGTGATTATCAAAATTTGGTTAGTAGTCAAGTTAAAAGGTCTGCTTCTTAGTCGAATTGAGAAATCTGAACCCACAAACTAAAACTATTCCCAACCTTTTATAAAAAAAAGGGTTCCTTCAATTCAACCCCACTCAAAAAACAACTCAAAATGTAAATAACCAAGTATTTGTTGTCAAAACCATGGTGCCCTTTACTTATGGTGATCCAAAAAGATAATTCATTCCCTTACCCGATACCCTTCATAACACAATGTCCCAATTACTAGAACAACAAATGATTACATTGCCACCCATCAAAACCATCGAACCTAATAAGCATTTACCCTTGAGCTTCTAATCCAATACTTATTGCCACTATCACGAACAAAATGGACATGACACAAAACATTGCAAGCGTCTTAAACATCTTGTGCAAGACCTCAATGATTCTAGTCATCTATCCATTGGAGGTGTTAGTGATTAGGGAATTAACCCCATTGACCCTCCTAACTAAAATTTGTAAATTTTTACCAACCCACTTCTCAAATATAATGTTTTCATTTTTCAAATCCATTGAAAATACAAAGAATGATGTGATGAATGTTGATATAGATGATAAAAACAATACTTCTGTTTTAAATAGTTCTATCAATATTAATCCTATGGATGAAATGATAGGGGTGATAGATGCCATCCCTCATAAGGTCCAACCTAAGGGTCCCCTTAACATTGCTTTCTCCTCTAAGGATATACTTCAACATTTACCCAATGGTCCTCTCTACATAGTCAGGCATATCTATGACAAGCCCACTAATGGGATACTAATAGATCCCTCCTGTGGAGAGAATGTGATCACTGAGGAATTTCTACTTTTGCATGAACTCTATCAAGATGAATATGATTTACATAAAGCATGGATCAAGACACACAATGGATTTTTGTGCCCTATGATAGGATTGATCAACCTACCATTGCAAATAGGACCAAAAACATGAGACATGACATTCTCCATCATCTCACAGTCAGACCAATTTCCCATGAAGCTAGGCTACCCATGGCTTCACTCCTTGAAATTTTTCCCTTTGGTTGTACATAAATGATTAAAGTTTCCATTTGGAAATGAGATATTCACAATTCACCATAGTGGCTTTAACCCTTTGTCATCTAAAGGAAAATTTTCTCTAGATGTCTTTTTGCCCAAGCCCATGGAACCTATCAAGCCAAGGGAAGACTTATTTTTATTGTCCTATCAAAATTTCAAGACAAAGAACATAGAATAATTATCTCTCTGAATCATGTACCTGCCCCCCCAGAACCTCCCATCCTTGATAAAACCATGCTTCTACCTAAACAAGAAAAAAACAATCTAGACCAACAAAAAACATACACTTCACCAACATCCTCCAATAGACTAAGAGACAATGAAAAAAACCATGTCACACCTCCTAGAATAAAACAAGTTTACAAAGAAAAATATAAAGTGGTTCAAAAACCTCATGTGGTTCCTTTTGTTCCTCCCCTTAGGGAAGAAAAACAACCTATGGTTGATCAACCCATTCCTACATAAACACAACTTGAAAACAAAACCAAAAAAATAGAGGTGCTAGAGAGTGTAGGAGAAGACGTTGTGCACTTGTTTGTAAGATACATGAAGAGTTACACAAATAAAATCAAAATACGAACTTTATTGAAGCAATATATGATGACAATCCTTCCCTATCGAAACAAAGCAATACAATACAACAATCACAACAAGAGTTGACCTCTTTTATGGACATTATCATTCGTCCTCCTATTGTGATTAACTTGGATGATGATGATGAGATCACTAAAATTGACGAAGAGGTGCATAATGAATTGAACATATTATTTTCCTCTTCCATAAGATTAAATGACAACTCTCCTATAAAGGGTGTTGAACTTGGTGCTTCTCCTAGTTCAACACTTTCCCTTATCCCTTTGGCTAGTTTCCCACCCTTGGAATACAAAGAACATGATTAGGAGGTGGATGACTTGCTTATAGGTTGACTCACATTTTCCTTAGTAGTTTGTTGAATGATTTCCTTTCTAGTTTCTTTAGTGTGATTGCATGTGTGTAATGTGATCCACAGTGATGTTCTATTTGATGTCCTCTCTCTTTGTTGTGCATCACTTTCACCTTTTATCATTATATTTTTCTTTTGTTTTCCTTTTGGGGATGATGCAATACATCGAGACATTCATGTCTCCTTCATGTTTACCCAAAAGGATTTCTTTTTCTTTTCCATCTCATTTCATATTTATCTTTTGTCTTGTGTTTTCTTTTTGGGGATGGCACAAGGCATCAAGACATTCATGTCTCCTTCATATTGACCCAAAAGATTTTCCTTTTTCTTTCACCTTTTCTTTTTCATTTGTCTTTTGTTTTCCTTTAGGGGATGATGCAAGGCATCGAGACACCCCATGTCCCTTCCATGTTGACCCAAAATATTTTTCTTTTTTTTCACTCTCTTTGTGTCATTCTTCCAATTCTATGTGTATTTGGGGGATGATGATAGTTCCAAGCTCTCTAAAAACATTGTAGTAAAGAACATACTGACCCCAAATCCATAGATTGCTTATGTTTTTGGTGTTTTCATTTTGGGGGAAACCCCTTCCTCTTATTTTTCTAGATTGAATGACATAGCTTTATTTAGAAACATATGACTTTGAATAGGGCTTTCCAAGTTGGCTCTCATGTATTCTTTCTTGTTAGAATTTTTATTTTCTACTTGAAGGCAATTTATCACAATATGGTGTTTAACAATTTTTTTAAAGTGGGGGCATACATTGGCATTATTATTTTGGTTTCATTTTCATGGTTCTTAGCCTGTAGCCTTCTTACTTCATATGATGCATTTTTCACTTTGTGTATGACATTGGGTGTGTTGTCCTTTAGGAGTGTGATCTCTCTTAGCAAATTAAATTCCTCTTAGTTTCTTGATGCAACACACTTCATCCCCTAAGTTTCAAATTTTCTATTCTTTGATTGGTCCTCTCTTGGAGACATTACACGTACAATGCTCCCTAAGTTAAAGACTTGACATAAACTAAGCAAGAATCCTTTGAACATCCTTTGCATGTTCTATTTTTCATTTTTTGCTATATGGCTACCTTACATATATAGCTTGAATTCCTATGGAGCCATCCTATTTGTTCATGAGCTTCAAGCATATGAATGTTTGATTGCCTCATGAAGCTTTACAAATAAATTTTGTGTGACGCCTTATTAAATTTATCAAGAGGTGTAACCTTGGTATGGTTGAGCAGGAAGCCCAATTTGAGGCATGAATTTCCCCTTAGCCACTTGCATGTGTGTGTGAGTGTATACCAGTCATGAAGTGTATGTTTCTCACTTTTTAGGACTTCTCACCTGGAAGATATCCATGAGTTCTTTTGCCTTAGAGTTAGCATACATTTTTCCAGAAAAACAACCTAGATCTGATCCATATCAGGATGTACAAATGGTTTAAGATTGATCTAATTATTTTCTTTATTTTATTTTCTCTTTCTCATCTTTGGTAGTGTATGATTGGCCTTTTTGATGCTCTTTATATCATTTTCATGTGCATTCCTTTGTGCTCATGTTTGGTTTGTCATGAAATCTTGATCTTGGGGGCTTGATCACCCCTCTTTATTGTTGTTGTATCATCTTGCTAGCATTGGTTAATTATAACCCCTCTTAGTGTGTGTTTCTCTACTTTAGTGTGAGTTTTAAGCAAGTTCATCCTCTCACTAAAGTGGGGGCTAAATGTAGTGTCAAAAAAATGATCCTTTGACATTTTTTGCACTCATTTGGGTCCTCCTTGTGGATTTTGGCTTATTGGTTCCTTGATTTAGTGTTGTAATATGGATAACACATTTACATTAGGTCTTGGGCCCTTGTGAACTAAAGGAATTTAATGGTTCCTTACAAAAGTGTTGTGAAGTGTTGTAACACACTTTCAAACTTTTCTAGGGTTTTATCAACCTAAAGATAATTTTAATCATAATTAATCTTAACCTTGCCTTATTTGGAGTGTTGTGAAGTGTTATAAGACACTTTCACATTCCTCTAGGCTTGTCATTAATAATTTGGATTTCTTATGGTTTTAATTGGCCCTATTTTGCATCAACAAGCCTCATTTATTGCATCTTTTTTAGGATAATCCTGACACAAATTAGTAACCAATCATAATTTTGATGTTCTTGGATTGTGTGGCCTAGATTTAGTGTTTGGGATTCATTCATCACCTTGGAAAAATGAGTTCCACCTATGCCTTTGTGGCCCTGATGCAGGTTTCACGCATTTCTAGACACTTTTGATTTTTGGTCCCATACATTGTGTGTGATGGGACTCATTTTCCACCTAGAATGAGTCCCTTGTGATCAAAATTCAAATATTTCATGGGATTTTATTCTCCTAGATTTGATGTCAGCTTGTAGTGTTGTAATTTCAACAATTATTGCATAATTAAGTATAAATACAAGGTTCTTTCACTTATATTCAACACCTAGCAAATTTTACAAGCATTTGACAAGAATTCATAAGAGCATTTGAGAATTCACAAGAGAATTCAAGTAATTTCAAGATTATATTATCAAACATTCTAGAGCATCTTTTTTTAAGTTGCATTCATCATGTCAAAGGTATTTTGCATCATGTTGTTTTAGAGCTAACAATTGTGGTGTAGGGTTTTGTGATTCAAGCAAGCATTGCATTCAAGTTCTATCAACATCAAGCAAGAGTCAAGAAACAAATCCATTGGAGCCATCACTTACATGTTTGTGGCCTCTTATTGCAATGGTTTTGTGAGTTGCATCATTCCATTTTTTTCATTCATCATTCTCCTTTCATATTTGCTTTCATTTAAAGGTTTAATTACCAACAAGGGGTTTGACCAAGAAAAATCCCTATTCACTAACCCCTAGAACATTTTTCCCTCTTCTTATGTGTGATTTTATAGAGCTTGGTTATTTTATTTTGTTCATTCATCATTCTCCTTCCATATTTTCTTTCATTTGAAGGTTTAATTACCAACAAGGGTTTTGACCAAGAAAAATCCCTATTCACTAACCCCCACAACACTTTACTCTCTTCTTTTGTGTGATTTTGTAGAGCTAGGTTGTAGATTTTACAAGAAGCAAAGGTGGAGAAAAGTTTTCAAGCTCCTAAAAGTTGTCAAAGTTGTAAAAATGCCTTGGAGAGGCTTAGAGAAGGTCTATAGGTTGAATTTTGCAGTTCAGATCCAAATCTAAATCAGGAACAAAAAAGTAGATTGGGAGCTACAAAATTTAGTTTTAAATTCCCATAAATCTAGAAGTGGACTGATTCGCCACTACTAGTGAATGAGTCGGGCACTATACCTATTTTTCATGGATTTTTTCATATATGAGTACACATTTGTTTGAAACTTGTTCTAACATAGTTTACTTGAAATTAGACTAATTTTCCCATCTTGGCGTATGAGTCCTAGTTAGAATCAACAATAGACTTTTCAAGATTCCATACTTGGATTCTTCCTCCTTCAGTTTCCCAGGTGAAAATTTCTAGTTTCATAGTTTTTTGTTACATTTTACTTGCATTTCTAGGTCATTTAGTATTTTTCATATCACACTGTGTTTTCAAACATTTTCTTTTTCAAGTTTATGCTTGGTGGAATCCCTCCATTAGTCATTATTCTATCCCTATAACCTTCCATTTTCTAGATTTTGATCTACTTTGCATTGAAATCTCAATGGTTTGTTATTGAGTGAAGCAATTAAAAATTGGGCTTTGGTCTTTCTCATTTTAGGTCCAAAACCCTAGAAGTGAAAGAAAGCTACCACCCTAAAATTTTTATCATTTTAGGAGAAAAAGTTTCATGAAAATATATACCTTCTACCTATGAGTATCCTTTACAAACAAGCTTCGCTTTGTTTCTGGAAACTTCTACATTCTCATTCAACTTGTTTTTGAATACCCATTTTGATCCAATGATATTTTTGTCTATCGGTCTTGGGACCAATCCCAAGTTTGATTTTTCTCAATATACATAAGTTATTATTTCATAGCTTCCTTCCAATGTTCATATTTACAAGCTTCACCTATATTCTTTGGTTCAACCTCATAAAATAAACATAGATTTACTTTAGCAACAACTCTGCTTCTCGTTAACATGCCTTTTGTCTTGTCTCCAATAATCTCTCTTTCTGAATGATCCTTTTGTACATATTTTGGTGTCTTAGGGGACATCACTGGGGCATCTTCTTTTTTTTCATTCTATTCATCTTGTTTCCCCTGCTCATCTTTTTCCTATTCTTCCAATAATTCTTCTATTCTTATGCAATCATGCTCATTAGATACATATCCATCAATGTCAATAGGATTCTTCATTGTCTCATCAACCTTCACATTCGATTTTTCTACAATATTTCTCGATCTTTTATTGAAGCATTTTGAACCATCAATTTTTTGGTTGGCTATGTACTTCTCTTTCTCTCTTAGGGTTTTTCACCTAAAAGGAGAGAGATAGACCCAAAAATTGAGGTGGTTCACTCAAACTAATATATGCAAGATGGAATTAAGCATAAATGCAATTATCTAAAAAAAATGATAAAATTGATTAATTATGTATGCAAAACTAATGAAATATGAAGTTTTTGAAAAAATAATGTGATATGTAGAAATGAACTAGAAACATAAATAAATGAAATCCTAATTCAATGACAATGAAGAAAGTGATCCTAGAGATGGAATGTTGTTGCTGGAAGATTATGGAATCTCACATAAATCACTCTATATGACCAGTGGGGCTCATTCACCACTAATGGAAAATTAGTCCTTCTGGTAAACTTTGGTAGAACCGGTTTCTGACTGTTGAGAACTGAATTCTAATGATATAAAATTTTCCAATCTATAAGTGCAATTCATTTGCCACTGATGGAAAATTAGTCCTCAAAAATTTTGCAAATTCAAGGGTCAATTCTATGGGTCCAGATCTACACTTGTCTTCTTGTCGGGTTAACGAAGTCAAATCTATTGAAATCAGACTAAATGTTGTCTCCAAGCTTGAATTAGGGTTTAGTTGACTTGAATCACTTTGATGACTTGTTGACCACTTTTCAACACCTATTTCTTTAACAAATCCTCCTACAAGACTTGGAAACACACATGCAAAGATGGGAAGAATGGTTAAGGGTTAGATTATACAGATTTTCCTTAGTAAAATACCACTTTGGTAATCAAACCCTTGATAAAGAAATGAAATGAAAACAAGAAAGGAATGATGAATAAGAAACATGAAAGTGTCCTAAACTCACCAAAATGTTATTTTTGAAGTCTAAAGATATATCAATGGTTGCTCCAAGATGCTTGATAATTGCTTGATCAAATGATGCAATAATGCTTTGAATGAAATAATTCTAATTGATGTTGAATGAGTGAATGAGATGAATGGGGCATTAAAATGGATGGGAAAAACTATGTATTTATACACACTTATGCCCTAACAACTCAAAAATACATCATAGAACAACATAAGGTCTTAATGAATAAAAACCTGAAAGAAATTTGAATTTATTTTGAGTTTTGTGCCAAGAGGGACTCATTCACCACCCATGGTGAATGGGTCCCATTATAGGCTTGCAAGTGGGTTTCAAGAATTGAGATGCTTTTAATGTTGTTTTCTTGGTTTTTATTAAAAAACACGCTTAATTAATTCCTATAAGTGCATAAAGGAGCCAAACAAAGGATACGAAAGGTGTAATTAGTGGTGAAAAGTGTAGAAAAGCATGAAATATTGTTACAAGACTTTGCAACACTTTGAAATAAGACATGGTAAAGGATAAAAAGGGAATATTTAGATGAATTATAATAAGAGTCTATAAAAGTGTAGAAATGTGTTACAACACTTCACAATTCCTTCATAAGACATCATAATTTGAATATTTAGGAGCTAATGTGAATTTTTAAGTTACAATGCAAAAATTTTAAATTTAAGAAAAATAAGCCAAGCATCACATGAAAAAGACCTAAATGACCATAAATGTCCAAGATCTATTTTTCTATGGTACATTTATCCCCCATTTTAGTGAGAGGATGAACGTGCTTCAAACTCACATTAAAGTAGCCATGCGTATTGAGAGGGATCCAAATGCACTTATGTTAGCAAGATGAAATGACAATGATCAAAAGGGATTATAAAGCCCCCAGGATGAAGATCCCATGAAAAAATAAACATAAGAACAAAGGAAGACACATGTGAAAGAGAAAAATAAAGGGAAGAAAAATTCAGATCAAGCTTCAATCATTTTTCTAGCTAGTTGTGGATCAGATCCATGTTTGTCCAAGAACTTGAAAAAATGCATACTTACTCTAGGAAAATGAAACTCATGGTTTTCCATAAGGTAGGAAGGTCCAAAATATGAGAAACATACGCTTAGGTGGTATGTAGTCACAAACACATAGGTGGTTTTGTGGAAAGTAGTGCCACATAATGGGCTTCCCACCCAACCATATCAAAGTTATGCCTCCTAATAAATTTAATAAAGTGCTACAAAGTAAAAATTTGGTTCATTCTTCATGAGACAAGAAAATATTCGTATGCTTAGAACTCATGAAAAAATGCAATGGAACCATAGTCATGCAAGCTATGTTATGCAAGGTGGAAATGTAAATGAAAAATGTAAAGTGTAAAATAAATTATCAAACAATTCTTGTTAAGTTCATGCAAGGTCTATCACTTAGGGAACATTGCGTCTAATGTCTCCAAGAGAGGACCAATCAAAGAATAGAATATTCACAACTTAGGGGATGCAATGTGTCACATCAGGCCACCAAGAGGAATGTAATATGCTAAGATAGATCACTCTTATGAAGGACATTACACCCAATTTCATCCACAAAGAAAAAAACACATCGTATAAAGTAACAAGGGTGCACTAAGAACCAAGAAAAATAAAAATACAACATGATCATGTCAATGTATGCCCCCACTTTAAAGGAATTGCTACACATTGTTTTGTAAGCAATTACTTTAAAGTAGCAAATGGAAAATGCAAAAAGAAACAAGACATGATAGCCAAATTGGAAAGCCCTCATGCCAAGTCATATGTTTCCAAGTAAGGTTGCTTCAGATGATAGAAAAGGAACAAAAGAAAGAGGGGTTGCCACCAAAAAGAACACACCAAACACATAAGGGATCTATGAATTTTGGGTAAGTATGTTCATTGCTGCAATGTTTTTATTAAAGAGCTTGAAACTATCATCATTCCAAAAATACATAGAACTAGAAGAATGAAACAAAGAGAGTGAAAAAAAAAAGAAAAAAAAAATCCATTTTGGGTTAACATGGAAGAGAAATTATGGTCTAAGCAATTTGCATCATCCCCAAAAGGAGAAAAAAAAGAAAAAAGAAAAGGAAAATCTTTTGGGTCAACATGAGAGAGCCATTTCAGTTTCAATGCCTTGCATCATCCCTAAAAGGGAAAAAAGAAAAGAAAAGATAAAGTAAAAAGGAAAAGCGACCAATTAGGTCAACATGGAAGAGACATAAGATGTCTCAACACTTTGCATCATCTCCAAAAGGAAAACAATAAATGAAAGTGAAAAAGAGAAGGACCTTTTGGGTCAACATGGAAGATACATATGTTGTTTGAAAACTTTGTGTCATCTCCATAAGGAAAAACACAATTCAAAAGTGAAAAAGAAAAGAGGAAGTAAAAAATGTAGAAGAGTAAAGAGACAAATGGAGCAAGTGCACAAAGAGAAGGAAAACATCAAACACACATTATGGGGGAACACGATATGCACATACAATCACACCAAAGAAAAGAAGAAGAAAAAGGAAAACATAAAAAGGCTAGTAAGGGAAATGTAAGTCAACCATCTAATAGGTCATGCACCTCCCAATCATGTTCAATGTATTGCAAGGGTGGTTGATGTCCAAAGGAAGAATTAAAAGTACCAAACTATGGGAAGTGCCCAGTTCATCACTTGGTGTGAGAGATTTATCATTTAAGATCATGGAAGAGGAAAATAAAGGATTTAGATCATTATTCACCTCTTCATCTTTTTTAGAGATATCCTCATCATCGTCATCATCTAGATTGATCATGATGGGAGGACGAATGGTAATCTCCAATGAAGGATGTATGAGGAGTTGTGTTTGTTGTGTAGACATGCAAAATTCACATTATGCATTCGATCGGATTCAGTCAAATTAGATGTCGCATTAAGAACATTCATCAATTAATCAAGTGCATTTTCATCCATTCATTAAATAATCTCAAGGTCATTTATCAAATAAACATTATCATTCAACCTTCATCTTGCATCATCCATTTAATTAAATAAATCAGGACTTCATTTAAATCAAATCTTAAATTGTATTCCATCATTTTATGATTTAAATAAATCAAATATCAAAGTCCAAAATGTCAACTCACCTAATCAGCATTAAATCAGCATAATCATCATCTAATCCTAATCTAATGCTAATCACATCCCACTTGCATTATCTAGATCTAGCCACTTGCACAATAAATCAATTTTATTGATTTATTAAAACATCATTTTCTCTCAATATGACAAGTCAAACATGGAATTTATTGCTCTTCTTTCTTGTCCCCCTCTCAAAATTTATTGCAAATTTGAATTCAAAATTTCCCCCTCTTGGGCACTCTTCCCAAATCTTGCACATACATCAACTAATCACATGATGACAAGTGTCCTTATCTCATTGGCAAAATCTTTAGTCCCACATTGGTCCCTCTTCAACACTTAGCATTTTGAAAATCTTTAAATAAAGGCTTCATCCTCAAGCAAATCCTTCACAACCTCCACAATTTTATGCAAGGTTACTCTCTTCATTTGAGATTTGATCTTGTTCATCATCATTCCACCATCTTCATAGCATTTCATCATCTTGAGCTTTTTATCAAGGATTGGGAAAGGGTCACTAGCACATGTGACACTAATCCACTATGAGATAGAGTTGGATCATGTCTTTTATATGCTTTCTTTAGTTTCTATTGTTACATTTTATTGCATGATTGACATGTTTCATTATTTCATAGGGATGTTAAAATGTTGTTTTGTTTTAAACTAACCATTTGCAGATTTTTGCATCCACAAAATGGCGCTAGAAGGAGGGCAATTCTTTGTCTAATTTTATACAAGCTCCAAGCTTCATGCAATAGATAAGGACTATCTTTGTTTCTATTCAAGCTTTAATCTCTGTCGCATAAATGGCTGCTTAACAAAGTTCCTTTAGTAAATGCTTTATTCTACAAGTAACGTAAAAAGTCATTTGAAAGGTTCTTATGGCTGCCTAACAAACTGTTGTTGAAAGTCTCCAAATACAGATCAATCCTCATTCAAGCATAGACAATGATCTTTTGAGAAAGAGTCAAGTCCATAGACATTTACCCACTTGATTGTGTAATTCCATGGTATAGATATGCTCTGCAATAGAAAGAAGTATACTAGCATCAATTTAGCTCTCAGTGGTTTTAACAGTGACTTTATGGTCTTGGTCTTTGTGACGTCTGGGGTCTTCTGTTTAACAGTTCTTTTGTGATATCTATAATTTTCTGTTAGCATTTCTTTGAGAAGTTCTATTCGATGAGTCTTTTTTTTAAATAGATTTAGCTTTCATTGTGTTCCATGAGATTACATTTCACACAATAAATAAATAAATAAATAAATTTCCCCATTACTAGCATTCATATTGTTACTCTTGTCAAGATATTTAGTATTACTGTTAATGCTGTTGCTGTTGTTATCCCTGGCTTGTAGTTGAAGTGGAGGGTTGTCTATACTGGGTTTGGTAGAGTGCTCCATTGCTTTGTTATGTTTCACTAAATCTGCTGTGACCAAGGCTTCTGTTGCTTCAACTATCATCCATTTCTTTTACCACTAGTGTCAGAGAAATTCTACAGTTGAAGTATCCAAAAAAAAATTCATTTTCTGTAGAGCACATTACACCACTTTCCAGAGGACGCCATCAATGTAGAGATCTTTTGAGATCACGCGCCCTGTCTATGCTTTCATGTCTCGAACATTCTGACGAAAAGATCTCGTGCCTTGTCCTTGCTCTCACATTTCTCCAAGAAACGATGTAAAGCCAATTTCCGCAAACTTTACCAGCATTTTCCTTGGCTGCGCGCAAAAGGGATCATTCATGTCGAAAGAAAAATTGTACCAACTACTGCCTGCACACTGTGTTCATTTCACCTGGACTTTTGGGGTCTTGCGTGCGAGTTAAGGAGGAGAACAAGGAAACATCAGAAGTTGAAGCAGAAGCTCGCCAGATAGGAGAAATGAAAGATTGACCTCCACACACTTACAGTCTCTTTGTTGTTACATAATGGCGGACTAGAGGGGAAACATAACACTTCACCTACGAAAAGCATAAAATTTGAAAATCTCTTCAATAACATTGAGCGCGGTTTTGTATTTTTTTATTTTTTTTTGTTGTTTTGACTGCCAGTTGCATTTTACTTCATTGAATACTTGTGATGGCAAGCTGTGAGGGGCACAGAGAATAGGTACATTATGGTTTTGCAGAGAATAGGATTCAGAATTCTGACTGTACAACTTTGTTCCTTGTCTCTTGCAGTTGTTTAAAGGATTCAAAAGGCTAGGACGCGATTTTCTATGCTGAAATTTCAAAAAATCTGAGGGCACTGATGGTGTCTTTGTCTATAGTCACTATCATCATAAATAATGCTGGATCTTTGATGTTTATATTGCTATTTTTTTATTAAATGCTAGCCTTCCTGTGCTGTCCCAGAGAAAGACAATATTTCGCATTGATTGCCTATCAAAAAAATTCATATTTGCTGCCATCTGTCAAAACAATTTACAGTTATTGCCTGTGCATCTGCATTTATTGGTGGTATTATTGTACTGCATGTGGAAGAGACTTTGTGTTCACATTACTGCTTGATCAATAAAGGTGAAATACTTCCATGAGTGCAGATTTCATAGGGACCTGCTGTTTTCAATGAAGAGCTGCAAACTAGTAGAAACCAACCTTATTAGTTGACATATGCTCTATATCATAAATGTGTTCAAGTATTTGAAAATTTGGTTCATGTATACTTGCCTGAAAATCATTGAAATTTTATCTTTAAATGATCAATAGTTGTGAGCATGTTTTTGAGATAGCTATCAAATTTCATCATCATGGTCTTTTGGAAATAGCTAAAAATTTGAAACTTAGAGTGATGCTTTGGGAAAGATGTATCCTTATGGTTTGAGCTTTCAAAAAGTCAACATTTGAGGATTAGGAGGGTGTTTTTGAGAGGTTCATTCTTTATGGTTGATTCATGGGCGAAATACTTGTCAATGTTAAAGTGTGAAGGAAGGGGTCTAGCAAATGTGGTATCTTTTCAATGAAATCGATATCAAAGTGTGATACAATTATACATCCATCTCTTTTTTTTTATAAACATCCAAATCATTTGCTCTTTCAAATTGAAATCATGTTGTTGTTTGGAGTCAATGATCAAAATGATTTTTTTTTATTCTCACATGATTTGTCTTTTTATCTTATAGGTACAAGTGAACAACGAAGGTACAAAGGAAAAGAAAAAGGCGAAAAGGTGCAAAGCGAAAGAGAAGGCTATCAAACGAAAACGAAAGGAGAATGATTTTTTTTTTTGAAAACACAATGTGTTTTTTAACGCTTTAAGTGTTTGATCAACACTACTTCACGAAGTTGTTTATCTTTTCGTTTAGAACACTAATTTTCATTTGGGTCTAAAACAAACAATTTGATTTTCATTGCAAAGGACTTAAAACGAATCTTAGTACAAACTTACTAGAGTTCGTTTTGGGTTAAAAATTGAACAAGCAATCTTCATATTTCATTTGGTGCTTAAAACGAATTCACAATTGCTTTGAAGGGTATAAAACGAACAAGTGTTTGAATTGTGTGATTGTATTTTGAGTACGTATCCTCTCCCCTTGTGCTTCGTGCGATCTAGGGTGCAAGAGAAACACTCAAAATACATTTTATTGCTTTGAAACACTTCAATTTGGGCTTAAAAAATTGAACATCTTGTGCGAGTGTGAGTAGGCATCTTCACATATTCTCTTTCTTTGTGCCATCAAAGATCGATCGAAGTTGACAGTCTTTGCTTGCTTTTGTTTATCTTAGAGGGCCTGCCTTGGGGAAAAAGTACTCACCCAACGACTCAACCGGTAACACTCTAAAGCCAAGAGTATTTCCAGCCAGGATATAAATGAGGGGTAAATGCCATAATCACATGGTTGGCTCCAACAGATGGATCCAAAAGGGACTCTTGCCGTATGGGTCAATCTCCACGAACGGAAAGTCCTTACTAGAACCTATGTGCTAGAATTTTCCAAAATCCTTAATCTATTTGTTGGTGCAAGAACGGTCGTTCTGAAGCCACCCCACACTCTTATGGTCTTCTAGTAGAGATGGAAAGCATGCCATGGGAGTTTCATGGGTGTTGATGCTTGGCTGCCCCGATTGACGTTAATGAGCCGTGGAGGGGAGCCAGTGGGGTCAAGCATCTAACCATCCGCTAGGGATAAGCGTAGCTGGACTTGTCCAAGTGGGAATCCAACAAATATAGTCTTACACATCCATAGGGCTTGTAATTATTCTTTGTTTGAAAACACAGGTGTATTCGAAAACATTTTGCAAACAAACATTCAACATGATTCTCAAAATTTCAAACCCTCTTGAAGACAAATATCATTGACTCAATCCATATGTTACTACTTTCCCTTGGGATTCACGTCTTAGAGGTTCCTAAGCATTGGATTATACCTCAAATTGTCTTCTTGAGTAAACAATAGGAAAACCCTTGCCTTAAGTTCATTGAATTTCCACATAAAATATCTTGTGGGGTTTAAAGAAATTAAGACATTGGACATCTTAGTTTGAAACTTTAATCAAAAAGTGTGTTTTTGGTAAAAAGAACTCATTAAGCAAAAGATAACAAATTGGACCCCACACATGTGCTTGATATCTTTTGGTCGTATTGGTCTTTTGATTGCTCTTAGAGAAAAGTGTGTTCTTCAATACCTTGGCCTAGTAAACAAAGTCTCTCTAAGTCTCTTAGGATCATCAAAACTTTCATCTATCTTCCAAACATTCATCAATCCATCTCACCAAAACAACTTTAGATCTTTGCAAACATCATTCTAGACTCGGGTACATCCTTAAACCAAATCAAAGTCAATTGTTTAATTAGGTGTGTGGGAATGCATCCTTTCTCATACATCTAATTGAATTAGCAAACCTTTTGAACAAGTTCATCCTAAATATAACATCCAACATCTTAGGGTTTACAAGTTCATCATCCACATCAAATAATCAAAATCAAAATCCCTAAGTCTAGCATTGATCCAAAGTCCCTAAACATTCAACACTCATATCATTCACATTTCATCCTCCATCTTGTCATAGGTCCTAAGCACCTTAGAGGTCAACAAGGTCAAAACACAAGAAGAACATGGAATATAAACTTGATCCATACATCTTGAGTAATCCAAATCAGTTGAATCTTCAAAGCCTTGCAATGCCTATCAATTATCAAAGTCCATGCATAGGATCAGTGCCTTCGACAAATGTCAATGGTACAACAAGTGTGGGTATGCCCAAGTCAAACTTTGGAACACATTTCCCAATGATAGATCTAAGTCCAAACCTACAAATCCACCAATCGAACAATCAAAACATGAGTCTTCAAATGAGCAATGTCATTCCACCAAATCCCTACAAACCAAATGTGGATGTACCAAGTGGAAGTTTTCGAAACATGAATCCTAACTCAGAAAACTTTGGAAAAATGATTCCCAATACCAACAATGTTCATCCTATCATGTCGAATCTAAACATCATCCCAAATCAGAACATTATCCAAAGTCAATTTTCCCATAATCCCATTCAAAAACCGCAAGTAGGCATCCCAAATCCGCTTAAACAAAAGCTAAATCAACTATCTCAAGTGAGTCAAGATCAAAATCAAGAACAAATTTGGTGAGATCAAATTGTGGAACTTTCTAAAATAGTTGAGGCATTGCGCCAAGGGAAATCTCCACCACCATTACCTACATCATTCCTTGGTTCAGGGCTTCCCCCTTTACCTAACACCAATCACGCCACCCAAATCAATCCACCTAACATCAATCAAACCATCACGACAAATCCTTTGAATATACCATCGACATCGCACCAATAGAGGGTATCCAATCAATCAACAATGATGATCCCAACCAATCAAAATACGGTCTCCCAAGGACCTATCACCTCGGTCAATCCAACCATCTCTATCACTTCAATCACTCCAACCACCACTATCATGCCCATCACATCTCAATCTCTCACTACCATGATCGCTTCGAGCGTATCTCAAACACTTGTCACTACATCCAACATGATTCTAAATCCACCACCACCCCACCACCACCAATTTCCACCACATCAATCCAATACAACGCGACATTACAAGCTGCTTTTCAAAAGGGATTCCAACAATATCTAGCCATGCAACAAGCAACACAAGCTCAACAAGTGAAACAATCCTCTCAAGTTGCCCAAGCCTCTCAAGCTACCCAACCAACACAAGCACAAACACAAAAGATGACAACTATTGAAAACAAGGAGCAAGATCAACCCATCACTGAGCACACGTTTACTTCATCCAATGATCAAATCGACATATGTCAAGAGTCACTTTTGAATCACGATCAAAATCCACCAACAAAACTCGACAATGAGCCAATTCAAGAAATATCAACATCACTTGACTCTATGGTCGAAGACATTCATAATATCTCCACCGTAGTTGTCGAAAACAATGATTGAAACCTCTCCATTGAGGAGCACATTGAGGATGTATCTACACAATCTAATGATAAACTCACCATACATCAAGAGCCACTTTTTAGTGATCTCTTCCAAGGAGTGTTAGGGTTATTTGATCCAATTGACATAATGCACAATCAGTTCACCTATGATCATGTTGAAAATGTCTCTACATCACCTTATGAGTTAGAGGACATATCTCAAAAATTTATTCCAAAGCATGATCAAAATCTTTCACCAAAGTCTAGCAATAGTCCTTTTCAAAACATGTTGATCCCCTTTGACCGCATGGTTACAGATACTGAAAGAACCCTAAACCCGACACTTGAGGATATTGAGCCATTCCCCATGTCTCATAACAATGTCCAAGAACCCTTTGTAAGAAATCCATCCTTTGAAGCTGCCCCATGTCAAGAACTTGATCCAAAGCATGTCGAAAGCAACTCCGAAATTAATCAAGATCAAGAATTTGTATCTTCAAGATACTACAATAATCTAATGAACACTCTCTTATCCATGCAAGATGATCATATCCATACTCCTCCATCTACCCATGAGATGCTTTCTTTGGATGGAAACATAGATGATCGTTATTCAAAACATGATCCCTTTATTCCTGACATCACTACACAAAAAGAGCAGATTCTTAATTCCTACAATCAAACGGAGTTGTCAACATCAGGATCGAATATGTCCCAAACTCAGATTAAGGACATCATGAATAAAGATATCCATCACTATTCGCCCAAGGAAATAAGTCAGATAGAACATCCAGAGTTAGCAGAGCGGCGAATTGAAACAATGCCATCTACAAAGGTCATTTGTCAGAGCATGTTTATTGAACAAGATATCTCAAAACAAGCAGAATCAAAGCATGAAGGTACTACTACCACCATACTGGGGGAAACTTCATCTTGTGCAAACATCAACATAGAAAGCACGAAGAGTCCTTATGATGAAACTAGTGTCAATACTACAACCAGTCATGCCATGAATCTTCATCCACCCATCAGCCCATCCATGAATTGGGACCAACTTCCAAAGAAAGATTTGAATCAAAGTACGAAGAAAATTATCAAAGCAAAAGAAGCTGAGAAGCATAATGGAAAAATAAAATACAAATGGATACCAAAAAATACAAAGAAAGATCATCCCTATCAAACTCCATCAGTCAAAGAAACTATGGGGAAAAATCAAAAAGGGAAAAGTATCCATCAAGAATGTCCACAAAAGAAAAAGTAGGTTTTTCAAGCAACGTACAAAGTGTATCAAGCAGTTGGTCCTAATTCCACGCACACTTCTGTATCCACCCATCATTGCTCATCTTCCCAAGTTTGGAGAGTCAAAGGTTCCAAACTATCAACCAATCCATCTCTTATCCCTAAACACACTCCATCCACGCATCCACGCATAATATCTAATTCTTACATTTACCGTGTATTGGCAACAACCCTTCATCATAAGGATTCAGAAGGAAATCTATCACGATGTACGCACAGAGACAGAGTTAACCCTAGTATCGACGAAGCAGATCGAGAATCCCAGAAGTGGCATTCAAGTGCACGTATCTTAGCAAAGCAGCTTCTTCAAGCAGGATATCGATGGCACATTATGACAGAAGCGTCTATGTCAACACCACCAGGTGGTTCAGCATGAATCTTTCAGAAAAATACAAAAAAATTAAAAAAGCAAAAAATCCAAAAAAAATTAGAAAAAGGATTGAAAACAGTAAAGAGAAAAAAATCATCCTTTAGTGAAAACCGCATGGGCGGCGCTTTGGGCAAGACCATGACGAAAACTTGGCAAACAGGCATCATGTGTAGAATCGAGCATCTATGTGCGCCACTTCAGGTGAAAGAATTTTATCCCATCCATAATAAATCCAACATTCCATCCACCTCAGCCATAATAAATCATCCATCCATGAACCATTTATCCAATCCATTTGCATCTATCTGCATCTATCATCTTAATTATCTTGATCTTGATACAATTTTGGGGCACGCTTTATGCTTGCTTATGGTAAAACATCTTGACATGGGTCATTTTCATTGATCCTATCCTATGCAGCATTATCTGAGCTATGAAGCATTATCCAAAGGAGCTTTCTTGATGCAAACACCTTATCTTATTGCAAGATAATCCTTGGCATCCTTTGCGTACTTACCTTATCCATCCATCCATACACCTATCCAAGCATCCATCCCATCACATTCCATACATTACTAGACATTGGGGGAAGATATGTACATCTTGTTTCGAGAATAAATCTTGATCTATATCCTCCGACTTATGTGGTGATCCGAACATTGGCAAACGTAAAACCAAATTGGTCAAAGCATTTGTGAGCCATAATCTGAATCACTAGCCCATGGCATATTTTGACGAGAAGACATTCTTATCAGTCTTCATCTTTCATCAAACATCAATCAATATTAGTTGCATCTAAGCTACATGTCAAACGTCACAACAAATCATCCAAACATCTTTTGTTCGAAACCAAGCTTCATCAAACATGATCAATCAAATCCAATCAAAAAATCATCATCTCGGGATATCCTTGTGCTGCTTAACACTATCCTTGCATTGTCGTGTATCCTCGACAATGTTATCATTATCAATCTTGATCAATCTAGCCCTTGCATTGTTGTGTATCCTCAACAATGTTATCATCATCAATCCTTTTCAAATCCCTGTGTTGCATAACACTATCATTGCATTGTTGTGTATCCTCAACAATGTTATCATCATCATCAATCCATTGATCTGATCAATCCACCTTAGCTTGGTTTTCAACAAAATCCTAAACAAAGCACTGATATCATTACACATCCATATCCAAATCGTCAAAATCATGCGAAAAATCCAAAAATATCCAAAACATATCAAAAATCCAAAAAACACTCAAAAAAGTAGAAAACATAAAAAACATTGGAATCCGAACTACGTCGTCTCTGAGCTTAAACGTAGGCAAGGCTAATCTTTGATCAGCCCCCGAGACATCAAAATCCAAAAACATTCAAAAACACCAAAATCCAAAACATTTGAAAAAACATCAAAATCCAAAAACATTGAAAAAATTGAAAATCAAAACATTCGAAAACCTCAAAAATACCAAAAACAGCCTCAAAACATTCCAAAAAATGTCAAAAACATCCAAATATTTGAAAAAATCCATCCACCTCATCTCGCTTGCACCTGCAATAATCAATCATCCATAATAACTAATCGCATCTTCATCCTTTGGCAAAACAAACAGAAACAAGCGCAACAATCAGCAAAATCAAAGCTTCAATTGTAAAATCAAAATCGAAGCAACAAATCTTTAAAACAAAATCAAACACTTGATCAGTCGTAAACATGTCAGTCAACTTTATATCATTAGCCTATCAATCAACTTATCAAACCATCATCATCCTATATAATGTATGTCCTAGGATATATCGTTCCGACAATGGGCATCATTTTGGATATCACCTTGGATTCTTATCCTATCAAAACAAATCCCTTTGGCTGAAGGTATGAAGAACATTGGCTTATTTGTGTACTTGATCTTTTCTTTTGATTTATCTTATTGCACTCATTCCAAGGACCTCTCGATGATATCCGAACGAAGGATTTAGAGATATAGGAATGGGGCAACGATCATTATCTTTTGTCTGATGTGCTTGTTGGATGCTCTTGCAATATAACTTGGTGAATACTTGCTTTGTTAGGTACGCCCTAGCAAGGTTTCCGTATGTCAAGTGTGAACAAGAATACTCCTATCTATTTGTTGAGTCAAAGTCCATCACACTAGGTACAACGCCATCCTGGTTCTTGATACCTTGATGCATCGTACCTATGTGTGTTATCAAACATAAAGTAAGTGACCCTTTGAAAATCCCAATCCTTGATAAGCAAATCATCATCATCTATCATCACCATCTCTACTAAAGTCTTGACCGATCATGGATTTGTTGGATCCTCTTGTCATCATCTCATTTCCACGCTAACATCATGCATCTGTCATGCATCCATCCTGCATCTACAAACTATCAGCATACCACATATCATCCATATCATACATCATAGGAAACATCAATCATTTCACATGTATTGCATAATTGTCATCATAATATAGATCTGTTAGTCAAAGCATCTCATAACTCATCCATTGCATAATCACAGCATATTACATCACCCATCTCATCCATCTCGCATCATATCATCATTTAAGTTGTTTAGGATAATATAGATTTGTTATTCTAAGCATCTTGAAATCATCTCATTTGCATCATCATCCATAACCATCCATTTTGAACCTCTTTATCGCGAGATCGACCCTCAAATCGAATCTTTTGCTCGATCTCTCGAGGGGGCAATGTACTAGTGTACTTTCCGCTGGGGCATCTGAAAAATCATGAAATTTTTAAATTTCAATCACGGAAAGTTTATTCTTTGAACCAACGCAACAAGTACATTGCTTCAAAGAGGGCAAAATGTAGACATGCAAAATTCACATTATGCATTCGATCGGATTCGTTCAAATTAGATGTCGCATTAAGACCATTCATCAATTAATCAAGTTCATTTTCATCCATTCATTAAATAATCTCAAGGTCATTTATCAAATAAACATTATCATTCAACCTTCATCTTGCATCATCCATTTAATTAAATAAATCAGGACTTCATTTAAATCAAATCTTAAATTGTATTCCATCATTTTCTGATTTAAATAAATCAAATATCAAAGTCCAAAATGTCAACTCACCTAATCAGCATTAAATCAGCATAATCATCATCTAATCCTAATCTAATGCTAATCACATCCCACTTGCATTATCTAGATCTAGCCACTTGCACAATAAATCAATTTTATTGATTTATTAAAACATCATTTTCTCTCAATATGACAAGTCAAACATGGCATTTATTGCTCTTCTTTCTTGTCCCACTCTCAAAATTTATTGCAAATTTGAATTCAAAATTTCCTCCTCTTGGGCACTCTTCCCAAATCTTGCACATACATCAACTAATCACATGATGACAAGTGTCCTTATCTCATTGGCAAAATCTTTAGTCCCACATTGGTCCCTCTTCAACACTTAGCATTTTGAAAATCTTTAAATAAAGGCTTCATCTTCAAGAAAATCCTTCACAACCTCCACAATTTTATGCAAGGTTACTCTCTTCATTTGAGATTTGATCTTGTTCATCATCATTCCACCATCTTCATAGCATTTCATCATCTTGAGCTTTTTATCAAGGATTGGGAAAGGGTCACTAGCACATGTGACACCAATCCACTATGAGATAGAGTTGGATCATGTCTTTTATATGCTTTCTTTAGTTTCTATTGTTACATTTTATTGCATGATTGACATGTTTCATTATTTCATAGGGATGTTAAAATGTTGTTTTGTTTTAAACTAACCATTTGCAGATTTTAGCATCCACATGTTGTATCTAAGGATTTTTTTGTGATGGTTGTATCGTACTATTTTGTGGTAGGTCCTGATGAGTAGGGTGGTCAGATATTTCTTTTGTCATGGGCATAGGTTGATTTTCTTTGGTTTCTTTTGTTTGTAACTAACGAGCAAGGGGATGATGTTGAAACCTATGCTCTCTAGCACTGTGATTCCGTTTGATTCTATTTTGAAGTTGTGTAGATGTAAGAGTGGGTTGATCCATCATAGGTTCCTTTTCTTCCCAAAGAGGAGGAATAGAATGAATATAAGGAGATGGGTCAATAACTTTATCTTTTGCTTTATAAACTTGTTTAACGTGAGGCGGCATGACAAGATTGGTTTCGTTATCTCTTAGGCATTTAGATGATAAAGGTGAAGTATTTATTGTTGGTTTCATGAGAGGTTGTAATCGTTTTTTAGGTTTAGATTCAGGTTGAAGCATTATCTCATCTAGGATAGGAGTGTTAGAATTGGATGGGGACATGTGGCAAATCTAGACAATTTGGCTATTCATTTGGCTTTGAAATTTTGATGTGCAATGAAAAGGATGTCCTTGCGAGGGAGATGGATTCCATAGGTTCAGGCCAAAAGGATTCTAAGGAAAATTTTCCTTTAGAAGACAATGGATTAAAACTACTATGGTGTATAGTAAATATCTCATTTTCAAGCAGAAACTTCAAACATTTGTGAATTACTAAAGGGAAAAATTTCATTGACCAAAGCCAAGGATGACCTAGCCACAAAAAAATGACCTGAATATGGAATGATAGAGAATGTTACATCCAATTTTTTAGGTCCTATTTGTAATGGGAGTATGATCAATCCGATCATAGGATATGCAAAACCAATATGTGTTTTAATCCATTTTTTTCATTTGTCATAATTATCTTGATAAAGATCATGTAATACCAAAAACTCTTCTATGATCATGTTCTCACCACAAGAAAGATCTATTAATATCCCATTGGTGGGCTTATCATAGATGCAGTTAGCTATGTAAAGAGGACCATCAAGAAGGTTTTTAAGTATATTGTGAGAAGAAAAAGTAATACCAAGAGATTGTTTTTTGTGGCCCTTATGAGGGATAACGACTATTGTTCCTACCTCTTCATCAATAGGATTAATGTGTAATAGTTGGAGTAGTATCATGCTATTCATTAGTTGTATCAACATTCATTAGTTGTAATAGTTGAAGGTTCAATGGCTTTGAAAAATGAAATATTGTGTTTAGGAATGTAATTGGTTAAGATTTTCAAATTTTGATTGTGAGTGCAATAGACTTATTGCCCTGATCATTGATACCCACAATGGATAGACAACCAAAATCAATGAGGTCTTGCACTATGTGTTTAAGATGATTACATTTTTTTATGTAATTTCCATTTTGGCAATGATAATGACAATAAAATTTGCTTTAAAGGTGGGGGGTAAATTCTTGGTTGGGTCAAGTGGTTTGACTATCAGAAAAGTGATCATGTATTTTTGTAGGAGTTGATTCATTGTATTATGTAGAGTGTCAGGTAAGGGGTAAATTGTCTCTTCGGGTCCCCATAGGTAAAGGGAACCACTGATTTAATAGTGGCCACTCGATTAGGTGCGGGTTGATTTGGTTGTGGAGGAGGCAAATTGAATTTTAAAATGCCTCTATTTGGTTTTTTAAAGTTTTGTGCATTGTTTTAGTTGCTTTTTTTAGACTTCTTAGCTCGATTAGAAGTGGATTTTGAATCACAAATAGTAACTAAGTTGTGGTAGTCACAAATGGTTGTGAAAAAATGCATGAAACAAGGAAATTTCATCATGGTCAACTAATCTTGAATTTCATTTTGCAAGTTTTCAATAAAAATATTTTGGAGATGTGAATCAGGAATCTTGACATCTACTTGAGCATACAATGACTGAAAACATGAAATGAAATGAGTTTTGTTGATTTTTTTTTATGGACCTCTCAACATAGGTAATGCATAGGTGCATCACCTCTCTTGAAAGAAAATCTTCCACAATCATATTGTAGAAAATTACCCCAAGGTCTCTTGATTGTTAGTTCATGATGTGCATGGAATTTCTAAGTTGATATTTGATGTGATTTTGCAAGTAATCACAGGGTAATGTACGGAGTTTGGCTGGAAACAAGGTGAATCTTAAAATGGATTTCCTGATATGGGAAGTTAAATTATAATTTTTTGTAGGCTTGAACAACAATTTTAAACTACTATTTTATCTTAGGATTTGACTTTACAATGTGTAATGAACCTTACCATAGGTTACTTATTAAAAAAATTAAAAAGGGTAGGGAAGAGAAGAGGTTCCTGGATCTGTAGCTAGAAATGAATAATGATCACAGAGGGTTCTATTGTAGACAACTTCCTTATAACAAAATTTCACTTAACCAGATTGATTCATAGTATCATGAAACTTGTACAAGATTCTAAGGACTACAAATATTCAACCATTCATTCATCATAAACATGCATGAATAAAAGATAAAAGTTTGGAGAAACTTTTAGTTTATGCCCAAACTAAGTTTACACAACTATCTACCATTAATAAACAACAAAAAGTATGGAAAAGAAAGGCATCAACACGACAAAAATCTACACAACCATTGAACAACATTAACTAACCTATCAAAGAAATCTAAAACATGTAGAAAAACAAAGTAAATCCATCTAGATCAACTAACTATGGGAGATGAACCATGTAACATTCAATAGAAACTCAAGAGTCCACCAAAAGCTAATGAAATTCTATTAAATTTTTTGTAGCATGCCTTTACAATAACTCAAATTTCCCTTGAAAATGAGAGGAGACCCCCCTATTTATAGTGTTCAAAAATAAAATTTAATGGCCAAGATTGATATGCATTGTGTGGCCAAGATTTACAAACTAGGGTTTCACCTACCCCCTAATATATTACAATTTGAAATTGCATCTTTGTCTTTTCTCTATTTTGTCCTCTTGTGGTAGCATTGTAGCACTTTTTTCTTTTACTAATTTCCTTTGCTACAACTATTCTATGAGGAGCTTTCATCAATGACTGGGTTTCCCTCCTGCTTCTTAGAAGTGGCATATTCTATGAACTTACTGATTAATGCTTAGAGCTTATCAATCTCCATTATATTAGATTGAAGCACCTAGTAGTTTCATTGCTTGGATCAACTTGTGAGTGTATCCCAATCTCCATCATACTTAGTCATCTTGTCCCCGACTTGTTCAGATTGGGTGAAAGCTCAAGCAACAAAACTCATAAAATATATGGTAAGCTCACCTGACATCCCATCTTCCATCTTCTTATGGAAATAAGGCTTAACATTTTCTTGATCATTCTCAATGACAAGCATATCATAACCTATCATTAATTTCAAATACTGAACACAATCCACCTTGATGTCTTTGGCCCTATCAACATCAAACTCCACTTTATAGAGAACTTGCTCTAGTATCTCTTTTCTATGATCTAAGTCCAGCTTCCACATGTCCACCAACCATTGATCATCCTTTGTCAGTGCAAGATCCTTCTCCCATGTTTTTTGAGACAACTTGAGGATGACCACAATTTTAGGATAGGTGGACCTGTATATCTTTGGGAAGTTAGTGTAGAACTTCCTTGTGCCCTCAAGGTGTCTTTGTACTGAACTTATTTTTTTTCTTGGCAACACAATTGATGCCCATGTTTCTAGCATATAGGACCTATTGGAACCAATCCTCAGTAGTCTTAGTTTAGTTCTTTCTTTTCTCAATTTTGTCGATATGGTCCTTGGAATTTTTTTTTGGTGGTGCTAAGGATGTCATGGGAAGCTCTTCCATGGAAAAACATTGCTAAATGTAGCCAGTCAAATCAACCACTTGGGCATGTGTAGGATCATGATGGGCCAAAAAGTGGCAATATGTTAGTGATATGATGGCCCATGTGGCTGACAAGCTTTTTTTTACCCAAAATTGATGAAATGAAAAGGTTTTTTAAAGGAGATTCTTAAATTTCCATCAATATAAATTATGCTTTACTTTGAATTTAATAAATAATTATTATTCGGGTATGTGTAGGATCATGATGGGCCAAAAAGTGGCGATATGATGGGTATTTGTAAGGTACATGGCTAACGACTTTTTCTAACCCAAAATTGATGAGATGAAAAGGGTTTTTAAAGGAGATTCTTAGCCTTTCACCAATATAAATTATTCTTTACTTTGAATTTAATAAATAATTATTATTCATTTTTTATTTAATTTACGACTAAAGTCTTGATTGATAGGCTGATTGAAAAAAATCTATAGCTTTTAAATAGTATCACATTTTTTGAATCCAAAACATGCACCACATTCTATGCTTCACATAATATAATATTAAAATAGAAAAAAATGAATTTCATGAAGTTTTGACCAAGTTAAGGTGGTTAGACATACGGGTTTTTATATTTATTAAAAGTTGTAATAAAAAATTCATAATTGAGTTTTTACTTGGAAAAAAATTACAAAAAAATATGCATCACATCAGGACATGAGTCCTCTACTTATTTCTAAAATCTTATAACTTTTTTTAATAATTTTATTGTGGTTAGGGTGGTCAGACATACACCTACTTCTTATTTTTCCTTAAAATTTAAGTACTACTACATTGAAATTTCAAATTTTCTCAAATAGATTTAAAAAAAAAAACCTAATAGTTTAGAAACTACATTCAATTTTCTACAGATTATATTCTTACATATTTTTGAAGTAATATAGATAACTTATTCAAATTTTTATGTCAAGTTGCCTAATTCTAATTTTTCTAAATTTTTTTCCACTTAAGGGCCTATTTTTTCCATGATGATCCTACACACACCCATTCATTTTCTATTTGAATTATGACTAAAGCCTTGATTGATAGGATGATTGAAAAATATCTATAGCTTTGAAATGGTATCATATTTTTTGAATCTAAAACATGTGTCACATTCTATGTTTTGTATACTATAGGATTAATTTTTTTTTTGAATTTTGTGAATTTTGATCAAGTTAAGGTGGTTAGACATAAAAGTTTTAATATTTTTTAAAAGTTGTAATAAAAAATCATAATTAATTATTTACTTAGAAAAAAATTACAAAAAAATATGCATTACATCTAGACTTGAGTCCTCTACTTATATCTAAAATCTTATAAAAACATATTATCATTTTATTATGGCTAGGGTAGTCAGAAAGACACCTAATTCTTATTTTTTCCTTGAAATTTAAGTACTATTGCATTGAAATTTAAAATTTTCGCTAAATAGATTTTTTCAAAAAAATAAACATAGTAGTTTAGAAACTACCTTCAATTTTCTACAGATTCTATTTTTACATATTTTTGAAATAAGATAGATAACTTATTCAAATTTTTATGTCAAGTTGCCTAACTCTGATTTTTCTAATTTTTTTGCTACTTAAGGGCCTATTTTTTCAATGATGATCCTCTACATACCCACCTATGCTTTTATTTCTTCTTTGGAGATCTTTTCATTATGCATTTGATGCACCACTATGGCAACTGACTCTTGGCGATGATCTATCTTTTTATCGCTGGTGGTTGTCCCCAAGTTGATAGTGGAGATGTCATAACTTATACCTTCTTCACCCACAACTGGCATGGTGATTTGAATAGTCCTACACCAAAAAGCATCCATGATTAGTTTGTATTTGACTTTAGCCTTCTTTTCTTTCTTTGTGATGACCTAGGCTGGAGCTAAGATGACCTCCAGTCTTGCCCTTGGATCCTTTCATGTTGGGGTTTTCTTTTCTAATTGTTTCTCAAGCCACTTGGGCATTTGAGATTCCCCCTTTGGTGATTCATGACATTCTTCTTCCTCTTCATCAGTGTGTTGGACCTTGGTTTCCTTATTTCCCATAGCTTCTCACTCTGTTTTTCCTTCCTATCCATTAGAATCCTGAATAAACATTATCTCCTTCTGTGGGGACTTGAAGGTTGTATGCTCTTTGGGACTATCTTCCCCTTTGGAAATTTCCTTTTCTTCTTCTTCTTCATGGCCATGTTCTTCGGGTTGCTTCGTTCCTAGGATTTCATGAGTCTTAGCCTCTTCTTGGGGTTTATCTTCTTCCTTATTCTCCTCTTCCTCATGTTGAGGTGGCACATCTTCTTGTTCCTTCTTTACTTTCTGTTCTTGCTTTTCCAAGAGAGGCATTTCTTCAGCATGTTTGGGACTTTCTTCTTGCTCCCTAGTTGGCAGTTTAGTACCTTCTTCTATTTTACCACTTGACTCCTTTTCTTCCTCGAAGGGTGGCCTTTCTGCTTCCTCTCCAACATCCTTCAACTATATAGCCAAATCCTTGAGGTCTGTATCAAAGGTATCTACAATTTATTTTGTTCCATATTCTTCTTCATCACCCTCAGAGGACTCCATTTCTTCTCCTTTTCAGACCACCTTATTAATCTACAAATGTTGGTGCTCTAGGTGTTCGTGGTAGTCATCTATTTCCTCCTACAATTCCCTTGCTGCTGCCTTTTCTCGCCTCTCTAACTCCTTGAATATTCACATTGTCTTCAATCTCAGGTGGTTTAGTCAGAGGAGTTAAGGTAGGGATGTTGGTAAGAACCTATGCCAAGGTAGCTTGGATGGCTAGATTCATCAATACTTCAGAAATCTTTGTAGGAAAATTTTTCATATGTTGGAAGAATTCCTTTGCAAGTGAGAGCACAAGAATCAATATTACTGTTGTGGCTGGGGTAGTTGGAGACATGGAAGAAAAGGAAAGTGGGGAAGTGGTGGTAGAAGAAGATTCTATGGTCACAACTTGTATAATGGGTAGGGAAGAGGCAAGGTGGACCGAGATAGTCACCACCAGTGGAGAATTAGCAACCATTGCTTGAGAGGCAGGCAGAGGGGCAACAATAGTGGAGGACACATGTGGGGATTTTGGTTGCTCGACCTCCATTTCCTCTCCCTCATGAGCTGAATCTTCTTGAATGGTAGACATCTCTGTGAAACTACCTGATCTCTTATGTTTCTTGTAAGGTTATCCTTCTGAAGCCTTTCTTGCGTACACCTTAGGGTTGGGTTGTTTCTCAATAGCCCCTTTTCTCTTCCTTGACCTGGTGGATGGAGGAGATTTTAAAGTCTCTCCTGATGGGGTAACAACTATCCCACTATCTATTTCACTTGTTGGCTCATTCTCGAGCCCCTCATAGGTCAAAGTGACCCCTTGCTACTTCAATTGGGAAATTTTCCCATCAATCGAGACTTTCATTCTAGCCTCGATGGGAATGGTTAGAATATCAAGGTCATCAACCTCTTACTCATCCTTGTCAATTAGTAACAACGAGAGATTGACAACTACATTTTATCGAGGATCTATTATTATATTTTCATCTTCTACTATATGATCCAATATGGCCCAAAAAAGTTGACCCTTTTTATGAAATATGTTGTGATTCACATATAGTGCCTCATTCTCACTTCATTATCATCTTTGTAATTAGCCAAAAATTCCTCAACACTATGTAGATGGGTGTATTCAAGTCCAAGTGCTTTAGTGGATTTTCCATAGGGGTGCATTTATGGCTGGGTAGTGTGGAGTCTCAAATGATATTCCACCAGTTCTTTGAATTATCAACACATTGAGAGGTATGGAGTTCATAAAGTCCTTGGCCTAAGGAGAGGGGATAAGGAATCCCTACCTTATGCTTGATGCTCAAAAGGGTGTATACATATCATAGCTACTAAGAGAGTTTTAATAGTATTATTTGGTCATTGGGATACTGGGGTAGCTTTTATGGTCTTTCCGGAAATCCTTTATCATGAATGTAGGTGAACTTTGGATACTAGATGAATAAGAAGGAATAAATTTTAAGAGAGGAATTGGCACTATGGGAGACTCTCCTCTTGAAGTCAACCCCAAGCAATCTAATAATATGACCTATGAAAACATGATTGACCCTGCAGTAGTCCCTCTTGAAGTTTCTAAATTGTAGTTGAGGGTACTTATCTAAAACATTCAGCTCCTTGCTTGGTTCCTTGTTTGGAGCTCTGAATGAGCCTTTGTATTACATCCTCTCAACCAATGAATAGACCAAGTAAGATGTCATGTAAAATCTAGAGGTATTCTTTACAAGCATAAATTTCTCATGGAAGAAATCATTGATTATATCTTCCTAGTAGAACTTGGCCTCTCCATGGAGAATCTCTTCAATGAAGTTCAACATTCACTCTTGGAAGTAGACCACAGTTGGAAGGCCCGTTATTCTACTGAATAGGGTCACCAAATCATGGTAATCCTCATAAAATTCACTATAGAAGAGTTCTTGGGGAATGTTTGCAGTATTTACCCTCATCTCCTTCAACCAATACTTATTGATAAGTCTTTTACACTTGAGGGGGTCCTGATTCCACATAACATTGCCATCATCCATGGTTGGCACTTCCTTCTCCCTGAAGGTAGGGATATGAAAATGTCCTTCTTATTGCCTTAGTAGACATGTTAGCTAGAACATTTCCATCTCTATCTATTATGGTTTTGGTCTCTTCTTGATATGCCTCTCTACAAGCCATAACAAGCTCAGGGAGGATGAGGGTAGGACAAAAGCTTGCAACTTTAGCCAACCCACTACTTTTGATATTACTTGCATTCTCTATTTTAGGGTTGATTCAGACTCTCTGCTTGAATTCATCGATGTCTATATGTCCTATATTTGTGTTGGAGACCTCCTCCTAGGTTGAGGTGACTTTGGAGTTCAGGGGTTCCCCCTAGAACTTATACTTCATTTGGTCCTTGTTATCTTTTCTGCAAGGTGCCTTAGTTTTCTTTCCTTTTTCTTTCTCTGCAGCCACTCCTGAACATCCTACACCTAATTCCATATATCTTGTGGGAAAAAGGGAGGTGAGCAAAATCAAGCATGAAAACATAGAAATGTTAGCCAAAACCCTGCAAATAGAGTTAGATTGGATAATTCTGTATTTGAGAAATTTAACATATAATCTAGATTGACATTAGCAATTCATAGGATGGAGTTTGAATAACTCGAGCCCCAGGGGTTAGAATTCCCTAGGCCAATGGCTATTTTGGAGGAGTTACAAGAGGGATAGTAATCAAGGCACAATAACCTACTTGTCTTGACCTACCTTCAAATTCAGACATTTTGAGGAGTCCACTAAGGGGAGTGCACTATTTTAGCATGTGGGTGAAAGTTAGTTTGATGATTGGAGAGCATTAAGATCCTCATTTTGGGAATTAGAACTAAAAGGATACTTGGTTGCTTGATTTTTTCCATTAGGAACAACACTGGTAGGATGACATCGCGATGGAGGCATTCTGACAGGTGGTACCTACAACTCAGGAGGGTAGTCAATACAATCTCTGATCACTCAGGCATTTCAAGTCTAAGAAGGTGGATGGAAATTGGATGATTGATTGGAAATAGAAAATGTCATTTAGAGGTCTGATGAGGGAAACAAGGGGAGTTGGGGCTAGATGGAGGAGAAATCTTCATGTTTACTTCATTCATTGTTTGAAAGTTCAATTTCTAAGGTGAAGTTAGGGTTTGGAGTTCAGGAGGACAAAAACAATTTTCCCTAAAGTTACGACGGTGGTGGGATGGAGCCCTGATCATGGTGACCCGACATGAGGGCTTTGAAGGAGGTTGAACACTTCATTCATGTACCCATGAGGTAAGTATAACCCAGAGGGGAAAAGATCACTACCTGAAAGTCATAAGAGGCAATGGAGGTTGGACGTTATCCTAATGACATAATTCCATGAGGAATGACCCACTATAAGTCAATCACTTAGTAATTTTTACTTAACATTCAAATAGTCATCATGGTACCAGGACTTGAAGGGATGGAAGTGATCACTCAAAATCTATAAGAGATGATGTTTTCACCACAATGGCTCATGAATGGAGATTTTCTAGCCAGGACCTAAGAGGAATTTGGCATATGGTTGTGAAAGCTCCTTGAGATGATGAGATGTAGACAAAGTTCCATCGGGGAAATCCATGAGGCAGGATTCGAGGGAAGATGAGACTTTAGGATTTTCAAGCATGAGTATTGGGGAAATTAGCAAGTTGCGGCCCAAGCATTGGAAAGTTGTGCCTAGAAAGTTGTTTGGGGTCCACAAGTTATGAGTGGTGCTCTCAGGACGGAGTTATATGGGCACAGATCTGAACAGGTCGATGACTTTGCCTTCAACTAATGAAGTTTTGTGAAGTTCTAGATGGTGAAAGGATGGGGTCCTTCTGTGATGGTGGACCCAAAAAAAGTGTTTGTCATTCATCAATGTTTGAATCACTTCAAGGCTATCAGTGGCAATGAGGAAGCCTAGGCCTATAGAACATGAATGCTCTAGTTGAAGAATGGCACCAGGAGGACAAGGTTCCATGGGTGATGTTTGGGTTGATTTTGAGGTTTTATGAAGATTCGAGCATATGGGTTCTGGGTGCCTCATTTTTCTCTATCTAGTTCATGTGTTTTTCCTCCTTCTAATTTATCTATTTTACTAGAAATCAACGAAAAGCATGAAACAAGGTGCAAATAGAAAAATCACCTCAAGAACCTGATAAAAGAGGCAAAATATAAGCTAGCAAATGCATTGGATCAATGGCTACACTCATCAGGCTTGGAGGTGGCATAGGGAGATAGATATGGATTATTCTAACCTCTTTCTACTCAATTGAAAAAGTGATAATGATAGCTCAAATTCACCTATTTATAGAAGTTAATGCATTAAATGTTGGCAATGAATGCTCATATGATAGACATCGAGTTGGTGGGTTGCAAATTCAAAAACAACACCAGAGACACCGAAATCTGACCATCGAGTGGTAACTTTGGAAGATGATTGTTCAATGGTTTAGCAATGGGTGGATGACAATGAGAACTCTAGGTTCTAGTGAGCAGATAGTCATTTGAGAAAAGTCATTGGGATTTTGGTGATAAATGGATGGTGAAATGAGCTGCAAAACCAAATAGGTGGGAAGCTAGAGGAAGGCCATTAGGAATGGAAATGAGGCAAGGGAAATCCATGAAGGGAAGCCCAATAGGGCAAATGCGATGAGATCTAAAGATGTTATTTTCAAAACACTAAGGTAAACAACTGGTGGCTTTCCACAAATACTAAGGACTTAGAAAATATTGAGGGGGGAAAAACGTGGTCAACATAAGATCACTTCCCTAAGATCTTATTGACCATTTTGAACACCAAATAGGGGGGCACACAAAATGAAGTACAAAAAAGGTGACCTGACGAGGCGAAGAAAAGAGAGGGTTCTCATTCTGAATGGGGCGTGTGTGTTGAGGGCACAAAAAGTTACTTTTTCATCTTTATTTTGTTTACATCTCATTAAATCAACCATTTTCTTTTTGGGATTCATATGGACTTGAAAATTACTTATAAATGCATCACAAGTTCATTAAGTGATAGAATTGAATGATTGGGTAAGTTTGAAAACCACTCCAAGGAAGTGTCCTTTAAGGTCCTAGGAAATAGTTTAGCTAACAGTTTATCATCAAGGACAAAATCACTACACAAGGATGTATAAGCATTAACATGATTAGTAGGATCTCCTTTACCTCTGTACTTCTCAATTCTAGGCATTTTGATTCCTTGTGGAATTGTTGTTCTTAAGATCTATAAAGATAATTATGGGCTATTACAGATGTATTATGTGGGTGGTGTAGTTTGATTTTGGTTAATGGTGGATATTTGTTGTTGCATGGAGGAAACAGTGTTAAAGAGTTGTGTAATGAGAGGAGTAGTATAGGTGGTATGAGGTGGAAGAGAAAATGGTGATGGAGTATATGTGATGTTAGAATTGATGGGGACACTAAGGGAGGTGAAGTTGGTGGAGAATGGAACATTCAATGCCATAAAAGAACTAGGAATTTTGGTTGGAATAGTGAAAGGAATCACATGAATAACTTGTTGCATGGTTGTTGTAACTTGAGGAGTGGTATAGGTAGGTATTGATCCTAAGGTTGAAGGAGGAGGAATGTGAGATCCTCCTTGGCTAACCACTATCTTTGTTGGTTGATATGTGTTAGAGGTGGAAGAAGCATGTTTTTCATATATCTCAAAAAAAAAAATCATGACATCTAAACCCTCATCACTTTCAAGAATTCAATGAATTTTGTCGATAGCAGGAATTGCAGTGGTGGAAATTTTTTCAAGACACAAGTTTTGTTGCAAACGTGCTAAATCCCCATAAATGTTAATGAATTTATCTTGTAGAATGGGATCATTTTGTGTGTCAAAATGAATTTTATGTGAAGGTAAAGGTGTATTACTGGTAGTATTCATGCCCAATGCACCATTGTCCATACTAGGAGTAGGAGCTCAAGACAACCCAAGGTCTGCAATGAGTGTGTTATTGCAAGATGCCATGAGTTGGGAACTTTTTATCACTAAAGTATTATCAATAGGGCATTAAATACTCATACAAGTACCACAAGAGGTGTGGTGAATGCAAATGCAATGCAAGATAGGAATAATAAAATGCAAATAATAGAAATTATAGAAACTAAAATAGGAATGCAATACTAGAAAATAGAAATGCAGAAATTACTGTGAAAATGATAGAAATTGTTGTGAAAAAAGTGTAATTGGACTAATTTTCCTAGGGTGGTAAATGCTTCCAAGGATAGATTTTTATTTTATTTTTTCCAAAAAATTTAAAGTTATTTTTTATGGTTTTCAAATGTAAAATAGGGATACAGATGCAAAATTTTAGTTTTTATAATATTTTGATGTATAAAAATGAAATCTATATGAGATATTCACTAATGCAAATTTGTAAATCGTAGGATGAAAAAACAATGCAAAAAGATAATGCTATGATTCCTAGGATGTAAATGGAAAGTAAATAAAAAATATGATGTTCAATATGCAAGTTCACCAAAATGAACCAATTTTTTTTGGGTTGGCTATGTATTTCTCTTACTCTCTTAGGGTTTTTCACCTAAAAGGAGAGAGATAGACCAAAAAAATAAAGTGGTTCACTCAAACTAATGTATGAAGGATGGAATTAAGCCTAAATTCAATGATCTAGATGTAGAAAAATGATAAAATTGATTGGTTATGTATGCAAAACTAATGAAATATAAAGTGTTTGAAAACATGATGTGATATGCTAAAATGAAATTAGAATTGAATGAGACTAAACAGAGTGCAACTAGAGATGGAATGTTGATGTTGGAAGATTCTATAATCTCATATAAATCACTGTTGATGACTAGTGGGACTCATTCGCCACTGATGGAAAATTAGTCCTTCTGGTAAACTTTGCCAGAACTGATTTTTGACTGTTGGGAATTGAATTATGGTGATATCAACTTTTCTAGCCTATAGGTGGGACTCATTTCCCACTGATGGGGAATTAGTCAGGATCCTCCAAAATTTTGAAAATTCAAGGGTCAATTCTCTGGTTCCAGATCTACACTTGTCTTCTTGTCGAGTTGACAAAGTCAAATATGTAGAAAATGGACTAAATGTTGTCTCCAAGCTTGAATTAGGGTTTAGTTGACTTGAATCACTTTGATGAATTTTTTACCACTTTTCAATACCTATTTCTTTAACAAATATTCCTACAATACTTGAAAAAATGCATGCAAAGATGGGAAAAATGGTTAAGGGTTAGAGTATAGGGATTTTCCTTGTTCAAATCCCACTTTGGTAATCAAACCCTTGAAAAAGAAATGAAATTAAAACAAGAAAGGAATGATGAATAAAAAAAATGTAAGTTTCCTAAACTCACCAAAACCTTATTGTTGAGGTTTGAAGATATGTCAATGGTTGCTCAAAGATTCTTGACAATTGCTTGATCAAATGATGCAATGATGCTTTGAATGCAAGAATGTTAATTGATGTGTAATGAATGGAAGAGATGAATGGGGGGTTAAAATGTATGGAGAAAACACTTATATTATACACACTTATGCCCTAACAACCCAAGAAAGAAACATCATAGATTGACATAAGGTCTTAATGAATTAAAACCCAACAACAATTTGAATTTATTTTGAGTTTTGTAACAAGAGGGACTCATTCGCCACCCATGGAAAATGGGTCCCACTCTAGGCTTGCAAGTGGGTGTGAAGAATTCAGTTGCTTTTAATGTTTTTGTCAGGTTTTTATTAAAAAATACACCTAATTAGGGCCTATAAGTGCATAAAGGGGCCAAATAAAGCATAAGAAAGGTGTAATTGGTGGTGACAAGCCTAGAAAAGCATGAAATATTATTACAAGACTTTACAACAATTGGAAATAAGACTTGGTAAGAGATAAAAAGGGAATATTTAGATGAACTATAATAAGAAGATTCTAGAAAAGTGTAGAAATGTGTTACAACACTTCACAACACCTTCACAAGACATCACAACATGAATTTTTAGGACCTAATGTGAATGTTTAAGTTACACTACAACATTGAATCTAAACAAAATAAGCCAAGAATCATAAGAAAAATGTCCAAGGTCCATTTTTCTATGGTACACACTTTTATCTCTTGCTATTAGTAGAATATCCAAGAAAATTTTCTTCATCACTTCTTGCATCAAACTTACCCAATGTTTCCTCATCTCTTCTGATATATAGCATTTTCTTCCAAATACTTTGAAATATCTAATAATAGGGATTCTTCCATGCCATAGTTCATAGGGAGTCTTTGTACTATTTTATCTTTCTTGAACTTGATTGAATACATAAACATTAGTATGAATAGATTATTTCCCAAAAACTTCCATTAAACTAGCCTTAGTGATCATTGATATATCAACCTCTTGAACTATTATATTTTTCCTTTCAACAACTCCATTTTGCTGAGGAGTTCTCGGGGTAGATAACTATCTCTTTATTCCATACACTTGAAAAAATATTTTAACTAATGGGAGGTGAATTCTCCACCTCTATCATATATTACACATTTTATCTTCAAATTCACTTCATTTTCAAGCATAGCTTTGAATGCCTTGAATCTATCTAATGCATCTAATTTATCTCTAAGAAATGTAACCCATGTATATCTAGAATATAAATCAATTAAAAGAATAAAGTACCTTTCACCAAGTAGACTTCTTACTCTTGTACGACCACAATGATCTATAAAAACTAATTCCAGTAGTTTGGTAGTCGACTATTCCTTCGATCTGTAATGAATTCTCGCTTTCTTTCAAAATTGACAATTCCTACAAATAGCATTAATAGGCTTTGTAATTCTTGATAAATCTTTCATAGCCTAAAAAAATTGATTCTTTCCAAGTTATCAATATTCATGTGACACATTCTCCTATGTCATAACTAGCTATCATTAATTTAAGTCATAAAACATTGTCCATCAACACCCTTAAGTTGATAGATATTCCCTTCATATTTATTTCCTATAGCAATCAATATTCCAGATCCTTTTCAGATCTCACATCTCTCATCTCTAAACACAACATCATATCATTTTCTACACATCTGACCAACACTTAAAAAATTATGGCTTAAACCCTTAACATAGTAGACACTGTTAGTATGATGCTTGCCATCAAAACTTATTGAATTTTTCCCACAAATTTTAGCACTGGCATCATCTCCAAACATAACCAAACATCCATCATATTTTTGAAGTGTAACAAACTTACTCTTATCACTAGTCATGTGATGTGAGCAACCACTAGAAAATACCTAGAAATTATTTTACTATTTCGCATGTAGGGTAGAGATAAATGTACCTTCATTTTTTTCCTTATTCAGAGGGCTTTCTTTTACCTATCTTAAAGAATTAGTGGGTAGGTGCAAAAAGATGGGGGTCCAAATTATTGCCAAAATTTTAAAAAAATTTGATACCAAGATATAATGCAAGTGCATTATGGCTTGGTGTGACTAAGCCTAAGGCTTGACCAAATTGAACCTATTATGTGCTCATGTTATAATGTGGAAGTGTTATAACACAAGTGTATTATAGCGTGCTCATGTTATAATGTGAACACGTTATAGGTTATTAAAAAAAAATCAATTTCATTTTTACTGTCATTGTTGTTTTAGCTTCCTACAACTAAAAACCCTTCTTCTTGTGCGCTCACATTTTGGAAGGATATTTTTTGCATTTTCATCATTGATTTGTTGCAAGTTCATCACTAGGATGATTCCACGTCCACGAGGAGGTTGAATAAGTAACGATTGTTTTTGTTGTAAATTTGTTGTGAATTTATTAGTTTTAGGTTGTTTTTGATATTCATTTTTTTAATTTGTACGAAATGATAATGATCTTGAAAACCCTCCAGAAAAATACTAAACAACCAAAGCAACAACATAAAAAAAAAATTCAAGAACCATAACAATAATCTCCTCCACCAATCCCTCAACATCCTCCTAGAACTCATAAAAATTTAATGGGGGTAATTGAAAATAATAAAAATCATATTGAGGAGTTAATCATGAGGTTGAACGATTCTTTAGGTTCAACCAAGGAAAGAAGAACTAATGTAGGGGCATAAGGAGACCCATAGCAAGAATAATTGTTATGTCTTGGTTTTAGGTTGATATGGTGTCTTTGGAGTCAAATAAGGTCATACATGACCATTTTGGATCATTTGGATCTATTTTGGTGTGCTTTTGTTCTTTTGGTTAAAAGTTATAAAAGTTGCTAAAATGTTCTCAAGCAACATTGTTAAAAAGTGTCAAAATGTTGTTTTGTTAACAAACTAATAAAAATCTGGTTGAAAATAGTTGTAAATCATCATAACATAATAAATATTCCTTATATAATTGACCCCAATGGTTGGAGAAGGTTGGATGGGGTTGGAATGAGAAAAACATCATTTTTCCTTGTTTTATATTGTATTTTTCTGTGAATAGCAACTGTAATTCACGTGGTACAAACTGTTACAAATAGGCATAGTCTTGAAACCACTTGGAGAAGTTGAAGGATGGTATTATATTTTAAATGTAACTATTTTTTTAGATTTTCATTTATTTTTGTACAATATATTGTATTTGTGGTGAGTGTAGGTCTAAACCTTGCATAGGGTTTTCAACAACAATTAAAAAATTGATATATTCTATTTTAACTATCCAAATTTTCTAAAAATTGGTGAGAAATTTTGTTTTAATATTTGATAAAAACACTTTAAACTAAAATTTATATTTTTCATTTTTGTGGAGATATTAACAATAATATGCTCACATCTGTGTAAACAGTCCAAAAGACCCTAGGTTCACTGTTGCTTTGAATAGTCTATACATTACTCATTGATGGAAGGGTGTAGAAACATGTTGTAATTTTGTTAGGGGACTTAATAAATCTGATAATGCATGTGACAAGTTTCCTTTCCTTTTTTGAAGTCATTTTCTTAATACCTAGTGGAAGCAAGACCTAGTTTGCATGAATCGTGGTGTCAAGCACTTGATCTGAACTATGTGTGTTTGGAGAAACTTGAAATATGTTGAAACTGTATATATACACTAGATGGCCTTAATTACATGTTTAATTTAATGGTTGAATTCAATTATATTGCTTCCCTCATGTTTTAGGGTTAGAAACAAATTGCCAAGAATGAGCAAGAGTGCATATTTGAATCATTTGCATTAAAACCCTATTCGGAAAGTGTCAAGTATGCTCACATCAACTCACGAGTCATAAAGTGAGAACCCATGTGTAAAAATATATAGTCTAGATCATAGGTAAAAGAGTTAGTGAATTTTGTATCAAAACATCTCATTCTAATCAAACCACCTGATCAACATGTCCTAGGATGCATCCTTCTTGTAATGGGCATCATCATCATAAATCCCCTTAGCTAAATTAAACTGGCAAGAGATATAGATAACACTAACTATTCATATTTGATATTTTCTTATGTTTTATCTTAATAACATATTTTAAGGACCTCTCAATATTGTCTCAATGATTTAAAGAGAAAAGAATGTGGCATTTATCATTATTTTTCATTTGTTGTGCTTGTGGATATTCTTGTAAAATAATATTGGTGAATACTTGCTTAGTTGTTTGTAGGGAGGTCGTTTGGATTAGATTGTTGACTATTGTGTATGCTTTGGTCCAAGATATTCTAAATTTATAAACTACATTCCGGTGTGCTTTCTGTATGTCAATATGTGAATAGGACTATCCTATCTATTTGCAAAGCTAAATTCCATTACACTAGATACAACATGAGGTCCTCGTTATCAATACCTTGATGCATAGTGTCTATGTTTTATATCAAAAATAAGGAATGAAAAAAATACCAATCCCAAGATATGAGCAAATTATCATCATGCATGTCTTGTCACCATAATCTAATAAAGTCTCAGTGGATCATGGAATTTTTGGACTTCTGAATCAATCTTAAAATCAATGGTTGATCCATTCATCTTATTCTTCTTATTCTTCTATATTTACTAACATTTCTATCCATGTATCAAGTTTGTGTGATATATCAAAAGTTACATGAGGCTATCCATGGCTGATGATTATCTATACATCATCAAATCTATCTATATCAAACATCTATGTTTTCTGATCCTGTCTAAGTTGAAATGATCTTGAGGCTATATTTTTCCTTTATCTAGAAATCAACCCAAAATTCAAAATTTACACCCATTTTCTCAAGGGGGTAGGGAACTAGCTTATTCCTTCCACTGGGGCAATAGTGGCGCATCTAAAAATCATTTTTTTATTTTATTTGAGTAGTAGTTTAATCCAAAAAAGCATTAGTCTTTCAACCAATGCAATGAGTACATTGCTTCAAAGAGGGGAAAAATGTAGACACCTAAAAATGTATCAATTGATCACATTAGCTAACTAACATCATTTAATCCTCAAATCAATATTATTTTCACTTGTTTAATTAAATAAGCTTAATTTTTTAATTATATGCCCCATTTTCACCTATTAATCTAATTAAACTAATTGGATTAATTCACCCCCTCTCACACTGACATTTCATCTGATTTAATTAAATAATGTAAATTATTTAATTTTAACCCTAAGTCCTCTTATTTAATTAAATATCATGTTTTCATCTCCTTTTCATTAAATAAATCAATAATTTAATTAATATCCTCACATTCCTCATCTTGCATATTCAAATTTAGTTTTAATTAACTAAATTGCTAATTTCCCTCTCATCCACTTGCATAGGGAGTATTCCAAAGGAGTATTCTCCTATTTTCCTCAAAAAAAGAGGTAATGATTACTCCAAAAAAACTTTGAAACAAATTTTTAAAGTTGTTGCAAAGTGTGCTTGTTTGCATGATTGTGAGTCCTTGATCTTTTCTTGATCCACGTGATATTTGATTCACGTCCATTGATGAGAATCCTTGATCCATGTTTCATCCTCCTTTCTTTTCTTACCATTGATAGATCAAATCAATCTCATCAATTACTTTTTCATTTGATCTCCATTAAATCAAGTATTTAATGAATATCATATAATTCCCCTAATTTGCATAATTGAAACTTTGTTTTAATTTTCAAATTACTAGTTCTTCCACTTGCAATGGAAATTTCTGAAAACTCAAAGTTGGAATCTATAGCTTTCTATCTACTCTTTCTACTCCTTAGATACCTGAATATGGAATTCTAATTTATGACACTTTGGATGACTCCTTGTGGATCATTTGACCTAGTTGACAAGGAGATGATATAAATAAGCTTTCAACCTATTCTTCAATGTCTCCCAATCCTTCAAGGTACCTAAATATGCAATCACACAAATAGGAAGAGATAAATGTAGAATGTTATGGCATGGGGGTTTGCCTTGGTCAAACCCATTTTAGGTAATTAAACCAAAATGATGAAATAAAGTAACGAAACATGTAAAAATGAAATGAAAACATTACCTTGATGAATGATCTTGATTTGTTACAACAATAGATGAGTATTCATGCTTTGAATGTATAAAAATGATCTTGAATGATCTCTTGATTCCTTAGCTCAAGCTTGAGAAGAACGATAAAATGAATGATAGATGAATAATGAATGAGTTAGTTGAATTAGGTGAAATGAGAGGGAAAATCTTGTATTTATACACAATTATTCCCTAATTCTCAAAAAATAACTCATGATAGGATGAGCTTAGGTCTTAATGAATAAAAACCTAAAAGCAATTTGAAATTATCTTCAATTTTGTGCCAAGAGGGACTAATTCGTCCCTAATGTCGAATCAATCCCACTCAAGGATTTTGAGTGGTTGTTAAGAATTGTGATAATTTAAATAATTTTCATCTGTTTCTTCTTTAAGAAGACACTTAAATATGGCCTATAAGTTCATAAAGTGACCATTAAAGCAAAAGGAAGGTGTAAATATTGATGACTATCCTAGGAAAGTGTGAAGGTTTGTTACGACACCTTAGAACACTTTGAAATAGGACTTGGTAAGGAATAAAAAGATGATATTTGGATGAATTATAATGAAAAGGTCCTAGAAATGTGTGAAGATGTGTTACAACACCTTACAACAATCTTGCAAGACCCCATAATATTCTTATTGAATTAGATGTAGCAAGACCTAATGTGAATGTATTTAACCACATTTAAACATTAAATCTAACCAAAATAGGCCAAGAACAACAGGAAAAAGATCCAAATGATGATGAAAATGTCCAAAGATCCATTTTTCTATGGTACAATTGCTTCCTTTTTTGCACAATTTTTTTTTTTTTTTAATTTACAAAATATCTATTTCTTCACCCATGAGAATATTCCAAAGAGTATTCTTTCTCCTCGATCATTTGAAAAAGGGAATATCCTCATAAAACTTCATGTGCAATTTAACTCAAAACTTCATGTGTAAGTTTACTCAAAACTAATTGTGCAAGTTAACTTGTGACCTCTTGTATAGGTTAATTTTTTTTTTTTGGATGAATGTAATCCATTGATTAAATATCAACTTGAATTTTCAACCATCACTACTACATACAAAGGGGTATTAATACATTAACTTAAGACAAAAGATTAATTTTGTCTTTAATTTTATAAAATAAATTTTTTATTTCCCTCCACATTTTCTTTTTTTAAGGCTTCTCCCTTGTATCTAAATTCCCCCACTTCCACTTCCAAGATGAGAATAGAACAAAGAGAAGAATCAAAGAAAGAGGCATGAGGAACATAGACACATAGTGGACATAGAAAAAAGTGAACAACAAATAGTGGGATTCATCATCATAGGTTATCAATCAGCCAAATGACATGAGGGTGAGGTAGATAAAAGTCCAAAATTGAATTGGTAAGGAAGTACCTTTCATAGATTCCTGAAGATAGTCTAGTTGCTATGACCCGAACCTCATTCAACTCGACAAAGGGAGTTTCTTGAGATTGGATTGATTCATTCCCTTGCATGTCTGGTTCGAAGCACACCAAACAAGGGTTTACCAATAATGAAAAGGGATTTTTCAGATAAGAGGTTTTTCAAAAAATAAAAAAGGCGTGAAGCTAAGAGCAAGTTACAACCATGTGGGTCTAGGATTTTGGGAAAGCTATAGTAATAAAGCTTTTATGAAGGGCCTTTTAGTAATAGACCAGGTGTGCACCATGTTTTTTTTTTTTTTGTTTCTTGTCTCTTTTTTAATTATATTCTCTTGGTTCTAGCTTGCTTGATATACGGTGTGGACCAATAAAAATAGTTACAGTATCTCTACTTGATGATGTTTGAATCAATAAGCATATGTTGATTACATTGGATACATTAGGCATATTCCTTAGGAACTCAAAATTTCCATTTCCAATTTTAGGAATCTCGGTCACTGCATTGACACTACTTATAATGCCTGAAAAAAGACTTCTTAAAAGATAATCTTCTAATATTACCCAATTTTCCAAGTGGTCTGAATAAAGATGTCCAATCAACTGGTTGTCCTTCCCACCATGTTTCTTTTGCATTTAGCTAGCAAATGTTGTAGAATTTGGTTTTACACTTGCATATTGTGTTTGCTTAATAGTTTCTAATGTCTTTTCAGAAAATTCATCTTATGCATACCTTTCATCCATTCAAGCCCTGAGATCACATTCATTCAAGGCATTTTTTCAAGAAGTCACATGCCTTGTCCATGCGTTCACTTTTTACTATTAAACAATTCTCACACTTTGTCTATGCTTTAACTTTTTGTTGTCAAACAACTCACGTGCCATGTCTATACTTCTTCAATTTTGCATACATGTCTACCAATGCAATTGCAAATACAACACCTAAAAACTATAAATCCATCTGTTTATTTCTTGATAGATGCCCTTACCCTTTCCAGAATCTCCCATTTTGGCACAGGTAGAATGGAAGTTGGAAAAGGTTGAGGAATCTGGCCTTACTTTGGCGATCTCATTTGCTTGAGAGTTTCACAAGCTTATTCAATTAATTCATCCCATGCCAAAACAAAATTATCAGATGGGGGATCCCCTTGCTACCATCCCATGCTTCCCCAACCCCCAAATAGATCCATAGCCAGAATCCCATAAAAAACCTTTAGAAAATTTTAAAACTTGTAGACTTCAAAACTTTCTCTATGCTAATTGCATAAATGAATATTTTTAATTACCAAAACATAACATTTGAGATAAACATGTACCGAGTTGTCTCCTAATGACTAGTAAAAAATGGTGTGAAAATGATAATTTGAAATTGGATATCTAAATTTTTGGGCTAATCTCAAACTACTTGAGATCAATCACTAGGAAATCAAAATAGACCCAGATATGAAAATGGACATATTGATGTAGTGGTCAAATGTATGGAAATAGGTGCTAATAATAGGGAAAATGTGTAGAAATAGGTGTAAATACAATATTAAAATGAACATATTGATTTAGTGGTAAAATGCATGGAAGTAGATGCTACTAATAAGGAAAATGTATATAATAGGTGTAAATACAAAGAGTGTAAATATAGTTGCAGTTGCTAGTTAAATTTTGTTGGTTGGGGTAGTAGTGTTCGGCAAGGCAATAGTATAGAGCTTTATATTGATGTACGGAAGATTTAATATTAAATATCCATTTCATAACACAAAAAATTGTAAATAACACCAACTAATTTTTTAGGAGAGCTGGTGGGTAGCAGTGTAGGGATTTATATTGATATATAAAAGATTTCAAATTCAACTAGCCATCTCATTACACATTAAAATTATAAGGAGCACTATTTTTCAAAGCTCCTAAAATATAAATAGATACAAAGTACCCTAACATCGACAACAAATAATTAACTAGTTTTCCAATAATACAAACCACATAAATTGATATAAATACATTAAAAAATTCAAAATATTATATATATTAATGCATGGAAGCCCTACTATCTTTTGTACAAAATGAGGGGTCTTAAAGGAAACTAATAGTCCCCTATGTGTTTATTATTATTTTTCATCAAGTGTCCTTTAACATGGCCCTTTTACTTTGCATCAAGTTCCTCACAAACCTTCATTGGATCCCCAAAGATTTCTTAGATAGCACAATCAATTGTAGCATTGGAAACCGTGCCTTGCATTGAAGTAGAACTACCTAATTGAAGGTAAAGATTCTTATGATCCATATTCTCTATTACTTGCTCCTATATGAACACCTCAATCGGATGCTTGATTGGGTTATACATGAAAACCTTTTCAAGGATTTGACAAGGTTTATGAAGTCATTGTATCACATCATTGAGTACACTCTTATTCTATAGTTAGGTATTCAACTGCAAAATACATTCTCCTAGAAAAGGGATTTTATTTTTCTAAATCTTTATGTTTCTTGATAACATATGACTTTCAGTAAAAAATGTTCATAATTTTTAATATAGCATCAGGGCTAACATCATCTTCCTCTAAAATTCCTCCCTTTCCCCCTTGTTCTTTGCTAAGTTAATTGGGCATATAGGAAAAAATACAATGATAACAATTAGGTACTGGTTCATGCCAACACCCCTACTGTGAACTAAGTAATATTACAACAAAAAGTACACTGATTAGTGAAATGATGACCATATTTGGCAATGGATGATGGGCTAGAGGAAATGTGCATTGCATTTACAAGAAAGGAATAATATTGTAAGAAATAAAACAATCTGAGGATATTTTTAACTTCTTGCAACGTAGGTTAGAGTTTCTATGTTTGAGAGAAAATTTACAAACACTCTTATTAGATACTATTTTGACAGGTTTATATTTGTCTAGTGTTACAGCTAGACCACCTTTCAATCCCCATTCATTAATCTTGATGAAGTCCTTGCCACTATTAACTGCATGACTAAAATTGGAAGCTCTGGATTATGAATAATAAAGCAACATCCAAAATCTCCTCTATTATTTATGTACTTTGATCTCTTCAAATCATTAATTGTATTTGCACTATGCTTTGATAGTAACTATTTACAGAATTTTAAAATCCTACTAGGTGAAATAGCAATTATTCTTTGTTTAGATCTTTGGAGTAGCCTAAATTGATATAAAGCTTAGTTATGATAAAAAAAAGTCTAATTATCTCTTCACTTTGCAACTTCTTTTTGTGATAATTACCATCAAAATGTTGGTTGCATGCCCTCATTCCTAGAGAGCTACTAATGCTGAGTTACTACTTTTGCATTCAGGTTTCAAGCTTAAACTCTTATGTTGATAACTTTCTCAAGTGAATAAAATTACCACCGACACTTGTCCAAAAATGAACCAAGCTAATAATAATGTAATGTATCACATTCTTTGTGTTGGTGCTACAGTTGTGATAGAACATTCCTAAACAGATCCATAATCCTTTTAAGATATTTTATCTTCAAATAGTAATTGAAACCAAACAAGAGATGCCTTTCTTTCTTGATGTGGTTAAAGTAAATATGAATCTGCAATGTGAATACCAACTCTTCTATCATTATAGTCAAGAAGCCAATTCAAAGTCAAATTTCTTGCAACCAATTTGAAAATGAAAACTACTTAAACACAACTCAAAAGCTTCATCATAATGAAAGTTTTAACTGGCATGGAACCAAAAACCTAATCTACAAATAATAAATGAAAAAAACCATTTTCTTAGTAGTCCTTTAGTCAAAGATCTGAGTATAAATAATACACTCTGTTACCATCCATACCTAAGTAACTTTATGCTAGAATGCAATTTTCCTTGCTTGCAATAATAAATTTTATTAATTTGAGAGAGTTCTTATCTCCATTAACTTGCATCCAATCTTAAAAATTCAATGGTGCTTTAAAAAATGCTTTAATTTGTTTCTTGAATAAATTTTGTTCATGGAAATGTCTGAAAGCTTTGTATTCTCTAGTTGAATTTCCCAACTTGAAATGGATTATAGGTCCTATAATTACCAGACAAGTTAAAAGGGACTAAAAATATTGTACCGCACTACTTACAACTAAAAGGAAAAATTATATTAACATTTATCTAGTCTCAAATTTTGAGAGATCTTAATAAAAAGGATATGTTCTTAATGAAAAGTGAAGGTTGGGCTATAGAAGCTAAGATATTAACAATTAATAGAAAGAAGAATTTTATTTTTTATTACCTAATACAACTCTCAATGTTATTGAGAATTCCTTACACTATATTTCCTTCTCAATTAAACGAGTTCAGGAAGCTAGTCTAAGCTTGTGCCTCATTGGAATTTAGGAGCTAAATGCTATTAGCATGGAAAATGGTCTGAATTTCACTTAGAGAAACTTAAACCTAATTTTAAGATTTTGTAAATTTCAAAGTTACTCTATTTACATGGTTATCATTCCCCATTTTTGGTAGAAGTGTTTTTTCTATTGTGCCCCTAACAAAAATAGTAATTTATTCATAACCCTTTGAAGCAAATCCTAGTTTAGTTGGGAAACTCCAAAATATTGTGTAAAGAAAAAGTAAAATAGTGTGATGATGCAAAACTAAAAAGAAAATACCCTCAATAACATATTGCAAAGATAAAAGATTTTTGTAAAGTTAAGGAAACAATATAAGAAAAGATTTTTGTTCCAAAACTATTATTGCTGTTAGAATATTTGAAAATGTTTTGGAACTCTTCAGGTTGGAGCATGAATATTTCAAACTAGTTAGTTATAACATGTGCTAAATTTATAATTGTAACCCACCAAGAACTTGCTATTTATACTATTTTTTTTAGACATGAGATTTCTAGCCTATATTAATAGTTTGAGCATTTATATTTGATTGTGTATATTTTTTATCAATATTATGCATTGCACTCCATGATCCATCAAAAAGAAAAATCATAATGTGTGATCCGTAATAATGAGATTGAATAATATTAAAAATCATGCCCCATGATCTATTATCAAATTGAAATACCAAGATAATATCATAAAATGTGATCCTTAACAATGATGATTGTCATTAATTATTTGAATGGGGTACATCCTCCGAGTTGGAATGTGGATCAATTAATCAAAGATATGGTAATCATGCTTCAATATTGTGTTGAGACCCACATATCCCATGTGTATAGGGAAGGAAACTCTCTTGTTGATTGCTTTGCATATGTGGTTGTTTGTCTTAGAAAATTTTGCTCATGGGAGGAGGTTTCTATCATTCTTCAGAATGCTAGGAACATCTTAAGAATTGATGGCATGGGATAACTTATTATGACTATTATGGTCTTGTAATTCACCCCATTTGGTATGATTTGTGGGTTCTATTTGGCTCTGTGGCTTGTAGCTAGCCAACTAGTGGTGGGTGTTGGCTACTAAGGATTCCATGGGCAGAAATAGAACTTGGGTTGAACCTAATTTGTGTGGTGACATTCAGAGGAAGAAAAAGCTATGGAACATCCTTAGTAATGGAAATATTACTTCTTTTATGGAAAGGTTACAGGGGGATGACCCAAATGCATCGGCTAAATTTGTGTTTGTCTAGCATAATCGCAAGCTATTGATGAAGGGCTTGGAGGTGGAAGTGAATGAGGATTTAATTGCCTCTATTACATGATTGCCAACTATGGGTAGGAAATATTTTAAGGGATAAAAGAGTAATGAGGAGGCTATGACAGTTTTTTAAGGAAGGTGAAAGAAAATATCTCGCTAGACTAGAAAATTGGGGTTATGATAGAGAATCCTTGAAGAAGATCTAGGCTAGGGTCATAGAGGTGATGATGCAGTATGTGACACTAGACGGTAGATTCAAGGTGTTTCTTGGTCACCATTTCAGTTTGCTCAGTCAATTCAGGCATGGATTTTTTTATATCTTTCCCCTTTTTTCTTTTATCTTCACTAGAATCCTCTATGTATGCCCATTTGAAGAACAAAAGGGCTCCCATCCTTCATGAGGGGCTTATATTTCTCATTATGGATCATGTTCAGTTTATGACTCTAGCCCCTGTAGTCTCTAGTAAGGGGGAATATTTTGTTGCCCTCTCCTAGTTGTCAAAATTGGATTCAAAGTCCATGTTGGATGAGGTTGGTTTGGCTTCAGGGTCAAAGAAAAGGAAGGTGGTGGGTTCCAAAATTAATAGGCCCCACAAGAGATTGGGCTTCTCAGGGAGTGAAGACATGGAGGTCGGGTCAGATGGGTCCTCTCCAAGAAAGTTGGAAGTGGCTAAGGAGAAATGTGTTGTTGGTGGGGTTATTGAGGTTGGGGCCCAAAATAAGGTTGATGTGGCTGAAAAACCTAGAAGACTATCAAAGAGGCTGGCCAATTTGAAGAAAAACGAGTTTGATGTGGCAGAAAGGGCCCATACTAAGGTAGCTCAGTTAGCACTAATTAGAACACTAATGTTGTGAATGTGGAGGATTCCCCAGTCCATGATGATTCCAAGGTTTCTTTGGAAAAGGAGGCTAGTGAGTAGAATGTGGATGGTGAGGGAAAAGGGAATGTTCTGCCCCTAAAAATTGATCCTCTGTAGAAGTATTTCTCATACTTGGATGGGGAGGATACCTATATGTTTGGTCTATTAGACATGGCTAGGTTGGGTTCTACTAGTACCTTCAAGTTGGCAAAATGGTCTTTGTAGAAATTTAACAAAATCAACATTAAAATTTGGGGCCTAAAGGCTAATCTGTAGAATGCTTCAAAATCCTTAGTTTTGGATTTACTCATTGATAAATTAGTAGAGCTAAAACATACTCATAATGAGTTCAAGGTGTAATTTGATGAGAGATTAAAAGACCTTGAGGCTAATTTTGTAATTTTAAACAATGATATTAAAAATATTCTATAGGTTAGTCATGTCTTAGTTAAAAATAGTGTTGAAGCTCTAGAGACCCTCTTCAAGAAAATTAGTCAGCTTAGGGAAGAGCTAGTCTTCTTTTTTGAATTCATAGAAACAGAGTAGGTGGCTAAGGGTAAAGGTAACAAAGCCCTCAAGTTTTATAACAAGGTGTTGGTTGTGAGAGGTTTGGTTGAGTGGAAAAAAAAATTTGATGCTAAGAAGCAAGAACTACCGAAAAAGGTTGAAAAGAATAAGTCCCAACAGGTTGAAATGTCTAAAAAATTGGGTGGTCTTCATTAGTTTCTAAGTATTTTTTGTTTCTTTCTATTTTTTTCTATTTGGTTAGTTTGCGTGTTGTTATTTTGTTGTTGGGAGCCACTTGTTGTTAATTGTCTTTCTCTGGCTCCTAGGTTGGTTAATTTTTTGTTGATTGGGAGGTTGTTGATTGAGGTTTGATTTAGGCCTTTGGTAGCTTTTGGTCTCTCTCTTGTAAAGGGTTTTGGGTCCCTTTCAAACTTGTTTTTCCTTTTATCAAAACAATGATGGAAAAAATATATAAAAAAATATGTTTTGCTTCCCTTAGTTTTCTAGCTGCCATAGATATATATGCATAACATATCAAACACATTAGATACCATTAATAGTAATGGGAATTTTATCTAGATTCAAATAGATAAAATATTAATACAAATTTTTCTTTCTCTTCAAATCTGAAACCATGGTATTGTAATGAGTTCTCTAATTAATAAATTATCTAATTATTTTTTTTTAATGATGATTAAATATTTTAAGGACATTGAAACCAACAAATTTCTGATTTATTTCACATCCTCTAATTTTGAAGGGATCCCATGGAGAGGAAACAACAACAAGAGCAAGGAAAACTCACCATTTTCTATGGTGGAACAACAAATGCTTACAATGTTTCAACAGACATGGTACCCTAATAGATACAATTCTTCTTTATAGGAAATAAATTTTTGCCATTATTATCAATTATTTAACTGTTAGATTGTTACACTCAACATGAATGGTCTTTCATAGTGTAAATTATGACATGTACCTGGTAAGCCAAAGCCATAATAAAGTTGGCTAGCAATGGAGTAAACAACAAATAGGCCTCCCCAACTAGTACTCCCACATCCTTTTCCCCATCAACACCAGTTAGTTATAAGTCTTCTCTAACTCAAATGTAGCTTTAAATCATCTTTGGTACAATATGAAAACAAATCCACCCATTGTAATCCTTTCCATTGATAATGGAACTTAAAGATAAATTTTGGATGAGAAAAATGGAAGGAAATCTTATTTATTGAAAAAATAAAATAATTTTTTTGATTTATTTAATTTGGGTGACTAAGATAAGTCAATATATATATTGCAATATCTCCCTCAAAGATCAAATATATGGAAGATCTATAACTTTAATAAGTACAATCTATTTGTTTATCATTCACTCAGTTTCAATTTGTCAGCACAGTCCTAAGGAAAGAAATAAATCGCAACTCAAAGAAACATGTGATCAACAACACAATCGACACCTATAAAGTTATCTCAATTCCAAATGATTTCTACAAGAATAGGATGTATTAGCATAGAATTTATATAAGGAACCATCAACAAAACCAATCATTTTTATTCTTTATGATTGCAATAATCAAACCTTATATTTATACACATGATTCTTCAATGAATCAATAATTTCTCAATAGATTGGATAGAGTAGTTATTTTGTTGATGTTGCATATGGGATATTTTATCTAAGAAAAGCTTAAAGCATTTCTAGCCATGAAAACTAATCAATTTCCGATGGAATTACTTTAGATAGAGGTTGAATAGATCTCAACTAACATGAAGGATTTATATAAACCATTTACAGATTTAAAAGAAATTAAAAATTGTTTGAAATATTTTAAATTTGGAATTGGCATCTTGTTGAATAAAATTATATAGTGACCTTACATTTCCAGAATTGTGAAATAGGAAATATATAGTGACGATGAGTATAAAATGAAATTTAAAATTGCTTCTTTTGGTTTGAAATTTCTTGATTTTGTGCCATCAAACAATGGACCCTTGTAATTTTCATGGTCTTTTAGGTCTTATTTCATTGTGTTGGAACTATGTTACTTTAATTTTATGATGTATCTTGGCTTGAACATGCTTATTTTGGTGCTAAAATTCAAAGAATGACATCTTGTGAAGCTGTTGTGAAGTGTTGTAAGACATTTCTACATTCGTCTAGACTCTATTTAATACAATTCACCTTAAAACACCTTTTATTTCATTAACAAGTCCTATTTTGAAGTGTTGTAAAGTAGTTAAACAAGATTTCACACTTTTCTAAGTATATTTTAACTATTTACACCCTTCTCATGCTTTATTTTGTCTCTTTATGCCCTCATATATGTATATTAAATATATTTTTTGGTCCTATCTTGACAAACAAAATTAAACACAACATTATTCCCGACACTTGGTTTTGGGTCCCAAGTTGGACTCATTCACCAAATGTGGTGAATGAGTCCCCCTTGGCCCCAAATTTCAAATATTTCAAAATTTCTTTTGGGATTTTACTCAAATTTACTTAATGTTGGCCTATGATGAGGTATGAATGAATATTAAGGCACAATATTTGTATAAATATATGATTTTAACCTCATTTTACATCTCCTCATTCAAGAAATCTTCAAGCACTCAAAGCATTTTGCATCATTAATTCAAGCACTTTTCAAGTACTTTGGAGCAACCATGGAAATCACTTCAGATTTGCACATTCAAGGATTTGGTAAGTTTTCAATGCTTGCATATTATTCATTTATCATTTCCTTTACATTTCATTCATTTTTATTGGGTTTGATTACCAAAGTGGGGTTTGACCAAAAAAAAACCCTGCCAACATTTTTTCCCTTTGTGCATGTGTATTTGCAACTTTGTTTTGCAAATTTAATAGGTTTAAAGGTGTTTAAAACTGGAATTCAAGTCAAATAGGCTATTCAAGTCAACTCATAATCTTTACAAGAATTTTGAGTGTTTTTTGTCCATTTTCTATAGAATTGACCCCAACAACCTAATATTAAAATATTTCTAGATCTGGAGTAGCAGTGTTGTCTCTTGATTTTCCACAAATCTTAGGGAGGACTAATTTTACACCCTTTGCAAATGAGTCACACCTAAAATCTAAAAATCTACATTTTTTTTCAGAAATCAACTCCCATCTATCATAAATCAGTTCCTGACACTTTTTCAATAGTAGGAAGACTGATTCACCACCCTTGGCGAATGAGTCCCACTATGAAAAATTAAAAAATTTCATCATCATTCCAAACACTCTAGAAATATCATACAACATCCAGGGGCACTCAAATTTGACTCTGTACCTTTTGTTCTGCATATTTCTTTCAATTTATTTATCTTTCATAGTTGTTTGCATATCATAGTGTGTTTTCAAACATAGCTTAAATTGCACTTTAACATTCATTTTAGATCATTTTAATTATTCAATTTCATTTGGATTAGTTAATTTACATCATATATCATTGCATAGATCCTAATTTGAATGTGTATAAGCATTTTAGAAGCCCTAAATCTCTCTTCCTAGGTAAAAAATTTTAGGAAGAGAGCAAGCATTTTTGGTTCCTAAAATCTATGTCACATTTTGGTGAACCTGACTCTTGAACATTTTTAAAAATTTTATTGCATTCATATCTTTCACCCTAGTTTTCATTTGTATTGACATTCAATTCAGACATTGATTGGTTATTACATTCTAGGATCTTTCATTGTGCATTAGTGAAAAACTCATTTAGTTTTCATTCTTGCATTCAATTTCATTGAAAAGAATTGAAATTTTGCATTCTATTTCTGTATTTTCATTCTAAAAAAAATCTAAATCATTCTTAAAATTTTGAAAAACACAAAAAAATTACTTCCTAGGACTCATTCGCCACCCAGTGTGAATCAATCCCTTTGCATTTTTTAAACAACATTTTTCTCAAATCTTTGGAAATTTTTTGCATTATCTCTTTCTATTCCTACATGATGTTTTCATATAAAAATTATTTTTCTTCTTTCTCTGATTGAATTTTAGTTTATTGGCATCATGGCATTTCCCTTTAATAAGTTTTGGAACTCCCTTAAATCATTGGTAGACATGTCCAATTGTACCTTTTGTTGTGACCTTAATGACATTGAAAAAACTCATGCTATTTTAACTTCTCATGATGTCAACATCATTGGAGAAGATGATGTTAGCATGAAAAAGTTCTACAATGATTTCCTTCATAACCTAGAAGCAAATGCAACCTTTTATCCCTCTATGAGATCACAAGAACTCCCTACTATTTCACCAACTAATCACTTTGTTTATTTACATCCCTAAGTCAACACATGACCTATGGTTCCTCCCTCAAGTGAACCTAGTTCCTCTCAACCACCACAATCTCAACCATTTTATGAGTATACCATCACAAACAATCCTATCAACCTTGAGGACACCTATGGTTAAGGCTTTACTATTTTAAGTAAACAAGGTTGTGACACAAAACATGAACATGAAATCCATCAACTTTTTGAACAACAACCAACTGAAGCTCACACAATAGGACTTGGATATCAAAATCCTTCACATCGCACAAGACATCCTCTTCAACCTATGGGATTCCTAAATGTTGGAACAATAATCTTGAATTCTCCTCCTAATCTGAACATTCTCCTTCCATGTGAACAACCATTCCCTCATAATGAAAAGGATGTTAGGATCCCCATGGATTCCCTTCTTTCTTCTACTCATGACAAAGGAGAACCTAGTAAATGCAATTGACCATACAAATTGAAATATATTAAGTTTCCTACACATCCTCCAACCGAATGTGAGTGGAGACTCCAATTACTCTTAAATAGTGGTCTTATACTTTTACCAATTTCCAATAGATTGGTCATTCATCATCATGACTCCAACATACCATATTGCAAATACCATTGTGTTCTTGGACATCGAACTGAAGAATGCCAAAATTTGAATGAAATGTTGAAAAAGTGACCCCTCATCCCTTAAAACACCATTATCCTTTAATTCCATAGTTGTAGAATTTCCCATTCTCACTATTGTATGGTCCTTTCCCGTCACTCATCTTGGCTCATTCTTGCTTTTACACTTTATGGGAAGCAAGAATTTGTTAGCCTTGTCCTTGTAATGCATTTTTTTATCTCTTAACCTTGTTATTCCTTTTTCCTCTTGTTCATCCAGGAGTAAGAAAACAATAACTTAGTGAATGGTTGACTTACATTTGCATTTCTTGTATTTACCCTTTTTCTTCCTTCTTTTTATGTGTGTATCGTGTTATCCTATATTGTGTATTTGATGCTTCCTTCTCTTTGTACACTTCTTCTATATGTATCTTTATTCTTCTATTTGTCATGCCTTGTACTTTTCACTGTTGTTTTGTGTTTTCCTTTTGGGGATGACACAAAGCATTGAGAGGCCCTATGTCTCTTCCATGTTGACTCACAAGGTCTCTATCTTTCACTTTTCACATTTTTTTTGTTTTCCTTTTGGGTATGATGCAAACTGTTGAGATGCCCTATGTCTCTTCCATGTTGACCCAAAAACCCCCTTTATCTTTTCTTGTGTTTTTCCTTTCGGGGATGACACAATGCATTGAGGCCAAAATGTTTCCTTCATGTTGACCCAAAGGATTTTTCACTTTTTTCTTTTTTCTTGTGTTTTACTTTTGGGGATGATGCAAAGCATCGAGACTACAATGTCTCTTCCATGTTGACTCAAAAAGGACTTTATTTTCATTTCCTTTCTCTCTCTTTGTGTCATTCTTCCAATTCTATGTGCTTTGGGGAATGATGATAGTTTTGAGCTCTTTAAATCAAAACACTGTAGCAACGAACATGTTGGCCCCAAATCCATAGATCCCTTATGTGTTTGGTGTGCTTTCTATGGGGAAACTCCCTTCCTTTCTTTTCTTTTCCTTGACATGACGCAGCCTACCCTTGAAACATATGACTTGGCATAGAGCTTTCCAAGTTGGCTCTCGTGTCTTGTTTTCTTTTTGCATTTTCCCTTCTTCTCTAATTTCAAGCAATTGCTCATAGAATAATGTGTAGCAATTCCTTTAAAGTGGGGGGCATACATTACCATTATTTAATTTGCATTCTTAAGCGAAGCCTTGTTGTTTATTTGTTGTGATTGTCACTTTGTGGATGACATTGGGTGTGATGTCCTTCATAAGTGTGATCTATCTTAGCATATTGCATTCCTCTTGGTGGTTTGATGTGACAGACTACATCCCCTGAGTTGTGAATATACTATTCTTTGATTGGTCCTCTTTTTGAAACATTAGAAAAAATGTTCCCTAAGTGATTGACCTTGCATAAACTAAACAAGATACCTTTGAACATATTACACATAACATTCTTATTTAGCCACCTTGCATAACACAACTTGCATACCTGTGGAGCTTTCTTATTTGTTTGGCCACCTTGCATAACATAACTTGCATGCCTATGGTGCCATCCTATTTTTCTTATTTTTAGAAACTTATACTAGTTCATTTTCATTTTCTTTGGCTTTGTGGCACCTTGTTAAAGTTATCGAATGGGTATAGCTTTAGCATGCTTGAGTTGGAAGCCCAACTAGTGGCATGACATTTCCCCATAGCAACTTTTGCATTTGTTTGTGAGTGCATACCAACTAGCATATGTATCTTACTTCTTTTTGTGATTTCTCACACCATGGACAACTAGTTCTATGGCCCCAAAGTGAGTACACATTCTTTCTTTTTAAAACAATTAGCCTAGATCTCTTTTCACAACTAGTTGGATTGATGATCGAAGCTTCACTCAATTCCTCTCAACACTTGTGTGTTTCTTTGTCCTTATATTTAGTTTGTTATGGGATCTTCATCTTGGGGGCTTGATCATCCTTCTTGTTTTTTGTATTCCATCTTCCTAACGTAAGTGCATTTGAACCCTCTTCTCAATGTTCATGGCTACTTTAGTGTGAGGAAGCAAGCTTCTCTCACCAAAGTGGGGGCTAAATGTGCCATCGAAAAGTGGACCCTTGTCATTTTGATGATCTTTTAGGTCTCTTGTCATAGTGTTGGAACTATTTTTCTTTAATTTTATGATGTATCTTGGCTTGAACATGCTTATTTTGGTGCTAAAATTCAAAGAATGATGCCTTGTGAAGTTGTTGTGAAGTTTTGTAAGACATTTCTAAATTATTCTATACTATATTTAATACAATTCACCTTAAAACCACATTTCCATTCATTAACAAGTCCTATTTTGAAGTGTTGTAAAGTCTTGTAAAAAGATTTCATGCCTTTCTAGACATATTTTCACTATTTACACCTTATCATGCTTTATTTTGTCTCTTTATGCCCTCATATGCTTACATTAAGCGTATTTTTGGGTCCTATCATGAAAAAAAACATTAAACACAACATTATTCTCGACACTTGGTTTTGGGTTCCAGGTGGGACTCATTTCCAAGGGTGGTGAATGTGTTCCCCTTAGCGCCAAATTCAAAATATTTCAAAATTTGTTTTGGGATTTTACTCAAATTAACTTCATGTCGGCCTGTGATGAGGTATGAACGAATAGTAAGGCACAATATTTGTATAAATATGTGATTTTAACCTCATTTTACATCTCCTCATTCAAGTATTCAATCTCCTCATTCAAGCATTCAATATCCTAGGTCATTCAAGCAATCTTCAAGCACTCAAAGCATTTTGCATCATCAATTAAAGCAATTTTCAAGCACATTGGAGCAGCCATTGACATCACTTCATATTTGCACATTCAAGGATTTGGTAAGTTTGTAATAATTTCATGTTATTAATTTATTATTTCCTTTACATTTCATTCATTTGTATTGGGTTTGATTACCAAAGTGGGGTTTGACCAAGGAAAACCCCTATTCATTAACCCCCCAACATTTTCCCCCTTTGTGCATGTGTATTTGTATCTTTGTTTTGTAGATTTAACAAGTTTAAAGGTGTTGGAAAGTGGAATTTAAGTCAACTATGCTCTTCAAGTCAACTCATCATCTTTTCAATCATTTTGAGTGTTTTCTATCCATTTTCTATAGAATTGACCCCAACAACCCAAATATTCAAACATTGCCAGATCTGGAGTAGCAATGTTATCTCTTGATTTTCCAAAAATCTTAGGGAGGACTAATTTACCACCCTTGGAAAATGATTCCCACCTAAAATATGAAAATCCATATTTTTTAGAAATCAACTCCTAGCTATTAGAAATCAGTTCCTGACACTTTTTCAATAGTAGGATGACTAATTCACCACCCTTGGCGAATGAGTCCCACTGTGAAAAAATTGAAAAAAAAAAAGCATTCCAAAAACTCTAGAAAGCTCCAACAACATCCATGTGCACTCAAATTTGACCTTGTACCTTTTTTTCTACATATTTCTTTTAATTTCTTCATCTTTCATAGTTGTTTGCATATCATAGTGTGTTTTCCAACATAGCTTAAATGGCACTTTAGCATTCATTTTAGATCATTTTAATTAGTCAATTGCATAGATATTAGTTCACATACATCATATTGCATTGCATACATCCTAATTTGAATGTGCATAAGCATTTTAGGAGTCCTTGATTTCTCTCTTTGTGGGTGAAAAATCTTAAGAAGAGAACTAGCATTTTGGGTTCCTAAAATCTATTTCACAGATTAATTCCATGCTAATAAATATCCTCTTTTAAGTTTTAATTTAAGTTTCTTCCCGAGTAATGTATACTTTTTTAATTTTATTCGGACTCTAGTAATCTTGTGCAATTATAGAATTCAATTTTCCCCTTACTCAAATTCCACATAGTTCTAAAGTTGCAGTTAGTGGTTGCTAGATTGGACTTGCACTTAAATACATATTTCAGAGGGATATAGTGAAGCATGAGGATTTATGGATTACCTCCAAACTTTGGTAAGTGAAGGAAACTTTATTTTTTTGGAGTTGTAGTGCCTTAAGGCACATATTTTTAGCTTTTCATTGATTTTTTTGTGAGAATCATAGGTGGTAGAAATCTTTTCCTTTTCCTCTATAAAATATTAAGTTCTATCTATATATTTTAGATCTATTTAATGTGATCTTAATATGTAATCTCTCATTCAAATTATTTTTTTGAACTTGCTTTCTCCTGTAGGCCCTCTACCTTGCTCTATCCCTCTATTTATGTGTTTTTTTGTGATTGGAAAATTGTGGATGAGGTTAGGATGCCTTTATTACAATGTTTTCCAAGCTTGAGTCACCACCTTAAGATTAAACTTGGCCCATGCTTTATGTACCACATGCTCCATGCTACATGTATGTTGGTGTTATGGCATGCCTTACTATAGAAAGGAGGATTTGAACTTCTCGAATATCTTCAGAGTGTTTCCATTCTTAACATTGAGGAAAATTCACATCATACCAAGAATTGTCAAGATAGAACATGGTTGATGAATCCCTATAGTTAAAAAAAAAATTGGGTTGCTATGGAATCATTAAATCGATTATAAAGGGGGATTGTAAATGATGTTGATTCTTCTCATTGTTGCATGTTAGTCATAAATGAGTATTTTCTTTTAGGAGTGCATGAACAATTTTTTTTAGTTAATCATATCATGGTTTTCATGTTTATTAGAATAACACTCACCATGTGGAAGTTCTTTGAATATGAATTAAATAGTTCCTATACTTATTGAAGTGTTTATTATAGTCAACCTTGTTTTAGACTAGAACTCAGATATATGAGAAAATGCCAAGAAGCAGATGCCTTATCAATTTTTAGTTTGAAAAAGTTCTCTTTTTTTTGAATCATTCATGCATGTCATTTTGGAGAATTTGATTTTAAGAATGAGTAGTGAAGAGCTGGGATTCAATATCTTCTATAGGTGGAAATTGGCATTGTGAAATTGAATGTTCTTATTGTCATGTTGTCTATTATGTAAGGTAATATATACTAAAATTTTTAGGAACTTCACTTTATTCAATTTAAAGGAATTTATAAGAACTTTGAAAGAGTTAGTGTGTCAACACCCATCATTTTAGATTCTTATGAATACATTTTCATGTATCTTTATTAGTTTATAAAGAACACAATATCTCACACAATTTTGTGAATTATTTATGTAATTGTAAGTTGTATTAAATGTATGGCCTCAAATGAATCCTAATGTAGAGGGTTGTTTGTATGGTACATGAGATAAAGCAGTGTCTGCTTATATCAAGCTTGCTAGCTGCCATTTAAATGTTTGCTAAGAAAAATGCATAGAATGTTTGTTTGGTATGTTGGAAGTTTCAAACAAATGTTGGTATCTAAGTTGTTTATACTGCATCTACTTGTTACAACTTGAAAGTAAGCATGAGGGAGCATCAACATATGAGGACATAACAAGTTGCTATAAAAAGACTAACAAACAAGGTTCATTTCTAAAGTCTTTGATCCATTGATTATTTTTTAGAAAGGAAAATGAAGGTTTAATATCGAACCCTCTCCCCTAGCCAATAAAGATAAAGCTTTACAATGTGAAAATTAGGAAGTAGCTCAAATGATAAAGTTAATAGCTTTAAAATGCAATTCCTATCAATTAGGAAAAGGATTAGTAGAATTCTACAAGATTTGGACTCTAAATAAACTGCTTAATATTGATAAGTAGGTGCCATCCTTTACAATGATAAACTATTATTTTGTTTGTATGTATTTTGTGAAAAGAAATAATAGTAATACCAATGATCTTGTGCAAGACAAGTAATGCTAATAGATTATTAAATGCAATAGAAAAAAAAATAGCACACTCACAATATAAAAAAATTATTTATCTTATGAAACTATTTTAGGAAAAATACCAGCAAAGACAACACTCACAAAATTAACTCAACTTTTCACAATACAATAATTTTAGTAAGATATTTCTTGCTTGTTTCTAACCTTGATCCCTGTTTGAGTATTTATAGGCTCATCCCCATAGAAAATCACTAAGTATTATTAAAAACAATAGGTATAAACCATTGACCCCATTAGGTATGATGGGGTGTAGAACATGTAAAGTACATACAACACATAATCAACATTTTGGTCAGTTGTGTAATGAGTTGGAAACATATGGTCTCTATGCTAGGTGTGAACATGAAAACCTAGTTGTGAAGTAGTAAATTCCTATGCTAGTATATTGATTTGTTCGTAGTAATTTTTGAAAACTTTCATCAGTGGATTTCTATATGCAATAATATGTCCAAAAGTGTTTTACATGAAAACCTAGTTGTGAAGTAGTGAATTTCTATGGTTTTAGAAAGTGCTTAATATATAACCATCTAATGCCCTATCTTTTTTAGTATATTGATTTGTTCATAGTAATTTTTGAAAACTTTCATCAATGGATTTCTATATGCAATAATATGTCCAAAAGGGTTTTACGTGATGATGGTTTTAATTACATGCTTAAGAGTTGTATTTTACATTCAATAATATGTCCAAAATATTACCTTAAAAATAAATAAATGTATTTTACATTCAAATTTTTTAATCCATCATGGAATTTGAATTCAGGCCATTGATGTTTTCAATAACCATTTCTTGGTGGATTACATTTGTAGTATTTTTGGTAGGGAATCAATAAAAGATCCAATTGTACAGTCTGTTGCAACTAAAGAGTTGTTTTTTTTCTGGGGTTTTCCCATTCAATAATTAGGATGAAATGTAGTACTTTAATTATTTTTGTCAAGAAGAAAGTCTCAAGGATCCTTGAATACATGAGTGATTATTACATGTCTGAGAAAATCACAAACAATCATCTCATGGTTGATCTTGTAGGTTACTTATGCGATAGTTTTTTAATCTGACACAAGAAATATCTTGGAGGGGAATGTTTCTATGCATTTGAGTGACTTTTATAATCTAAAACAAGAATTTTTTTGGAGTGGAATGCATCTCATACATCTGAGTGATAGTTTTTTTACTTCTATTATTGATTTATTGAAATACCACATTCGCATTGCTATTGAGGTTCTCTTTTATGCTTTGGTTTAAATTTCCCAATATTTCCTTTTCTTAGTAATAAATATCTTTCAACCATAGAAAACTTCATTAATATCTTACTCTTCCTTCTAGATCCATCCAGTAACTCTCAACTTCAACTCTTTCCAATCACCCCTAGAAAAGAACAACTTTCCATGTTCCTTTGGATGATTAATCCATCATGGCTATCTAAAACTTAACTATGATTTTCCTGAATACGCCTAGGAACTCCTTGCCATATTAGTTTCCTACTATTTGCTCCAACTTCAAGACTATATCTGAAATTTCTAGCTTCATTATCATCTCCCATAAACTAAAGGAATGCCATATACACTGGTGTTGCACCTAATTGAAATTCTTCAAAATTAAGACAAAAGTATGTTGCATAGCAGTTGAAGACCTACAATATGTTATATAAAAACCTTAATCATTCCATGACATATCCAAAGCATCGGTGAATCACTCAATCATCTTCAAAATAGATATAAATATCTATAAAAAATAACATTGGCAAAAAACTAAGGCATATGGAGATAAAAGCAAACAAGAAAATGAAAGAACAATCCTAGTATAATAACTATCAATATCTAGGTTACATTTTTTAGCTTCAAGTGGATTGATTTTTACATAACATTGGTTAAAAGTGCTACCATTGTGCATATCAACTTTATGATCATCCCTTAGATGCACCACAAGTGTGTATGTCCCTTGTGATAGAACACTCCAACGCGCGTAAGGGAAATTGTATGACTAAAATGTACATCATGCCTCATGTTTAAGCTTATTATAATATGGGAAAATATCCAGACAATCCAGACTATGATACTTCCATGGTAGGTCAAGAGATGATGCAACCTTTTCCAATACTTGGCATCTTATATTTCCAAGCTCTTACTCAACTTATAGTTAGAGAAAAGGGTATGACCATTAGGACACTACATTAACATGATAATTTACTAGCCATCATAATTAGCGTACCATCAACATTTCAGAACTATAAAAGGACAATATGATTTGTATTGGATAGAAAAATTCACTTCAAATTTTGAATGTAAAACTATAAATAAAATATTAATAATAATTTAAATTTATAAATATTAAATAGCTTGGTTTCCTTGACTACAAATAAAAATATAATATATAACTTATGTCCATAATGGACTAAGCTCCTAGACTCTAATATAACATCAAAGTTTTTGACTCATAATTGTGTAGCTTATATGTGAGAAACTGGTGTAATTTTACTCCTAATTGAAGGTTCTTGATTGTCGAATTCATTAATTGAGAAAACTACTATTCATTTCCATCAAAAACATGTTGTTGTGTATAATCTCTCATATTAGGCTTAATGGATTGTAGAGGGAAGAATCATATTTCATATTTTCCTTTAGTCTACAATCTAGTGTCTTCATCTCCTTTGTGTTATTTTTTCATGATATTAGTCTAGAATTTCTCTCCTACTATGTAGTAATTTCTCTTTAGGTTATATTAGAATGGGAGAAGGCTAGGTGTCATTTATTATTGTTGGATAGGAAATGGTGTTGATTTACTAATTAATGTTTTGTAGAGGCTGCTAGGTGCTTAGGTTTGGCTATTAATCTCTTCATGGAGATAGGAAGATTTTCAATGGCTACAAAACATTCCAAGGTAATTCAATGTTTGAGATGGGTGTGGGATGACCTATTCTTTTGAGGTTGTCAAAGTTTGACTTTGAACTAGTTTAAGGATTCATATTCTTATGATAATATATTTGATATGTTGTTAAGACTACAAATTTCTTGGTTGGATGTAATGTATATAGTAATTCATTGCAAAAGATGTATGGTTATTTTGTGAATATTTTTATGATGATCACGTTATGAGTAAATTTACCTGTTTGTTTTAGATAGGGATTTTTATTGAAATTCAAAATATTGTTTTCTATAGGAAATCAGTTAAATATATGAAGCTGAAGAAAATTTGGAACTAGCTTTGGAATATTTTGAGCAAGCTACAAAGCTCTATTGATTTGAAGAAGTTACTAGTACAACTAACTAGTGCCAACTCAAAGTTGCATAGTTTGCAGCCCAGCTTGAGTAGTAAGTTAATATGAAAGAAAATATTTGTAAAAGTTTTTTGGGATCACATATTTTCACTTTTGGGCTATCAAATTACCATAGTGCAATGGCTAAAAATAATTGGATTTTTTGGGGGTTTTGATTAGCAAATTTATTATTTTCAGTGCATGTGTAGAGACTTGTGGATTTTTGGTTCTTTAAACAAATGATGCAAATGGATTTACTTGTTAAATATAATATTGTTTTCTTGCAGGGAAATTTTTCTTTCACCTTGTTTATTATCTTAAAGGAAGAATTCAACTCCTTCAAGAATCGTATCAAAATCTTTAAATATTGTGCTATGCTCAAAATGATTTGGAAATCCTATCATTTATCAATAATGAAGTACAAGATTTAGTGGATTGTTACAATGAAAGGTGATCAACCTTTGAGAGGACCAAACACAGGCACACAAGAAGAAGAAAGTTTTGAATCTGAAACAAAATTGTCTAGTCCAAACAATTGAGTCAACTCATTGTTAAGCTACCTTACCATGCTCAAAAGAGTTATGTTAGTAGCTGGGTATATTCCACTATCTTTTAGGGATATGGTCATTCATAACAGCCATTCAACTTTCTTGACATGTTTCTTATTTTATAAGAATTGACTTGGACAATTAAAATCATGGATCAATTCAAATAAATCAGTTAATGGTGTACGAGGAAAGTTGCCACATAGGGGATGGTCGATATAGTTGGTAGGAAAATATTAACATTTTCTCTTTCTTAGAAAGGAATAGTTTTGATGTGCCATGTTATGATGTACGTGTTGCTCATGATTGTACAAATAGTTTTATAAACTATAAATTAAAAAATACTTATTGGCATTAGCTTTTTGAATTTAGATTAGGGTGCATTATTTATTTGTTTCTTTATGAACATTATGCTTTGTGTATTTGACAACTATTAATTACTTCTAGCTTCAAAATCATTGATAATTTTTGTCATAATTTTTCCATCGTGTTTGGAAAAATAAGAATAAAAATTCCAACAAATAGGAGAACGACAAGAATTTGAAAACATTGAATGTTGAAAACCACACTAAAAAAATATTTAAAATAAATTGTTTTTTTTTTAAATACATTTAAACATATTGTCTCTAGAGAGACAATATGTCTTTAATCCCAACTATTGTCTCTAAAATGAAAAATGTGAAATTGTCTCTAAAGAGACAAAAATACTTATAGATCATATTGTCTTTAAGAGACAATTTTTTAAGACAATAATTTGAGACAATAAACAACTTTTTTTTTTGTCTCAAGTTTAGACAATTTTCTCAAAAATTGTCTCAAAAATTGTCTTAAACCTTGAGTATGTGTAGGATCATGATGGGCCAAAAAGTGGCAATATGATGGGCATGTGTAGGGTATGTGGTTGATGACTTTTTTTACCCAAAATTGATGAAGCAAAAAGAGTTTTTAAAGGAGATTCACCAATATAAATTATGCTTTACTTTGAATTTAATAAATAATTAGTATTCATTTTCTATTTGAATTATGACTAAAGTCCTAATTGATAGGATAATTGAAAAACATCTATAGCTTTCAATTTTTTTGAATCTGAAACATGTGTCACATTCTATGCTACGCATACTATAGGATTAAAAAAGAAAAAATGAAGTCTGTGAAGTTTGGACCAAGTTAAGGTGGTTAGACATACAAGTTTTTATATTTTTTAAAAGTTGTAATAAAAAATTCATAATTAATTATTTACTTGGAAAAAATTTACAAAAAAATATGCATCACATTGGGACGTGAGTCATCTACTTATATCTAAAATATTATTAAAAAAAAATATATCATTTTATTGTGGTTAGGGTGGTCAGACAGACACCTACTTCTTATTGTTTCCTTGAAATTTAAGCACGACTGCATTGACATTTCAAATTTTCACCAAATAGATTTTTTTAAAATTAAACTTAGTAGTTTAGAAACTACATTCAATTTTCTATAGATTCTATTCTTGCATATTCTTTAAATAATATAGATAACTTATTCAAATTTTTATATCAATTTACCTAACTCTGATTTTTCTGAATTTTTCACCACTTAAGGGCCTGTTTTTTTCCATGATGATCCTACACACACCCCACTTCTATGTAGTAGTGCATTGATGAGAATTATCCATCATCCATTCCTCCATATTCTTTCCTTTTTGACCATTGATTAGCTTTTTATATCTAAGCCCTTCATTTTCCATTTTCTTTCCTATAAATAGGTCACTATTTCAAGAAAAATGGACCCATCTTTTAACATCAAAATTATGCTATTAAAATCACTCTTACTTGCACTCACATTTAGCATAATTTTAGCTTATTTTAATTTCACAATATTAGCTTAGCTTCCATTAATTATGGCTTCCATGATAACATAGATGCATGCATTTAGCTTATTTTTTAATTAGGATTTTAATCTTTTGAAGCTTTCATACATTTAGAGTAGATTAGCATACACCCATATCAATCATCTTAGCATATATCATGTTAATTTATCATTTAAATCATGTTCTATCACATATATCTCATCGGTTTCATTGATTCTCTTCAATAGAACTGATTGAAACAAGCTTATTATCCAAGGGATTGAGAAAGGGTTGCCTTTTCACATCAATGTGACTCCACTCCCCCAATAGGATAAGTATCAATGTCTTAGATTAGAGTGTGGACATTGATTTTGGGTGTCCAAGGTGCACTTTCTCTTCTAGGTTTTTTCACCTAAAAGGAGAAAAACGGACCCAAAATGCTAATGTCTACACTTAAGTTTAATGTAAAATGGATGCAATATGCCTAATAATGATGTCCTAATGCAAAAGAAAAAAAGGAAATGATTTATTAATGCTAAACCTAAGAAATACAAAGTGCTAAAAAACACCTAAGAATGCAAATAAAGGATAACAAAATTAAACAAAACTTGACAGGTGCAAATGGAATATATGCAAAAACACCTAAGAATGCAAATAAAGGATAACAAAATTAAACAAAACTTGATAGGTGCACATGGAATATGGAATTTCATGCAAATGGGCTCTATAATCTTGTAGATTTGACTAGATATGTTGAATGGGACACTTACGCCAAGGTGGGTGACTTAGTCTAGTTTCAGGGAAAATTTGCCAGAACAAGAGTCTACCAAATGGGTACTAAGAAATATAAAAAATCATTTTTAGGCCTAGCAATGGGACTAATTCACCACAAATGGAAACTTAGTCCACCTAGGAATTTTTGGAATTTCAGGATAGGATTTAGTAGCTTTCAATATGTTGTTCCTTTTCTGATAGGTGTTCGAATCTGAATCTATAGAAAATGGGTTGAAAGAGGTCTCCAAGCTTCAACTAGGGCTTTGTTGACTTTGATGGATTGTTGAACACTTTTTGACACCAAAGTATTTGAAAAATCTGCAAACAGGGTCTACAAACACACATGCAAAGAGAGGAAAAGAGTTAATAGTTAGAGTATAGGGGTTTGCCTTGGTCAAACCCCACTTTGGTTATCAAACCCTAGATAATGAAATTAAATGAGAAGAGAATGATAAATAGACAACATGAAATATCATAAAGTTACCAAACCCTTGATGTATAAATCTAAAGATATAAAATGAAGTGCTCCAATGGATGACTTGATTATGCTTAGAGTGCTTCAATGCGTGATAATTGCTTGAATGAATGGGGATTAAAATGAGAGGAAAAACCCTTATTTATACTTTATTTTCCATTATTTCCCAAAAATAACACATCATAGGTTGACCTCAAGGGTAAGAGAATAACATCCAACCAAGAAATTAAAATTATTTTTATTTTTGTGCCCAGTGGGACTAAGTCGCTCTATGTGATGACTTGGTCCCACCAAGGAAATTCCACTCGGTGTCAGAAATTAAAGTGCTTTAAATAAGGTCTAATGACAATATCCTCAAACATACACTTTAGTAGGGCTGGAAAGTGCATTGAGAGGTCATTTAAACATAAGAAAGGGTTGAATTAGTGATGAAAAGTCTAGAAAAGTGCAAGAGTTTGCTACAACTCTTTACAACACTTTGAAATGAGACTTGGTAAGTGGTAAGGAGATATTTAAATGAATTATAATGAAAGGGTCCTAGAAAAGTGTGAAACTAGGTTACAACACTTCACAACACTTTCACAAGACAACCTAGAAGTCTTAATAATTTTCAAGGGACCAAGATCTAATGTGAATGTGTTGGCCACATTGCAACATTAAATATAGAAAAAATCAAACCAAATTCCATAAGAAAGACTTAAGTGAGTGTAAAAATTTCAACTATACCTTTTTTTGTAACACAGATATTTTTTAAGCTTTCATGATTTAGAATGTTAGTTTTAATGGATTCTTTGTCTTTTTTTACAGTGAATGATCTTAGTGGAATTGATTCTTAGTGGGTAAAATATGCCTCAAATTCATATAAATCAGGTGTAGTTAACCTCCACTATGACATTGATCACACCTATGTCTCACAAAAAAAAAAAAACCTATTGAATATAATGAATACTAAGAGGGGGGTTGAATCAGTATTCCACTAGCCAAGTTAATTATTAACCATCCAATTACCTATCCACATCTAATAGCAACAATAAACCAAAACATAAAAGAGATTATAATATTTTGACACTAGTATTTTTAATGTGGAAAACTTAGAATGGGAAAATCCATGATGAGGATTAACTCACAATATATTATAACTAGTTATAAGATATTACATGGCTCACTGCTAGGACTCATTGTCCTTACGAAGGCTCACATCCTGGATACAAAGATGTGGCTCACTGTAAAAAATGAACTAAAGAAATGAACCTAAAAAGTGTTGAAAATAGTTCTGATTATGCTCTAAAACAAATGTCAAAATTCAACTATGGATGTTGGTGTATCAACACTATCAAAACTTCACACCAATATACTTACCACATATTCATATTCTACCGATCTCGCTTCTCTTCACCTCATGATCATTATATATACAGAGCCATAACTTCCATTTATAAATTAGGTCAGCCTAAATGAGTGAACACCCAAGATTCAAAAAAGACATGTTATCTTAATAAAAAAAATTGTTTGATACACAGAGTAAAAGATGTTGGGTATGTGCAAGATCATGATGGGCCAGAAAGTGGCAATATTGTGGGTAATTGTAGGGTATGTGGCTGACGACACCTTTTTTTACCAAAAATTGATAAAACAAAAAGGGTTTTTAGAGGAGATTCTCAAATTTCCACCAATATAAATTATGCTTTAATTTGAATTTAATAAATAATTATTGTTTATTTTCTATTAGAATTACAACTAAAGTTCGATCGATAGATTGATTGAAACAAATCTATAACTTTCAAACGGTATCACATTTTTGAATGCAAAATATGCATCACATTCTATGCTTCACATACTATAGGATTAAAAAATAAAATTAAATTTCATGAAGTTTTGACCAAGTTAAGGTGGTCAGACATGAGGTTTTATATTTTTAAAAATTTGTAATAAAAATTCATAATTAATTATTTACTTGGAAGAAAACTACAAAAAATATGCATCACATCTGGACATGAGTCCTCTACTTATATATAAAATCTTATAAAAAATTATCATTTTATTATGGTTAGGTGGTCATGACACCTACTTCTTATTTTTTCCCTAAAATTTAAGTACTCTTTGGATTGAAATTTAAAATTTTCAGCAAATAGATTTTATTTATTTTTAAATTAACCTAGTATTTTAGAAACTACATTCAATTTTATACAAATTCTATTCCTACATATTTTTGAAATAATATAGATAACTTATTCAAATTTTTACATCAAGTTGCCTAACACTGATTTTTTTGAATTTTTTGTCACTTAAGGGCCTATTTTTTCCATGATGATCTTGCACATATCCTGTTATCCAAGTATTAGGTTAGCCCATACCTAAAGAGAAACATACAAAAGATAAAAAGTCTCAGCCAAAAGACTACCAACCTTCTATCACTTAGATGACTAAACTAGATTAAGAAAAATTGTTGAAATTTTTTTTATACTTGTAACTAACATTCTTGAGTAACATATCAAAAACTCATAGAATTTCCCATTACTACGAAGATTTCTTGACCAAGATAAATGCATAGGTTACTTAGTCAGTTACCAACCAATGTTGGCATCAATGACAATAGATCCATATGACATCTTCTTCATTCTTCTAACAATCTCCTTGTTTTTCATTGATGGCACTATGTTCCAAAAAAAATTGCTTCAAAAAGATAAAAGAATATTGCTCAACTCCCCCTAACATATGCACATAAATAAACATATTTTATATCCTCTTCTCCTCTCTTTTCTCTTTTCCTCTCCCCCTTTAACATTGAAAGGATAAAGGACGAGGAAACATTTCAAATTTAGGAACTGGTGGCAAATTGTATCTCTTTGAGAATCACTTCCTAAGTAGGCTTTCCATAATCCCAGACACCTTTTTCCCTTGAAAGTGTTTTATGCAGAGACTATTTCTACCAAGAATTCGTCTCCTTCCAAAGTGGATGGGGAAATGTTTATTTTCTCAAAATTTTCTACGTCCATTATTGCATGTGTTATGGTAACATTTCTAGACATGACTAGATTTCCAAGTTGGGCATACTTTCTCATGGCCTCTTCCTTCTACCTTTGCAAGATGAAAAAATTATTTTGAAGAGCTATAATGGAAACCCACCTAACATAGTCTATCTCACTGAAAATTTTATAATCTTTCGAGATATTAGTAAGTTGAGACTCAATTGAGTCCATTAGATCCTTGATACTCTGAGCCAATTCTATCCATTTCATGTAGTAAACAAATAGTAGTTGGGCATCTTCATTATATTCTCTTACCCTTTTCAAGATATCCAATGATTTTTCACAAGCAATAGTACACTTATCATGCAAAAACAACAAAATTTTCAATAGAAAATTCAACTATACTTCTTTTGTGGTCTGCGTCTTATGATGAGTTGTGTACTCTTTAACAACATCAATAATAACCCTCAAATTTTCAATTGGAGCTAAAGAGTTGTCTGAAGTAACACAAGGGGTAGAATCTTGTAGAGTTTTGATAGCTTCATTTATCAACTCATTGCATCTTCAAGGTATGACTCTAAATCCTCCTGTGTGATAGAGAATATGAAAGTGTTACTTAGCTTAATTTTTTCACTCAGTGTAACCTTTGTCAAATCCACATAACTTGGGTGAGATGGAAACTTGACTAGTTGGGGTGGAAGCATGGGTTATATTATAGCTTGTCTTGAAAGAATACCTTTAAGAGTACTTCTGGATGACTCTCCTGATTACTTTGATGGTTTAGGGCCTTTGGGAATTTCACCTTTAGCTAGAATGCTTCCTTATTTTCCTCTTTTCTCTTTCCTTCTTCCTCTTCCTTTTTTTTTCACCACTAGATGATTTTCTATTTTTCTTCCTTTCTTTTATCCTCAACATCCTTGTCCTTATCATTTTCTTTCTTTTTACTTCCTTCATTTTCATCTTTGTTTTCCTCTTCTTTGTTCCCAAAGGATTCATGATGTTCTTATTTCCTTTCACTAGATTGATCCTTAGGATGATCATTAGACCTCATACTAGTAGTTTATTCTATGTCCATTTGAGAGGAAAGGGTCTTTGAAGCACCAAGTGTCTCATCAACAGTCTCCAAGATTGGATTATCCATTACTTTAGAAAGACTCACATGCTTCTGAGTATGAGTAGTGTGAGATGAAGAATTGGTTCTTGTCCCAAGGGTCCTTGCAAATTTCCTAATCACATCATCAGTTTCTTGGCTTAATTTTTCAACATATTCTTCTTCCTTAGTCATTAACATATTGACTCTTCACTTGACTCTGAAAAGTGTAGAACAATCTTTCAATAGATTTGCAACTTCTAGTTTAGACTAAGTTGAACTAATAGATTTTGTGGCTTCTCTTCTCATTTTAAATTTTCAACATTTAAAGCTCCTTGCCTTCTAATTACTAATTCTTTCCACACATCTTTAGTAATCTTTCACTTAATGGTATCTATATTTATGTTGCAGATAACTATGTACCAAACAAAAGCATTTGTGATGGTTTTTTTTCTTCATCATATAACTCAATAGTTGACATAAGATCATTATCAATCAAGTGTTTCACTAATGTTTTGAGAACCAAAGGATGATGATTTCTTATCAGAGGAGAACTAGGCATTTTTTCCAAAGGGACAAACGAGCCTTCTTCATTCTTCTTTGAATGTACATGAATTCCATAAGAGTCCTCCTCTTCTTCTGACTCTTCATCTATAGAGACAACAATACTATTTTTGACTCCTTCATCAGGGCTACTACTTATTTTGTTTATTTTCAACTATTTCTCCTCTTCTAGATTGGAAGTGCAATTTCTTCCTCAACATCACTCATATTCCTTTTCTTGCGAGCCTTTTCTTTCACTCTTTTGCTTCCTCCTTAAGTAGCAGATGGTGCAATACTTAGGTGTATCCTTCCTTTTAGACACCCTGGTATTGGACTAGTAGGGGTAGTAACATTAATAGATACAAGCACATTGTGTTCTTTTCTCTTTCCTTTTATAACATTAGTTGTACTAGGTGCAACAAAGCTAGAAATAGGTGTTGGTGTAGCACCAGAAGATAGACTTCCTAATGTTTTGGGTCCAGTGGGTAGATCCCAAAACTTAGCTTTCCTTTCATCAAGGACCTCCTTAAATAGTCTTATTTCATCCTTAGTGTATTCTACGTCTTGGAAGAAAGCTTCAACTTTTTTTCTTCTTTTAGGTGTAGTAGCTTCCAAATGAATTTTGATAGATTTCTCTGCATATTTACCAAGCCTTGTAGAAAGGGGTGTTTAGGGCTTTCTAATAGGATCTTAATATACCCTTCAACCATTGTCTCTTCAATCTCATATCCTAGAGGTTCAATCCAATAAATTCTAGGTTCTACAGCCTCAATGATGCTTTCATCTATAGACATAAGAAATATTATCTCCTTCTCATACTTCTTCAACAAACTTCTTGGAATTATGTCTTTGATTCATTTCATTCTCAAATACTGCAAAGAAAGTAGTTAGGGAATTGTTCTAACCCTTGAAATCTCCTAAACTACGTAAATAATCACAAATTTGATAAGTAGCTAGTCTAGAGTTATCCCATATTATGTTATTTCTCCCAGGTAACTCCCTTAGAAAATAAAATAACAAACAAACAAATAGAGTGCCAAATTTAAAGACATGTTTCTTCACCTTTGTCATACTCAGGTTTTCTAAATGTCACAATCTTAGCAACTCACAAAGATCAAAATTATTTATATTCACCACCATTTCATAAGCTATGTGAATAGCTATGGCTGATATTGAATTTTCTTTGTTTTTAAAACAAACTTTTTTCCCAATCATAATGGCAACATACTTGACTACATAGTTTACAATTGACTTTATGGTCAAGGATCTCCCATCAAACTTTGCACCAGTTAACCTTGTAATCTCATCATTTTCACTACTTTTAGAATTGGAATGGCACCAGTGTCATAAAGACTAGTAACAACTTGAATAGCCTCTTTGGTTATAACCCATGGTTCATTTAACCATACAAGATTGTTGTGAATCCTATTGAGAGCCATCTTGACAAATTTTGCCTCACTCTTGCTTGAAAATTTAGAGAACTAGTTCCAAGCACTCAGCTTCATTCGAACTAGGTTTTTTATATTCTTCCTTGAGCAGTAGGTTATTAGTTAACTCATTATCCCAGAAATCCTTCACCTCTTGGTGATCTAATTCTGCAAGTTTTCCATGAATGTATGTTCTTGGATCTTTGGTGGGTAGCACATGACTCATAATGTGTGAGAATGAAACCATTGGATCATTTTCATAAACTCTCCACAAACATCTTCTAAAATTTTGTTGGGGCCTCTCAAATATTTCCACAATATTAGGGGTGGCCACATTTCCCAAACAATGTTGAATAAGCTTAATAAAGAGTTCCTTTAAGTTTGGAAAAAACAAAATTTGGATAATAGGAAGTACATTGCTTGTTGAGAACTAGGCTTTCAATGTACCGTACTCTAACTCTATTTCTTGCATTAGCTTCCACTATTCCCAATTTGTACAAATGTTCCTTTCCTCAACTTGGTTGCTTGATTTATTCTCTTGATTTATTCTTTATGGTTCTTTCCCTAACTTTCATTTATTGCTTTTCAAATTCAAAGATGTTAGCTACATTTTGAAATGCACTGCAAACCAAAAAAAAGGTTCTACAATTCTTCTGCTTTACTTATTTTCTGCCAAAATTTTCTCCATTACCTTTACAATAAAATTCACATCACATATCCTTTTGTCACAGTATGACACCTCATATATTAGGGGTTTGTTAGATTTTCCTATGACCACTCCCTCTAAAGTTATTACTAAATTTAGTTCCTAGAAGAGGTATCTACACCAAATGAAAATACAATATTATTCAATTCATCCTTGTTCTGAGGTTCTTCCTTCTTTCTCCATTTTTTTTCCATTTCTTTACCTACTTTAGGATTTACCTTGTTCATTAGCTTGTTCTTTTGTTCTAGATTTGGTTTCTTCCCAAATTTTCTCCTACTAAATTTTGAGATATGTCCTAGTTTTTTGCAAGAGTAGCATACAAGATATCCTTGACCTAGAGAGTTTTCACTCATCCTTGACTTGCATTGATTAGCCTTGTGTCCAAATATATTGCATGCATAACAATAGCCTTGAAAAAACTAAATTCTTCTACTTCTATTAAACCTATTCATCATTATCTAGCTTCTACATTCAATATCTCTATGTCCAAACTTGTTGCAAACATAGAAATAACCAGAAAGGAATCCAACATTATGACTTATTCTATTCTAGCTCATCTCAATTCTACCTTTTGTTGCTCTATTAGCAAATTTATTGCATTAGAAACAAAAACAATTAAAATATAGGTACCTTTGTGCCTTAGGCTATTGAATAGAGACTCTTTCGATATTGATCCTTCTATTTTTGTTTTGATAAGAGTTGCTTTGAGGTTTCCTTTAAATTTCCATTTTGTTGAGAGTTGATTTAGTGTTTGAGCATTTTCCTTCTTCAAGTACCTTTTGTCCTTAGTAGTTTTATGAGATGAAATCAATTCATCAAGCATTGTAGAGCTTGTCTTGAACCTTTCTTTATGTGCTTTCACATTTTCTAGATCAGCTCAGAAGGTTACCACTTCTTGTTCAAGATTTCTACAATCATTAATTTTATTCTGGATTTCAACTTATGTCCTTCCTAAATTTTCTTCTTTTCTTCCATTTCCACTTTTAGTGTGGTAATGATATCATCAGCCTTCTTCAATTAATCATTGACTTCTCTATGTCTATGCTTGAATATTTTAATATGTTCTCTCAATTTCCTGATGCGATCATTTTCTTCCTTCAAATTTCCCTTCATATTTTCCTTCTCATCCTCACTTTTATTTAATTCTTCAAGAGCATCATTGATCTCTTTAGATTCAAAATTTTCTTCCAGAGGAACAAAATAGTATTTGGCAACCATGTGTTTAATTTCTAGGAGCTTCCTCAAGCTATTAGGATTCTTCTAAGGAACCAAGCTCTGATACCAATTGTTAAATATATTGAATACTTAGAGGGGTGGGGGTGAATCAGTATTCCTCTATCTAAGTTAATTATTAACCATCCAATTACCAATCCACATTCAATAGCAACAATAAACCAAAACATAAAAGAGATCATAACATTTTGACACCAAGATTTTTACGTGGAAAACCCAAAATGGGAAAAACTACAATAAGGATAAACTCACAATATATTATAACCAATTATAAGATATTATAGGGATCACTACCAAGACTCACTATCCTTAAGAAGGCTCATATCCTAAATAAAAAGTGTGGCCTATTTCCAAGATACAAAAGATGTGGCTCACTATCAAAAATGAATTGAAGAAATGTACCTACAAAGTGTTGAAAATAGTTTCGGTTATGCTTTGAAACAAATGTCAAACTTTTTCTCTAGCTACTAGTGTATCAACAGTATCAGAACTTTTCACCAATATACTCACTACATATTCATATATCACCAATCTCATTTCTCTTCATCGCATGATCATTATATATATGGAGTCATAACTTTCTTTATCAATTAGGTTGGCCTAAATGAGGGAACACCCAAGATTCAAAAAGGAAATGTTGAATTAATACAAAATTCCTTTTGAAATATAGAGTAAAACATGTTATCCAAGTATTAGGTCATCTCAAACCTAAAGAGAAACACATAAAAGATAAGGCTTGTTGTCCAAAATAGTATTATCTTTCTATCACTTAGATGACTAAACCAGATTAAGAAAACTAGTTGAAAACTCATTTATACCTATAATTGACATTCCTGAGTAACATAACAAAAACTCATAGAATTTCCCATTGCTATGAAGATTTTTGAACCAAGATAGATGCATAGATTACTTCTTTACCAACCAATGTCGGCATCAATGACAATAGATCCGAAGGGCATCTTCTTCATTCTTCAAACAAAATCAATGTTACAATTAAATTTTATAAGTGGTCCCAAATAATTATCTAATGTTTCTAAATGAACCCCATAGGTGTACCATCATTAAATAATTATTTAATTACAAAATTATAATATATCAATTTATGCAATGGTGTGCAACACCAAATCCTAGCAATTTTACCAAGCTATTTGTAATATATCAAATTTGATTTTTATCTTCTATACTAGGAAGAATTTGAGAAAGGATCACTACACCCAAACATAAAGAGATGTTTAATTAAGCTTATACCTAGATATTGAAATAAACACATAATTTCTAGTTGGTGTTTGATATCATTAATTAATGCTTACTATAAAATTATTGTAAAATCTTGGCTACTAGGTTCAAATCCATAATGTAAGGTATTTTAAGAGCCTCACAGTCTAGATTTCTTACTAGTAGATATATACTTGCTAACCTATTTTTGGCATAGAAAACTTTCAATTGGGCCCAACAGATGTGTCAAAATAAAACCTTAGTCAATCTTGACTTTGATAATTTATATAAAAGAATACAAAGGAGACGTATTATTAATATGCTAGAATGGTAGTATTTTAGACCAAAAATTTGAGAAGATGTCCAAACATTATTTCATGATATTAGTGCTTATATATTTATTAATAATGTGATGAGTTATCCATTCCCACTACAATAAATTATCAAAGAGGTATCTCCATAGCACGATTACTATATCTTCTTGCGAATATGCCTTCGGTTATCTACTATAAAAGTCTAATTGGATTAACCTTATATTAGGAATCACTATCTCTTATAATGTTATTTTTATTAACTTGCAATATGCTAATGAAAAAAAATTGCTTTTATAAAATATTCTAAAAATTACCAATATCACAAAAAAATATAGATGTATTATTCTATCTCAAAACCTAAATTAGCACATCATAATATTTTTTTATTATTATTATAGTTGAACCTATTTAATGGATAGCTTGGGAATGAAAATATTTTGAATAATGAAGATATAATTAAATATCTTTGGATACCTATTGGTCTAGGTGTTTCACTCTAACATATGAAATTCATTCCTAAATTGACTCAAGGACGAAATTTTCAATTAGGGTTGTAAATTTCTTTATTTGGAAAGAAAAAATTAAGCTTCTAATAAAATATTTATTGACACTCATGTATAGTACTCAACATATCAGGTTCCTTCTAAAAAAGGTTATGAGGATTTAAATAAAATTATTGGATAGTTTCTTTAGGCTAAATGGGATGGTAATGTTGGTTTTAAATCTAAATCTTTGGATCATTACATTCAACCAAAATATTAGGTGGTCTAACTAAAAGGTATAAGGGTGTGTTTAGCTACTAAATGGATAACTAAAGCTATTAGAGGTGAAGAATCATAGAAAATTTTAAGGTGGTACAAAACTAGTGAAATTTCTCTAAAAGAAAAATAATATCTTGTGAAGTGGAAAAATAAGATCCTTGTCATATTCATCAAAAGTAAAGCTTCACCTCCATTACAATCCAATTAGAAGGTATGACAAAACGTTTTCCATTGTTAGGATGGAGAGAATCATGTTTATAACATGGGTTCATTTTTTAAACACATTCAATATCATAGTCAACCTTTTGACATAATATTTACAAAGAAATATTATTATTTTTAAAAAAATTTAAAGATACTACATTGCAAAATTCTTATTAGAGATAGGTTAAAATTTATAATGATATATTTTTCTAATGGCTTTTTTGTCAATTTAATGAAAATTGAGGCACACTTTTGCTAAATTCTCATTTTTTCAAAAATAATGGTAGGCTATTTTCAATGAATTTCCCACCATCTTTGAATGTAAATTAAACTAGAAAGATGTTTAATTGTGTGTGGTTTTTCATAATAATGTGGTATTTAATATTGTTATACATGTCATTTTATTGCATTTATGTGAAACTAGGTGTAGATTTTTCTAATCCTACATACCATTGGCAAATGGTAGTTTTAAGGCTTTAATTTGATGTGCCTTTCTTTTTATAAATATAATCTATATTTTCATAGTTATAGGGGGAGGAAAAGAAGAACTTGAAGATTGATCACCAAATTCAAGAACTCAAATAACTAATGACACAAATTCTAAGAATAAAATTTTCTCGGTTTAGTCTAAAAGGCTTCCCTATCTAATGGAATAAATTGGTTGTTCTCCTAACACATTTACATTCCTTATTCTATTTTCTAATGGGTAGATGGGTGAATTAGCTAGGAATCAATGTTAAGAATAAACATTGCTAAGTTCAAAGTGAAATGTTTTATTGTCAAATTGAATGAGTTGGTTGTCCTCTTAACACATATACATTCCTTATTCTCTTTTGTGATTGGTAGATGGGTGGATTAGTTAGGAGTTATATTTCTTGTAAAAATACATATTGTGGTGGCATGATTTGGTTATATATAAAGACGTTTTACAACTATTTACAATCATCCTTTTTAGATAATGGTTTGTGGATAGTCAAGACTTTAGAAACATGAATTTTACCTCTACATTGTTTCTTTTTTCTTTCTTTTATATCTTAGATTCAAAGATGATACAAAACACAAATTGTATTTGCTACTATTTGTGTTCAATTTCAAGATTGATAATTTGGTTGGTTCACTTGAATTAATTCAACATTAATAGTAGTAAACTTGAAAAGCATCACTTCATACAATTGAAAGAGATTTCTAGATACTTCATCATTGCACAAGAACTTCTTCATTAGTTTTCCTTCTAATGAATGAGCAAATGCATTGTTGTTACTTTTATTCGTTAAGGGCTTCCAACTATATGTTGTGCTCATCGTTTGAACTATTGAGAATCAGCTTTTACGATGTAACTTCCAATTGTGATTGTTGACAGAGCATTATACAATTTTATAGAATTTTATTGACTTTTGATTATTACCTCCTGGCTTCTTCTTTGGTTTTTCGTATCCTCTTTGAGAGGATATTTATTCTACTGTAAACTAGTTTAAATACAACTTGTGCGCCATAATATATGGTCGTCATTGAAACCGAAACTCATGCCCAATATGAAGAGTCGTTAAAATTCCACTTGTTACAAACTTCTTTGTACGAATAAATGATAAGGCTTCCAAATATACTATTTTGGGTCCTCTTAATAAGATTTTATCTTATTGGCCGACAAAATGGTTGGTTTGCACAGGTGTTTACATGATATAAAGTCAAAAAAATTTGGAAGATTAAATCAACACATTTCTCTGAAGACAAGCTTTTAATTTAAAAGATTCTTATTTTCTTGTTGACTCAATTTAGAGGATGCAGAAGCATCAAAATCCCTATGCTTTCCTCGTAATTGGTCTTCCAGAAGCATAGAAAATGGCTTGTCATGCTCAGAACTGGCTGGCAAAGTTGAGTTCACATTGCAGAGAAGATGGTAAGAAGGCGGCCACCCATGGTGATGGAAGGTCAAAGAAAAGAATAAAAGGTGCAGCCGCCTCATTATTTGGACATGACGCTGTTAAAATATTCGGAACTCAGATACTTTCCGCGAAGAATTCCAAAATGCCTCCTTTTTTAACGTATTTATTCATTTCCCAAACACCAAAACACTTGTACTCAGAACTTTTGGGATTTCATTATACGAATCCCAAATATTCGGCATCATAGTAAAAAGCCTCGCCCACTTCTGTAAACAAAAGCCATTTCTAGGATATCAAAATGAAGGTAAGTCCAGGTAGCTATTTACAAATAACTACTGTTGTTGGAATCATGTCGAAGTGTGAACTGATAGATAGTCTCTGTTCAAAATTTGTAGAAAATGGTGTTACAATTGACGATTGAGAACGAGAAAAAAAAGAGCAAGGCATTCAGGGTGGTTACAAAGGTAGAAGGTATGCTGGCTGCTTTCTATCGCCTTTATATCTTAAGCTCGGATTTGTTTTGCTACATAATCTGATGAAAAAATATTTGAATTGCAGGGGTAGATTCTGTGGCTATAGACATGGAGAACAGAAAGTTGACTGTAATTGGGAAAGCAGACCCCGTGTAAATATTAAACAAGCAGAGAAATGGAACAAAACAGAAAAATAATGAACAAAACAAGAGACGTGAATTTATAGTGGTTCGGCAATTGCCTACGTCCACTCTCAAGCAGGGAATCACTTTATTATTAAACACCAATTAATTCTACAATACATGATCAGCCACATATTTATACAAGGCTGGGAGAATATGAACGGTCATGTGACTGTTGGGCTTCACATCCCAACAATCTCCCCCGTGAAGTCCAACTGGCACAACCATGCACTGACATTCCATCCCCTGCATTTCCCGTTGTCTTCACATCGCAACCAGGCTTGAAGTTTTTAACTTCGCCAAATATTGTTCACAGACACTTCGAATCAATCTTCTCCATGCTAGGTCAGATAGAACGAAGCTTAACAAAATCCTGACAAGCACAAACATGCCCATCAAAACATTACTTTCTGCCGGTTCATAAAACACTCCTCCGTCACCCATAGAAGGATCCTCAAACCTCTCGCTGTAAGATTCTATTTCACAAAGATTCCTCCACTCCAGCGATCCTTCTCGCATCAGAGTATCAAACTGAGATTTAATGGGAATAGAACGTGCGTTATTGTGCAACCAGTCAACTCTAACAGCCACCAAAGCAGTCCAAGCACTCTCTTTTGCAATCCCAAATTCATTACCTCGAACATCCCAATGATGGAATCCAGGCTCCCTACTAAGAGGAATCCCAAGCTCAGAAATACAAACATGCAGTCTATCATCACTGCCATACAAATCTGCATACCATTCTAACCAAGCAACTTCAGCTTCAGACTTAGCTTTTGGTTTATACCTTCCAATCTTCCTGGTTTCAAGAAAGCTGAACACTTCTTCTTTGGATCTAAATTGTGTGTGACCCTTAACCGGCTGTACACAATCTCCAATAGGCAGCGTTGAAATTCCTAAAGGTTGCGTATGAGGAAGAGTAGGCAGCGATGAATTTTTAATTATCTGCAATAGAACATTTGAAGGTTGCACTGATACTTCCACTTCCCTTGTAGAAGTTGTATGAACAACGTCAGAATTGACTGGTGGCAGATTTTTAGACTCTAGAGTAGATAATATCCTCTGCATTTCATCAGTGCCCCAAATCGCATCATTTCTCATGCCATGAGTTGGCGAATGTGAGAAGGATGACTCCAGCAGTTTAAAATTTCCTGACTGTTCAAACTTTGGTCTCTCTCTGCAGAGGTCTATGTCCTGTTTCTCATCCTTTCCTGCTGTTTCCGTTAGCCGTGGAAGCGCTTGTTTGTCTTTCAATAGGTCAATTCCCTCATCTCTCTCAAAGCTTGCAGCCAGCCAGTCAACAATTCTCTTGTCAAAGTCATCTCCCCCAAGATGAGTGTCACCTGAAATGGAGAGCACGTCAAACACACCATCTCCAACCTCAAGCACTGAAACATCAAATGTTCCACCAGCGGATATTTCAAATTCTTGATGTTTCTTCTCCAAATTGTTCACTGACATATCCTCCTCGGCACCAGAAGAGCCCTTGCCGTGCCTACTGCCAGCAACTCCTCTTCCATCTGGACTTTTTCCGCCACTGCCAGCCTGCAGGGCTTTCTTCTCGGAGTCCTCCAAATCGGCCACCGTCTTCACCGATTCCACTTCTTGGCAATCGATGTCTAAATCGGTAAAAATAGAATGGAGCTCAGCCAATTCCTCCTTCAGCTTTTCATTTCTTTTCTTTTCAGATAACTCCCATTCTTTCACAAATTTCTTTTTTTCTCTCTCCATACAGTATATTCGCTCTCTCAACATCAAACTCTCCTCTTTTAGAAATACAATTTCTTTGTTCAAGTGTTCCTCCCAGTCCTCGGCTTCTTCCTCGGGTTCATCTTCACTCGCCTGGTACCAGACTGAATCCTCCTCTCCCAGGGAGGCATCCTCCTCATCTCGGAAGGCAAACTCCGCAGTCTCTCTTTCAACCAACGGTTGCTTCAAACCCTCTTCTTCAGCCAAATCCAAACTGTCAAGAAATTCTTCAATGACAAAATCAGCCTCATCATCATCAAATACAAAATCAGTTATACCCATTAAAATATAAGGGAAGTACCGAGAGGCTTCTTCAAATTCCATCTCTGCTCCTTGGTTCAAACCAACTCAACACTTCTCCATAGCTCTGATACCAATTGTGAACGAAGATGCACAGAAAGATGCAGAATAACAGAGTAAAAGAAAAATGAAAAAGACAAGACAAATTCTTTTTGGTGTGACCAGCTTTACCACAAAACCAGCAATCACCAATTTTTCCTCTAGATTTCGATCGTTTTGCAGATTTCGATCTTCTTCTATTATTGTCTCTGCCCCGATCTTGAGGCCTACCCCTACTCACCATGGTCAAGGCATCACCGGAAGGAATCTCTTGATTTTTCCTTCTCATGTCTTCGCTTAGAAGAGTTCCTGCAACATCATCAAAAATCAACTTGCTCTTGGCAGCCACCGAAGTGCTAACTGCCATTACTACAACTTCCCAGCTATTAGGTAAAGAGCACAACAACAAAATAGCCTTAATTTCACTATCTAGATTAATGCCCACCGAAATCAATTGAGTAACTAAGGTATTGAACTCATTCAAGTGATTTGAAACAATCCCACCTTCTTTCATTTTCAGATTGTACAATCTCTTCATGATAAATACCTTGTTCGAAGCGAAAGCCATCTCATACATAGACGAAAGCTTGTCCCACAACTCCTTCGAAGTCTTTTCTGCTGAAACGTTGAACAAAACGTTACTGGACAGCGAAAGGAAGATTGTAGCTCTTGCCTTTTTATCCAACTTCTCCCACTCTTCATCTGCCATCGAAGATGGCTTCTTCGCTTTCCCTTCAAGCGCGAGTGAAAGATCCTGCTTAATCAGCATAGACTCCATCTGCACTTTCCATAAACTGAAATTCTGTCCCCCGAATTTCTCTATCTTGGATTCCTCCATAACTCAGGAAATTTGACACTGAATTCCCAATAACTACAGCTACACCACTGAGCTCTGATACCAATTGTAAATATTAAACAAGCAGAGAAATGGAACAAAACAGAAAAATAATGAACAAAACAAGAGACGTGAATTTATAGTGGTTCGGCAATTGCCTACATCCACTCTCAAGCAGGGAATCACTTTATTATTAAACACCAATTAATTCTACAATACATTATCAGCCACATATTTATACAAGGCTGGGAGAATATGAACGGTCATGTGACTGTTGGGCTTCACATCCCAACACCCCGTGTGTGTAACCAAAAAATTGAGGAATTCCGGCTTTGGCTTTGCAGAGTTGGTGAGTGTGGAGGATACCAAGGAGGAAAAAATGGAGGGGGAGAACGTGGGTGTGGAGATAGCAGAGACGCCAACAGTTTTGTATGTCCAAAGGCCTTATCATGATTACACTTATGCTGAAATGCACTATTATGGCTACAGTTATGTCACTGATAATCCCAGCGCCTGCACCATATGCTGAATTCTCGTGTACTTCGTGTCTCAATTATAGCAACTTTGTATGTTTCTGAAATGTTTCATTCCCATTGGGATTGAAGTTTTATATGGGTTAACTCGTATGTCAGTAGGAGATTTTGGTAGCCACTTCAGCAGTGGTTTCTTCCTTATCCTTTTAGATGGATTACTAGAAAGGAAAATAAACTTTCTCTATGCTTGATCTTAGATCAATCGAATAATGTGCATGCACGTACGTGCAAATTAAACTAGATTGTTACATGATAATTGTTGGTTAATTCGGATGATGGCAATTGAATGTAAATTCAGTAAAGATAATGTAAAGCATATGGGTATTTAATTCAAATCGGTTTAATAATTTAAAATGTGTGGTGTATATAGAAAAAGTTGGGTCATTTATGTATGGTTGTATGTTTGTTAAAAGTGTATAGTAAAGTTATTTAAGATTATTTTCAACTAGTCAAAAATTTATCTAAAATTATTAGAGCTAAGACAATCAATTAGACTAAAGTTTAAGTAAATTATACTAACTTGGAACAGTTCAAATTTAAAAATTGAAAATAAAAAAATGATTAGTGTAGAAAATTTGAGATGTAGAAATCAAAAAAATAAAATATTGGAAGCAAAGATCAATAAATAGGCGAGTTTAGATACACTTGAGAGATGAATTGGTCTAAGTGAAATTCATTCAAAATCTTCTTTTAATGCTACTATAGACATGCAAAATCAGCACCATGCATTTAATTAGGTCATATTCATTTGTTCATCAAGTAAATCAAGGTTCATTAAATGCATTCATCAAATAAATCAAGTCTATTTAAATCAATCTCTTAAGGTCATCCATTTAAATTAAATAAATCAACTTTATTTAATTTAAGCCTAACATCATCCTTTTAATTAAATAAGTCAATTTTTTATTTAATTAAATCTAAAACATCTTTCATCTCCATTTGATTTAGTTTAAATCTCTAAATCTAAAGTCAAAAAGGTCAAATCACCTAATCAGCATCTTAAATTAATCAAACTACGATTAATATAATCTAATCACCCATCACATCCTCTAGTTTTTCCCACTTGCACAAATAAATCAATTAACTCATTTATTAAATCCTCAGTTTCCCTCAACAAAGCATCTTTGGAGAATATTCCCTCAAGTTTGAATTTGAAAACAAATTGACATGTCTCTTCCAACATGAGAATAAATCCCCTCTTACATGTCCCCCACTTGGCATTTAAGTCTCTTTTTCTCCCTCCAACAAGCCAAATTTGAATTTGAAAAGGCCAACTAATCTCATTTATTGACACATTGACCAAAACTTGCACATCCTCGATCCATTCACAAGGTGACAAGTGGCTCCTTCTTATTGGCTAAATCTTTATCCCACATTGCTCTCTTTTGGGCACTCTTTCAATTTGAGATTCTATAAATAGAAGGCTCATTCTTCAACAATCCATCCGCAATCTTCATGCAAAGTTACTCTCTTCAATTGAGAGCTAATTTTGTCCACTTCACTCCATCTTCAAGGAATCTTCATCATTTGAGTTCGTGAAGGATTGGGAAAGGGTCACTTCTCACAAGTGACACCAATCCACTATGGAATAGGTATACATCATGCTTCTTTCATGTTTTCAATTAGTTTTCTTGTAAGGCATGATGTATTATTTTAGAGGAGCATATGTAGGTGTGCATAGCTTGAACTAACCCATTGCTAATATGCATTTGAGATTTGAGCTGTTTGCAGATTTATAGTGCACAAAAAATGGCGCTAGGAGGGAAAACCCGCATTCATATCTTGCTTTCATATGTTATTGACATTTCTAAATCTGATTTATGATTCATTATATCATATATTGATTTGAATGGAGTTGGAAATCTGTATTTTGGTGTATCAAATCATAATTCCTTTTGTCAATTGATAAATTTCTCTGCATTTTATGCTTCCTTGGACATTCATACTCTATTCCAAAGATGCCCATTTTGGCGTAGGCAGAATAAATGTGGGTAAATGCTATTGTTTCTATTTTAAAGACAATTGATTGCATTTGCTTAAAAGCATTTCTAACACCCTTTCTAAAAACTTTTTTACACCTGCCAACAGTATTTGCTTGGAAGTTTCTAATTTTTTAATTTTTTTAGATTCATTTGCGTGAATGCTGCAATAAGCAATCTATGAGACCATGTTTGCTTTAAGAGTTTCATTATGTAGCTTACACCCTGTCTATGTCTCCACATTTCCTATACATATCTACCATGGCACTTGTAACTATCACAAAAATTAAAAATCCATGCCTTCAAAATATTTATGTTGTGTTTTAGAGCTTTCATTAGTGGTGCAGGCAATGAGGATGTAGTCAAAGGCATTCTACAAATAGTTCAAGGGCCCTCTTTATGCATCCATTTTGGCATAGGAAGAGAGGTTGTAGGTAAAGACTATGGAATGCAGTTTTATTCCTACCAATTGCATTAGCTTGAAATTTTCTTATGCCTTTTCAAAAAATCTCTTTTGCATATAGTTGTGCAAATCATTGCATTACTTGAGACCACATCTTAAAAAGGTTCACATGCCCTCTCTATGCTCATATTTTGGCATACTATGAGAGAATATCATTCTCTACACTACCTAATTAATAGATTCATGTGCCATATTGGAGAGATAGATACATTGTATTCTATGAGTCACTTTCTAGTCTTCCATTTTTAGATTATGTTGTCTTTATGTGTGGGATTAGATTATTCTCAAGCACTGTCCAAAATATGTGTATTCTTTGGACATCACTTTTTTATGAAATAGAAATTGAATCAAGTGGTGTAGTTATCATGAAACACATTTAGAGTTTCTTTTGCATGATGTTCACAAAGTAAGAGTACCGATTTGTAGTCTAGTTACAACTTGATAGAAATTGAATCTATTTTTTTTTATATTGCAAACTCAAATGGTTGTATGCATGAATAATAAATGAGGAAAACAAAATCCAAAGGAAGATATGAAATGAAGGGCTATAACATCTCAATAATAAAGAAAGTGGACAATGAAACAAGGATGGACCATGCCAAATTTGTACTAACTTTCTTCGACCACCTCCCTCAGAAAATGAGTCTTAGTCAAACTCCCCAGCATTGGACTCTAAGTCAAAAAAATAGAAGATTATTCTATACTCAGATCTAATATAACATACAAGAAAATATCGATTTTGCTCAACCAAAAATTGTGTAGGATGTGCTAGAATGTAGAGATGGCATAAAGGGGAAGTTGTTGGGTTAGTAAATTCCGCCATCCACCATGCCTCCTTTTAAGACTTCTTAAGGTGATTGAGTATCATGCCATTTGAGCTAGTATTGTGAAGAAGACCCATTATATTTTGGTGCCACCTGCCATTCTTTGCTGCTTGACACCCTCGTTAACAAAGTATCATCTTCACCTTTTTCATTCAAGTAGACTGAAATGTTCTTATGGTATGATTTTTGAGATAATAAAACCCAGTTGGGTATGTACAAGATCATCATGGAAAAAATAGGCCCTTAAGTGGCAAAAAATTCAAAAAAAATAGAATTAAGCAACTTGACATAAAAATCTGAATAAGTTATCTATATTATTTCAAAAATATGTAAGAATAGAATCTGTAGCAAATTGAATGTAATTTCTAAACTACTAGGTTTGTTTAAATATATATATATTTGGTGAAAATTTGAAATTTCAATGTAGTGGTACTTAAATTTCAGGGAAAAAATAAGAAGTATGTGTCTGTTTGACCACCCTAACCATAATAAAATGATAATATTTTTCTATAATATTTTAGATATAAGTAGAGGACTCATGCCCCGATGTGATCATGGACTCGATGAGTTTGCAATATATTTAGAAATAATTTTAAAGTAAGCATATAATTAATACGGTGGTTGCATTTGATTGCGTCATTTTCTTGACTTTGATAGCCTTATACGGGCAACCTACCATTTGAGAGCTTTATATGGATAGCCATGATGCATAACTATTTATGGTGCTCACATCCCATCAAATATATGCTAGCAAAGGCTAAGAACATGCTGAAGTAGATTGTGAAATACAACTGATTTTGGCATGCATTCTGGAAGGAAATTGGAGTCTCCCTACACTTTTTCAAAGTCATCATGTCTGTATCTTTAACACAAAATGTCTAAAAGGAGGCATGTGTCTTGTAAACACATCATTCCATCATAAATAGTGATGGTTCTCTAATATTATTGTTTATGTTGTTGTCTTTATCATTAAATGCTTGTTCCTTTTTCAGTTGCTTTGATTTTTTCTAATTGGGTGGGTGAATCTATTCAATATTAACTTCACCTTGTCAAAATAATTAGGAAATGTTATAGAATTTAGATATTTAATTTTGAGATGTATCTGCCTTCTTTTTTCCTATGAAGGTGCTGGTAATATGCTTTTATCTTTGACTTGATTGATAGAAAATCAACCAACAACATTGAAATTAAAACATGTGTAGGCAATCTTTTAGTAATATATGTCTTTAATGAATGATTTTAGTAATTAATTTGATTTGATTAGGTGCATTTGTATTCATTCATAATTCTCTCATACTATATCATTATACTTATTGATCCTATAATAAATGTCATAATTTTATACTATCACATTTATTATGATTATTTTGATAGTCAACATTTGAGATTAGGATGATGCTTTGGAAAGATGTATTCTTTGTGGTTGATACAATTTATGGGATTTCAAAGTTCATGTTATAAATTATCACATCATTTTGATTACTTTGAGATAGTCAACATTTGAGATTAAGATGATGCTTTTGAAAGATGTATTCTTTGTGGTTGATACAATTTATGGGCTTTCAATGTTCATGTTATAAATTATCACATCATTTTGATTACTTTGAGATAGTCAACATTTCAGATTAGGATGATGCTTTTGAAAGATGTATTCTTTGTGGTTGATACAATTTATGGGATTTCAAAGTTCATGTTATAAATTATCACATCATTTTGACTACTTTGAGATAGTCAACATTTGACATTAGGATGATGCTTTTGAAATATGTATTCTTTGTGGTTGATACAATTTATGGGCTTTCAAATTTCATATTATAAATTAGCTCATCATTTTGATTACTTTGAGATAGTCAATATTTGAGATTATGATGATGCTTTTGAAAGATTTATTCTTTGTGGTTGATTTATTGGCTCAATACCTCTAGTGACGTGGATTACGATAAGGGAGAGAATGGGTCTAACAAGTGTGATACCTCCTCAATGAAATCAATATCAAAGCATGATTCACTAATGAATTTAATATTTTGATCCTCACATGAATGTCTTTTGTTTACTAGGAAAACGAGGAAGGTGTAAAGGAAAAGCAAGGATGATTTTCGTTTGCACAAGGAGCTTGCTAGAAGTGATCTTCGAAGAATCATGGAGGGAATTTAAGCATTAAAATTGGAGTTGATAAAGAATTTTTTAATGCTTGGAGATTCCATCATATGCTTTAATTTTCTGTTTTAGACTAACTTGTTTTTGGGCTTTAAAACAAAAATTACCAAGGCTTTCAGTTTTTCATTGCAAAGGGGTTAAAATGAACTTTAGGCAAATTGACTAGATTTCATTTGAAGTTAACAATTGACCAAAAAACAGTTCTCATTTGTCCTCTGGTCTTTAAAAATAACTCACAATTGCTCTGAAAGGTTAAAATGAACATATACTACTTTTTTTTCATGATTGCTTACTTAAACTAACATCATCAAAAAGGATGTATGCACTTCTCTCACACTTCACAACGATCTTGAGAATCAAAAGGCCTTTTCAGTGATCTTAGGCTGGGATAAAGTGATCACCTCCACACTTCATTTTGGGTTTGAAAATTAAACAAAACATTGTGCGAGTGTGAGTAAACCTATTACATGTATTCTCCCTTTGTTTCTAAATGAAGTTGATCGAACTATGAATATGTTTACTCAATTTTGTTTATCTTAGAGGGCCTACCTTGGGGAAAAAGTAATCACCCAAGGGAACAACTCAACCGGTAACACTCTAAAGCCAAGAATATTTCTAGCTGGGATATAAATGTTGGTATTGGAATAAATTCCAATATCATGCAGTTGACTCTGACGAGAAGGGAAGAAATGGTCTCTGGCCATGTTGGGTCAACTCCTACGAATGAAAAGTCTAAACTAAAACCCTTGTTTAGAAATTTCCAAAATCCTTGATCTATTTTTGGTGCAAGAACGGTCATTCTGAAGCCACCCCACACTTTTAGGGTCTTTAGTAGAAATGGAAAGCATACCATGGGAGTTTCATGGGTGTTGATTCTTGGCTACCCTGTATAAGTGAGTGTTGTGGAGGGGAGCTAGTGAGGTCAAGCATCTAACCATTCGCTAAAGATAAGCATAGCTGGACTTGTCCAAGTGGGGACTCAACAAATATTGTCTTTCATATCCATAAGGTTGTGCTTGTTCTTGGTTACAAAACACTTTGCTTGTTTGAAAAAATTTAGAAACAAACATTTAACATCATCATAAAAACTTCAAACCCTTTAGGAAGCAAATACAATTGACCAAATTCATGTGTTATTGCTTGCCCTTGGGATTTTATCCTTAGAAGTTTCTAAACACTTGCCAGATTTACATCTCAATTTTCCTATTAAAGTTAAGCAATAGGTAACCCTTGCCTTAATTTCATCAAAGTTTGGCATAATATACCTTGTGAAATGAGAAGAAGTTGACACATTGGACATCTAGTTTGAAACCTAATCAGAAGTTTTATGGTAAAAACAGTCATTAATCAAAGACTAAAACAATTGGAGCCCACACATGTGTCTCTAATTTACACAAGATCAAGATCAAGAAACCAAAGGTAAAAGCCCCCTTAGATGCAGCCCGTAAAGGCATCTCTACGCGCTATCAATTCAAACAAGGCTTCACGTTTAACTTTTACAAAAATTCTTCAAGAAAAATTTTGGTTTGTACTTTCGTTCTATTACTATAAAACCAAATATTTTTAGAGAGTTTAGAACATCTTGTTTAGA
>VDFB02274714.1:14153523-14179149 GCA_007258455.2 Sequoia sempervirens
CGAAATGTATGAGAATGCACCCATTGGATCATTTTCATAAAATTTCCACAGACATCTTCTGAAATTTGGTTGGGACCTCTCAGAATTTCCACAATAGTATGGGTGGCAATATTTCCCAAACAATCTTGAATAAACTTAACAAAGAATTCCTTCAATATTGAAAATCATGGAATTTGGATAACAGAGAATACCTTGCTTGTCAAGAACTAGGGTTTCAATGTATGATACTTTGAATCACTTTCTTTCTTGCTTCAACTTGCACTACTCTTCCCAATTTATGCAAATGTTCTTTTCCTCAACTTAGTTGCTCTCTTTATTCTCTTGATTTATTCTTTATTTTTCTTGCCCTAATTTCCATTTATTGCTTTTCAAATTCAAAGTTGTTAGCCATAAATTGTGAAATGCACTGTAAACCAAAACAAAGTTCCATGATTCTTCTGCTTTACTTATTTTATGTTGGAATTTTCTCCATTACCTTCAAAATAAAATTCACATCGCATATCATTGTGTCATCGTATGACACCTCATATATTGAGGGTTTGTTAGTTTTTTCTGTGACAGTTCCCCTTGAAACCATTACTGGATTTAGTTCCTAGAAGAGGTATCTGCACCAAATGCCGATATAGGATTATTCAATTCATCCTTGTTCTCAAGTTCTTCCTTCTTTCTCCAATTTTTTTCCATCTCTTTCCTTACTTCTTCAGGACTTACCTTGTTCATTGGCTTGTTCTTTTTTTCTATATTTTGTTTCTTCCCAACTTTTCTCCTACAAAATTTTGAGATATGTCCTGGTTTGTTGCAAGGGTGGCATACAACATATCCTTGATCCAGAGATTTTGCACTCATCCTTGACCTACACTAATTAGCCTTGTGTCCAAAGATATTGCATGTGTAATAGTAGCCTTGAAAAAACTAAATTCTTCTACTAGTATTAAACCTCTACATTATTATCTGACTTCTGCATTTAGTAGCTCTATGTCCAAACTTGTTGCAAAAATAGCATTGACCAACAAGGAATCCAACATTCTAACTTATTCTATTTTGGTTCATCTTACTTTACATTTTGTTGCTCTATGACCAAATTTATTGCATGAGAAACAAAAACCATTAAAAGATGGGTATCATTGCACATTAGGCTATCAAATAGGGATTCTTTCGGTATTGATCCTTCTATTCTTGTTTTGATAAGCTTTGCTTTGAGGTTTCCTTTGATTGTCCATTTTGTTGAGAGTCCATCTACTCTTTGAGCATTGTCCTTCTTCAAGTCCTAGACCACTTTTTTTCTTACCAGGTTTTTGAGATAAATCAATTCATCAAGCATTGTAGAGCTTGCCTTGAACCTTTCTTCATGTTCTTTCAGTTTTTCTAGATCAACTCTTAAGGTTACCACTTCTTGCTAAACAAGATTTGTACAATCATTAATTTTATTTTGGATTTAAGATTTTTGGTATTCAACTTAATTCGCTTCTTTTCTTCTATTTCCATTTTTAGTTCGGTAATGACCTCATTAGCCTTCTTAAATTGATCATTGACTTCTCTATGTCTATCCTTGAATTTTTTAATTTGTTCTCTCAATTTCCAGATGCAATCATTTGTTTCCTTCAAATTTCCTTTCAGATTTTCCTTATCATCCTCACTTTTATTTAATTCTTCAAGGGTAGCATTGATCTCTTTAGATTCAAAATTTTCTTCTAGAGGAACAAAACAATAATTGGCAGCCATGTGTTCAATTTCTAAGACCTTCCTCAAGCTGTTGGGATTCTTCTAAGGAACCAAGCTCTAATATCAATTGTTGAATATACCAAATACTGAGAGAGGGGATGAATTAGTATTCCACTGGCCAAGTTAATTATTAACCATCCAATAACCAATCCACATCTATTAACAACAACAAACAAAAACATAAAAGAGACCATAACATTTTGACACCAAGACTTTTATGTGGAAAACTAAGAATTGAAAAAAACACAATGACAACTAACTCACAATTTATTATAACCGGTTATAAGATATTACACGACTCACTGCCAAGACTCACTATCCTTAAGAAAGCTCACAACCTAAATACAAAGTGTAGCTTATTGCCAAGATACAAAATATGTGGCTCACTTCCAAAAATGAACTGAAGAAGTGCACCTATAAAGTGCTGAAAATAGTTTTTGCTATGCTTTGAAACAAATGTCAAACTTCTGCTTTGGTTGTTAGTGTATCAACACTATCAGAACTTTGCACCAATATACTCACTGCATATTCATATATCACCCATCTCACTTCTCTTCACCATATGATCATTATATATACAAAGTCATAACTTCCTTTATCAATTAGGTTGGCCTAAATGAGGGGACATCCAAGATTCAAAAAGGACTAGTTGGCTTAATACAAAATTCCTTTTTAAACATAGAGTAAAACATGTTATCCAAGAATTAGGTCACCCTAGACCTAAAGAGAAACACATAAAAGATAAGCCTTGTTGACCAAAAGAGTACCATATTTTTGTCACTTAGATGACTAAACCGGGTTAAGTAAACTCATTGAAAACTCGTTTATACCTATAACTGACATTCTTGAGTAACATATAAAAAACTCAAAGAATTTCCCATTGCTACAAAGATTTTCGGACCAAGATAGATGCACAAATTACTTAGTCAATTACCAACCAATGTTGGCATCAATGACAACAAATCTGGAGGGCATCTTCTCCATTCTTCTAAGAAAACCAATGTTACAATACAACTTTATAAGTGGTCTCAAATAATTATCTAATGTTGCTAAATGCACCTCATAGGTGTACCATCATTAAATAATTATTTAATCACAAAATTATAATATATCAATTTATGCAATGGTGTGCAACACCAAATCGTAACAATTTTTACCAAGCTATGTTGTAATATATCAAATTTGATTTTTATCTTCTATACTTGGAAGAATTTGAGAAAGGATCACTACACCCAAACATAAAGAGAGGTGTAATTAAGCTTATACCTAGATATTGAAATAAACACATAATTTCTAGTTGGTGCTCGATATCATTAATTAATGCTTTCTATAAAATTATTGTAAAATCTTGGCTACTAGGTTCAAACCCATAATGTAAGGTATTGTAAGAGCTTAACAATCTAGATTTCTTACTAGTATATATATACTTGCTAACCTATTTTTGGCATGGAAAACTTTCAATTGTGCCCAACAAATGTGTCAAAATAAAACCTTAGTAAATCTTGACTTTGATAATTTATATTAAAGAATACAAAGGAGACTTATTATCAATATGCTACAATGGTAGTATTTTAGACCAAAAAATTGAGAACATGTCCAAACATTATTTCATGATCATATTAATGCTTATATATTTATTAATAATGTGATGATAGATCCATTCCCACTACAATGAATTATCAAAGAGGTATCTCCATAGCACCATTACTATTTTTTTTTTAATATGCCTTGGGTTATCTACTATAAAAGGCTAATTGGATGAACCTTATATTAGGAATCTCCATCTCTTATAATGTTATTTTTATTAACTCACAATATGCTAATGAAAAATTTTTGCTTTTATATAATATTCTCAAAATTACCAATATCACGAAAATTTATAGATGTATTATTCTATCTCAAAACCTAAATTAGTACATCAGAATATTATTTTTATTATTATATTTGTACTTACTTAGTGGATAGATTGAGAATGAAAATATTTTGAATATGAAGAGATAATTAAATATCTTTGGATACCTATTGGCCTAGGTGTTTCACTCTCTAACATGTGGAATTGATTCCTAAATTGACTCAAGGACAAAATTTTCAATTAGGGTTGTAAATTTCTTTATTTGGAAAGAAAAATTTAAGTTTCTAATAAAATATTTATTAACACTCATGTATAGTACTCAACATATTAGGTTCCTTCTAGAAAAGGTTATGGGGATTTCAATAAAATTATTGGATAGTTTCTTTAGGCTAAATTGGATGGTAATGTTGGTTTTAAATCTAAATCTTGGGATCATTACATTCAACCAAAATATTAGGTGGTTTGACTAAAAGTTACAAGGGTGTGTTTACCTACTAAATGGATAACTATAACTATTATAGGTGAAGAACCATAGAAAATTTAAAGATGGTACAAAACTAGTGCAATTTCTCTAAAAGAAAATTAATATCTTGTGAAGTGGCAAAATAAGATCCTTCTTTCCATATTCTTCGAAATTAAAGCTTCACCTCCATTACAATCCAATGAGCAGGTACGAAAAAACATTTTCCATTTGTTAGAATGGAGAGAATCCTATTTATAACATATGTTAATTTTTTCTTCTTCAAATATTTAGTGTAAGAAGCACATTCAATATCATACTCAAGCTTTTGACATAATATTTACGAAGGAATATTATTATTTGTTTAAAAATGGTAATTTTGGTGATATTTGGGATTTTTTTTGTTGAATTTGTTTCCTTAGTAAGTATCTAAAATTGACTTTGGATTGAGTAATAAGTTTGAATAAATTCTTAGTTTTTTATGATCATTGGTGTCATTAAAGTCAAATATAAAAACATGTACCCCTATTTCATGAAACGTCTTGAAATATTTACTATGGCTATCATCTTATTTCTTCAAAAAAATCACGGTAAAGAAGATTTATCAAATGCATCTTAGCTTCCTACCTTCCAACTCTATTCTTAAATGTCAAAAATGAAAATGTAAGTTACATGGAAAATTTTGTAAAATTACATGCAGCTCAAATTTGGAGATCCTAAAGTTGACATTGATTCTCATATTATGGCTTGGAAGATCTACATTGCAAATTTCTTGTGGAGATAGGATTCAAAATTTATAATGATCTATCCGGTTAGTATTTTATGCCAATTTAATTAAAATTAGAGGCCACACTATTGCAAAGTTCTTATTTTTTCAAAAATAATGGTAGGCCATTTTCAATGAATTTCCTACCACAATTGAATGTAAATAAAACTAGAAAGAGGTTTTATTGTGTGTATTTTTTCATAAAAATATTATAGTTAATATTATTATACATGTCATTTTATTGCACTTATGTGAAACTAGGTGTATATACTAGATTTTTATAATTCTAAATATATTTGGTAAATGGTAGTTTTAATTTTCATACTTATAGGGGGATTCAAAGAAGAACTTGAAGATTGATCACCAAATTCAATAACTCAAATAACTAATGACACAACTTCTAAGTAAGAATAAACTTTCCTCAGCTTAATCTAAAAGGATTTTTTGTCAAATGGAATGAGTTGGTTGTTCTCCTACCACATTTATGTTCCTTATTCTCTTTTTTTATGGGTAGATGGGCGGATTATCTAGGAATCAATGCTAAGAATAAATTTTGATCAATTCAATCTGAAATGATTTTCCATGAAATTGAATGAGTTGTATGTCCTCTTAACAATATGCATTCCTTATTAACTTTTTGTGATGGGTAGATGGGTGGATTAGCTAGGAGTTAGAGTTCTTGTAAAAAGACATATTTTGATGGAATGACTTGGTTATATAGGGACCTTTTATAATTGTTCACAATCACCCTTTTTAGATAATAGTTTATGGATAGTCAAGACTTTAGAGAAATGAATTTTGTCTTTATAAATATGTTTCTTTTTTTCTATTTTTATATCTTAAAGAGGCACAGATTGTATTTACTCTTGTGATCAATTTCAAGATTGATAATTGGTTGGTTCTGGTGGATGCTTAACATTAATAGTAGTAAACTTAAAGCATGCTTATACAATTGAAAGACTTCTAGATACTTCATGTTTTTAAGAACTTCTTCCATTAGTTTTCCTTCTAATCAATGGCCAGGCATGCATGGTTTTACTTTTATTTGTTAAAGGGCTTTAGCTATATGTTTGTGCCATCGTTTGAACTATTGAGAATCAAAGCTTTTACGATGCTTAACTTTGTTGTGATTATTAATGAGTATACAGAAGACAGCAGAGGAATTTTGTGACACGTTTATTACCTCACAAACTGCTTCTTTGATTGTCAGGTATATGGTCGTCAGGTGAAACCGATGAAGAGTCATTAAATTCCATTTGTTACAAACTTCTTTGGACAGATAAATGTCAGGCTTCCAAATGCACTGTTTTGGGCCCTCTTAATAGGAGCTTTACTATCTTATTGTGGTAGAAATGATTTGGTTTGCGCAAGTGTTTACATGATATAAAGTCAGAAAATTTTGGAAGATTAAATCAACACATTTCTCTGAAGACAAGCTTTTAATTTAAAAGATTCATATTTTCTTGTTGACTCAATTTAGAGGATGCGGAAGCATCAAAATCCCTCTGCTTTCCTCATGGTGGTCTTTGGAAGCATAGAAAATGGCTTGTCAGCTATCCAGAACTGGCCATTAAAGTTGAGTTCACATTCCAGAGAAGATGGTAAGAACGCGGCCACCCATGGCGATGGAAGGTCAAAGAAATCAATAAAAGGTACAGCCTCCTCGTTATTTGCACATGACGCTATTAAAATGTTCTTCATCAATTCCGTGTGATTCAAAACTTGGATAGTTTCCGCGCGAAGAATTCCAAAATGTCTCCTTTTTTTACCTATTTATTCATTTCCCAAACACCAAAACAATTGTACTCAGAACTTTTGGGGTTTCATTAAACGAATCCCAAATATTCGGCATCATAGTAAAAAGCCTCGCCCATTTCTGTAAACAAAACCCATTTCTAGAATATCAAAATGAAGGTAAGTCCAGATAGCTATTTACAAATGACTACGGTTGTTGGATTCATGTCAAAGTATCAACTGATTTATGGTCTCTGTTCAAAATTTGCAGAAAATGGTGTTACAATTGACGATTGAGAACGAGAAAAAAGAGAGCAAGGCATTCAGGGTGGTTACAAAGGTAGAAGGTATGCTGGCTGCTTTCTATCGCCTTTAAATCTTAAGCTCGGATTTGCTTTGCTACATAATCTGATGAAAGAATATTTGAATTGCAGGGGTGGATTCTGTGGCTATAGACATGGAGAACAGAAAGATGACTGTAATTGGGAAAGCAGACCCCGTGTGTGTGACCAAAAAACTGAGGAATTTTGGCTTTGGCTTGCAGAGTTGGTGAGTGTGGAGGATAACAAGGAGGAAAAAATGGAGGGGGAGAACATGGGTGTGGAGATAGCATAGACGCCAACAGTTTTGTATGTCCAAAGGCCTTATCATGATTACACTTATCCTGAAATGCACTATTATGGCTACAGTTACGTTACTGATAATCCCAGCGCCTGCACCATATGCTGAATTCTCGTGTACTTCGTGTCTCAATTATAGCAACTTTGTATGTTTCTGAAATGTTTCATTCCCATTGGGATAGAAGTTTTATATGGGTCAACTCGTATGTCAGTAGGAGATTTTGTTAGCCACTTCAGCAGTGGTTTCTTCCTTATCCTCTTAGATGGATTAAGAGGCAGTAAAACTTTCTCTATATGCTTGATCTTAGATCAATCCAATGTAAAGATAATGTAAAGCATATGGGTATTTAATTCAAATCGGTTTAATAATTTAAAATGTGTGGTGTATATAGAAAAAGTTGGGTCATTTATGTATGGTTGTATGTTTGTTAAAAGTGTATAGTAAAGTTATTTAAGATTATTTTCAACTAGTCAAAAATTTATCTAAAATTATTAGAGCTAAGACAATCAATTAGACTAAAGTTTAAGTAAATTATACTAACTTGGAACAGTTCAAATTTAAAAATTGAAAATAAAAAAATGATTAGTGTAGAAAATTTGAGATGTAGAAATCAAAAAAATAAAATATTGGAAGCAAAGATCAATAAATAGGCGAGTTTAGATACACTTGAGAGATGAATTGGTCTAAGTGAAATTCATTCAAAATCTTCTTTTAATGCTACTATAGACATGCAAAATCAGCACCATGCATTTAATTAGGTCATATTCATTTGTTCATCAAGTAAATCAAGGTTCATTAAATGCATTCATCAAATAAATCAAGTCTATTTAAATCAATCTCTTAAGGTCATCCATTTAAATTAAATAAATCAACTTTATTTAATTTAAGCCTAACATCATCCTTTTAATTAAATAAGTCAATTTTTTATTTAATTAAATCTAAAACATCTTTCATCTCCATTTGATTTAGTTTAAATCTCTAAATCTAAAGTCAAAAAGGTCAAATCACCTAATCAGCATCTTAAATTAATCAAACTACGATTAATATAATCTAATCACCCATCACATCCTCTAGTTTTTCCCACTTGCACAAATAAATCAATTAACTCATTTATTAAATCCTCAGTTTCCCTCAACAAAGCATCTTTGGAGAATATTCCCTCAAGTTTGAATTTGAAAACAAATTGACATGTCTCTTCCAACATGAGAATAAATCCCCTCTTACATGTCCCCCACTTGGCATTTAAGTCTCTTTTTCTCCCTCCAACAAGCCAAATTTGAATTTGAAAAGGCCAACTAATCTCATTTATTGACACATTGACCAAAACTTGCACATCCTCGATCCATTCACAAGGTGACAAGTGGCTCCTTCTTATTGGCTAAATCTTTATCCCACATTGCTCTCTTTTGGGCACTCTTTCAATTTGAGATTCTATAAATAGAAGGCTCATTCTTCAACAATCCATCCGCAATCTTCATGCAAAGTTACTCTCTTCAATTGAGAGCTAATTTTGTCCACTTCACTCCATCTTCAAGGAATCTTCATCATTTGAGTTCGTGAAGGATTGGGAAAGGGTCACTTCTCACAAGTGACACCAATCCACTATGGAATAGGTATACATCATGCTTCTTTCATGTTTTCAATTAGTTTTCTTGTAAGGCATGATGTATTATTTTAGAGGAGCATATGTAGGTGTGCATAGCTTGAACTAACCCATTGCTAATATGCATTTGAGATTTGAGCTGTTTGCAGATTTATAGTGCACAAAAAATGGCGCTAGGAGGGAAAACCCGCATTCATATCTTGCTTTCATATGTTATTGACATTTCTAAATCTGATTTATGATTCATTATATCATATATTGATTTGAATGGAGTTGGAAATCTGTATTTTGGTGTATCAAATCATAATTCCTTTTGTCAATTGATAAATTTCTCTGCATTTTATGCTTCCTTGGACATTCATACTCTATTCCAAAGATGCCCATTTTGGCGTAGGCAGAATAAATGTGGGTAAATGCTATTGTTTCTATTTTAAAGACAATTGATTGCATTTGCTTAAAAGCATTTCTAACACCCTTTCTAAAAACTTTTTTACACCTGCCAACAGTATTTGCTTGGAAGTTTCTAATTTTTTAATTTTTTTAGATTCATTTGCGTGAATGCTGCAATAAGCAATCTATGAGACCATGTTTGCTTTAAGAGTTTCATTATGTAGCTTACACCCTGTCTATGTCTCCACATTTCCTATACATATCTACCATGGCACTTGTAACTATCACAAAAATTAAAAATCCATGCCTTCAAAATATTTATGTTGTGTTTTAGAGCTTTCATTAGTGGTGCAGGCAATGAGGATGTAGTCAAAGGCATTCTACAAATAGTTCAAGGGCCCTCTTTATGCATCCATTTTGGCATAGGAAGAGAGGTTGTAGGTAAAGACTATGGAATGCAGTTTTATTCCTACCAATTGCATTAGCTTGAAATTTTCTTATGCCTTTTCAAAAAATCTCTTTTGCATATAGTTGTGCAAATCATTGCATTACTTGAGACCACATCTTAAAAAGGTTCACATGCCCTCTCTATGCTCATATTTTGGCATACTATGAGAGAATATCATTCTCTACACTACCTAATTAATAGATTCATGTGCCATATTGGAGAGATAGATACATTGTATTCTATGAGTCACTTTCTAGTCTTCCATTTTTAGATTATGTTGTCTTTATGTGTGGGATTAGATTATTCTCAAGCACTGTCCAAAATATGTGTATTCTTTGGACATCACTTTTTTATGAAATAGAAATTGAATCAAGTGGTGTAGTTATCATGAAACACATTTAGAGTTTCTTTTGCATGATGTTCACAAAGTAAGAGTACCGATTTGTAGTCTAGTTACAACTTGATAGAAATTGAATCTATTTTTTTTTATATTGCAAACTCAAATGGTTGTATGCATGAATAATAAATGAGGAAAACAAAATCCAAAGGAAGATATGAAATGAAGGGCTATAACATCTCAATAATAAAGAAAGTGGACAATGAAACAAGGATGGACCATGCCAAATTTGTACTAACTTTCTTCGACCACCTCCCTCAGAAAATGAGTCTTAGTCAAACTCCCCAGCATTGGACTCTAAGTCAAAAAAATAGAAGATTATTCTATACTCAGATCTAATATAACATACAAGAAAATATCGATTTTGCTCAACCAAAAATTGTGTAGGATGTGCTAGAATGTAGAGATGGCATAAAGGGGAAGTTGTTGGGTTAGTAAATTCCGCCATCCACCATGCCTCCTTTTAAGACTTCTTAAGGTGATTGAGTATCATGCCATTTGAGCTAGTATTGTGAAGAAGACCCATTATATTTTGGTGCCACCTGCCATTCTTTGCTGCTTGACACCCTCGTTAACAAAGTATCATCTTCACCTTTTTCATTCAAGTAGACTGAAATGTTCTTATGGTATGATTTTTGAGATAATAAAACCCAGTTGGGTATGTACAAGATCATCATGGAAAAAATAGGCCCTTAAGTGGCAAAAAATTCAAAAAAAATAGAATTAAGCAACTTGACATAAAAATCTGAATAAGTTATCTATATTATTTCAAAAATATGTAAGAATAGAATCTGTAGCAAATTGAATGTAATTTCTAAACTACTAGGTTTGTTTAAATATATATATATTTGGTGAAAATTTGAAATTTCAATGTAGTGGTACTTAAATTTCAGGGAAAAAATAAGAAGTATGTGTCTGTTTGACCACCCTAACCATAATAAAATGATAATATTTTTCTATAATATTTTAGATATAAGTAGAGGACTCATGCCCCGATGTGATCATGGACTCGATGAGTTTGCAATATATTTAGAAATAATTTTAAAGTAAGCATATAATTAATACGGTGGTTGCATTTGATTGCGTCATTTTCTTGACTTTGATAGCCTTATACGGGCAACCTACCATTTGAGAGCTTTATATGGATAGCCATGATGCATAACTATTTATGGTGCTCACATCCCATCAAATATATGCTAGCAAAGGCTAAGAACATGCTGAAGTAGATTGTGAAATACAACTGATTTTGGCATGCATTCTGGAAGGAAATTGGAGTCTCCCTACACTTTTTCAAAGTCATCATGTCTGTATCTTTAACACAAAATGTCTAAAAGGAGGCATGTGTCTTGTAAACACATCATTCCATCATAAATAGTGATGGTTCTCTAATATTATTGTTTATGTTGTTGTCTTTATCATTAAATGCTTGTTCCTTTTTCAGTTGCTTTGATTTTTTCTAATTGGGTGGGTGAATCTATTCAATATTAACTTCACCTTGTCAAAATAATTAGGAAATGTTATAGAATTTAGATATTTAATTTTGAGATGTATCTGCCTTCTTTTTTCCTATGAAGGTGCTGGTAATATGCTTTTATCTTTGACTTGATTGATAGAAAATCAACCAACAACATTGAAATTAAAACATGTGTAGGCAATCTTTTAGTAATATATGTCTTTAATGAATGATTTTAGTAATTAATTTGATTTGATTAGGTGCATTTGTATTCATTCATAATTCTCTCATACTATATCATTATACTTATTGATCCTATAATAAATGTCATAATTTTATACTATCACATTTATTATGATTATTTTGATAGTCAACATTTGAGATTAGGATGATGCTTTGGAAAGATGTATTCTTTGTGGTTGATACAATTTATGGGATTTCAAAGTTCATGTTATAAATTATCACATCATTTTGATTACTTTGAGATAGTCAACATTTGAGATTAAGATGATGCTTTTGAAAGATGTATTCTTTGTGGTTGATACAATTTATGGGCTTTCAATGTTCATGTTATAAATTATCACATCATTTTGATTACTTTGAGATAGTCAACATTTCAGATTAGGATGATGCTTTTGAAAGATGTATTCTTTGTGGTTGATACAATTTATGGGATTTCAAAGTTCATGTTATAAATTATCACATCATTTTGACTACTTTGAGATAGTCAACATTTGACATTAGGATGATGCTTTTGAAATATGTATTCTTTGTGGTTGATACAATTTATGGGCTTTCAAATTTCATATTATAAATTAGCTCATCATTTTGATTACTTTGAGATAGTCAATATTTGAGATTATGATGATGCTTTTGAAAGATTTATTCTTTGTGGTTGATTTATTGGCTCAATACCTCTAGTGACGTGGATTACGATAAGGGAGAGAATGGGTCTAACAAGTGTGATACCTCCTCAATGAAATCAATATCAAAGCATGATTCACTAATGAATTTAATATTTTGATCCTCACATGAATGTCTTTTGTTTACTAGGAAAACGAGGAAGGTGTAAAGGAAAAGCAAGGATGATTTTCGTTTGCACAAGGAGCTTGCTAGAAGTGATCTTCGAAGAATCATGGAGGGAATTTAAGCATTAAAATTGGAGTTGATAAAGAATTTTTTAATGCTTGGAGATTCCATCATATGCTTTAATTTTCTGTTTTAGACTAACTTGTTTTTGGGCTTTAAAACAAAAATTACCAAGGCTTTCAGTTTTTCATTGCAAAGGGGTTAAAATGAACTTTAGGCAAATTGACTAGATTTCATTTGAAGTTAACAATTGACCAAAAAACAGTTCTCATTTGTCCTCTGGTCTTTAAAAATAACTCACAATTGCTCTGAAAGGTTAAAATGAACATATACTACTTTTTTTTCATGATTGCTTACTTAAACTAACATCATCAAAAAGGATGTATGCACTTCTCTCACACTTCACAACGATCTTGAGAATCAAAAGGCCTTTTCAGTGATCTTAGGCTGGGATAAAGTGATCACCTCCACACTTCATTTTGGGTTTGAAAATTAAACAAAACATTGTGCGAGTGTGAGTAAACCTATTACATGTATTCTCCCTTTGTTTCTAAATGAAGTTGATCGAACTATGAATATGTTTACTCAATTTTGTTTATCTTAGAGGGCCTACCTTGGGGAAAAAGTAATCACCCAAGGGAACAACTCAACCGGTAACACTCTAAAGCCAAGAATATTTCTAGCTGGGATATAAATGTTGGTATTGGAATAAATTCCAATATCATGCAGTTGACTCTGACGAGAAGGGAAGAAATGGTCTCTGGCCATGTTGGGTCAACTCCTACGAATGAAAAGTCTAAACTAAAACCCTTGTTTAGAAATTTCCAAAATCCTTGATCTATTTTTGGTGCAAGAACGGTCATTCTGAAGCCACCCCACACTTTTAGGGTCTTTAGTAGAAATGGAAAGCATACCATGGGAGTTTCATGGGTGTTGATTCTTGGCTACCCTGTATAAGTGAGTGTTGTGGAGGGGAGCTAGTGAGGTCAAGCATCTAACCATTCGCTAAAGATAAGCATAGCTGGACTTGTCCAAGTGGGGACTCAACAAATATTGTCTTTCATATCCATAAGGTTGTGCTTGTTCTTGGTTACAAAACACTTTGCTTGTTTGAAAAAATTTAGAAACAAACATTTAACATCATCATAAAAACTTCAAACCCTTTAGGAAGCAAATACAATTGACCAAATTCATGTGTTATTGCTTGCCCTTGGGATTTTATCCTTAGAAGTTTCTAAACACTTGCCAGATTTACATCTCAATTTTCCTATTAAAGTTAAGCAATAGGTAACCCTTGCCTTAATTTCATCAAAGTTTCGCATAATATACCTTGTGAAATGAGAAGAAGTTGACACATTGGACATCTAGTTTGAAAACCTAATCAAGAAGTTTTTATGGTAAAACAAAGTCATTAATCAAAGACTAAAAACAATTAGACCCCACACATGTGTCTCTAATGATTTCACACAAGATCAAGATCAAGAAACCAAAGGTAAAAGCCCTTAGTCTGAAAGCCCATCAAAAACATCTCTCAACGCTATACGAATTCAAACAAAGACTACGTTTAACTTTTACAAAAATTCTTCAAGAAAAAATTTTGGTTTGTACTCGTTCTATTACTATCAAAACCCAAATATTTTTAGAGAGTTTGAACATCTTGTTTAGAGAAAAGCTTGTTCATCAAAACTGAGGTCTAGTAAACAAGTGTATTTTTAGGTACATCCTAGGATCAAAATCAAACCTTCATTCATCTTTGAACATCAAAACCAAAATCATCTCACCATCAACTCTTCGAAAGTCTTGGAAAAATCCTTCATGTTAAACTTTGGGAAAATCATTTGAAATCAAACCAAAATCACCTTGTTTGATTGAATGTGTGTAGATGCATCCTTCTCCACATATTTGAATGAATTATCAAAAGTTGTGAAAAATTCATCCCTTGATAACATCCAACATCTTGGGATTTAGGAGCTCATTATCAATATCATCTTGTTTGGATAGGAGTGCTTAGATGAATCCTTCTTCTCACAGCTAGACAAATTAGCATCTTGTGAACGATTTAACTTTGGGACAACATCCAACTTCTTAGAGTTTATGAGTCCACCAAAATATGAATCTGAAACAAATCAATCCTAGAATCATGTCCTAGAGTTTAACATACCCTTCAAGATTTGCTCAAGAGTTATAATCATCCATAAAACATCCACCTTACATCCATATCATTATCACCCTTTGATCCTAAAATCATCCTAAAATTTCTCTTTTGTACCTAAAGTTAGATCAATCCAAAGAATTAGAGAATTCACCATTTGCATTCTCGAAGATTGATCCCTATTTTATAGTGAAAACTAGATCACAACACAAGATAACATGGAAGCCAACAAAGAAAAATCTACTTCAAGTGACTTAAGTCAAACTGCTCCTGAAATGAATCCCATTGGGTTTGGTAGTCTCATGGTTAACCTTCCTCCATTTTCACAAGACCATCAAGAGGAAGGTGGTCAAGTGGAGGATCTTACCAATAATCCTTTTGGAATGTCACATGAGGAAATCACTAAAATAATTCAAAATCTATAGAATCATAAGATTATCAACATCATGATGAGAATCAATCCCTCACTTTACATGCTTGAATTAGCAAAGCAAGGGGCTAAACTCCCCTCCTATTACAATGTGAGCACTATTGTGGAACCATCTTTTGGATTCATGCTTCCAATCTTATCTACCATCCCCATTTCATCTTCCCCCTCATTTCAAAGCATCACTCAAAACATCCCACAAATCACATCATCATTGCTCCAATGCAACCCATTGTTAACCAAGGAAGTCCATTTCTCAATGCATTGCAAATGCATCCTCTCGTAAACAATCAATATTTGGACGTAAACACCATCTTGGGACAAACCGTACCATCGCATACATATGGCCCTCTCACCTTTCATGATCCAAATGAACCATCATCATCATAATTCTATGCAACACCCCAAACCTCTCTCTTCATAACCTTACAAGGAGAGGGTGACATGTTCGGACTAGGGGGCATTTTTGACATTGCACCATTTCCTCAAGAGATCACATATCTCACATTTCCACCACTTCTTCCATTTCCATCATCATCCACACCATTTCTTGGATTAAGGCTTCCCCCTTTACCAAATAATAATCAAAATCAAACCAACATCTTGAAAATCAATCAAAGCATCATGCAAAACTCTCAAAACTTGTCATTGACATCACAATAGTAGATGATAACTACAAAAATAACCACATCATCAACCACCCCTTAACATCTCAAAGCATGGTCTCTCAAGGACCAACCACATCGATCACACCATCTACCAATCAAACCCCAAATACCAACACGACGACACCTCTCACCTCCACAACAAGCACCATTCCAAATCCACCACCACCAAGCTCAAACACATCAAGCCAATACAATATGGCATTGCAAGCCGCTCAAAAAGCTTCCTATCAAAAGGCATTCTTGCAAGTACAAAAACAACAAGTTGCACAACTAGCTTCTCAACAAGTAGCAAAACTAGCTGCTAACCAAGCCGCTCAAGTTGTACAAGCTTCGCAAGCTACCCAAATCGCATAACAAGTGCAACAAGCTGCAAAAGCCCAAGCCTTATTATAGCAACAACAACAAGCCACTCAAGAAGCTCAAGTTGTACAAGCACAAGCTCAACTACAACCACAAGCACAAGCCCAAGCTCAAGTATGCGCTCAATCCAAAGTCCAATATCAAGCACAACAAGTGCAAGAACAAGCATAGTATTTTGCACAGCAACACAACACAAAAAAAATCATATCAACAAGTGCTAAAGTAGTACTAAGAACAATAGGAATCAGCCCAATTAGCAACTCAACAACAAGCACAACAACAAGCTTAACAATAGGCACTAATAGCACAACAAGAATAGTACCAACAACAAGTGTTGTTGGTACAACAAAAATTGCAAGAATACTTCTAGCTCAACAGAACATACAAACATCATCCATCAACATACCAACCAATCCACCCATTGAACCACCTTAGAAAACTTTCATCCCACCCGCTGATCCACAAAATGATGTGACAACACACATTAGGTTGCTCTCACAACAAGTGCTTGACCTTCAATTAGGGTGAACCATGAAAACACCCAACAACTTGTGTCCTTATCTGTTCGACAGAAGCCTTGTAATGAAACCATTCCCAAAGGGACTTGAGATTCCCAAGTTCGATAAGTACTGTGGGATGGGAAAACCTGAAGATCACATTAGAGAATTCTAGGTTCATTGCATGGAAGTTGCGTATGATGATACCTATCTAATGCAACTATTTCCTAGGAGTTTGGCTAGCCACGCTATGGAATGGTTCTCTCACATAAACCTATAGGCATCAAGACATTCCAAGAAATCATAGACACATTCATCAAAAACTACACATGAAATATTGCCATGGATGTTAGTCTAGAGGAGCTCTCAGCTTTGAAACAAGGTAAGAATGAATCTTTCAATTCATTCCTACAACGATGATGATCCAAGGCCAATTAGAGAAAATGGGTCATGCCCGAGGAACAACAAGTGTGCATTATCATATCCAACCTTAACGACCTCTTCGAATTCAATCTCAAGGTCCAAGGGATTACCACATACGATCAACTGATTTCCAAGGTGCTTAGCATCGAATGAGCCCTTATGATAGAACTTGGAGGATCAACTTCATATCCTGAACAACAGAATAATCACCCACCCACCAATTACAATGAAAAACCTCGCACATGGGTAAGAAACAAAAATATTACGAACAATGGTTTTGTAGATGCTAAACTTGTCATCAGTTCCCTTCAACAAAACACACTTTCACCACAACAAAAATTCCAAAACCATCATCAAAAAAACTATCACACAAACACAACAACACATCAAACAAACAATCAAGCAATCAATAACATAAATGATCAAAGGTGACCACCCTAGCGAAATAGGAATTCCATCAAGAAAAAGTACACAACTCTTGGGGAACCACTCGAAGTCATCATGAAGAAATTGATAAATGAAAACCTTATCAAGATTCCCACCTATGAGAACTACCAAGAACCAAATGTTAAACCTCCTTGGTTTAAAGAAAATAAACTCTGCAACTTCCACAAGATCAAAGGACACACCACTAACAATTGCATGAGGTTAAAGAACATAGTCCAAGACCTCATCGATCAAAGAATCATAAATGTGGAATAGCCAACAGGAAACAAAAACCTCAAAATATACAATAATTCAATGCGTAACCATAACAATAAATGGAAAAACAACAATTATAAGGGGAAAGGAACCTTCAAAAACATGAATCATGTGTATGAAATTTTCATTGCTTCCCTAGATGAACATTGTGTAGAAATCACTATCAAAGGAGCTCAGGTCGATTGTGGAGTCACCACAAGAGGCAAAAAAGTTACCATCACGGGATCATCTCAACCAAACAAAAATTTCATGTCCAATTCAAGATCCATTCCCAATGGTTACAATTTCCTTGATCATCTAAAATGAATGCCAACACAAATCTCCATCATGGAGTTATTAAAAATCTCATCTACCCACAAGAAAATCCTTGAGGAAGCATTGGCTTCATCCACCATCCCTGCAGATCTTGATACGAAACAATTCCAAGCTATGGTCAACAACATATTCACTCCAAACCTCCTTACATTCTCCAATCAGTACTTTCCCACTCAACCATCTCATAACCATGCACTCCATTAAGAGGTTCTAGTGTAGAAAAGTAAAGTCAAGTGAGTCTTGGTGAATGGAGGTGTAGATTTGAATATTTGTTCCCTCAGTCTCATTAAACAGTTAAAAATATTAGAGGATTCCATCGAAAAAGGAAAAGGTATTACAATTAGAGCATATGATGATCGGGAAAGAGTGTCCCAAGGCATAATCAGAATCCCTATTCAAGTAGGGCCAGCTATCATGGAAACCACCTATCAGGTCCTAGACCTCGACTTTCCTTATAACATTCTCCTAGGATGTCCATTGATCCATGCAATGCAAGTGGTAGCATAAACTTTCCATCAATGTGTCAATAGGCCTACTATGGCGACACGATTGAATCCCTCAGTCACAAAAGTGAAAAATTGAGAATAATATCTAAGTCCTTAAGTGAAAACCACACTGTAGCACTCTCCAACATGAAAAAAGTAAAAAGAAAGGACACATCCAATGGTGAAAACCTCTCTAAGGCACCTAAGGATGGGGGATTCAATCTTCCTTTTAGATCACTCCATCAAGAAAAATCAGTGATCCTAGCATAAAAGTGCAATCCTATTAATCTAGGAATAGAGGAGACCTCACACATCACATTGTTTGTAGAGTCATTATTGTCAGAAGAACAAGAACTCCTAGCAGCCTTCTTGAGAAAAATATATGTAAACTTTGCATGGAGCTATGCAGACATGTCAGGGCTCAATCCAAAAAATTTAGTTCATCACCTAGCAGTATAATCTTAAGCAAAGCTTGTTAGACAAAAGCTCAAAAAAATGCACCCTCAGATCGCCTTGTTAGTCAAAATGGAACTAAAGAAGCTATTGGATGTAGGATTCATTTGACCAATAGACTATCTAGAATGGGTGTCAAACCTAGTTCCCATCTCAAAACCCAATGGGGGCATCAGAATGTGCACAAACTTTAGGGATTTGAACAAAGCATGTCTAAAAGATAATTTCCTATTGCCCAACATTGACATGATCGTAGACATGACGACAGGACATGAAATTCTTTCCTTGATGGATAGTTTCTTGGGATATAACTAGATAATGATTGCTAAAGAAGACCAACACAAAATTACCTTCACTTGTCCATGGGGGACTTATTGTTGGAATATGATGCAATTCAGCTTGAAGAATGCAAGAGCAACATACCAAAGAGCCATGACATTAATCTTCCATGACATGATCCATAAAACCATAGAACATTATGTCGATGGAATTCTAGCCAAATCTAGAAAGATGAAGGATCAAATAGCAACCTTAAGTACCATTTTTGATAGGCTAGAGCAATACAAGGTTTGATTAAATCCAAAGAAGTGCATCTTCAGCGTACAATTAGGAAAGTTGCTAGGATACATAGTGTGAATGAGAGGTATTGAGGTAGATCTATCAAAGGTAAAAGAAATCCTTGAGATGGAGGCACCCAAAAAATTGAAACAAATGAGAGGTCTCCAAGATAGGCTTTAGTCCATCCGAATATTCATAGCACAGTTGGTAGAAAAATAGAATCCATACTCTCACCTACTTCACAAGGGATTAGCATACAAGTGGGATAACAAGTGTGAAGAAGCCTTCAATAAGATCAAAGAATATCTACTTACACCACCAATCCCAAGAAAACCATTAATTCTCTATGTGTCAGCAACAATAGCAACCCTCGGTGCTCTTCTAGCTCAACGTGAGAAAAATGGAACAAAAAGAGCCATCTATTATATCAACAGAACAATGGTTGGGCATGACTTAAATTACTTATTCATTAAGAAAGAATGTTTAGTAGTAGTGTTTGCATCGCAGAAATTCAAACATTACATGTTGGCGCACAAGATCAAACTCATCACCAAAATTGAATCCCTCAAGTACTTACTATCAAAAGCAATGCTCACTAGAAGAATGGCCAAATGGGTCATGATACTATTAAAGTATGACATTGAATATGTGGAAAAAAAATCAATCAAAGGCCAAGTCATCACAGACTAGCTCGTGGAAGCACCAATCTATTCAAAGAATCCTATTATCTCAGAGTTTCCAGACAAATCCATCTTCAATCTCAACATAGTTGACCACTAGAAAATTTACTTTGATGGCTCATACACACAACAAGGATTAGGAGTTGGTGTCTTCTTTATTACACCATAGGGGGACTGCATACCTAGATCCTATAAATGGCATTCTGCTACACCAACAACATTGCAGAATAAGAGGCTTTAACCATAGGTCTCAAAATAGTAGTGCAGTGGCACATCATGGCCTTCACAGTATATTGAGACTCCCAACTGGTAATAAACCAAGTGAATAGTGAATACCAGACTAAGGATGATAAGATCATTCCATACAAGAAACTAGTGGACACTCTCAAGGAATCCTTTATCGAGATCACATTTGAGTAGATTCCTAGAGCAAACAACAGAGTAGCAAATTCCATGGAAATGATTGGATCCCTACTAGAAATCCCTCACAATGTCCCAAAATATGAATTCTTGGTAGAGCGGCCTCTCATACCCACATTCAAGGTACCAAAATCAAAATTTGTGTGTGAAATCATTGGTCCCAAGGATCCCTAGTACGATGAAATTTATACCTACTTGTGAATAGGTGTCATACCTGCTAACCTACCCTCAACCTTAAAATGAATTTTTGTCAAATAGGCATCCCAATTCGTCATCCTAGGAGATACCCTGTATTGTAGGAGCATAGAAGGAACCTTACTACACTGTTTAAATGTTGAGGAGGCATTGACTAATTTAAGTGAGGTGAATAATGAAATTTATGGTTGACACTCGAGTGGAATGACCCTAGCCAAGAAATTGTTGAGGATGGGGTATTATTGGCCTACAATGCAAGGGGAAGCACATGACTACGTCAAAAGGTGCCTACAATGTTAGTAACATGGGGACCTCATCCATGCTCTAGCTCAAGAACTTCATCCCATCCTAACACCATGTCCAATTTATAGTGGGGTCTTGATCTCATTGGAAAAATCACTCCCACTTCATCTAATGGCTACAAGTTCATAATAACTGCCATTAAGTACTTGACCAAGTGGGTGGAAGCCATACCCATGGCATCTATAACCGAGAGGCAGATATCAAAGTTCATCTTGAACTATCTCATTTTCTACTATGGTATCCCACAAGCCATTATCTTAGGTAATGGGACACCATTTGAGAATCAGGATGTCTGCAACTTGTCTAAAAAATTCAAAATCCAACATCACTTCTCCACCCCATAATATCCCCAAGGAAATGGCCAAGTAGAAGCCACAAATAAAATCATTTTAAAGATCCTCAAGAAAATAGTCAATGACTCAAGTCATGACTAGAATCTAGAGCTCAATCTCGCCCTCTGGGCCTACTAAACTAGCATCTGCACACCCATCGGTGCCACTCCTTTCTCCCTAGTCTACGGATTAGAAGTGGTACTTCCCATTGAGATCGAGCTCCCGTCACTAAGAATATCATTACAAAACCTCATCACAGATGAAGAGTACCAAGTATTAAGACTAAAAGAGCTAGAGCTACTAGATGAGCGATGTATAAATGCTTTAAATCATTTGCAATTCTATCAAAATAGAATCAAGAGGAGCTATATCAACAAAATCAAAAGTAGGAATTTCAAAGTCAGAGAACTGGTACTAAAGGAGAATCAAAAGAATGTCCCAAATCCAATCAGCAAAGAAAAATTTGAACCCAACTGATTGGGACCATTTGTTATCAGAACAAACTATTAGTTAGGGGCATATCAGTTATCAACACCTGAAGGGGAACCTCTACAAGAGCCCATGAACAACTCTCATCTCAAAAAGTTTTATGCCTAATCTTTCAAGGTATAGAACCAGAAAGTCCAAAAAATCAAAAAATGTCCTAAAGAAATGGCTACCTTGGTGAAAACCTAGCAAATAGGCATCTTGGTGACAACAAAAATAAAAAATCAAAAAAGAAAAAAGAAAAACATCCAAAATAATTAGAAAAAGGATAAAAAATAGTAAAGAGAAAAATCATCCTCTGGTGAATACCACATCAATGGCACTTTGGACAAGTACCTTGGTGAAAACCTAGAAAACAGGCACCTTGTGTAAATAAGCACTTTCCATCCACTAGGATCTTTACAGCTTGTTTTGCATCATCCATCCATTGCATTTCCATCATCCATCACATTCAAATCTCCATCCATGACCCATCCATTTGGCATCTGCATCATAACTTGGTCCCATGTTTGTATCATGATCCCTCCTAGTACTACTCAACCTAGCCTCAAGGTCAGTTTTTCCAACCTTTATCAGAGTAGTCTATTGCATCACATTGGGGGATCTCATCAAATCAAATTCATGTATATTCTTGAAATCCTAAAATCTTAGAAAATTCAAAAAATCCAAAAACATAAAAAATCACCAAAATCTAAAAACATTCAAAACATATCAAAATCCCAAAATAGGTCAAAAATTCAGTCAAAAGTTAGAAAACATAGAAAACGTGCTATCCGAACAACGTCTTCTCTAAGCCTTGAACGTAGGTAAGGATGATCTTTGATCATCCCCCAAGACACTTAGGTCAGTCCTTTAGGAGTTCATCATAATAAATTGACATTTCATCATGTATATCTTCATCTGTAAATTGGTCAAGTCATCAGTCAAACTACATGGTCTCTGCATGTATAATGTAGATAAGGCTAATATGTTGATCAACCCCCGAGGCCACCAGGATAGGTCCTTAGGTTAGTCTCTTGGTCAAAATATCATAAAACCCCAAAACATTTGAAAATAAAAAATAAAACATTTGAAAATCTCAAAAATACCAAAAATAGCCTTAAAACATTGCAAAACTCCAAAAACATCCAAATATTTGAAAAAATCCATCTATCTCATCTCACTTTCACTCACAATAACATCACTCATAATAAATGATCGTCATCCTCAACCTTTGGTGAAACAATTAGAAACAAGTCTAGCAGGTGAAAAAGTAAAACTCAAAACATCAAGTCTTAGGTCTAAGTCATTACATAAACAAGTTGGTCAACTCTTTGTGTCAATAGCCTAACATCCAATCAATCACATTTAAATCATATGATAAGATCATGTCCTAGGATGTATCCTTCCTACAATGGCCATTCTTTGTCATAAAGAACACTTTGGATAAACGAAATGGTGTGTCGCCATCCACTAACATGTCCTAGGATGCATCCTTTCTACAATGGACATTATCTTTTGGCAATAGTTTTGGGTTCTTATCCTGAAAAAACACATTCCCTTTTGGTTAGAGGTATTGAATAACACCAGCTCTTTTTTTTACTTTATCTTTGTCTTTTGACATATCTCTTTGTGCTCATTCCAATAACCTCTCAATGATGTCCAAACAAATAGATTTAGAGAGAGAAATTGGGAAATGATCATTATCTTTTGTCTACTATGCTTGTTGGACGTCCTTGTAATATAACTTGGAAAATACTTGCTTTGTTAGATATGTATGGAGGGTGTTTTGGGAAGCTCATTAACTACTGCATTGATGGGTTATACCTTTCCGTGTTTTGGTCTGAGATGTTTGAAACTTCTAAAGTGCATCCTAGCAAGGTTTCCATATGTCAGGTGTGAACAATGATACTCCTATCTATTTGTCAATTCAAATTCCATCACACTAAGTACAATGCCATCCTAGTTCTTTATACCTTGATGCATTGTGCTTATGTGTGTTATCAAGCATAAGGTAAGTGAACCTTTTCAAATCCAAATTCTTGATAATAAAATCATCCATTTCTCATCATCATCTCTCATAAAGTTGGCTTGTTGGATCCTCTTGTCATCATTTGATTTCTTCTTTTCCACACTAACATCATGCCAAAATAGTTAATCATCATCATCAATGCATCCATCTTGCATCCACAAACCATTAGCATTCTGCAATCATCCCATATGCAAGTTCATCATCATAATATAGATCTGTTAGTCTAAGCATCTCATAAAATCATACATTTACATAAAACATCCAATGCATAATCATATAGGCATTATCACATCATCCATCTCACACATATTGCATGTTCATTTAAGTTGTTTAAAATAATATAGATTGGTTATTCTAAGCATCTTAAAATCATCTCATAACTGTCCATATGTCCATCTTGAACCTCTTTATCATGATATCAACCCCCAAATCAAATATTTTTGCTTGATCTCTTGAGGGGGAAATGTACTAGTGTACTTCTTTCCACTCAAACATTTGAAAAAAAAATTAAAAAATTGAATTTTGATCGCAATAAGTTTATTTTTTAAACCAACGCAAAAAGTTCATTGCTTCAAAGAGGGGAAAAATGTAGACATGAAAATTAGCACCATTCATTTAATTAGGTCATATTCATTTGTTCATCAAGTAAATCAAGGTTCATTAAATCCATTCATCAAATAAATCAAGTATATTTAAATCAATCTCTTAAGGTCATCCATTTAAATTAAATAAATCAACTTTGTTTAATTTAAGCCTATCATCATCCTTTTAATTAAATAAGTCAACTTTTTATTTAATTAAATCTAAAACATCTTTCATCTCCCTTTGATTTAGTTTAAATCCCTAAATCTAAAGTCAAATGGGTCAAATCACCTAATCATCATCTTAAATTAGTCAAACCATGATGAATATAATCTAATCACCCATCACATCATCTAGCTTTTTCCACTTGCACAAATAAATCAATTAACTCATTTATTAAATCCTCATTTTCCCTCAACAAAGCATCTTTGGAGAATATTCCCTCAAGTTTGAATTTGAAAACAAGTTGACTTGTCCCTTCCAACATGGAAATAACTCCCCTCTTACATGTCCCCCATTTGACATTTAAGTCTCTTTTTCTCCCTCCAACAAGCCAAATTTGAATTTGAAAAGGCTAACTAATCTCATTTATTGGCCCATTGACCAAAACTTTCACATCCTCCATCCACTCACATGGTGACAAGTGGCTCCTTCTTATTTGCTAAATATTTATCCCACATTGCTCTCTTTTGGGCACTCTTTCAACTTGAGATTCTATAAATGGAAGGCTCATTCTTCAACAATCCATCCACAATCTTCATGCAAAGTTACTCTCTTCAATTGAGAGCTAATTTTGTCCACTTCACTCCATCTTGAAGGAATTTTATCATTGAGCTTGTCAAGGATTGGGAAAGGGTCACTTTTCACAAGTGACACCAATCCACTATGGAATAGGTATATATCATGCTTCTTTTATGATTTCAATTAGTTTTCTTGTGAGGTATGATGTATTATTTCATAGGAGAACTTGTAGATATTAATGGCTTGAACAAACCCATTTCTAATATGTGTTTGAGTTTTGAGTTGTTTACAAATTTATAGT
>VDFB02274714.1:14181931-14207417 GCA_007258455.2 Sequoia sempervirens
TTCTCCCTTTTCCATAATCACCTTCTTCCTTCTTTGACTACAAACCTTTGTAGGGGGTTCCATGGGAATTAGGAACTAATGGTTCCTGGTTCCTATGGAACCTTCAACTATATCATTTTTTCTTGAGGACTTAGTTAATTTTGAATTTTGGGTTTAGGTGACTAACTAAGGTGGAAAGAAAGGGAAATTAACTAATGAAAGGTAATTTTACTATCAATCCAAAGAAATAGTTGACATGATGACCCATGCAAAATATCTCAAATTGGTTGTCATAAATGGAAAAGAAGGGGGGGGGGGCACAAAGTGACAATAATAACTCATCAAGTATTTTAAAAATATTTTTTGTATAATATAATGGAAAGTAGAAGCCTAACTTGGGGGTGGATCAATTCGATAAAGCATCATGTTGCAGCAAAGAGGCCATAAGATCTAGTCTCCTCCCACGACCGTGGTATAGGAGGGTATGTCACACCAGCATTAACAGTAATGTGAAAAAAGTTTACTAAGAACATTATAGTATATAGGGGGCTAACAGATTCCTATGGCCTAAAAAAAGTAGAAGCTTAACCATCACTTTCAAATGTGTGAGGTATTTATCTATAGTAGTGGGAATTACTACTACTGAAAATAGGTTGTCGGGAAACAATAATACTTAAAGATTTTGAAATTTATAGAACATTGTAATGCACAAGAACATCTATGCATTATTTTGGCATCTTCTAAAATGTGCATTTTCACGTCGGTGAATAGAAAATAATATTATCATAAAATAGGAAATTTGGTGATGGAATATTAGCTAAATAAATGGCTACATGGTCCTTGAAAAATTATAGGAGAGAGGATGACAAGGAATGGTCAAATGTAGCATAAAATTGTGAGGGTATGATAAATTTCTTTGTTGTACATTTTTCCATCACTTTATCAAGTTGATGACCCTAGTGATATGTAATGCTAAAGTATATAAATGATAGTAATAGAAGTAAATTTCATATATGTGAAGAGGATATTATATAGGATAAAAAAATTCTTCAAGTGGGGATTTTTTCCCTTAAACTAAGAACATGAGAAACTAATACATCATGACACAAATGCCTACATGGAAATAGTTTCAAAAATATAAAAATTAAAAACCATTGTGTTTGGCTACCATATACTTTCATATATTTCAACATGATAAAAATACTTAAACATAAGAAGGAAAATAGTAGAATAGTTAAAGATTTTTCTGGGTCAAAAAAATAAAAGAGACTTCATTGTGAAATTTGTCTCAATATCTTGCATCATCCCAAAGTTATGGTGGTTCTAGAAAGCATTTTAAAATAAGGATTCTAATATGATGATAAGAATGCAATGAATGTACCAAATGGAGAGTGTGTCAATGTCTATGTGGAAGATTTTGCATGACACTGTAATGATGGAAATTGTACACCCTTCTTAGAGATGGTAGGTTAAGTGAAAAAAGGTGGGGGGCCAAAAAGGGGGCTTAAATGGCCACTTTTTTTTTTTTAAATTAGGAAATACTGACCTTGGACATGAAATTGGGGATAGTTACACAAAATTTTGAGATGAAACAAAAAGAAAGATCGTAGTGCTCCGAGTCTACTTTGTAAACTACTAATTTATTTTGAAAATGGTTGAGACTAAGGAGTTCAAAAGAGAGGCCCACAGAAAATGGTTCTTTTTTTGTTAGAAAAGCATAATATAGCAACTTTTGTGGGTACTCAAAAGAAGAGAAAATGGGTCTCTCTTTCACTTCTAGGGTTTTGGACCTAAAAGGAGAGAGACCATTTCCAAGTTTACACACAAGAACAAACCCTTGATATTTCAATGCAAAGGAGATTGAAATATAGCAAAGGGACTGTCCTAGGGATTGAATGAGATATAATAGGCGGTTCACCACCAAGTAAGAACATGGAAAAAAAATGGAATGCAACAAACAACTCTAGCCCTAGTTTGATGTAAACTTGATGTAAATGACTTATAAATGCAAATGAAACTAAGAAGGAAGATGTAAAACTAAAAGTATGCATTTGGAAACTTGTTGGAGATGGAATTGAGGACTAGAATCTTGAAAATACTAATTTTTAAGCTTGGTGGGACTCATTCACCACTTTGGGCGAATTAGTCCTAGATCGAGATCTCTACACATGGTGAAGTTTCGGCCAAATTGGTGTCCATATTTGCAAAGATCTTTGAAAAAATCATGCAATGGGACTCATTCCCCACAAGTGGGGGATCACTCTCATTTTGACACAAAGTGTCCCAAGAGCAGAATTTTGAACTAAAATTTTGCAAACCTCTAATGATGGATATAATAAGAACTTTCCCACAAGTTTCATGCAAATTGGATGGATATTTTTCCCTAGATTTTATTTTATGTGAGTCTTGACAAATTTTCATGAAAACTTTGACAACATTTGCAAATTTATCATTTTGGTGCTTTTGAATGCTTCAAATCCACTTTCTTCAACCTACAAACCTCCAATCACACATTAAAGAGGGGAAAACTTGTTGATTTCTAGGGAATAGTGCTTTTCCTAGGTCAAACCCATTTTAAGTAATTAAACCAAAATGATGAAATGAGATAATGGAGCATGAACATGAAATAATGCAATTAGAACCTTGCTATGATGATGGATCTTGAATTGCTGAAAAAATTGATGAATAATTCTACCCCTAAATGCTCTTGTGAACTCAAGTTGCTATTAACAATGTTATCACAAAATTCTTAGCTCACTTGATTATTTATACTTAATAATGCAAGAATTCCCAAAATTACAACAGTACAAGCTGACATCAGATCTAGGAGAATAAAATCAAATCAAAAATTGAACTTAGATTTGAATTTTGGTCACATGGGACTCATTTTCCACATGTGAAAAATGAGTCCCATCTGGCATAATGTATGGGACCAAAAATTAAAAGTTCTTAGAAAGGTGTAAAAATAGGTTTGGGACCAAAAAATTTAGGTGGGACTCATTCACCCAAAGTGGCAAATAAGTCTTGAATCACTAAATCTGGGCCACACAAGCCAGAAACACTTGAATTATGATTGGTTACTAATTGGTCTCAAGATTATCCTCAAAAGATGCAATAAATGAGGCTTGTGGATGAAAAATAGGGTCAATTAAAGCATAAGAAAGCCAAATTATTAATGACAAACCTAGAGGAATGTGAAAGTGTGTAACAACACTTTACAAAACTCTAAATAAGGCAAGATTAATGTTGATTATGATTAAAAATAATTTTATTATGGTTAGTTAATTGATAAAACCCTAGAAAAGTGTGAAAGTGTGTTCCAACACTTCACAACACTTTTGCAAGGTGTCATTAAATTCCATTAGTTCACAAGGGCCCAAGACCTAATGTGAATGTATGATCCACATTACAACACTAAATCAAGGTAACATTAAACCAACATCCACAAGGAGGACCCAAATGAGTTTGAAAATGTCACAAGACCCATTTTGCAACACTACATTAGCCCCCATTTTAGTGAGAGGATGAACTTGCTTCAAACTCACACTGAAGTAGACATTCAAGAGAGGTTCAATCATACCAATGTATATGGTCCAGGATAACAAAGATTGAGGAGGAATTCAAGCCCCCAAGATCGAAGATCCTAAGTCAAATTGAAATAAGCAAAAAAGGGCATGCATAAGGTGTATGATATGCAACATCCAATTATGTGATCATGCAATTTCAATGACTAAAAGACAGAAAAACAAGAACAAGTAAAAATAAAAAGGTGGATCAAGCTTTGACCATTTTTCCAACATGATGTGGATCAGATTTAGGATGTCTGTTTGAAAAATGCACACTCACTCTACAAAAAAAAAACTCTTAGTTGTCCATTGGGTGAGTTATCCAAGAAGGTGAGACACATATGACTGATATGTGCGTACACACAAACATGAGTGGCTATGGGGAAAGTCATGCCTCAGATTGGGCTTCTTGCTCAAACCATACCAAAGTTATACCTCCTAATAACTTTAGTAAGGTGCCACATAAAAATGATTTTTGAGCTTCATGAGACAAGAAAAACTTCGTATGCTTGGAGCTCATGAACAAACAATGAACTTCAAGCTTCATGAGATAAGAAAATCTTTGTATGCTTGAAACTCATGAACAGACAAGATGGCTCTATAGGCATGCAAATAGTGTTATGCAAGGTGGTCATATAATAATTGTTGTAAATGCCAAAAGAGTGTAAGATATGTTCAAAGGGATTTTTCTTAGTTTTTGCAAGGTCTTAATCTTAGGGGGCATCATGCTTAACATCTCCAAGAGAGAATAAATACAAGGTATCATCCCACAAAATATCATACCCAATTCTTCCAAGAGACAAATGCAAAAGGTCTCATTTTGTTTTCAAGAGAGGACAAGTACAAGGTCTCATCCTAGGGAACATTTTATCTAATGTTTCCAAGATAATACAAGTTAAAAGAAAGAACACATTCTTGGAGGAAATCAAGCTCAATGACACCACCAGGGAGAGGACATTGTAGTGTGGAAAAATGGATCTTTGGACATTTCCACGCTCATTTGGGTCTTTCTTGTGAATGTTAGCCTAGTTTTTCCTTGATTTAATGTTGTAATGTGGTCAACACATTTACAATAGGTCTTGGGTCCTTGTAAATCATTAAAAAATTTATGATGCCTTGTAAAAGTGTTGTGAAGTGTTGTAACACATTTTCACACTTTTCTAGAATCTTATTATTATAATTCACTTAAATAAATTTTTATTATTATTTACCAAGCCTTATTTCAAAGTGTTATAACAAACTTTCATGATTTTCTAGGCTTGTTATCAATAATTATACCTTTCTTATGCTTTAATTGGCCCCATTTTACAATTACAATCTTTATTTAAGTGTACTTTTTAGAATAAACCCAATAAACATCATTTAAAACAACTTAATTTCTGACACCCACTTAAATTCCTTGAGTGGAACCCATTCACCATTAGGGGCGAATGAATCTCCCTTGGCACAAAAATCAAAATAATTTCAAAATGTTGGCAGGATTATATTTTCTAAGACTTGAGGTTGGCTTTTAATGTGGTATTTTTTAGGAATTAGGGCATAATTGTGTATAAATATTAGTTGTTTCTATTGGTGTAAGTAAATGTCTTGTACTTTGTCCTAGGTCATGATTACACCTTAGTTAAGTTTACTTAGGGACCACATAGGAGGTTGTTGGAGATTTTCCACTTTTGGTGGACTTGACATGTCATTACCACATCACTTCCACCTTTTGTGGACACATCATGTGATCATCTCTCCACTTTTTGAGGGTGATCCACCTTTTGTGGAGATTATCACATTATCCTTTCCCACTTTAGGTGGAGTGATAACTCTTCATTGTTGTCTCATGTCATAAGATTACGACAATTGTCATAATATTATGCCCTTCTATGTTCTCACCTTGGCTATATAACCAAGGGGTCTCTCTCATTTGTAATCAATTAGAATCCTCTCATATTATTGACATTGAATACAGTTTATTCTTGTCATCTTATTTCTATCTCTCTTATTCTTGTGCTTTCTATTAGGCCTCTAGATCTTGGGTGGCTACCTTCATAGCCAATTCTTACATGGTATCAGAGCTATTGGAGTGCCTTTACTTAGTCTTTTGGAGAGATTTTTAGAGGGTTTGATTTTTGGCCTTGTATTGCAGGTGCATATTGGGAGCTTGTTGCATCAGATCTGAGCTCGCCATTGTGTCTGGAGTGTTCGAGATAGTCATATTTTCCTTTTGTTTTGTCTCAGTTGGACATTAGAGGCCAAATCTGCAAAAGGTTGAAGATTGGAGGTGGTTACCAGATCCAGGAGGTGGCTACCATTTTGAGCATTTTCAACTGAAAAGGACCTCACCATCGTGCTCAGAAGGGCCAAAAACCCTAAGATCGACTGTCAATTCGTCCAAATCGGAGCAAGTTGTCTGTCGAGGAAATTTTTTTTAGTAGGCCAACCGTATGGCGAACCTGCGCAGTCGGGTACGAAATTATTTTAAAATATATATATATATATTTTTTCTATGAAATTTTTTTCAAAAAATAAAAATCATAAAAAAAATATTCCAAAATTCATTTTTGCAGTTTTTTTTCTTATTGTAAAGTTTTTTTTATAAATAAAAAAATTAAAAAAAGAAGGTACTCTGAGTACCTGCAGACCTGCAGTCCGCAGGTACCCGTGTACCTACCGTGGGCCCCGTCATCACCACGTGGCAGGAGGCCACCGGCTAGCCGGGGGCCCCACACCGCCACTCAACTACCGGCAGGCAGCTGACAAAACTCCTTCAGTGACAGCATATTCCACCAAGAATATTCCAGCCAAAAGATTTTGACTACACTTTTTTGGAAGAATGTTCTGACGGAAAATCCCGACACGAGGCTCGACGACCACTGTGATGGTCAAACGACCGTCAAATTTTACTCATTGCTACACATGACGGGCATGCGACTGTCAAATTTAATGCCGTAAACTGATGACGTCAACCCTGCATCAATACATTTTGAAAATTTGCAGACCCCTCTCCGTTGAGCTTTTTGATTTTGTAGTTCATTTTCAAAGGCTCATATCTTTGTCGTTTGGAGGCCTTTTTTGGTGCAATTTTTTTTATCTAGGCTAATTTTTCGTGTAGATCACAGTGGTGAAGTGATTTTCTAATTTTGGTTCTTGGATTTTCTAGAAAATTGGATTTGTCTCAGGTCTTGCTCGATTGTCACCATTTTTACAACTTTCGGGGCTCCATTCAGGCTCATACAAACTCCTATTCAGGTGCCATTTTTTTTGTAAGTACATGATTTTTTCTGAAATTCATAGTGGTGCTATCATTTTGTAGTGATTGTGATCATAAATTGTACTTTCAGTACTTGGTCATTTTTGGCCTATTTTGGCATTTGTAAAGATAAAATCTCAATTTGATCTTTTGTATTAGTTATTTGAGTCTATTGTAGCCTATTTAAGGCTTTTTTAAAACATTGAAAATCAGATGCCCACTTTGGTTGGGTTGCAAGTGGCCATTGTACACGCACTAATTATAAAGTGCCAAATCATCCTTTTGGGGGGGGTTCTTTGATTGAGTGAATTTTGGGGGGTGTATTGAGTGATTGTGCCTCTCTCTCTATCTTGTTCTCTTTCATTTTGCTGCTATGGGTTCTCCTAAGTTTCCCTTGTTAACTCCACATAATTATGCTTCTTGGAAAATTGATGCTTGGAGTAAGTTAATGGAAAAAGGATTAACTCATTATATTGATGCAACTGTTGTTGCACCATCTGATCCTCAAGCTAATCCTGTTGCTCATTTGGATTGGCTCACTAAAAATACTATGGCTCTTGGAACATTAAGGAAATATGTATCAAAAGATCTAATCTTTCAAATTGATAAGTGTAAAACAATTAAAGAAGCTTGGGAAAAGTTTGGTCAATTGTATGGCCAAGTTGATGAGATTAGAGGTTATTAGCTTGACAATGATCTCACAATGTTAGATCCCAAGAATTTTGATACAATCCAAGACTATGTCACTAAGGCAAATGAGCTAAGAGCACAACTTAAGGATTGTGGCATTGATAAGAAGGATGCACAGTTGGTCTACAATTTGTTGGGAAATCTTCGATCAGAATATGCAGCATTTGTTTCTAGCTTCCAAACCCATCACTTGACAGTTGGTAGTTCTTTCACTATGCCATCATTTGATGCTTTTACAGAAATATTGATGTTAGAGCAAGAAAAATTAGTAAGCATGGGCATTCTCAAGTCTTAAAAGTCCAAGGCTTTGGTGGCTAATCAAGGGAATCAAGGGACTCAAGGAAAGGGTTCCAATAAGAAGCATAATCAATCTTCACCAAAACCACAAGGAGAGAACCAACAATCTACTCCTCCACAAAAAAAAGCTCATCAACATCATCTTCTTCAAAGAAGTACAACAATTCAAGTAAGAGGGAGCAACCAACATGTGCATATTGCAAAAATTTTGGTCATGAGGAGCATCATTGTCATGTTAAGTGAATTGATGAGTTGAAACACATCCTTAAGAAGAATAATATCAACTTGCCAGCTGCATATCAAGAGAAGGACTCATCCCCTTCCACTTCTTCTAAGGGAAAAGGAACAACTCTCATGGAAACAACATCAAGCTCTTCTCCTTCTTCTACATCATCTCGACATGAGAAACATAAGGGGCAAGCATTTCTTGCTTTTGTAAATTCCAATTTAGATAGGTGGATCCCTGATTCAGGAGCTTTGCATCATATGACTTCATCCAAGGATATGTTCTCTTCATTTAATTTTTGTTCATCACCACCCATTTTGATGGGCAACAACACATCTTTGGCAGTTTGTGGGAAGGGTTCTATTGACGTTGAAGGTGGAGCATTTGATGATGTTCTATGTGTGCCTACTTTGTCAAGGAACATCCTTTCCATCTATCAGATTACACATAGTGGTTCGGGAAAAAGTGTAGAGTTCACACTAGATTATGTCATTGTTCAAGATTTGCATAGCAGGGCTCTTGTTGCAGTTGGGGAGGTTGATCATCATTCTCGATTCTACACCTTCTCATATTTTGCTCCTATTGATGATTCAGTTCACCCTAGTGTGGACACACTTGAGGAGATTGAGTATGGTTACTTGAATCTTGGAGTGCTCACTAGTCCTGAGGTTCTTGAACCTATTGTTGATACTCCATCTCCTATATTGACTGATGTACCTGATGATACTTGTGTTCTGATAGTTTCAGTACCTTGTGATTCAATGCAATAGTGTATACCTTGTCTTCCAGCAGCAGCTTCATGGGATGACTACTTGACAGACATTAGCAGTTTGTTTGTGGAATCCTACATTGCAGACTTGGGAGACACACTTGATTACTTGCATCTTCTCTTTGATGAAGGTGATTCTTCTTCAATTGTTGTGAGGGAACACTTTGACCCTCCTCTACATGATCAGTCTTTCGAGGTTGGTATGATTGTGGATGCATCTTTATAGCAGTTGGAGGAGGCCACTTTCTCTCTTGAGGAGACATCATCTTTGGAGTATGTTCTACCTACATCCTTGCTAGATCTTGAGTTATCTTTTTTATTGGATTAGAGTGTTGTTGCAAAGGGTTTCTTGCCGGTTCCAAGAAGTGACTACATCATTGCAGCTTCACATGGTTTGGGAAAGGAATCTTTTAGCATCAACACAGGGACATTTGAGCAGATTTCAGAGACTTCTTACATTTTGAGGGTTGTTTCTTCTTCACTTGTGGATTGGGGAGACTTCATTTATACACCTTTGGTATTTTTTCTTCCTAAGGGGAGGAACGTTGTTTGACAGTTTTGGAGCAGCTTCTTCATTCCTTCTCGAGCATCTTCCATAGGTGATCATTGCACATTGAGGGGGGGCTACCTTGTCTCTCTTCTTCTCTTGTATGGGGGGACATTTTCCTCACATGGGGTTTTATCCTTCTCATGCTATGTTCATAGACTTTTGTATTTCATCTCTCTTTTGGGGGTAGTTTTTTCCCACTGGTTTTTTCTATCTTTTCTTCGCTTTATGAGAGATTGCATTATGTGTACATGGGTACCTAACATGGCCTAGTAGCTGGGACCCATTTTGCATTTTTTTCTTTTGTGTACATTCTCCCTAAGTTGCACTTAAGGGGGGGTGTTGGTGTAGTTAAATGTCTTGTACCTTGTCCTAGGTCATGATTACACCTTAGTTAAGTTTACTTAGGGACCACATAGGAGGTTGTTGGAGATTTTCCACTTTTGGTGGACTTGACATGTCATTACCACATCACTTCCACCTTTTGTGGACACATCATGTGATCATCTCTCCACCTTTTGAGGGTGATCCACCTTTTGTGGAGATTATCACATTATCCTTTCCCACTTTAGGTGGAGTGATAACTCTTCATTGTTGTCTCATGTTATAAGATTATGTCACTTGTCATAATCTTATGCCCTTCTATGTTCTCACCTTGGCTATATAACCAAGGGGTCTCTCTCATTTGTAATCAATTAGAATCCTCTCATATTATTGACATTGAATACAGTTTATTCTTGTCATATTATTTCTACCTCTCTTATTCTTGTGCTATCTATTAGGCCTCTAGATCTTGGGTGGCTACCTTCATAGCCAATTCTTACAATTTCTCTTCATTTTAACCGCATTCATTCAAGCAATCATTCACTAATCATTCAACCACTCAAGAAATAATTCATTAATCATTCAATCAAGCATTCTAGTCATTTTCAAGCATATTGGAGCTATTACTTGTATATCTTCAAATTTCTACTTCAAGGGTTTTGTGAGTTATAGCATTGCATGTTGTTCATTCATCATTCTCTTCACTTATTTCATTTCATTTTCAAGGGTTTAATTACCAACAAGGGGTCTGGGAAAACCTCTATTCTATAACCCTTCAACCACTTTTTCCCTTTCTTTATGTGTGATTTGTTGGTCTTGTGTGCAGATTTCTCAAAGAGAAAAATTGGAAAGTCATCATCAATTTTTCAAGGATCTTCAATGTAATCAAAACCCTAATTGAAGCTTGGAGAACAACTACCGATCAAATTTTGTAGTTTCAGATCTAGAAACCTGTCAGGAGAAAAAATGTAGATTGGGAGCTACAGATTCAACTTTCTATTTTTTGAAATTCTTGAAGTGGATTGATATGCCATCAATGGTGTATGAGTCCCACTACCAAGCCCAAAAAAGAGGTTTTTATAGTTTTGAGTACCCTTTTCTCTAAAACTTGTTCTGGAACAATCTTCCCAAAATGAGACTAATTCTCCCATCTTGGTGTATGTGTCCTAATGGGCTTCAACAACGACTTCTATAGGATTCCAGACCTCCATTCCATCCTTCTCTAGCGTCTAGGTGTACATCTTCAATTCCATTAATTTCTTGTATTTTTTGTTACTGTTTGTTTGCATTTCTAGGCCCTTTTGCATACAACACTACGTTTTAAAACATCCTACTTTTCCTTAGTTTTCATTCATCAGTCAATATCTTTTATCAGTGTTTAACATTTAGGACATTCCATTTAGACATATTTCAATCATGTTTGCATTAGTATTGTGTGAGCCATCACAATTCCTAGTGTATCTCTCTCCTTTTAGGTGCAAAACCCTAGAAGTGTAAGAGAGCCCCCATATTGAAAACTTGTTGGTTCATGCACACTGAAAGAAAAAAAGAAAAATCACATAGTGAAACATGAGTACCGATGTATGCCCCCACTTTCAAGTGGTTGCTAACACCATTGTTGTGAGAAATTGCATTAAAGTAGAAGGCATGAGAGCTTATTCAAAAATCCCTATTCCAAGTCATATGTTTCCAATAAGCTACATCATGAAAAAAGATAGTATGTCACATGCGAGACAACTTAAGGCATGTCATCCACATCCCAAGATTTCTTTGATATGCTCATGAAAGATCAACTAGCCAAAAGAGGCAATGACAAGTGGCATAGAGGGACAAGGCTAACTAACCCCTTGCCCCCACTTAGTGCAAGACAAGGGTGAGTTGAATAGGATGAAAGTAATATTAGTTAGAGGAATTAAGTGCTTCAACACAAGGAAGAGCACCAAAGTCCCTAAAAAGAATGACCATGAACTCTATGATAAGCAAAAAAGAATGTTTGTAGTAAAATTTCTTTCGAGTTATTGGAGGAGTCTTGAAAAGATACCCTCTTGATCAATGGTAGAAGAGGTTCCTTTATTTTGCAACAAAGATATCTCTTGCTTAGTACAAGATGCCATACTTACAACAAACTCATTAGATTTTGAGATTTTGTTCTCTCCTTTATATGAGAGTGTAAAATCTAATGAATTCAAATCATTAGTGTTTTCCATGATGAAATTGACATTAAGAAAATATTTCCATGTTTCTTGTGTTTCTTTCAAAGAATCTTTTGTAATAGTGTTGATATTAAGTGAAGGATTGTTTATTTCTATCAAAGGACAATAACCAAGACCATGAGTATTTTCTTGTGTGATAGGCTCTATAGGGACATAGATGCCATGTTCTTTAGCACCACATCCTTTTCCACTATATCCAAGTTGTTTCATAAGCTCATAAGGGTATGTGCAGGATCATGATGGGCCAAAAAGTGGCAATATTATGGGTATTTGTAGGGTATGTGGCTGATGAATTTTTGTTGACCCAAAATTGATGAAATGAAAAGGGTTTTTAGAGGAGATTCAGAGCTTTCCACCAATATAAATTATGCTTTAATTTGAATTAAATAAATAATTATTATTTATTTTCTATTAGAATTATGACTAAAGTCCTAATCAGTAGGCTGATTGAAAAACATCTATAACTTTCAGATGGTATCACTTTTTTTGAATATGAAACATGCATCACATTCTATGCTTCACATAATATAGAATTAAAAAAATAAAAAATAAATTTCATGAAGTTTTGACCAAGTTAAGGTGGTCAGACATACAATTTTTTATATTTTTGAAAAGTTGTAATAAAAAATTCATAATTAATTATTTACTTGGAAAAAAATTACAAAAAAAATGCATCACATTTGAACATGATTCCTCTACTTATATATAAAATTTTATAAAAAAATATTATCATTTTATTATGGTTAGGGTGGTTAGATAGAAACTTCTTATTTTTTCCCTGAAATTTAAGTACTACTGCATTTGAAATTTCAAATTTTCACGAAATAGATTTGATTTATTTTAAAATGAACCTAGTAGTTTATAAACTAAATTCAATTTTCTACAGATTCTATTCTTACATATTTTTGAAATAATATAGATTACTTATTCAAATTTTTACGTCAAGATGCCTAACACTATTTTTTTTGAATTTTTTGCCACTTAAAGGCCTATTTTTTCCATGATGATCCTGCACATACCCATATCCTCTTCCATAAAGCTTTTTCATTTCTTTAGGACTTGGTGGTTGTTGATATTCAATTTCATCAAAGTTTGTTGTGTAATTTGTTGTCTTGTGTTCTTAAGTGGTTGAGGTGGATGCTTTCAAAGGGTCTTCCAAATTTTGTGTTGATATTACTGCTTTTTCTTTTCCCTTGTCATAGTCTTTGTTTATGATCTTGTATTCTCCCATGAATGTTGGTTTGAAGTCTAAGGAACCCCAATTATCTTCTAATAGCTTTGTGACTTCTTCAATGTTTTTTTATTTGTCTTTCTATTGCACGAGTGCTACTTGTGTACTTGGCGTTAATGTTTTCAAGGGGTTTTTTTCTTTCTCAAGTTGAAAGACACTATAAGGCTCATGATCAGCATCAAGTGTGTACAATGTGTTGTTGTAGACATTCTTCATTTTATAAAGAATAGTAGAAGGGACCCCATTCATTGCATGAATCCATAGTCTACCTAAAAGAAGGTTGTATGAAATATTATTAGGAATGACATGAATAGGTGTGTCTAGTGTAGCTTTTCCAATTGAAATAGGAAAATTAATCACATTGAGTGGTCCCCTTCCAATGTTGTCAAATCCACTAATAGATTAAGGGACTTGTTGAATTTATTTTTTATCCAAATGAATCCTATCCAAGAGGTTTACACTACACCACCTAAGTGTTGATCCATTTTCATCTAGGTGGATCTCAAAACCTGAAAAATTCAACTATTCCAATTTCCCTTGAAATCAACACCATGTCAAAGTGCTCTGGCATCTGGACTCAATGTAAATTGCATGGGCGAAAAAGGAGTTAGTACGTGTGCCATAGAAAAATGGCTCCTTATCATTTTCATGGCCATTTAGGTCTTGTTTCATGGTGTTCTTTATATTTTACTTTGATTTTATGATGTAACATGGCTTGAACATGAATATTTAGGTACTAAAATTCAAATAAAAACTTCTTGTGAAGGTGTTGTGAAACATTTCTACATTCTTCTAGACTCTATTCATTACAATTCACCTAAAAATCATCTTTTTACACATCAACAAGTTCTATTTTGAAGTCTTTCAAAGTCTTGTAACAAGATTTCACTCATTTCTAGGCACAACTTCACTATTTATCCCTTTCTTATAACTTATTTGACCCATTTATGCCATCATATTCTTTAATTAAGTGTATATTTGAATGTAAGCTCGATAAACAACATTAAATGCAACATAATTCCCAACACCCATTTTTAGGTCCTAGGTGGGACCCATTCACCATGGGTGGTGAATGAGTCCCCCTTGGCTCTAAATTCAAAATATTTAAAATTCTTTTTGGGTTTTTTATTCAAAAACACTTGATGCCGCCCTATGATTAGGTATGAATGGGTTACTAAGGCACAAGATTATATAGATAAGTGATTTTCACCTCATTTTACATCTCCTACAATATCCTCTAGCATTCACATATTATCCCAAGCATTTAAGCATCTTACAATATCTCATCAAGTATTATTCAAGAACTTTGGAGCATCCATTGACATTACTTTAGATTTGCATCATCAAGTGTTTGGTAAGTTGATATCATTTACATGTTGTTAGTTTATCATTCTCTTTTATTTCATTATTTCATTAAGGGTTTGATTACAAAAAGTGGGGTTTGACCAAAGCAAACCCTTATTTGCTAACCCCCAACCATTTTTCCCCTCTTTCATGTGTGTTTGTGGACTTTTGTGTGCAGATTTAACAAGATTTTAGGTGTCAAAAAGTGGAGAACAAGTCAACTAGGTGCTTCAAGTCAACTCATTCATATTTCAAGCTTGGTGGAGGTTTTCTGATCATTTCTTGTAGAATTGAGTTCAACAACCTGAAAAGTAGATATTTCTAGATCTGGTGTTGTAGAGTTGTATCTTGATTTCTCAAAATTTTGGGAGAGGTCTAATTCACCACCAGTGGTGAATGAGTCCCACCTTAGGACTAAAAATCTGAATTTTGTCAGATTCTAGATCCCAATAGTCAAAAACCAATTTTTGACGCTTTTTCGCTAGGAGTAATTAGCCACCCTAGGTGAATGAGTCCCATAGTAAAATTTCAGTAATTCCAATCTGCATTCACACACATTCCAGATTCATCAAACATTTCCCACGTGCACTATGTTTCATCCTATTTCTTTTTGTTCTGCATTATTTCTTCATTTAATTCATTGTTTGCATATCATAGTATGTTTTCAAAGATGGCATAAATCTTAGCTTTGCATTCAAATTCATTCATTCAAATCATTAATTTTCATTTATAATACTTCATTTAGCTTAGAAAACATCATACATAACATAATTTGAATGAACCCTTAGCGTTTTTGAGCTCTATCTCTCTCCTTTTAGGTGAAAAACCCTAGAAGAGCTAGAGAAGCACATAGAAACCCCAAAATCCTACAATTCATTTTGGTGAACCTGCATTTTGGACACTTTGCATTTCTAATTTCATTTTCATATTGCATCCTAGATTACATTTGCATCAACATTCAATTAGAACATTGTTTTGTTTTTGTGTTCTAGGCCTTTTCATATTGCATTAGTGAAAGCTATGTTTAGATTTCATTTTTGCATTACATATCTTTGAAAAACTAAAAATCTGCATTCTGCATCCTTAATTACATTCTTTAGAGCATTATATTTATCTTAAATATTTTGAAAAACACAAAAAAAAATTATACTGGGACTCATTCACCACCTTGGGCGAATAAGTCCCTTTGCACTTTTTAAATAGAATTTCTGGCATTTTCCTACATTTTTGTTTTCTGTAGTTAGTGTAGACATGCAAAATTTACATTCTGCATTTGATCAAGTCCATCAACTGAACTAGATGTTGCATTAGGTCCATTCATCACCTTTAATCCATTCGTTAAATAATCAAATAAACATTATCATTCAACCTTCATCATATTCCATTCATCCAATAAATCAGGACTTCCTTTAAATTAAATCCTAAATCATATTCCATCATTTTCTGGATTTAAATAAATCATAATATCAAAGTCTTGAAAGTCAAATCAGCTAATCAGCATTAATCAGCATAATCATCATCTAATCCTAATCTAATACTAATCACATCCCACTTGCATTATCTAGACCTAGCCACTTGCACAATAAATCAATTTTATTGATTTATTAAAACCTCATTTTCCCTCAACATGACAAGTCAAACAGGGCATTTATTGCTCTCCTTTCTTGTCCCCCTCTCAAAATTTATTGCAAATTTGAATTCAAAAATTCCCCCTCTTGGGCACTCTTCCCAAATGCACATACATCAACTAATCACATGATGACAAGTGTCCTCAACTCATTGGCTTGTTTTTGATCCCACATTGGTCCATCTTCAACACTTGGCATTTTGAAAATCTTTAAATAGGTGCATCATCCTCAAGCAAATCCTTCACAATATATTGCAAGGTTACTCTCTTCATTTGAGATTTGATCTTGTTCATCATCACTCCACCATCTCCATTTGCATTTGCACAATTTGAGCTTGGATCAAGGGTTGGGAAAGGGTCACTAGCACATGTGACACCAATCCAACTATGGAATAGGTAATTTGTTGAATGTTTTCATCATGCATTTGGCTTTTCTTTATCTTTTGTGGCATTTTGGAACATTTACAATGTATTTCATAGGAGTATTCTTGAGGGATTTGTTGATACTAACCCTTGTTTGAGTATAGTGTTTGCAGATTTTTAAAGGTACTTCATCTTGGCGCTAGAAGGAGGGCAGCTTCTCAAAGTCCTTAAGAGGATGCTATTCACATTTAAAATTTGGCATTTGACATGATAAGCAGTGTTTAGTTTCATACTATAGGAGTTAAAGACATTAACAACTTTTGTTATGATCACTTTCATCATTTCATGTTAATCTCTTACAAGTACCATTTGATTGTGATCTCATTTAACATCATAACAGCATTACGGTGACCTTTTGTGGCTCTCTGCATTTGCTTTGCTGTTTCCTGAGTTTTGCTTGGCTTTTTTCTAAAAGTGTTTCTGATTTACTCAGCCATGTATTTTGACTGAGTATTATGTTGTTCACTGCTTTATCTGACTTATTCCTGATTACAAACCTGGATTTCTTGTATCTTCTGGTGAAGCCCCTCCTCCTGTGTTCACAGCATGCTTATTACTGATATTTATCATTGATGTGTTGCAAGTCTAAGACAAAATTCTGGACTCTTACGCCTCCTGGAGACTTTTTGAAATAGAAATCTGCCTTCTTTGATGCTACGCGTACCTTATTAAGATAGGGGGAATGCTGAAAAAGATTACAAATATCATCTTTTGTGCCCACTAATAGCATAAGTCTGAAAGTTTTTTTTTTTCAAAAAGAAAAAGATTAGGCGCGTTTTTTTTCTGGTAATTATATCTTGACTGGCTGATTGTGATAGCAGAGCGCGCAAATTTGAAGGCAATTACCTGCTTGCCCTTATTGTTGCTGTTAAAAAAAAAAAAGAGAGATAAAGGCACGCCTTAAATGCTGTTTGTAGCTCGCATTTATGTGTTATGATTAACTGCCACGCTTTGTCTCCAACATATGTTTTGAACGAGTCTTCTTTTTTTCATATCTTACTGCCTAGATTTGATATTATAGCATTGCTAGGGTCAGTTCTTAATTGATTGCTATGTTACTATTTTCTTTTTGCGCGCCATTCACTCAAAGTCCTATAAATTTCTCACACCCATATCCATTCCTTTAGTCGCTGTCTTTGGAGAAATTTCTGCACTTGAAGCACAGAGAAAACAATGAAATAGTCAAAAGATGGCATGGTAGTTGGAGAAGCTATGAATCATACTTGGTTAGAGATAAAGTTGTAATCCAAGATCTGGTATTTCCTGGACTGTTAGAACATTGAATGCGTAGATATCAGGAGATCTGTCCTTTGTAAAGTTTTTTGAAATTTCAAATGTAAACGTGCCTTGTCTATGCTTCATGTGCAAGAATGATTGGAAATTTACCGGCATTCAGCCTTTATACCTACTATAGCCACTGCGCAATCATACTTTTCTGCATGTTTCTTTATCATAAGGCGTGTTTTATTTATGGTCTTCTCTGACTACTAAAAACTTTGATGCATTTAATCTCTAACATTTGTTGAGTATTGTGGAGCAAGTCACTAAGAGAGCATGGAAAGAGTCAACACACCTATAGGCTTTATTGTCATAGGCAGATTTAAACAAATCAATTTAATGCAATAAATTGATTGGTGTGCAGATTTAATTTGCATTTACTTGCTTGTTGTGCAATTTGGGCTACCCTCTTTTGCATTTAGAAAAGATCATTTTTTAGAAAAATTTTGGTTAGTTTTTTTTTTATTTATTATTGCGTAGGGTTTTCAAATGAATTATTCTTTTTTGAAAGTGGTGGTAAGCTGAAAATATATATTGGCATTTATCATTCAAAAAATTCAAGAGCCTTATCAAAAGCCAATTTTATTTTTCTTATGTATACTACTATTATTTTACCATACATACCTAACTTTTATTTATGTGAATAGGTACAAAAGCAAACGAAGGTACAAGCGAAGGTACAAGCGAAAGGTGAAAGGTACAAAAGGGAAACAAAGATTAACGAAGGAGGTACAAACAACGAAGGCGAAAAGCTGCAAAGCAAAAGAGGAGGAGGATTTTTGTTTGAAAACACAATGTGTTTTTTAACACTTTGATCAAAACTACTTCACAAAATGAAAACGAAAGGAGGGAAAGATTTTTTCTTTTCTTTGAAAACACAATGTGTTTTTTAACACTTTAAGTGTTTGATCAACACTTCACGAAATTGTTTTCCTTTTCATTTTAGAACATTAGTTTTCAATTGGGGCTAAAACGAACAAATTGCTTTTCATTGCAAAGGACTTAAAACGAACCTTAGGACAAACTTACTAGATTTCGTTTTGGGTTAAAAATTGAACAAGCAATCCTCACACTTCATTTTGGTGCTTAAAACGAATTCATAATTGCTTTGAAGGGTATAAAATGAACAAGTGTTTGATTTGAGTGATTGTCTTTTGAGTGCGTATCCTCTCCCCTTGCGCTTCGTGCGATCTAGGGTGCAAGAGAAACACTCAAAATACATTTTATTGCTTTAAAACACTTCATTTTGGGCTTAAAAAATTGAACATCTTGTGCGAGTGTGACTAGGGGCATTTTCGCGTACATTCTCTTTCTTTGTGCCATCAAAGATCGATCGAGTTACGGATTGTGTCCTTGCTCGCTTTTGTTTATCTTAGAGGGCCTGCCTTGGGGAAAAAGTACTCACCCAAGCGACGACTCAACCGGTAACACTCTAAAGCCAAGAGTATTTCCAGTAGGGATATAAATGAGGGTTTTGGTTTAAGCGCCATAATCACGCGGTTGGCTCCGACAAGATGGATCCGAAAGGGGACTCTTGCCCCGTTGGGTCAACTCCTACGAACGGAAAGTCCTTACTAGAACCTATGTGTTAGAATTTGCCAAAATCCTTAATCTGTTTGTTGGTGCAAGAACGGTCGTTCTGAAGCCGCCCCACAATTTTACGGCTTTTAGTAGAGATGGAAAGCATGCCATGGGAGTTTCATGGGTGTTGGTGCTTGGCTGCCCAGTATAAGTGAGTCTTGGTGGAGGCTAGTGGGTCAAGCATCTAACCATCCGCTAAAAGTAGGCGTGTTGGACTTGTCCAAGTGGGGACTCAACAACATTGTCTATCACATCCATGGGGCTTGTAATTATTCTTTGTTTGAAAACCACAGTGTGTATTCGAAAACATTTTGCAAACAAACATTCAACATGGTTCTCAAAATTTCAAACCCTCTTTAAGACAAATATCATTGACTCAATCCATATGTTACTGCTTTCCCTGCAGATTCACATTCGTAGAGGTTCCTAAGCATTGGATTATATCTCAATTTGTCTTCTTGAGTAAACAATAGGAAAACCCTTGCCTTAAGTTCGTTGAATTTCCACATAAAATATCTTGTGGGGTTTAAAGAAATTAAGACATTGGTACATCTTAGTTTGAAACTTTAATCAAAGAGAGTGTTTTTGGTAAAATAAATCCATTAAGCAAAGACTAAGCAAAATGAACTTTCATGTGTGTTGAAGACTCCAAATCCCAAAAGCAAAAATCATTGATTGGAAATCCAAAATGGTCAAATCATTCCTTGGTTAACAAAGGTCTTTAGGAAGCATATGCATGCTCTTCAATACCTAGGTCTTGGAAAGTACAAAGTGGTCTTTTTTAGGTTCATCTAGGGATCAAAACAAATCAAACCTCTTTCATCCATCTTTCAAAACATCCAAACATTCATCTCACAAGTCATCTTTTGAAAAACCTTGAAATCATCCTTGAAATGCTAGGCTTTATGACAAAATCAAGCAATCATTCAAACTCATTGAGATCAAGTCCTTGAAAACATTTATCAAAACACCTTTGGCTAGGAGTGTGTGAATGCATCCTTTTGCATATCTTTAGTCAAAGTCATCCAAATCATCTTGTCTAGCTTAGTGTATGTAGATGAATCCTTCTCATATACTTACAATCATCCTATTTGGGTAGGTGTGGGTAGATGTATCCTTCTCCTCACACATATCCAAATCATCATCTTTTGAACACAACTATCCTTTAGATCATTATCAAACATCTTAGGGTCTTTTTGTTCAAAATCCAAAATCAAAATCCAAATCAAGATCAAGGACAAAATCTCAAAATCCAAAAAAACATCAAACCAATCAAAAATCCAAAGCCTAGTATTTCATTCAAGATCTATCAAAAGTCAAAACCTCCATAACATCCATCTTTGAACATCACCATCATATCATTATCACATTTGATCGTAAAAGCATCCTAAAACTTTCACTTTGGGACATAAAATAGAGATTAAATCCAAGGAATCAAGAGATTCATCTCCCATATTTCTGAAGATTGATCTTTGTTTTATGGTTCAAACGAGATCTCAATACAAGAAGAGTATGGAAGCCCACAAAGAAACTCCCGCTTCAAGTGACCTTAGCCAAACAAATGCAGAAATGAATCTTGCAGAATCAAGCAATCCATTGGTCCCCTCATCATCACAAAACCCACAAGAAGAAAATCAAGGGGAGGACCTCACCTTTGGAATGTCTCGTGAAGAAATAGCTGAAATGCTCCAAAATCCGGATAACCATAGAATCATCAACGTCATGATGAGACTCAACCCTTCGTTGTACATGCTTGAACTAGCAAAGCAAGGGGCCAAGTTGCCTTCGGATTTTGATATGAGCACTATAGTGGAGACATCTTTTCCACCAATCTCATCCACCACCCCCATTTCATCTACACCTCCATCCCAAAACGTCACGCAAAAATTCCAAAAATCATGACATCGATTGCTCCAACTCAACCAAATGTCAACAAGGGAAACACATTCCTTAATGAACTTCAATCACATCCCCTTGTGAATAACCAAAACTTGGACGCAAACACCACAGTGGAACAAAACATCCTCCATAATCCATTACACCAAAATGTTCCTCTCACTTTACATTACGACCTATCATCAACATCATTTCATGGAGCACCACAAACACCTCTTCTCACGAATTCACAAAAAGAGGGAGACATATTCGGACCAGGGGGCATTTTTAACACCACAACACTCTCACAAGGATTCGCCCCCCTCACGTTTCCACCTATCCCACCACTACCATTATCATCCACATCACTCCTTGGCTTGGGGTTGCCTCCCCTACCAAGCATCAATCAAACCGCTATCCCAACCATGAATCAAAACATTTTGCCAAACGCTCAAAACTTATTGTTGACATCACAAATGACAAACACGCAAGCAATGGCAACATCATCAAACACCCCCACAACATTGCAAAACATGGTCTCTCAAGGGCCAATCACATCAACGATGCCACTTACCACATAACAACACCATCCACCAATCACGCAATCAACATGACAACACCATCTACCAACCAAATGATCAACACAACATCATCATTCACCACCACCACAAACGCCATTCCAAATCCACCACCACCCCCACCGCCACCAACATTCACCACATCAAACCAATTCGACGCAACATTGCAAGCTGCTTTCCAAAGAGGCTATCAACAAGTGCAAAAACAAAAAGCTGTGCAACAAGCGCCAAGCTGCGCAAGCTGCCAAAACCGCACAAGCTGCATTACAAGCACAACAAGCACAAACAAGCCAAAGCTTTATTGCAACAACAAACAACAACAAGCTGCCCAATTACAACAACAAGCTGCACAAGCACAAGCCCAAGCTCAAGCGCAATCTCAATATCAAGCATAACAAGCACAAGCACAAGCACAACTTCTTGCACAAGTAGCGCAAATACAAGCATATCAGCAAGCATTAAAGCAATACCAAGAGCAACAAGCCGCGAACATAAGCATATCAGCAAGCATTAAAGCAATACCAAGAGCAGCAAGAAGCGTATATCTGGCAGCCCAACAACAAGCGCTGTGGGGAACAAGAACAAGCAGAATAAATGCTTGTTAGAACAACAACAAGCTTAAGAAATAACAAGCATTGTTCATCCAAAACAAGTAGAAGCTTACTTCGCCACAACATACCGATACTAATTTAACAATGCTAAAACCAACCCACCCATCCAAACCAACCCATCCATCTAAAACCATGACATAACACTCCCAAAACACATTCATCCCACCCCCGATCCTTAGAATGACATGACGACACATCTGCTGTTTCGCGAACAAGTACTCGACTCCAATCGTATGGCATCAAACCAAAACGCGAAAGCAACTTATGTCCCTATCCATTTGATAGGAGCCTAGACATGAAACCATTCCCTAAGGGATTTGAGATCCCTAAATTTGACAAATATCAAGGGATGGGAAACCCTGAAGATCACATCAGGGAATTCCAGGTTCATTGTATAGAGGTTGCATATGATGATACTTATCTGATGCGGCTATTCCCTAGGAGCTTAGCAGGAGATGCTATAGAATGGTTCTCTCGCTTACCTTCAGGCATTAGGACATTTGAAGAAGTTAGAGACGCATTCATTAGAAACTATGCATGTAACATTACAATGGATGTTAGTCTCGAAGAACTCTACGCTCTGAAACAAGGAAAGAATGAATCTTTCGCTTCATTTCTTCAACAATGGCGATCCAAGGCCAATCCGAGCAAATGGACCATGCCAGAAGAGCAACAAGTCTACACAATCATTACCAACCTTGAAAGTCACTTGTCATTCCACCTTAAGGTTCAGGGAATCACAACCTATGATCAACTAATCTCTAAGGCGCTTAGCATCAAAAGAGCCCTTGCAACCCAACCCATCGAATCAACATCATATCACAAATCACAAAACAATCGCCCATCATCAAACTACAATGATAAACCTCGCACATGGGCGAGAAACAAGAACATCACTAATGATGGTGTCGTTGATGCCAAGGTGGTCATTAGTGGTCCACGCCAAAATACACCCGCACCGCAAATCCAACCACAACGCCAAAACACTCATCACACAACATATCAACGACCAAAGAGGACCACCTCAACGCAAAACATACCCCAAACGAAAATACACTACTTTGGGGGAACCACTTGAGGACATCATGAAAAAGCTAATCGACGAAAAACTCATTCAAGCTCCTACATTTGAAAATTATCAAGAACCTGATGTCAAACCTCCTTGGTACAATGAGAATCAACTATGTGAGTTCCACAAGATCAAAGGTCACACCACAAATAACTGTATGAGACTCAAGAACATCATTCAAGATCTCATCGACAAAAGAATCATAAATGTGGAAACACCTACGGGGAATCAGGATCTTAAAATCTACACGAATCCGATGCCGAATCATGGCAACAAAGGGAATAACAAGGATAAAGGAAAAGGCAGTGTAAATCATGTATACGAAACAGTTGTTGCCAACCTCAATGAAAACTGCATGGTAATCACCATCAAGGGCGCCCATGCCGAAGACTGTGGAGTCACCACAAGAGGCGGAAAAGTCACCATTGCAGGGTCATCCCAACCCAATAGAGTCCCTACATCAAGAGTCGTTCCGTATAGCTACAATGTCGTAGACCAACTCAAGAGAACACCAGCACACATCTCCATCATGGAGTTGTTAAAAATGTCATCGGCCCATAAAAAGATCCTCGAAGAAGCATTAGCCTCATCCACCGTCCCCGCAGATCTTGATGCGGAACAATTCCAAGCTATGGTCAGAAACATCATAACGCCTAACCTCCTTACATTTTCCGACCAAGATTTTCCCGCCCAACCATCTCACAATCGTGCACTTCACTTGGAGGTCATTGTGAACAAAAGAAAAATCAAAAGGGTCCTGGTGGATGGAGGTGCAGGTTTAAACATTTGTTCTTTTAGCCTCATCAAGCAGTTAAAGATATCAGAAGATTCCATTGACAAAGGAAAGGGCATAACAATCAGAGCATATGATGACCAAGAAAGAGTGTCACAGGGCACAATTAAGCTCCCTATCCAAGTAGGGCCAACACTTATGGAAACCACCTGTCAGGTCCTGGACCTCGACTTACCATACAACATTCTCCTCGGACGCCCATGGATTCATGCAATGAAAGCCGTAGCATCAACCTTCCACCAATGTGTAAAATTTACACATAATGGACAAGAGATCACTATCCATGGAGATCCTGAGCCGTTTTCATACTGCAAGAACCTGGAAGCCAAATATTACAAAATCCCCCAAGTGCCGAAAAATGATGAGGGCCCATCCACATCATACATCGATCCCACCACTCTCACATCCACTTCTGCGACAGAGACACCCGCCATTCCCACCATATCTGATATCAAGCTCATTATCCAAGAGGACGGTTGTGGAAGTTATAAGTTGCCTAACAATGCTTTTGTGATAGGAGAGTTACCATAATCTCCAAGATCACGAGGACGCCCACAAGAAAATCAAGCTCCCTCATCTCAAACCTATTCTCAAAATTATCCTGAATTCACAAGGTGGGGAGACCTGGGCCATGAGGTAATAGAAGCAGATCCATCAAACATGTTGTATCGAGATGAAAGAACGACACCTGAATTACCAATGGATGAAAGAAGCAGAGGCCTACACATGATGCTTGCGATGGGCTATGACCGAAACCAGAGATTGGGACAAAATGACAACGGCCTTATAATACCAATCATGCCTGAGACGTGACCTATAACAAATCTTGGTCTTGGATGTACCCCTCCGAGAATAACCATACGTGGCCGAGGTCCTCCGGTTAGAGCCGCTAATGTTTCTCCTCAGCCAGTCCTAGTACAAGTGCACTCCCCAATACCTATAGGGACAGACATGCATAACTTTATCACTGAGCCTTATATTAGTAGCGATGACGAAGATACCTTATCCAACCTACCTAGGTTATTCGAAGATACCACCCTATGTATGATTAGTACCATATCCTTTGAACCAGATAGTCAAAATCATGATCCATGAATACCCCAACCGGGACGAATTATGACCAACGAGGACCACTCCGGCCGGTACACATTTGAAAAATGATGAAGCACTCTCTAATTCATAGGGTTGAGGGATAACATTCCGTGATGGAGATCATAAGGCGGATTC
>VDFB02274714.1:14207517-14335923 GCA_007258455.2 Sequoia sempervirens
CTGTAGAATATGAAAAATAAATAAAGTATATCTAGCTTTTGGGAAGAGGGATGCGGGGGATTCGAACGGGACTCGATTGCATTGGCTCTCTATTGGATGGCTGTTTGCAGAATGTCTTTATGCTGACATTACAATTTAATTCTAGATAAATTCTCAGGTAAGTCATTCTATATCCGTGAAAACTGAAATCTTATGTATGACTTTCGTTTGTTGTTCTATTTGCATCGAATCTCGATTTCATTTTAATTTGGCTTTGATCGTATAGAAGTTGGCGTAAACCATTATGTATAGGAATTTTCTTAGGAAACCCATGCTTTCAGCTGTATTAAAAAGTTGAATGTTGTTCAGATGATAACTCGAGTTCGAAACTTAAACATGGAGTAATGCTTTGAATGTTGTGAATTCATCTTTGTCACTGATCAAGAAAATGCTACTCCTATCTCCTATTCCTGATAACAAATTGAGTGGAGTCACCAATGTTAAATATTTAAATAATCTCTCTGATTTCATTGTCATCTAGTCTCAGCCGCGCACTTGAACCGCATAGGAAAATCTGAAGATTTAAATAATCTGCTTGATTCCTCTGATAATCTATCACAGTTGTTGCACTTGAAAATAAATATTGTCAAAGTGCTAACATAATAGAAAGCTTTCCTTTGATCGTGGTGAAGTTTATCCTCCAACTGGCACGTCTCTGGAACTCACCACCAAACATAAATTTGTCTAGTTCGAAACAGAAAAAGTTGTTCATTGTTTCTCCTCCTCTCAAGCCACGTATCTGCACCTCACCTTTCTCCTTCCCTTCTGACTGGTAGATGACATGTTGAGTTTGATAATAATGCAAGTAGATGGCGATATTTCCAATTTCCAATATTCACTTTCTGATATACTTGGCAACCTGTCATAGCCTTAGTACTTGAACATGGTAGGGTGTATAGATTTAATTAAACTCTCTGATTTTATTATCAAAATCCTGAATGTTATCCATAAGACTGAAGAAAAGTGGCTTCTCACGTTTTTGCAACCGTAACCATCTCAAACTTGGAGGAAGCTTGGTTCGTGTGTCTTCTCTGATGCCGTCAATGAGCAGATTGTTTAGGTGAAGAAATTGAGGGCCAATGAGCAGATTATTTAATTCTCTTGGTCTGTGCAATGTTTCAAGCCTTTGCCAATTACCTCTGTTCAGTCGAAGCTGAGTGAAATTGATGTTATTGAATACAGTGTTTAGATGAGCTCCTTCGCATAGTCTGGTAATCTAAATTTATATAATTCCCCTGATACCTTTGCAAATTTGTTTAACTCTAACCTCATTCTCTTCAGATGAATTTGATCTCCTCAGATAAACTGATGTTATTTCTGATTGTGGTTTAAAACGTAGGAAATCAGACTGAATATTGTCTCTCTAATTTTGTTTCCCTACGCCTATTTTTTATTCTTATTTAAGCCTAAACTTGTGCCTAGGTCTGCCTTCCATCTCTGCCAATTCTTTGGAGTTTCTGTTCTAATTAAAGAATATTTTCATAAATAGATTATGCCAGTAGGAATATATTTATCTGGTTGGAATATATATATACATATATATATGACTATTGTTTCAATAACATGTAAATATATATAGATGCTCTCCCTACGTATTTAAAAACAACGTTTCCTCCCCAATTAATATATATATACATGTTTGTATATTTATGTTGTTGTTAACTTATTAATTAGAGTAATGAAATTTGTTTTCTGATTTTATTATATGTATATATGCATATATAAGTATACCATGATTATAACTTAAGAGTAAACAAATGAAAGATATAAATGTATATACCCATGTATTTGTATGTTATTTTTATCATTGCAATAATTAGCAATTGGAAATGTAATTGGGATTGTTATAATAATTAAAAGTGAATTAATTGCATTTAGATATTTGAAAGGGTTGTTTAAATGAAAGTAATTTCTAATATGTGAGGTATCTATGTTGTAAGGCAATAGATAAGTTTATGATATTATTTCTTTATCTAAAATAAACTTTTGTTTTATTATCCTTTATAAGGACATATTTTAAGCATAGAATTAATTGAGAAAGAATTGTTTCACTTATTTATTTGATTTAGAATTTAAATGAAGGTTAGCCTTACTAATTTATTTTATTTAGAGTTCAAAAGGTTTATTTTATTTTATTTTTTAAGTAGATTTAGTTATGAGTTGATTTTATTGCGTTAGGTAGTTGGAGGACTCTTTCTTCAGTTAGATAATTTCTTTTATTGTTGAATTCCTTTAAGCCATTTAACAGATGTAAGTCATTCTTACGTGTTAATTGTTGTATATAGTGGGTTGGATTATTGTGTTCTCACCTTGTTTTAAAATTGACTAAATAAGGAGGTTAGGGTTACTTTGGTATATCTTAATGTGAATTATTTTGGTTTAAATGTCACTTTGGTAGTTCTTGGAATCATGGTGTCTCGTGGCTTTAGGCGAAATATGTGGAAGTTGCATGTTCGTAGAAGTAGAGGTTGTATGTTTTATGCATATAGCTTTAGGGGAATGGAGTTTCAATTGTGATAAATGTGTAGTGAGATAGATATTAAAATATGTCTCTTCATTTTCTTTGAATGAACTTGAATGATGTCTCAATAATAGAAGAGATAGGATATAAAGGAAGCCTTAAATACTAGTTTAATGTTATCACTTTTTGTAGATTAGAAGAAAGAGAATGATTAAATAGTTTAGATGATTAATTGAGTAATAGTAAGGAAGCTTTTGAATTATATCATCGTAAAGTTATTAACTTGTTTTATATAAAGGGATTAAGTAATCTTGACAATAGGAGAGTGATAGAATTAGGAATGGAGATTGTTGTATAATGTGTAAATTGGACCGTATTCGTTTTAATTTTGTATACTTGTGATTAGTGTCTTATGGCTTAAAAACATTAGGTTTAATCTTCACTTCGCAATATTGTGCTATCCTTAAATGTTGGGAATGATTGATCTTTAAAATAATGTTCTTTTTAGATTGTTTCAGGTTACTTCTTATTGAATGAATGGATATATTGTATTTGAATGTGTGGTTTTATGGATTGTTTTGATTGACCCTTTCGATGTGACTTTTTGTGAGTTGATTTTGAGTTGGAGATTTTCTCTCATTTAAATTATGTTGCTATTCGTTGGGAACCCATATGTTTTCTTTTGTTCTTTACCTAAGTGGTAAATCGGTTAATGTTATCTTTGTCATGATTGATGATTCTGCTCGAGTTGTTAATGAGTCAAATTGAAAAGTTCTTTGAGTTATGGGTATTTCGAGAGAGGAAAATAGAGGTTTTCCTTGGATTTCCGATTTAGTTTGTATCGAAGTTGTTGGTATTGTTTGAATGGAGTTGTTGACCTTATTTTGATGTATTCTCTCATTATTTTTGTATCGCATATAGTGCTTGTCGCTTTGCAATTATTGTTGTTAGTTCTTGATGGGGAAACCCTAGTGTAAACTTTTTGAGAATCTTCCAGAGGCTTGAGTTGATTGTCAGTTGATGTTCTCTCTTTATGTGCCCTTGATGTGGCAAGTGTTTTGGTTTCATTATTTTGAAAGGGTTGTACAGAACTTTGTAAGACTCTGATGTTGTACTTGTTAACAAGATGGGTAATGCCTCACATGCTTTTATGTTGTGATTCTTTGTTCAGATAATGTTGGTACAATCCTTGGTTTTTATGTTGTGGGGTCTCTAGGGAGAGTGGCTCCTCGTGGGGGCTGGCTCCCCGTTTAAGGGGAAGGGCTCAGGATAACCGACGAGTGAGTTAGTAAACAAGGGAAAACCTAATAATTAACTTAGGAGGGTTGGGTAGTAATATCATTATAAGATTAATAAAATGGATGCCTCATCTTCATTAGTGCTTCCGTAGGCTAATGGAAGGTTGAGAAGGCAGTGGTTGGCAAGGTCGTGACCTCGTCTTCACGAGAGGTCTACTGCTCGGCATGAGTCACCCTATGGACCGGCGCCTCCAATTGGGAGGAAGAGCACAGGACAGCCATAGATGGGACTGGCGCCTCCAGTTGGGAGGAAGAGCACAGGATAACCCATGTAGGACTATGCGATGACACTCTCCCCTAGTTGCCCAGGTGTTTTTACTTTATTATGTTCCTCTGGAAGTATGTTATGGGAGTTGGTTTAGATTGTTGATATTTGGATTTATCTTGATTTATGATTATTGTCTCGATACATCTTTGGTGTACTTTGTGGTCTTGTGTGATTTCATTGATATTTGACTTATGACCTTGTACTTTTATGGTACTGTGTTATGATGATTATTGTGTTGTTAAATTGCAATTTTGGAATTGTATTATGTTTATTAATTCAGTTGATTTGGAAGTGTTTCATAATCATCCTTTGATTACTCGTTCACTGGTCATGGCTTTGATTTATGTGATTAGATTTATGATTTTAAGTTATTTTAATGACTTCTGGATGTTGTTGATTGTGTCATTGTAATCCTTGAGTTTTATGATACTTTTGTATGTTGTTGAGTCTTGTGGTTCCCCGTTTGGATGTTCTTGGTTGAGGACTCTTTCTTGTTAGCTCCTAGCACGGGGGGTGGGTCTTCGGACTCACATGGTCAGGTGGAACGTGCTAAGCACCCCATTGGGTCCCCAGTCGAGGATCGAAAGGTGCAGATTGGTGCCGTTGCAGGGACTCCAGAGTTGTATTTATCTTGGAGCCAGTTATGATACTTTGTATTCCTCTGTTCAGATGTATCATGTTATCTTGTGTATGGTTTCCATTCATGATTGGAAACACTGTTGTATCATTGTATCTCCAGAACATTGTACTGTAATGCAATGTTAAACTTGGTGTGGTTATTGGCCATAGCAGTTATTATTCATTGTGTTGAGTTAATTATGTATATGTTGTATTTACTCAGATGGTTTCTTATCAATGCTTTATCATGTATGTGTTCTATTTATTAATGTTTATTTTGTTATGGATTATATCTTTGGTTTTTATTCTTTATTGTTGTCGTGTGGATCTTTGTCTCATAATGACTCCTCGTGTACCCCAAGGGATGTATGTGTTAGTGAATCTGTTTAAATGAAATTCATGTCATGACTTAATGTGTATTACATGTATGTTATGTTATCTTTAAAAAAAAAATTGTGCAGTAATTATTATGTTGTTGTCCTTTGGGGTTCGCACGATGGGGCGTTACAACATTGGTATCAGAGCATAGGTTCACACACTGGGCACTATGTGTGCTCACTATGCAACCTTACGCTTAGACCATGAGTCTTGAGTTTTATTTTTCTTTTTTCATTGTTGTGAACTTGAGTTTCTTCCATTTTCTGGTGTCGGGTCGATGGTGCAAGAAACTGATGGGAAAGGATAGGACCCTCGGTGTAGTGCGCAATGCACCGGTATCCTTCCTGTCAGGGATGCTCTATGGACCGTTGAGTTTTGTGTGATGTGTTTTATGTCTGTGAATATGTCAAGTGTGCGTGGAATTTATGATTTGGTTGTCTTTGAGTGATGAATTATGTTTTCTTGAATCTGTGAAGGTGTAAAATTCTACCCTTTTTATTGAAATTGATGTGAGAATTGGTGTTCTTTGTGTGAAAATTATGAGTTTTAACGAAGATGTGAGGTTTTGCGGATAATTATTTTATGAGTTTTAGCAGAATATGGTATCTTGAGGATAAGATGCAACTTTAATTATTGGTACTAATGTGCAATGTCCTATGGTAGCTTTTGATTTACAGGAAGTTGGCTTCAGAAAGCATAGTGACGAAGGTAATGTAATTGTAATATGCAGGTATAGATACTTATTATGTTAAGTAGTAATTAATTTTGATATAGTAGATGAATTAGGTTTATGGTTAATATCTTTATGCGAACATTGCCTAACTAATAAGAAGCAAACTATTTACGAGTTACTAGAATTGTTTTGACTATTTTGAGTAGTTTGGTGGGAGGGACAGTGTGGTATCACTCACTTGCGAGTGCCCTACTATGCTGGGATTTCCTCTCACGAGGTATTTGTGATATATATATGTATTGTGCACAACATTTGTTTGCATGCAGGATTGCAGGAACTAAGTCTCGATTCCACCTGCATTGTCAGGACAGGGCGAGCATCATAAAGACCCAATGGGATTGACGTGGAAAAAGAGGAACTGACAAGAAAGTTTCCCCAACCTAGTTCGTCATCTATCCTTGTGTTTATCAAATTGGTCTGGTTGTAACCCCATCACCATTTTTGTTTTGGTATCCTTTCCTTATTTTTGGTTTATTTAATTTTCGTTGTTTACTTGATGATGTTTAATCGATGTTTTAATTTATGGTGATGATGTGCTTATGATCATTGATATTGTTGTGTTACCATGTTTATGATTGAGCTCGACTTCCAGGAGTAAGTCAATTTTTAAGGGGGGGAGGATGTAATACCCCTCCGTGTCGGTTGTTCTGAACTTGTGTGTAATTTTTTGTGTGTGTCTCATTGGTTACTGTGTTATTTGATTGTGTGAAAAATATAATATGTTAGTAATCATGTTTATATAATTAATTAAATCATAAGTGATCTGCAAGGTTATTTAAAATATGATTAGAAATTAAAGTAATGATCAATTAAATTAAATCAAATGATTTAGATCAAATAATCAAACTAAACTAATTTGTTAAAAGCACAAGTGATATTATTAGATAAATTGATGAACAAAATAATCTGGAAAAGAAAATAATAAAAAGGAAGGCAATTGGAAAATGGAAAGTGAATAGATTATTAATTAAATAAATTGTGATAATATTTTTGGGAAGTGTAAAAGGCAAGAGAAGCTGGAAAGAAACTTCACCTATCAAGCAATTGGAAGTTGAAAAGAACTAAACTGTAGAATATGAAAAATAAATAAAGTATATCTAGCTTTTGGGAAGAGGGATGCGGGGGATTCGAACGAGACTCGATTGCATTGGCTCTCTATTGGATGGCTGTTTGCAGAACGTCTTTATGCTGACATTACAATTTAATTCTAGATAAATTCTCAAGTAAGTCATTCTATATCCGTGAAAACTAAAATCTTATGTGTTGGCCTACCTTCTTCTGAGTTTTCCATTGGTTTGTAGAGATTTGATATGTATGACTTTCGTTTGTTGTTCTATTTGCATCGAATCTCGATTTCATTTTAATTTGGCTTTGATCATATAGAAGTTGGCGTAAACCATTATGTATAGGAATTTTCCTAGGAAACCCATGCTTTCAGCTGTATTAAAAAGCTGAATGTTGTTCAGATGATAACTCGAGTTTGAAACTTAAACATGGAGTGATGCTTTGAATGTTGTGAATTCATCTTTGTCACTGATCAAGAAAATGCTACTCCTATCTCCTATTCCTGATAACGAATTGAGTGGAGTCACCGATGCTAAATATTTAAATAATCTCTCTGATTTCATTGTCATCTAGTCTCAGCCATGCACTTGAACCGCATAGGAAAATCTGAAGATTTAAATAATCAGCTTGATTCCTCTGATAATCTATCACAGTTGCTGCACTTGAAAATAAATATTGTAAAAGTGCTAACATAATAGAAAGCTTTCCTTTGATCATGGTGAAGTTTATCCTCCAACTGGCACGTCTCTGGAACTCACCACCAAACAGAAATTTGTCTAGTTCAAAACAGAAAAAGTTGTTCATTGTTTCTCCTCCTCTCAAGCCACGTATCTGCACCTCACCTTTCTCCTTCCCGTCTGACTGGTAGATAACATTTTTTTTTTGATAATAATGCAAGTAGATGGTGATATTTCCAATTTCCAATATTCACTTTCTGGTATACTTGGCAACCTGTCACAGCTCCAGTACTTGAACATGGTACGGTGTATAGATTTAATTAAACTCTCTGATTTTATTATCAAAATCCCGAATGTTATCCATAAGACTGAAGAAAAGTGGCTTCTCACATTTTTGCAACCGTAACCATCTCAAACTTGGAGGAAGCTTGGTTCGTGTGTCTTCTCTGATGCCGTCACTGAGCAAATTGTTCAAGTGAAGAAATTGAGGACCAATGAGCAGATTATTTAATTCTCTTGGTCTGCACAATGTTTCAAGCCTTTGCCAATTACCTCCGTTCAGTCGAAGCTGAGTGAAATTGATGTTATTGAATACAGTGTTTAGATGAGCTCCTTCGCATAGTCTGGTAATCTAAATTTATATAATTCCCCTGATACCTTTGCAAATTTGTTTAACTCTAACCTCATTCTCTTCAGATGAATTTGATCTCCTCAGTTAAACTAATGTTATTTCTGATTGTGGTTTAAAACATAGGAAATCAGATTGAATATTGTCTCTCTAATTTTGTTTCCCTACGCCTATTTTTTTATTCTTATTTAAGCCTAAACTTGTGCCTAGGTCTGCCTTCCATCTCTGCCAATTCTTTGGAGTTTCTGTTCTAATTAAAGAATATTTTCATAAATAGATTATGCCAGTAGGAATATATTTATCTGGTTGGAATATATATATACATATATATATGACTATTGTTTCAATAACATGTAAATATATATAGATGCTCTCCCTACGTATTTAAAAACAACGTTTCCTCCCCAATTAATATATATATACATGTTTGTATATTTATGTTGTTGTTAACTTATTAATTAGAGTAATGAAATTTGTTTTCTGATTTTATTATATGTATATATGCATATATAAGTATATCATGATTATAACTTAAGAGTAAACAAATGAAAGATATAAATGTATATACCCATGTATTTGTATGTTATTTTCATCATTGCAACAATTAGCAATTGGAAATGTAATTGGGATAGTTATAATAATTAAAAGTGAATTAATTGCATTTAGATATTTGAAAGGGTTGTTTAAATGAAAGTAATTTCTAATATGTGAGGTATCTATGTTGTAAGGCAATAGATAAGTTTACGATATTATTCCTTTATCTAAAATAAACTTTTGTTTTATTATCCTTTATAAGGACATATGTTAAGCATAGAATTAATTGAGAAAGAATTGTTTCACTTATTTATTTGATTTAGAATTTAAATGAAGGTTAGCCTTACTAATTTATTTTATTTAGAGTTCAAATGGTTTATTTTATTTTATTTTAGATAAGTAGATTTAGTTATGAGTTGATTTTATTGCGTTAGGTAGTTGGAGGACTCTTTCTTCAATTAGATAATTTCTTTTATTGTTGAATTCCTTTAAGCCATTTAACAAATGTAAGTCATTCTTACGTGTTAATTGTTGTATATGTGGGTTGGATTATTGTGTTCTCACTTGTTTTAAATTGATTAACTTAGGAGGTTAGGGTTACTTTGGTATATCTTAATGTGAATTATTTTGGTTTAAGTGTCACTTTGGTAGTTCTTGGAATCATGGTGTCTCGTGGCTTTAGGCGAAATATGTGGAAGTTGCATGTTCGTAGAAGTAGAGGTTGTATGTTTTATGCATATAGCTTTAGGGGAGTGGAGTTACAATTGTGATAAATGTGTAGTGAGATAGATATTAAAATATGTCTCTTCATTTTCTTTGAATGAACTTGAATGATGTCTCAATAATAGAAGAGATAGGATACAAAGGAAGCCTTAAATACTAGTTTAATGTTATCACTTTTTGTAGATTAGAAGAAAGAGAATGATTAAATAGTTTAGATGATTAATTGAGTAATATTAAGGAAGCTTTTGAATTATATCATCGTAAAGTTATTAACTTGTTTTTTTTATAAAGGGATTAAGTAATCTTGACAATAGGAGAGTGATAGAATTAGGAATGGAGATTGTTGTATAATGTGTAAATTGGACCGTATTTGTTTTAATTTTGTATACTTGTGATTAGTGTCTTATGGCTTAAAAACATTAGGTTTAATCTTCACTTCGCAATATTGTGCTATCCTTAAATGTTGGGAATGATTGATCTTTAAAATAATGTTCTTTTTAGATTGTTTCAGGTTACTTCTTATTGAATGAATGGATATATTGTATTTGAATGTGTGGTTTTATGGATTGTTTTGATTGACCCTTTCGATGTGACTTTTTGTGAGTTGATTTTGAGTTGGAGATTTTCTCTCATTTAAATTATGTTGCTATTCGTTGGGAACCCATATGTTTTCTTTTGTTCTTTACTTAAGTGGTAAATCGGTTAATGTTATCTTTGTCATGATTGATGATTCTGCTCGAGTTGTTAATGAGTCAAATTGAAAAGTTCTTTGAGTTATGGGTATTCCGAGAGAGGAAAATAGAAGTTTTCCTTGGATTTCTGATTTAGTTTGTATCGAAGTTGTTGGTATTGTTTGAATGGAGTTGTTGATCTTATTTTGATGTATTCTCTCATTATTTTTGTATCGCATATAGTGCTTGTCGCTTTGCAATTATTGTTGTTAGTTCTTGATGGGGAAACCCTAGTGTAAACTTTTTGAGAATCTTCCAGAGGCTTGAGTTGATTGTCAGTTGATGTTCTCTCTTTATGTGCCCTTGATGTGGCAAGTGTTTTGGTTTCATTATTTTGAAAGGGTTGTATGGAACTTTGTAAGACTCTGATGTTGTACTTGTTAACGAGATGGGTAATGCCTCGCATGCTTTTATGTTGTGATTCTTTGTTTAGATAATGTTGGTACAATCCTTGGTTTTTATGTTGTGGGGTCTCTAGGGAGAGTGGCTCCTCCTGGGGGCCGGTGCCCCGTTTAAGGGGAAGGGCTCAGGATAACCCATGAGTGAGTTAGTAAACAAGGGAAAACCTAATAATTAACTTAGGAGGTTTAGGTAGTAATATCATTATAAGATTAATAAAATGGATGCATCATCTTCATTAGTGCTTCCGTAGGCTAATGGAAGGCTGAGAAGGCAGTGGTTGGCAAGGTCCCGACCTTGTCTTCACGAGAGGTCTACAGCTCTGCATGAGTCACCCTATGGACCGGCACCTCCAGTTGGGAAGAAGAGCACAGGACAGCCATAGATGGGACCGACACCTCCAGTTGGGAGGAAGAGCACAGGACAGCCCATGTAGGACTATGCGATGACACTCTCCCCTAGTTGCCCAAGTGTTTTTACTTTATTATGTTCCTCTGGAAGTATGTTATGGGAGTTGGTTTAGATTGTTGATATTTGGATTTATCTTGATTTATGATTATTGTCTCGATACATCTTTGGTGTACTTTGTGGTCTTGTGTGATTTCATTGATATTTGACTTATGACCTTGTACTTTTATGGTACTGTGTTATGATGATTATTGTGTTGTTAAATTGCAATTTTGGAATTGTATTATGTTTATTAATTCAGTTGATTTGGAAGTGTTTCATAATCATCCTTTGATTACTCATTCACTGGTCATGGCTTTGATTTATGTGATTAGATTTATGATTTTAATTTATTTTAATGACTTCTGGATGTTGTTGATTATGTCATTGTAATCCTTGAGTTTTATGATACTTTTGTATGTTGTTGAGTCTTGTGGTTCCCCGTTTGGATGTTCTTGGTTGAGGACTCTTTCTTGTTAGCTCCTAGCACGGGGGGTGGGTCTTCGGACTCACATGGTCAGGTGGAACGTGCTAAGCACCCCATTGGGTCCCCAGTCGAGGATCGAAAGGTGCAGATTGGTGCCGTTGCAGGGACTCCAGAGTTGTATTTATCTTGGAGCCAGTTATGATACTTTGTATTCCTCTGTTCAGATGTATCATGTTATCTTGTGTATGGTTTCCATTCATGATTGGAAACACTGTTGTATCATTGTATCTCCAGAACATTGTACTGTAATGCAATGTTAAACTTGGTGTGGTTATTGGCCATAGCAGTTATTATTCATTGTGTTGAGTTAATTATGTATATGTTGTATTTACTCAGATGGTTTCTTATCAATGCTTTATCATGTATGTGTTCTATTTATTAATGTTTATTTTGTTATGGATTATATCTTTGGTTTTTATTCTTTATTGTTGTCGTGTGGATCTTTGTCTCATAATGACTCCTCGTGTACCCCAAGGGATGTATGTGTTAGTGAATCTGTTTAAATGAAATTCATGTCATGACTTAATGTGTATTACATGTATGTTATGTTATCTTTAAAAAAAAAAATTTGCAGTAATTATTATGTTGTTGTCCTTTGGGGTTCGCACGATGGGGCGTTACATATATGGACCCTTTTGGTATATACCCATACCATTTACCTAAAAATAATTTTAAACATTATAGTGCTTAAGCACTATAGTACTAAAAATATAGTTCCTAAGAACTAGCTCTAGAACCAAGAGTAGAATGCTCAGTGTGCCAAGCACCCATAGCCTAAGCCACTATGAGTTCAAATTGTTGTGAACTTCAAATGAGCATTAACTATACAAAATATTAATAAAAATTAAAATCATCATGGTCAAGAGTTAACTAAAATGAGGCACAAAACATGACTATCAAAATAACAGCCAAATGCATCAGCCACTATCATTGGTTCCACCTATGTGCTAAGAGAGATCCATTAGGGACCATTTTAGGCCAAGTTAGGCCCTTTCTAAGAAAATGCACAACTTTTTTGTTACATAATTAATTTTGTAAAATGAATAATCTTGATGGAAATATGATAGGGAGCAATTTCTATCTATACAAGTCTTGATTAGAATTTTTTTCAATTTTAATTAGATATTGTAAGTTGAAGCTGATTGCTAATTTTTTCTTCAACAAGCCACAAGTTTCACCTTGTATAGCTTTATTTATCATTAATAAATAGGTGTTGGCAATATATTGAAGATAAATACATGACAAAAGGTGTTTTTCTAAACTTCACATCAAGTTCATTTTGTGTTAAGATTCAAAAAATTTCTCATTATGGGCCTTGTAATCACACAAATCATAAAGTGTCAACAATGTGATCTCAAGGGGAGGTGATTCTAAGACTGGTGAATAGGGGGATGTTTGTTAGTGTCTTTTTTGTATTTTGCATTCTCTCTTCATGCATTCATAAAAATCTTCATTTCTACTTAAAATGAATCAATTAACAACTCTTGTTCTAACACCATACATGTATTTTGAATGAAAAAATAAAATTTCAATATAATAAAAAAGTTTATAATTTTTCTTTTCCATTCAAATGAAGTGAGAAACTTGTGGCATTAGAAGTTTGGCCACTTGAACTAGTGCAATTTATAGTAGATCAGTCAATATGACATAGTTTAAGGATTTCATTCAACTCTTTTTATAATGGTTTTTATTAGTGGTGAATTCTTGGAAAGTATCAAAAAGAGAAATTTAACAAAGTCAAGGCTTGGAGAACCTAAAATTTTCTATATTAGTACATAGTGATTTGATTGGTCCATTTCCACATCCATCTTTTAGTAGATCCTAATATGTTTTGACCTCATTGATGATATTCCTAGATACATATTTTTATATTTTCCTAAACAAAAGTCTATAGTATTTGATTGATTTTTGAACTTCAAATAATTTACAAAGACATAATTTAGGAAATGCATAAATATTCTACTTATAGATAATAGGGGAATATGTTGAAACCATAGTTTGGACTAATTTTATTCTTCAAAGGGGATTGAATTGTAACATTGATTCCCCTATAATCCTAGAAAAGATAGAGTTTCCTAATGGAAGAATGAATCATTGAAAGAGATTGCTAAGTGTGTGATACCTTATAGATCTATGACACCACCATATTTGGTAGAAGTAATCAATTGTGCATGGTATATTCAAAACTACGCCTCTCATTATATAAAGGGGGTAAATTTTTGTATATCTTGGATTGGCTGAAATCCCTCAAGAAACATGCTCATTTATTTGGCTCCCCCACATGGGCCCACATTATAGCAAAAAAATGCAAGGGTATAGATTTATAGATAAAGCCTTGTATATTTTTTGGGTATGGAAATAATGTCAAGATCCATAAGCTTCTTCATCCTAATATTCAGGAGCTATTCATTGATGGGAGTGTTCATTTTGAGGAGAGTCCTTCTAACCCTTCTCCAATAACTTCTCCATCAATAATCACTTTGGATTCATTACAACATATTGATAGTTCTTTAAAGGATATTTACTCTTATGGTATTATAGAGGAGTGTTCTTCAGACAATGACAATGATGAGGACTCACATTCTTCACTTAGTCATAATTTTGATTCTCCTCTAGATTCTCCATTTTCTCTACCCACAAAGCCTTTTTGGGTTTGATAGATATTAAAATCATTATTGTATTAGGTTGGTGATCCTCTAGACACTAGGATAGTACTTGATTATAGTTTCAATAGGCTCCACAACTCTTCGTGGCTATAGTTTTTGATCCACAACCCTTTTGGGATGACTTTTGTGTCCACGAGTGGGATGCACTATTATGCAAGAATAGTTCAATTCTTTGGAGAGGAACCATATTTGGGATCTATTACCCCTTCCTGAGGGGAGGAAAATTGTTCAGTGCAAGTGGATCTATTGAAAATAATTATGTTCATGGATAATTGATAAGCATAAGGATTGCTTGGTTGTCTAAGGATTCTCTAAAGTTCTTAGGATTTACTACTCTAATACTTTTACACTAGTCACTAAAATGAATTCTATATGACTTTTCCTTGCTATTGTTGCAACTCACAAATGGTAAGTTTATTTTATGGTTGTGAAGAGTTTTTTTATTTATAGTGACCTTTGGTAGGAAATACACATGGAGAAACCATATGGACTTATATAATACCTTTCACTTTTTTTGATATTTAGAAGTCTCTTTATAACCTCAAATAGGGCCCTTGAAATTGGTATCTCAAGATGCATTCATTCCTTCTAAAAGTTGGGAACACTTGATGTCATTCTTATCTTTAAAATATATATATTTTATAGTAGGATGGTACTCTGGCATATTTGGTTCTCTATGTTATTCATTTATCATTTTATAACATATTTATTTCTTAGATAGTTCTTGGTTATATGCATCTATTTTAGATTTCTTCCAACAACTTCATCATGAATTATTGTAGTTTCTTACACTACTTGAATTTATTACAACAATGGTAATATAGACTCAAGAAGTCTATAAAGTGAGACAACCTTGAACATGGTAATTTTTTAGCCAATTTTATTGTCATTATATATAATTAATATGCATTCTTAGTTGATATAAGTTTAAATATTTTCTATGAAGGCTATTGTAGTCATTATATGGAGAATTGGATGCTTCTATATTACCAAATATCTTGGTAGGAAATGGTTTTCGTGGATACATAGTTATTGGGTTATATGTAATCATCTAATTTATAGGTGGAAATTACACTTTCAATATTAATCTCAATCTAACATTTACAAAAAAATTACTAATATTTTATTACTTATATCATTTCCATAAGTAATTTTTTAATCTATAAGAAGATAGCATGTCAAAAACATCAATCACAAAGATATCAATATTATTTTTGCTTGGCTATGTTAGATAAAGATTCTTAAAAACCAAACAAACTAAAAAAATTCTTTCCTTTATGCTTGTATCATTATTGACACACATATCCTATTACGTTGCATCATGATGCAATCTTGAGAATCATAAAGTATTTTTTCTCTTGCATAACTCTAAAGATTGTGTGTATATTGTCTCCCCTCACATGATTTCATGATCTTGGGAATAAAAAACATGGATATATTCCATTTTTCATTTTTAATAGGCTTGGTCTAGATGTCATCACCAAGTGTTGAATTGAAGTCATGTTTTTTTTTAAGGACTATAAATTTAATGATTGTGAACTAGAAGACGCTTCCTATAGGGTGAATTTATAACTTTTTTGCATGTAGTTTTGTTCAAGAGAGCAAAGTGAAGGAGGGTTTTGATCGTTATTACACACCTTAAATAGATTCCCCAATTTATGGACTTGGGTTTCATTTTAGGAGTTGAAATACCTTTGGATGCTTCCTCATGGTTTCATTGTGATTACATTATCAATTTTAAACCTTTCTCATTCAATTTACAAGATGAAAACATTTCTATCTTTGCATCTTGCATCTCTTTGTCAATTGTATTTATCAATACCCCTTGGGCTTTACTATAAATTGCATGTCTTATATTGGTCACTAATAGGTGAATAGTTTTGGGGAGCTAGAACACTTTGTTAGGAATGCACCTAACAAATTTCAAGTCTTTTTCTACTCCCTTGTCAAGGCTACCCTACTAGATAATGGTGTTATGGTGGCTATTATAACTATTCAATGTTCTTAGTTAATCTTCTTTGCATGAGGCAACCTTGTCCTTTAGATTTAACATGTTCCAAATTTTATAGGTAGCATTAGAAGAAGATTTTGAGCCACTTTCATTTAGACCAATTCATCTCTCATGTGTATCTAAACCCACTTATTCATTGATTTTCAATTCTGATATTTTTTATTTATTCTTGATTTCTACATCTCAAATTTTCCACATTAATCATTTTTGTTATTGTTAATTTTTAAATTTGGATTGTTCCAAATTAGTATAGTTTGTCTAAAATCTAATTTAATTGATTGTATTAGCTTTAATAGTTGTAGATTAATTTTAGACTAGTTGAAAATAGCCTCAAATAACTTTAATATACACTTTTAAACAAACATTCAACCTTGTATAAATGACCCAACTTTTCCTCTATACACCACATACTTCACATTTTCTTTTCTTAATTTGCATTTAATTGCATCATCCGAATTAACCAACAATTATTATGTAACAAATAGTTTAATTTGCACTTCCGTGCATTCACATTATTGGATTGGTCTAAGCTTAAGCATAGAGAAAGTTTATTATTTACCTTTCGAGTAACCCATCTAAAAGGGTAAGGACACTGCTGAAGTAGTTAAACAAAATCTCCTCCTGACTTAGGAGTCGGCCGATATAAAACTTGTATCCCAAAGGGAATCAAAACATTCAGAAACACGAGACTTCAGATACTGGAATTTGGTATAATTGAGAAACAAAGTAAACGAGAATTCAGCATATGGTGCAGGCGCTGGGATTATCAGCGACGTAACTGTAACCATAATAAGGCATTTCAACATAAGTGTTATCATAATAAGGCCTTTGGACATACAAAACTGTTGGGGTCTCTGCTATCTCCACATCCATTTTCTCCCCCTCAATTTTGTCTTCGCTATCCTCTTTGGTATCCTCCACACTCAGTAACTCTGCAAAGCCAAAGCCGGATTTCCTCAGTTTTCGGGTCACACACACAGGATCTGCTTTCCCAATTACAGTCATCTTCCTTTCCTCCATGTCCACAGCCACAGAATCCACCCCTGCAATTCAAATATTCATTCATCAGATTATGTACCAAAACAAATCTGAGCTTAATTAGGATTTAAAGGCGAGAAAAAGCAGCCAGCATACCTTCTACTTCTGCAACCACCTTGAGTGCCTTCCTCTTTTTTTTCTCGTTCTCAATCGTCAATTGTAACACCATTTTCTGCAAATTTTGAACAGAAACTATCTATCAGTTCAAACTTCGACATGAATCCATGACCCCTAGTTATATATAAATAGCTATCTAGACTTACCTTCATTTTGATATCTTGGAAATGGGTTTTGTTCACAGAAACCAGCGAGGCCTTTTACTATGATGCAGAATATTTGGGATCCGTACAATGAAACCCCAGAAGTTGGGAGTACAAGTGTTTGGGTGTTTGGGAGATCGAATAAATAGGAAAAAGAAGGGACATTTTGAAATGCTTCGCGGAAAGTATGCGAGTTTCCAATCACGCGGAATTAATTAATAACTTTGTAATAGCGTCATGTCCCAATAATGAGGCGGCTATCTTTTTTATTGTTTTGTTTGACCTTTCATCGCCATGGTTGTAGCCACATTCTTATTATGTTCTCTGTAATGTGGGATTGGAATGTGAACACAACTTTGCAGGCCAGTTCTGAGCGTGACTTAAAAAGAACGTGACCATTTATTTTCTATACTTCCGCAAGACTAAATTGGCTTAAAACAAAAATGAATCTTATAAATTTTAAGCTTGACGCAAGTAATATATGTTAAGTGAGTCGTTAACATAATATTCCAAATTTTGGCGAATTTCTAATATCTATCATTTAAATTCATTCGCAAACCAAACGTTTTGTCGGATAGTAAGAGAAATTCTTGTTAGACGGACCGTCGACACCGTGTATTTGTTAAAGGTGTGATTTAGGAAGCGTCAATCATTTCTTCGTCTAAAGAAGCTTCTAACAAGTGGAATTTTAATGACTCTTCCAATTTGAACAACATGATTCTATTCTTTAGGGGAATTTGAATGACATCTTGTTTTATATATTATGGTATTTATTATTTTATTATAGAATAAATAGTTTTCAAAGAGATTAGGAAGAATGAAACTAGAATAAAATATTTTATAATAAGGTAATAATAATAATAATTAAAAGTGTTAATAAAACTATATATATATATATATATATATATATATATATATATATATATATATATATATATATGTTGAGAGTTATCATTCTCTTTTTTTTTTATTGATTTATCTTTGTAATCAAATCTTTGATTTCTCTTTGTCATCAAAAATATTATTTATTTATTTATTTGTTCTTTTTGTTTCATCAAATCTATTTGATTTGATTTTTTTGTTTCATCAATTCTCTTTTATTTGATTTTTTTGTTTCATCAAATCTCTTTTATTTGATTTTTTTATTTCATCAAATCTACTGTAGTTGCACATGACTTCCACTTGCCTATCAATTTAAATACAGCTTCAAAAACTTTACACAAATTTTTGGATGCCACTGTAGACGCTTCTCGACGTAATTAAATATGATCCTCTATCAACAATTAGAATTAGAATTAGAAGTTACACTACAAAATATTGTAACAAGTGGGATTTTAATGATTCTTTCAATTTGAACAATACGATTTTGTTCTCTAGGATAAATGTAGCATTAAATATGAGTTTTACTCACGGATTAAGTTGACCCATATATTACGGTTTATATGTTGTATTTTAATTATTTTAATGTAGAATAAATAGTTCTCAAAGAGATTAGGAAAAATCAAACAACAATAAAACATATAATCATCTACGAGGTAATAATCAAAAGTGTCAATAAAATTACATCCAATTGTATAATATTCCACCAAAAAATAGAATTGGAAGTTATAGCAAAAAAGATGACTCTCAATAGTTCAAATGGTGAGCACAAAAAATAGTTGGAAACCCTAAAAAGATAAAAGTATCATCTATGTAGTTCCTCATTGATAAGAAATAAAGAAAACCAATAAAAAAGGTCTTTTGAAATGATAAAAGTGTACAAATTGCCTCGATTTCCTCAATTGTATGAAGTGATGCTTTCCAAGTTCACTAATATTATTGTTAATTAGTTCATTCAATCCAACTAAACCATTAATTCTGAAGCATGCAACAAAAGGGAAATGTTTGAAGTGGAAATAAAAATAACAAGAAGTACAACTTGATCCTTCTACCATACTTGAATCTAAGATATATAGAACCTAGAAGAAAAAGGAGAAAAAGTATAGAGGAAAATGCTTTGAAGTCTTGACTATGCACAAACCATTGTTTGAAAGGGTGATGGAAAATAGTTTTAAAAGGCCCCTATATAAGAAAATCATTCCACCAAAATATATTTTTTTATGAGAACTTTGAATCCCAACTAATTCACCCATATACCCATCACAAAAGAAAATTTAGGGAATGAAAATGTATTAAGAGGACTACTAACTCATCCCATCTAATAGAAAATCCTTCTAGAATTTTCATTTACTATTTGAGTTGTTGAATTTGGTGATTAATCTTCAAATTATTCTTTGGATCTTTTTCTAACTTTAAAATCTAAGAAGCAATCTAAAAGGCATCAAATTAAATCCTTAAAACTACCATCTCTTGATGATTATTATGATTAGAAGAAACTACTATACATCTAGTTTCACATTAATGTTATAAAATGACATGTCTAAAACTATTGACCATCACACTATTATGAAAACCCACACCTAATAAGGCATATTTCTAGTTTGGTTTGCATTAAAAAATGGGAGGAAAGTAATTGAAAATAAAAAATAGATTAATTCGACAAATCGTAGTGCATTTCAACCTATTTCCAATAGGCAATTTGCAATGTAGTATCTTTCAAGCAATGATTTTAGCATCAATGTCAACTTTAGATCTCAAAAATTTGAGCACTTAACTTTAAACAAAACTTTTAATTGAAGTTACATTTCCATTTTAAATTGAAGAATGGATTTAAAGGAAGGGAATATGATGCAAAAAAATATTCTTAAAGGTAAAAAGGTGAAGCAATAAGATGATTGAATTGTCCAGCCTTTGAAGAAGTTTTCGGAACAAATTTTATAATTAGATTTAATGGCACCAAGCACTACACAAAAGTAAGAAAATGTCCACACTTATTACTGAAGACAAGGTGATTTTTAAATACTTTCTAGCACAACCATTTCAACAAAAAAATTCCCAAACATCACTAAAATTATAAATCCCTCTTTAAAAAAAATAATAATCATACTTGGAAAATCTTATGGAAAGAGGCTAAGCTTGATATTGAATCGTTGTTTCCCACCAAATAAAAAAAGAAGAAAAATGAAGCCATATTATAAAGAGTAGCTCTCCATTCTAATAAATAGAAAATGTATTACCTTTCTATCAGATGTAAAGGAGGTGAAGCTTTCATTTGGAAGAATAAAGCAACAAGGATCTTATCCTACCATATCACAAGCTACTATTTACCTTTTAAAGAAACTAGTCTAATTTTTTATCATCTTAAAATTATCCATGCTTCTTTACTTCTAACAACTTAGTCATCTATTCAATAGCTAAACATACCCCTTGTATCTTTTGGTCTATAATTCACATCCCACTTTTATATTTTGGTTAAATGCAATGTTCTCAAGATGCGGATTTTAAACTAACAATACCATCCCATTTATCCAAAAAATCTATAACAATAATTTTATTGAAAACCTCATGATTGTTTCTAGATGGCCTCCAATATGATGAGTATTTACATGAGTGACAATAAGTATTCTATTAGCAACTTATATTTTACCTACCAAATAATGTTGTTACTCCAATTGAAAAACTTTTTCTTGAGTCTATTAAGGGACTAATTCAACATGTCATAGAGTGAAACACTAAGGCCAAAAGGTATCCAAATATAGCTATTTATCTATTCCTATTTAATTATCTCTAGAAAACTTTATTGTCAAGATTTTACAATACTTTGCACCATGGATTTGATCCTAGTAAGCAATCATTTTACAATTATTTAATAGGAAGTATTAATTAATGTGATAGATCACTACCTAGAAATTCTATGTTTTTTTAACATCCAAAAATAACCTTAATTTAACCTCTCTTTATCTTTGGGAATAGTGACCGTTTTTTAAATAATTCCAAATATAGAAAATAAAAAATCAACTTTGATATATTGCAACACAACTTGGTAAATTTTCACTAGAAATCCCATTAATACTTATAATTTTATAATATACCATCCATTAACTACATTGTTTGAAAATTTCACTATAACTTTTTTAAATGACTTGCACATATTAGAAGGGTTTGTATGTAGGACATTAGATTCATTCATTATATAGCATCAATTTTATCTTTTTTATATATTTATAATTTAGATAATTTTATATTAATTGGATTAGTTTTTCCTTCTTTTATTTATTAAAACAATACTCTATGTTATTCTTGTGTAGTTGGGCCTTGGTAGTAGCTATACAAATTTGTATTCAAATTAGGATTAGTGGAATGATGGATGGGAGGGAGAAGCGGGAGCATGGGCAGGAAAAGCATGATTTTGAATCTTTGAGCAATGGAGCAAGCCATGGATCTATAGGCTCTGAGGGTTCGTAGGCAGATGGGTATGTGCAGGATCATCATGGAAAAAATAGGCCCCTTAAGTGGAAAAAAATTAGAAAAATCAGAGTTAGGAAACTTGACGTAAAAATTTGAATAAGTTATGTATATTATTTTAAAAAATGTAAGAATAGAATCTATAGAAAATTGAATGTAGTTTCTAAACTAATAGGTTTGTTTAAAAAAAAAAGAAATCTATTTGATAAAAATTTGAAATTTCAATGCAATAGTACTTAAATTTCAGGGAAAAAATAAGAAGTAGGTGTCTGTCTAACCACCCTAACCACAATAAAATGATATTATTTTTTAAAATATTTTAGATGTAAGTAGAGGACTCATGTCTCGATGTGATGCATATTTTTTTTTAATTTTTTTCCAAATAGATAATTAATTATGAATTTTTTATTACAAATTTTAAAAAATATAAAAATTCTGTATGTCTCACCACCTTAACTTCGTCAAAACATAATGAAATTCATTTTTTCTTTTGTAATCTTATAGTATGTGAAACATAGAATGCGACACATGTTTTGGATTAAAAATGTGATACCATTTTGAAAGCTATAAATGTTTTTCAATCAATCTATCAATTAGGACTTTAGTTGTAATTTGAATAGAAAATGAATAATAATTACTTATTAAATTCAAAGTAAAGCATAATTTATATTGGTGGAAAGTTGAGAATCTCCTTTAAAAACCCTTTTCGTTTCATGAAATTTGGGTAAAAATAATTCGTCAGCCACATGTACCCATCATATTGCCACTGTTTGGCCCATCATGATCCTGCACATACCTAGATTCATTGCAAATTTTCAGCAGAAAGAAAGGTAAGGAGGATTTAGAGGAGAATGACACTAGATGAAATATTTTGGTGGACTCAAGAGGGAAGGATGTCCAAGTGGCTGCTAACTCTGTTGGGAATATCAAAGGACAAGAGGTTGAAAAGACCAAAGACGTGGTGGGGGTTGTTGGTGGGGAAGGCTTTAAACAAAAACCATGGTCTTCTCTGTTTGGAGTTAAACCTAATGGTAAATCTGTATTCCCCCTAGTTTGCAACATTTCTAACTCGGTGAGAGGTAAGTTTTCCATCTCTATCCTTGATCAGATCATTGATCATAATATTACCCTAATGGATAGTTCATTCTTAAGAAATTTTATGGGCCCTAGACCAAATATTGAAGTTGCCAGGGTGTTTTTCAAAAATAAATGGAGAACCAATGGTAAAGTATCAGTAGCTTTGCTTCCTAAAGACTAGTTTTCTTTTCAGTTTACCTATAAGGAGGATATTTTGGCTATAAGGAGTGGGGGTCCTTGGGTTATAGGTAAATCTAATGCAAAGTGCCAAGGGAAGCCTCCAACTTGACACACTTGTTCAAATATACCCTTCAATAAGACAATATAATCATACAACTTGGCTCACACAACTAGACATCACCAAAAGACTTGGGGATGATTTGGACACTCTTAATATGAAAAAACATGAACAAACAACCATAATATTCTCATAGAATCTCTCTTTCCTCCATTGCTTCCATACTATCCATGCATTCCTTCTAGCAATCACCAATAGGACATTCATGATAAAAAAAATTTAAAGGAAAATAATAGAGAAAGAAACCATGTTTTAGATAGTTTCTTACATAGACCCTTACAAATCCCCAAAATCATAGGACCAAACACCAAGAGTGGGTGTATCAATTAACTAATTTAAGAGCCACCAAAAGGCTTCACTTAGCTTGTACAAAAAAGGAATCAACTTGTCAAGTCACACCCCAACACCTATAATGCATTTAAAATACTTCAACAGGTTACCCAAGACCTTTTCCATGCTTTCCATCCATTATATTTACTCAAATACTCAAAAATCATCAAATAATGTATTCAAATGATCACATTTTGGATTGTACAAGGCAAAAACCAGAGCTATGTCATCACATAACTTTTGCAAACCTCCATTTTTCAATCTAAAAAAAATTGCAGCATGTAAAGGAGTCCTAAATCTACCAATCTACCAAGTTTCATATTTTTCCCACAGTGGAAATGGGAATTACATCTATTTTGGTGACCAAACCCTTGTTTTGCAAGGTTTCAAACCCACTTTCACTAAAATTGATATAACTTACTCAATACTTGATGAAAAAGAGCCAAATCACCACCAAAAAAAAGTAGACTCTACCATATTTCAAACCATTCCAATTGGGAGCTTGTACAATGATGTACCAGACCGTAACAAGCACAGGAACAGTGAAAATTCCAAAAAATAGAAAAATAGAGTTTTTTTAATTATATTTAATGCTTGAAAACTTCATCAAATCCCAACCTCGACCCAAGGGAGGATTTTTAAACTTTTCACCATCACTTCCAATGGCCCTCAACTGAATTCCAAGGAGGGAACCCGTTGGTTAATGATAATTACATCATAAATGTTGAGTTTATTCCAAATTACATTATGAAAAATTTGCATTTTGAAGCAACCTTTCAATCCTAAAGACCTAAGACCTTCAAAACCATTCAAATGGCTTGTAATTATCCTTATTACATTCTTAAGACCCCCACCCTTTCACATTTACATACAAATTCATTCTTTTTCCTTCAAAGGCTACAAGCGCATCTTTTAGTGCAAGAGTGCATTTGTGTACATTGAGAATCAAAACTCAAAAACTCAACCTAGATCATAGTAAATTGTCTTGTTAGACCTTATTTAAAGACAAAAATACTCAAAAGACCAACACTAACCTACTAAAAACCAATTTCCATCAAATAAGCAAAAATGGAGAATGAGGTGTAGGTGCTCCTGCACCATACACCCCCCTAGAAAATATTCATGCCTCATGAGTTTCCCTTGAATCCACTGTCTCCATGATTAATGGAGGCTCCATTGATCCACAAAGCCACTCCATTGATTCATTTATACTGATTGTGCAATCTGCCCTACACTTCTAGCATGTTGGAATGCATTTACATGTGCATTTACATTGTACTCTATCCTCATACCAGTCAACTATCCTTTATCCTTTTTCTGACCAAGATGTGATTGTTTACCCTGCACCGCACCTACAAACAAACATATGTCAGTGTTCCTTTGATTTTTCCTCACTTTCCTTTCATGCTCATGTCTACAATTGTCTTGTCTGCACAATGTTTTGCTTGTCCTTTACTCACTGCCTCATCAAGTTGTTTTTTCACTATCATATCAGACTTATGTACTGTATTTCTTGCAAAATTTACCTATTTCTCAACTTTTTTCATAACCACAGGGAGCTCTATGGTTCCTACTAACACATTGTCCTTCATGTTCATTGTCAAAGCACTCCTTATCCTTGTGTTTACCCTTTCATTAGCTACCCCTACATTTTTTAGTCTTAGAAAAGTTGACAACATTTGAATGTTTGTTTTCCTTCATCACATGCATAGGCTCCTTCTTACCACACATTATTACTTTAGCTTTACCTTTGGTATCTTCTACAAGAGGAGTCAACACAAAAGAATGACAATATTTAACTATTGTGTAAGTATTTTCCATGCCATCATTTAGGTGTGTGCAGGATCATCATGGAAAAAACAGGGCCTTAAGTGGCAAAAAAATCAAAAAAATCAGAGTTAGGAAATTTGACGTAAAAATTTGAATAAGTTATCTATATTATTTCAAAAGTATGTAAGAATATAATCAATATAAAATTGAATGTAGTTTCTAAACTACTAGGTTTTTTTAAATAAAAAAGAAATCTATTTGTTGAAAATTTGAAATTTCAATGCAATAGTACTTAAATTTTAGGGAAAAAATAAGTAGGTGTCTGTCCGACCACCCTAACCAAAATAAAATGATAATATTTTTTTTATAAGATTTTAGATATAAGTAGAGGACTCATGCAATGTGATGCATACTTTTTTGTAATTTCTTTCCATGTAAATAATTAATTATGAATTTTTTATTACAACTTTTAAAAAGTATAAAAACTCGTATGTCTGACCACCTTAACTTGGTCAAGACTTTATGAAATTCATGTTTTCATTTTTTAATCCTATATTATGTGAAGCATAGAATGTTACACATGTTTTGGATTCAAAAAATGTGATACCATTTGAAAGCTATAGATGTTTTTCAACAAGTCTATCAATCAGGACTTTAGTTGTAATTTGAATAGAAAATGAATAATAATTACTTATTAAATTCAAAGTAAAGCATAATTTATATTGGTGGAAATATGAGAATCTCCTTTAAAACCCCTTTTTGTTTCATCAATTTTGGGTAAAAAAAAGGTCGTCAGCCACATACCCATCATATTGCCACTTTTTGGCCCATCATGATCCTGCACATACCCATGCAATGCTCTCTTGTCATATTGCCAAGGTATACCTAATAAGAGATGGAAAAAGTCCATTGGAAGAACATCACACACAACACTATCATGATACCACCAATTTGAAATCCATTATAGCCTTTTCATTCACCGACAAATATTGATCATCATTTAACCATGAGATTTTATAGGGACATTCATGAGGAATTCTTTTCAAGCCTAATTTCTTTACTATTTCACATGACACCATATTCTCTGTTGAACCAGAATCAATGACCACTCTACATACCTTGTCCTTTCACTTACAATTAGTCTTGAAGATACTTTTCCTTTGCAAAGGTGCTTCCTCTTTTGCTGCCTTCAAGATTGTTTTTCTCACAATCAACATTTCCCCTACCTTAGGATCTGCATTCTTACTTGTGGAACAATTACTTTCACATTCCTCTTCCTAAATCAACTGTGCTCTCCTGTCAACCTTTTTGTTTCCACTATGTGAATTACCAACCCTCTCGGGATATTTCCATGAAGGATGGCCAAACTCATTACATGTGTAGCACCTTCCTACAAAATCAATAGTTCCCCTACCAATACCAAACCTTCCTCTACCTCTAAAACCAAAACCACCTCTAGAATCAACATTTTTTTCTTTACATTTATTTGATCCTTCTCGATCTTCACTTGGTTGCTTTGTTGTAGAAGGTGTTCCTCTTCCTCTTGCACTATGACCACCTCTGCCTCTAACTACTTTGTATTTCCTTCTCTTCACTTTCTTCTCCACCCTGATAGCCATTTGATAACAATCCTCTACACTCCTAGGGTTAGCCAAAACCAATTCATCCTATATATTAAGCCTCAAACCACCAATATATCTAGCAATTTTTTCATATTCACTCTCATGTTGACCAGATCTTAGACTCAATTTATAGAACTCCTCAGTATAAGACTTAATATCCATTTCTTTTTGTCTTAAGTTGTGCAATTTCTTAAACATTTGAACTTGGTGATCTTTGGGTAAGAATTTACCTTTGAGTTTTGATATGATATTGTCCCATGATGTGATCTTAGACATTCCTTGTTTCCTCCTCCTAGATTGAAAGTAATCCCGCCATACCAAAGCATGGCCCTACAACTTAGTTTCTGCAATCTTGACTCTTTGCTCTTATGGAACTTCATCACATTCAAAATGATTATCTAATGTATCAATCCAATCAAGTAGTTCTTCATCATTTAAACTACAACCATATTTAGGAACACCAAATTTTACCTTAGGCTTGTCACCCTTCACTACCATCAGCAACTTTACAATTCATTGATCATCTAGAGTAAGCTCTTCTTCCACATTTTCAAACTCCTCATTTTCCTCTTCTTTTGTCTCACTCTCTTTAGCATCCCTTCTTTTGTTCATCTCCAAGGCTATGATCCTTTCTTCCAACTCTTTGATTTCCTTAGTATGTCTTTCCTTCATCTCCTTCATCTCTTTAGCCATATATCATTCTTCTTTGGAGGCATCTTTGAAATCTCTTCAGTTCATCTTCAACCTACAAAATACAAACAAAATCTATTCCTAATTTTGATACCACTATGATGTAGAGTGGTAGGGGAAGCACCCAACTTCACACACTTGTTCAAATATACCCTACAATTGGACAATATGATCATACAACTTGAATCACACAACCAGACATTGCCACATAACTTGGGGATGATTTGGACACTCTTCATATGACAAAACATGAACACAACCAAAATTTTCTCATAGAAACTCTCATTCCTCCATTGCTGCCATACTATCCATGCATTCCTTCTAGCACTCAACAATAGGATAGTCATGATAAAATGTTGTTAAAGGAAAATAATAGAGAAATAAATCATGTTTTATATTTCTTACATAGACCCTTACAGATCCCCAAAAGCATAGGACCAAACACCAAGAGCAAGTGTATCAATTAACTAATTTACAAGCCACCAAAAGGCTTCATTTGACTTGTGCAAAGAAGGAATCAACTTGTCAAGTCACATCCCAACACCCCTAATGCATTTAAAATACTTCAATAGGTTTCCCAAGACCTTTTCCATGCTTTCCATCCATTATATTTACTCAAATACTCAAAAATTAACAAATAATGTATTCAAATGATCACATTTTGGATTGTACAAGGAAAAAACCAAACCTAGGGCATCACATAACTTTTGCAAACCTTCATTTTTCAATTTGAAAAAAATTGAAGCATGTAAAGGATTCCTAAATCTACCAATCCATCCAGTTTCATATTTTTCCCACGATGGAAATGTGAATTACATCCATTTTGGTGACCAAACCCTTGTTTTGCAAGGTTTGAGACCCACTTTCACTAAAATTGATGTAACTTAGTCAATACTTGATAAAAACAAGCCAAATCACCACCAAAAGAAATTATATTCTTCCCTCCTTCAAAACATGCCAATTGGGAGCCCGTACAATGATGTTCCAAACCGTACCAAGCATGGAAACAGTAAAAAATGCTAAAAAATAGAAAAAAAAAAAGAGAGTTTTTTTTAATTATATTTAATGCTTCAAAACTTCATCAACTCCCAACCTCAACCCAAGCAAGGATTTTAAAATATTCACCATCACTTCCAATGGCCCTCAACTGATTTCCAAGGAGGGAACCTATTGGGTAATGATAATTACATCATAAATGTCGAGTTTACTCTAAATTACATTATGAAAACTTTGCATTTTGAAGCAACCTTTCAATCCTAAATACCTAAGACCTTAAAAAGCATTCAAATGTCTTGTAATTAGCCTTATTACATTCTTAAGATCCCAACCCTTGCACATTTACATACAAATTCATGTTTTTTCCTTTAAAGGCTACAAATGAATGTTTTAGTCCAAGAGTGCATTTGTGTACATTGAGACTCAAAACTCAAAAAATCAACCTAGATCATAGTAAATGGTCTTGTTAGACCTTATTTAAAGAAAAACATACTAAAAATACCAACACTAACCCTACTAAACACCTATTTCCATCAAATAAGCAAAAATGGAGAATGAGGTGTAGGTGCTCCTACACCAAAATCATCCTTGGTCCTCAAGAAATGGAGTTCTAATCTTGATCTTTCCGATTCCATTTTTTAGAACATTCCTATTTGGGCTAGAATTCATGGTCTTCCTTTGGAATATTGGAATGAGGATATCTTTAGTGGCATTGCTAACTCTTTTGGGGAGCTTTTTTCAATAGATCCAATGACAACAGCAAGGAAAAGGATAGTATGTGCTAGAATCTGTGTGGGGGTGTCCCACAATGTTGACCTCCCATATTCTATTGATATCTAATCAAAGATGGGTACCTAGACTTAATCTATTGAGTTTGAAACAATCCCTTTTTCTTGTTTTAAATGTATAAAGTTTGGGCACTGGGCGAAGAAATGCCCACTCAATGTTAGCAAAGAGAAAGAGAAACCCCAACCCAAATCGAAGAATTTTTGTAAGAAGCCTGAAGGGGATGTTAAAGATATTTCCATTGGTGAGCTAGAGAGTAAGAAGTCTGAAGCTCTTGTGTTTGCACCAGAGAGTCTTATAAATCCAAGCATCTAGGAGCCCCAAAGAAATAAGCCAGAGATCAAGTCTAGAGGAAAGTATGATGGAAAGATTGGCATGTATGATAGTGGGAATGGCTTGGTGAACGAGGAATTTCCTCTTAGTAACCCAGAGAAATGCTCAGCTAGAAAGGAAGAAGGAGAGATACGCCTAGATGATATTCCTATTCAGGCCATGTCTGTATATTGGGATTCTTCTCTTACCCAATATTTATGGAGGAAATTCCCTTCCAGCCGGGAGTCACTTCAGATCCCATAAACTGTTATTTCTCAAGAATTTGTTAAGGATACCTTTGAGAACTTGAGTCAAACTTGGATGTTCCCAAGTGAGAATTTGACCCAGTTTAACAATGGGTTGATGGATACTATTCCCCTGGATAAAAGGGGTATTTTAGAGAAAGATTGGGAGTCAAGAAAAGAGATGGATAGACAGGAAAAAATGGACATACATAATGTCAACTAACATACTATTAAAAATAAGAATAAAAACAAACAAAATACCCCAAGTGGAGTCTCTACTAGAACCAGAGCTAAGGCAAACTGTGGAGCCACAAAGAGCAACCAAGCAAGAAGACCAACACAGTGGCTGAGAGAGCATGGTAGTTTTTAGGATATTGTGAATGGTATTTAGAATACCATTCCTAAGATTTGTAAACTCCAATCCCCTGATAAGATATGAATATTATGTCATGGAATGTAAGGGGCTTAAATATCCTCCATAAGCAGGGTGTGTTGCATAATTTTTTTAGGGAGCATAAGCCTGACATTTTACCAAGTCCAGGAAACCAAAATTCCAAAAGAAAATGTGTCCAATGGTTAAAATGTATAAGTATTGTGGATTCCATTATAATAGTTTTGAAGGTGCCTCAGGAGGAATTGTCACCTTTTGGAATCAGAGTATCATTAAAGGGGAACCTTTTCTTGAGAGCTTAAATCATGTGGCCACTAGATTTACCCATATTAGAGATAATTTTTTTTGGATTCAGTTGAAAATATCTTTTCTCCTAATGGTAAAGGGGCTAGAAAGTCCTTTTGGCTTGAGTTGTCTGCCTTTTGTAGGATATTCACTAATAAATCATGGGTTGTTATGGGGGATTGTAATACCCCTCTTCAAGAAAGCAAGAAGTATGGAGGATCCAAGGTTAATCTGGAAAGCAGAACTAACCTCTTGGACTTCATTAATAACTAGGCACTAATCGATTTGGATTTGCATGGAGCCACCTATACTTGGTCGAATCGTAGAGTTGGTAAGGATCTGATTCAAGTTAGATTAGATAAAAATTTAATTTTAGGTCAATGGTTTATAAAATATTTATGTTCTTTAAAGGCCCTGTCTAGGGTGGATTCTGATCATTTTTCAATTAGTTTTGTGGTGGACCCTATATTGGTCAAGAGGAAATTTCCCTTTTAGATTCGAGCGTATGTGGCTTTCACATCCTCAACTTTTTGATGAGGTTAGGATTTGATGGAATATCATGGTTTCCAGGACTACTTTGTTCAGGGTGGCTAAGAAACTGAGTGAAGTCAAATTCTAAATTACAAGGTGGAATAAAGAAATATTTGGAAATATTTTTGGTATCAAGTCTAAATTACAACTTGATTTGATGGAGATACAAGAAAAAATATAGTAGGAAGGATATATTGTGGAAAATAGGGTGAAATAAGATGAAATTCTTGTGAAGATGCATGATATAATAGCCAAAGAGAAGATTTTTTGGAGATAGAAGTCTAGGACTCTGTGGCTCACTGTTGGAGATAAAAACACTAGATATTTTAACTTGTCTACTTCAAAACATAGGGTTGCGAATAGAATTTCTCACATTGATTACAATGGTAGTCATTTTGAGAAGGATGAAGACATTAGAAGACAAGTTGTCCTTTTCTTCAATAATCTCCTTTTAACGAATAATGGAGTCAATAATGAAGAGCAAGATTACCTCTTAGAGGCCATTCCTAAACTTGTTAGGGAAGATAATAACAAAATGCTTGTTGTTATACCTTCAAGGGAAGAAATCAAAAGATTGGTCTTCTCTTTTGAAGGGAACAACGCCCCTGGCCCTGACGGGTTTCCTATGTTCTTTTAGTGGTTTTGGGTGATTATTGAAGATGATGTGGTGAATGCAATTAAAGAGTTCTTTGGCTCAAGGAGTCTCCTAAAGGAACTTAATGCCACTTTCCTAGTTCTAATTCATAAGAAACTAGGATCTATAGAGTTTGAAGCATTCAGGCCTATAAGTCTTTGCAATTCCTTCTATAAAATTATTTCTAAGGTGTTGACTTCTAGGCTTCTCATTATTCTACCCTCCCTAATTTCCCCTCAGTAGAATGGCTTTGTCCCTAGTAGGTATATCGTTGAATTTGTTATTTCTATCCATGAGAATATTCACTCACTTATGGAATCTAAAAATGAAGGCTTTCTCCTAAAAGTAGATATTTCAAAAGCTTATGATCGAGTGGATTGAGACTTTTTACTCAAAATCATGAGGACATTTGGTTTCAACAATAGAGTCCTTCAGATGGTTGGTTAGCTCATCTCTACTGCTTCCATTTCTATAATGGTGAATGAGGCTCCCTCGTGGTTCTTTAAGAACTCGAGAGGATTAAGAAAAGGTGATCCTCTTTCCCCTATATTATTTACTATTTTGGCAGAATGCCTTGGGAGAAACTTGAAAATATTGGTTTATTAGGGAACTTTAGCTAGTCAAAGGCCCTCCTCCAGTAATCTAATTTTTTTCCCACCAACAGTTCATTGATGACACCATGCTAATGGGGAGATCAATTGTGACTGAAGCTAGGAATTTGAATTTTTTTTTGGATGAGTATGGGAGAACTTTTGGTCAGATGATTAATATACAAAAAAGCTCTATCTTCTTCTTCAACACTCTTGAACCTAGTAAGAATAAGATTGCTAGAATTATTGGGTGCAGAAGTGAGTCCTTGCCTTCTATTTATCTTGGCTTGCCTTTGTGCCTCAAGCCCCCTGAATCCTTTTGGAGTTCATTGGTGGATAGGTTAAAAAAAGGGCTTGCTGGATGGAAAGGAGGTCTTCTCAATCAGGTAGGTAAAATCTAGCTATTCAAAGCCACTCTTCAAAACCTTCTAATATATGCTTTAAGTCTTTTCAATATCGCTGCCAAATTTGTGGATGCTACTGAAAAAATCCAAAAATGATTTCTCTAGTCGGATGTTGAAGAAAGAAAAAGAATGCCTCTCATTGGTTGGGACTTTATTTGTAGACCTAAAAAACTAGGAGGCCTAGGCATAAGAAAGATGAGGATGATGAATAGGACACTCCTTACTAAGAAAATTTGGTGATTTTTCTCATCTAATGGAGAATGGAATAATATTTTAAAGAGAAAATACATGGCTAATACTAGATCTCTTAAGGCTCTACTAGATTCTTTAACTTACCCCATAGATTGGGCTGCTGGAATGATATAATTAGAGGGAGAAATATTATTGATTTAGGAGTTGGGTGGAGCATAAGAAGTGGTAATCAAGCTAAATTCTGGGAAGATAGATGGTTATTGAAGGGTCCTCTAATTGTCGATGAATGGTTTAATAGGTGGGTTGATACCTGCAAAGCAAATTTTGGGTTTGATGTCAAGGATTATTGGAGAAATGGGGGTTGGGTGAATTTTCTCTAGTTTAGCCCAAATCTTGTCCCAATTCAATTTTCCTTGATGGCTATCTAGATGAGGCTGAATCAATAGGAGGATCTTTTAGTTTGGGCTGCTAACCCTTCGGGCAGCTACTCTGTCTCTTCGGTTGTCTCTTTTTTGTCCCTTTCTCAGGCCTCTTCTCCATTTTGGGATAAAGCTTGGATTAAACGTCTGAATCCCAAAGTTAACATATTTTTTTGGATCCTTCTTCAAAATAAAGTCCTCACTATTAAGAATCTCTACAAGCATGGTATCCAAATCCCAAACCAATTCTATATGTGCAAAGAAGAGGTGGAAACTACTAACCACTTGTTTCTTGATTGTTCATATATGGTGACTATTTGGGGTAGGTTTATGAATCTCTAGAATTTAATGTGGATTTTTCCAAGCTCCATCAAAGACTCTTTTATCCAGTAGAATGATCCTTCTATGAATCCTTCTATTCAAAGATTATGGGCTTTTACTTTCCCTCATATAGCTTGGGGTGTGTGGAAGGAACATAATAATAGGATCTTCAGGGAAAAGGAAACATTGAAAAACACTGTGTATGAGAAGACTTTCAGATTAATTGTGGAAAACTTCAATATCATCCCTCATCAAGAGAATATGATGGAGACTATGGTTTGTTCAACCTATGATCTAAAGATGGCTAAGGATTGGAAAATTAAAAGTGATGTATCCAAGCCTTCAAAACCTCCCAAAAAGGATTGTGAAGGAGTGTGATGGTGTCATCTTCCTAAAGGATGGATAAAAGATAATTTTGATGGGGCAGCTAAGGGTAACTCGGGTTTGGTTGGAAGTGGGGGAGTGATAAGGGACTATAATGGTAATTTTGTTGCAGTTGTGGCCATCTCCTTAAGCATCCAATGTAACCATGTTGCCGAAGCCATTGGCACTTTTCAGATTATTGACCTAGCTAGTAGAATGAATGTTAAAAATATTTGGTTCTAAAGACGGTGATTCTAAGAACATCATTGAATGCATCCTTGGAAAATCCCCTCCCTCATGGACCATTAAATATTGGATTGAATGATAACCTCATCAGGGAGGTCACTGGTCTCCTGATCGAGGGGATGAATTTTTTATACGATATAAAATTTTCTGATGAGGCCGTTATTAGGTTTCCCAAAAAAGATAAGGAAAAGAGAGAGATGATTAAAATATCTTGTAGCTACTTTGAAATTAACACTATTAAGGCTCTATGGAGGAAGGTGCTCAGGATTATAATGGAATACATCACGTTGGATGGTAGATTTACCAGAGTTTACGACTACCATTTTGTCCTCCTCAATCATTTTTGCCATAAGGTAAGGGTTTCCTTCCCTCACTATCTGTATTGATCCTTGAGTAATAGCATGTAATATCATAGAAATAACCCTAGGAAGTATCTAGTCATGCATACTAGACTCATTCAACTTATTTATGAACATTTTAAAAATATGTCAGCTTTCTCTAACCCTGTCTCGACTTCGGCCTCTAAAGACTATGATACTAAGAACAACATGTCAGAGGAAAAGGATAACTTGGACCTTGAATTCGATTTAGGAGGACCCTCCCTCGCCCAAAAAGTCGAGTAAGAAAATCCATCCGAGTAAGCCCTTGATTAAAAAAGATAGCTCTATGAAAACCCTTGATGTCTCTGCTAAAAAAGAGAGACTTAAGATTAAGGACCCCCCTGCTAAAAAAGTGGTTTCTTAATCTAAGGAATCCTTCGAGAATAAAATTTAAACCCCTAAAGGGTATGTGCAGGATCATGATGGGCCAAAAAGTGGCAATATGATGGGTATTTGTAGGGTATGTGGTTGATGACTTTTTTTTTAACCCAAAACTGATGAAATGAAAAGGGTTTTTAAAGGGGATTCTTAGCTTTCCACCAATATAAATAATGCTTTACTTTGAATTTAATAAATAATTATTATTCATTTTCTATTTGAATTATGACTAAAGTCCTGATTGATAGGCTGATTGAAAAACATCTATAGCTTTCAAATGGTATCACATTTTTTGAACCCAAAACATGCATCACATTCTATGCTTCACATACTATAGGATTAAAAAAAAAAAGAATTTCATGAATTTTTGACCAAGTTAAGGTGGTCAAACATACAAGCTTTTATATTTCTTAAAAATTGTAATTAAAAATTCATGATTAATTATTTACTTGGAAAAAAATTACAAAAAAATGTGCATCACATTCACACGAGTCCTCTACTTATTTCTAAAATCTTATAAAAAATATTATCATTTTATTGTGGTTAGGGTGGTCAGACAGACACCTACTTCTTATTTTTTCCCTGAAACTTAAGTACTACTGCATTGAAATTTCAAAATTTCACCAAATATATTTCCTTTTTAAAAAATAAACCTAGTAGTTTAGAAACTAAATTCAATTTTCTATATATTTTATTCTTACATATTTTTTAAATAATATACATAACTTATTTAAATTTTTACGTCAACTTGCCTAACTCTAATTTTTCTGAATTTTTTGCCACTTAAGGGCCTATTTTTTCCATGATGATCCTACACATACCCTAAAGCTAGTGAGGATTCCTACTCCTCTTACACTACTACAGATAGAGATGATAGACCCAGATTTTCTAGAAACCTTAACCCTAAAGACCACTACTTTAAGCATGACCAAGAGTTTCCTGATAATATTTTAGCAATTGCTATAAATGGGGTAGTTGATTATTTCAAGATTATGAAGTGGGTCTCTCACGAGATAAAGGACCTTAGCTTAAAAAACAAGGCTCTTACTATTAAAGTGGAAGAATTGCAAGCTAAAGGTGCTACCCACAATTCTATTGAGGCTATGTACCAAGGATAATTTAAGGGAGATGGTTGAGTGCCTTCAACGAAATATTGAGCTCATAGACAAGATTAAGAAAGATAATGAGGTTAAGATTAAGTTCCTATAGGGAGAAATTAGAAAAATTAGGGACACCATTAAAACTATCCTGGAGCAGAACCACAAAATTTCCAATCACAACACAACTGTTATGAGCTCATTATGTTTGAGAAAATGGAAAACTTCTGGGAGGGTTCTCTAGTGGTGGATTTGGACGTGGACAAGGAGAAAAATAGGACTGAAGATGCTGGCATCTTGAAGAGGATGAGAGCTCACCTAAAGAGAAAGGTTGATACTATGCGGGCTAGGAGATTTAGGCTCTTAAAAAGAGCACCCAGGATATGTGCAACCTTAAAGCTAAGGTTGTTGATACTTTAAATTTCTAAGGTTAGTCTTGGTTTTGTGCTAGCCTATGTTGGATTTGGGCTTGTGGATGTGGTCTCCTCTAGTCTTTATGTCTTGCAGTCATCATATTTTTTTGGGTTTTGTAATGCTTTATCTTTATTTTACTTGTAAACTATGTGGTTTTGAAGCCCTATAAAACCCATTTTTTCCTTTATCAAAAACTCTACCCTTATATGTTGAAATTTCCTTTGGATGGATTTTTCCCTATACCTATATTTTCAATCCATTATTTATCCAAACAAGCATAGAAATTTAGTGCATTGATAAATAGTTTCACACCAACGCTCAATCCATGAATCCTCTTCATAGAGTTTGGATATAGAATTCTAGATCCCTATTAGGATGGTCATACAAATAAAATTATTTAAGTGAAAATTTGGGTTAAAAAGGGAGTGGAGAGGCAATATTATTCTTTTGATACATAAATATGGTGAAAAAGATAACAAAATGGAATAGTAGAGAAGTCCACTAGAAAACATGTGCCAAAAGAAAATACATATAACTTATCCAAGTTGCTTAATTCCCTATCACCTCCTATTCTCATATTAAACAATATATATATCAATTAACAATCTTGCAAAATATTTGCGTATGGGAGAGGAATTAATTAACAATGTATTTTGGATCCTTTAGGGAAGGCTACATATGATTGTATCACCACTAACTATGTAGCCTCGTCTTTCGCGAGATTAGAGTTATGAGAAGGTACATAATATTCTCTCTAGAGTGGTATTTGAATGTGAACACAACCTTTCTAAGTCATTTTTGGGTGTGATGCTTCTGTAAGATGAGGAAATAAAATTGGACGCTTCTTCCTTGTCTAGATTGAAATACCCACATGAGGGAAAATTTTGTGGGAATTTTTTTTTATTAATTGAATAAAGTAAAATAATAAAAATATATAGAAGATAAATGAGATGACAATTCAATTATTATCATGAAATGGGTATGTGCAAGATCATCATGGAAAAAATAGGCCCTTAAGTGGCAAAAAATTTAGAATAGAATCTATAGAAAATTGAATGTAGTTTCTAAACTACTAGTTTTGTTTAAATATATATATATATATATATATATATATATATATATTTGGTGAAAATTTGAAATTTCAATGCAATAGTACTTAAATTTCAAGGAAAAATAAGAAGTAGGTGTCTGTCTGACCACCCTAACCACAATAAAATGATAATATTTTTTTTATAATATATTAGATAGAAGTAGAGGACTCATGTCCTGATGTGATGCATTTTTTTTGTAATTTTTTTTCCAAGTAATTAATTATGATTTTTTTATTACAAATTTAAAAAATTATAAAGACTCATATGTCTGACAACCTTAACCTAGTCAAAAATTCATGAAATTCTTTTTTTCTTTTTTTAATCCTATATTATGTGAAGCATAGAATGCGACACATGTTTTGGATTAAAAAAATGTGATACCATTTGAAAGCTATAGATGTTTTTTAATCAGCCTATCAATCAGGACTTTAGTTGTAATTCAAATAGAAAATGAATAATAATTACTTATTAAATTCAAAGTATTTAGCATAATTTATATTGGTGGAAAGCTAAAAATGTCCTTTAAAAACCCTTTTTATTTCATCAATTTTGGGTATAAAAAAAGTCATTAGCTACATACCCATCATATTGCCACTTTTTGGCCTATCACGATCCTGCACATACCCAAATATTTCTTTAAAATACATGTCGTATTTATATCTTTAGTGATTCTTAAGTTTAAGAATGAGAATGTTTTATATTATTTCTGATGTGTGCTCAGTCTATTTGGTTATTACAACATGGAAAATAATTTCTCAATTCAAACTTTCTCACCTTCTATCATGTTTGATTCAAAGAACTCATTACCACACATATAGAGAACCCTTGTAATGATAATTGTACAACTAGTCAAATGATATTGAACCTTCCCTCATGAATCTTATTTGAAACCAATCTCAAAATATTCTAGTCCATACAATATCAAAAAATGTTCTAAAACATGAAAGGGATGCTTACACATTATATTGTGCCAATAAGGAGGACCCACAAGGTAGATGCCATATTCACTAAGATCTTGTTGTGAAATTTAGTTTGGCTCTAGCGAAGAACCTCTTCATGACCCATAATATTTGAGAATTCTTCAATTGTTACAACAAAAATTGAATGGTTGTTGCATGGTGAGATTTTTCTCTCTAGAACTTAAATTGTATTGAACTGATGATTGGGAAAGAAAAAGCCTTTTTGGTGGGAACTATCCTTTTCAATGAGTATTTGATGACTAAAAAGTACTAAAATTATACAAAACAAAAAAAAATTGAAATAAAATATTTTTGGGTGATCCAACAATGTACAATGCCTTATGCACTTCTACATTAGACCTCCTATGTAATATTATCTTGATCATGTTGCTCAAATTTAATTCTAGGTGAGAGAGCTTGTGGTGGCCACCCCATCCTTAGAAAGCCATGGATTATTCTCAATTCTCCTTCCCTTCCATCAAATAAAATACTGTTGTATTTATCTTACCAATTATTTTTCTCAACCACGTATCTAGAATCTACTCTATCACTTCCCTTATATTTTTAAAAATAAATTCTTTCTAATATAATTCATGTGGTGAGGTTTTATCCTTCACTATATCTTTGGATCCAATATATTCTTATAGATTATATTTTCACATCATTTTGTAATTAAATTTCATATGAATTATTTGAAATCTTATCCAACACTCTACAAGGTCTAGTTTTCCTTGGATTCACCTTATCATACACCCTCCTAGGAATCTTTCCTTCATTAGGTGTGAAATGAATAACTCACCCTCTATGCAAGTCTTCTCTCATTGGTGCTCATCCACAACTACATTTTTTTTTTTCACTCTTCTCCATTTTTTAACTTACTTCTACATGTACCTCATGTGTGTGTCATGCAAAATATTCCACATAGACATTGACATACTCTCCATTTGGTACATTCATCACATTCCTATCATCATATTATAATCCTTCTTATTTTAATATGTTTTCTTCCACCATATTTTTGGGATGATACAAGATATTGAGATAACTTCCACAATGAAGTCTCTTGTATTTTGTTGACACCAAAAAAACTTTTACTATTCTACTGTGTTCATTCTTCTAATGTTTATATATTTTTATCATGTTGAAGTATATGCAAGTATGGTAGCCTAACACAATGGGTTTTTAGTTTTATATTTTTTGAGACTATTTCCATGTAGGGTTTTGTGCCATGATGTATTCATTTCTCATGTTCTTAGTTTGAGGGAAAAATTTCCCCACTTAAAGAATTTTATATCCTATATAATATCTTATTCACATATATGAAATTTACTTCTATTATTTTTGTTTCTATACTTCAGCATAATATATCACCTAGGGTCATCAACTTGATAATGTGATGGATAAAAGTAGCAAATAATTTTTTTATATCCTCACAATTTCATGCTACATTTGAACATTCTTTATCATCTTATCGCTTATAATGTTTCAAGGATCACTTGGCCATTTCTTTAGCTAATGTTTTATCACCAACTTACCTATTTTTTACATGAAAATAATTTTCCACTCACTAATGTGACAATGCATGTTTGATTTTTGAGTAATTTTTCTAAGACACCAAAATAATGCATAGATGTTCTTGTGTGTGCTAGTGTCCTATGAATTTCAAAATATTTAAGTATTATTGTTTCACAAAATCCTATTTTCACTAGTAGTAATACTCAGTATTGTAGATAAATACCTCACACATTGAAAGTGATGACCTTGAGCTTCTACTTATTTTAGATTACAATAATCGAGTAGCCCCCCTATAAGCTATGGTGCGCCTAGTAAAAAAATTTCATGTCACTGGTGATGCTAGCATGACACACCCTAAGGTACCACAAGGAGAGGAGGAGAATAGACCTCATGACCTCTTTCCTACAACATGATGCTTTAGCTAATCGAGCCAAGTCCCCCACCCTAGTTGGGCTTCTACTTTCCATTATATTATACAAAACACATTTTTAAAATACATGATGAGTTATTTTTGTCACTTTTTTCCTCCCCTTTTTGTTTTCCTATTTATGATAACCAATTTGAGATATTTAGCATGGGTCATCATGTCAACTATGCCTATGGATTTTCAGTTACATTCCTTTTCTTTTTTTTTTCAAAGTTATTTATTGATATCTCTTTCCTTTTAGTATCCTATCAAACTTCAACCTCCATATATACCTCTAGACAATGGTAATTAAAAAGCCTGTGTGGATGATTCTAGGATTTTCCTATTGAGCCTCTATATGTTTTTGGTAGGAGGAAACCATTCCAAATATTTGTGCATCACCATTTTTTTTCATTCTTCTCTTTTTTATCTTGGAAGATTCATCAAGTATGATTATATTTTTATGCATAGGTATTTAGTATTCAATTGGATCAATACTCTAAAATTAGTTTAGAGAGGGAATCAACCTTCATCTAGAGATTCGATTTCATTTCTCAATTTCCCACACATTGAAACCACTTCAGTGATTCCATTAACTAGTTGAATTCATCATTCAACAAAGGATACATGTTCAAATTGAAAAAAAAAATGGGACACTCAATGGGGCCAAGTGTCATGAGCTTTACATCATCCGTTAAAGGATTTTGGTGTGTTCTTCAATGCATATTTCCTTCGAGGACAATATCTTAAACACTATAGAAACTCTTATATTCAAATATTCTATTTTAGGTCTAATCGATGTTCTTAAGCCTATTAAATGGTGACTATGTTAGTATGTAGTCATATCTTAGTTGACCATATTTGATTGCTCTATTTTTTAAAGAATTTTTAAAGGAATTCTTAGCTCCTTTGATACTTTAATAATATCAACATATTATAGGGATAAATTATTTTTCCCTTTTTTCAATGAGAAGATATTTTTTTTCCTCCCAATCATCTATATCAAAGTGGGAATGCTACTAGTTTGATGACAAATAGCCTTTCTTGTAATCCCTGTCGTGCAAACCCAAAAGGACAAAACATTGAACACATTTTTTTGTAATAATACAAACTAAACATGTAACAAAACATTAAAACATATTTACATTGCACATTAACATCATAACGTCAAGTCCTCTTGGGCACACGAGGTCACATCGCATAAAAAACACATGATGAAAGATTACACATAAGCTAAAAACCTAAATAATCTAACATCCATCATAACCATTACAATATCCATTCTCAAAAGATAACATACATATATCCATATGCATAAGTATAATTGCATCACGTGATACAACCATAATAAAAACTCATTAAATGAATGGTTACAAGAGTGTGTTTACAATACATCACCATTTATTACATTACATGATCTCAACAAATGGAATACAATAAATCCTCCCATACATGTGGGATAAATACATAGTACAAATAATGTCTGAAACACAAGATGAATATCAGGTACAAGCTCCAACTAAAGAATGTTGAGAAGAACAAACATTGATGGGGAACCCAACAAGTGTGGAGCAAGTTCCACCTGACCACGTGGGTTTTAGAAAAACCCACCCCCCATGCTCAGAGGTGAAAAGGAAGTAACCACGACCATGAATGGCATAAGACAACTCCAATAAAGAATAATATAGTACAATAACTCCAAATGCAACATCAAAGGACACATTGATCATAAATGACAACAACAAGGGACCACTCATAATAACCAAAGAGCCATAAAACATATTATAAATAAACTAAGGCAATAACCAATAATCCACATGCCAAATAAACCAAAGAGACAATCATAATACACTCACTTCAAGAGGAAACCAAGAAAACAAGGCATAAGGGCATCTAGTGGAGAGTGTCATCGCATACCCTACACGGGTTATCTTGGCCCCTCCTCCAACATGAGATGCTGACCCCCATCTATGGTTATCTTGGCCCTTCCTCTTGCATGAAGCTCAACCCCATAGGGTGACTCATGTGGAGCCGTTAACCTCTCTTGAGGATGAGGTTACAACTTTGCCGACCATGGCCTTCTCAGTCTACCATTAGTCTATGATAGCCCTAATGCATAGAAGAGGTATCCAAGATTATCTTATTGTTTTATTACTACCCATCCCCCTAAGTTCTATTATTAGGTTTTCACTTGTTAAACTACTCTTACGTGCGTTATACTAAATTCTTCCTCCTTTTGAGGTGCTGGCCCCCACAAAGAGCCACTCTCCCTGAGACCCCAAACATAACAAAATCAAGCAAGGTTTGTACCATAGAAACAAAGCATTAAAACTCAATCACTGACATGTAAGGCATTACCCATCCCACTAAAACACATACTAAAAGTCTCCACAAAATCTCATACAACCCTTTCACAACAATGATACAAAATAACATGCTATAACAAGAGCACAAAGAATGAGGATAAATATCCAACAATAAAATCACACCTCTAGATTACTAATGATCACAACATCCAAAGTCAGGTTTCTACGCCAAATTGGGTTCCCACATCAATACACTAAAGAAATAAAATAGCAATATTTAAAGGAAATAATCAAATCAATTTTACTAGTTTCCACAACTTGATTTATTTCATTCACAATTACTCGATGTAATTTATTTCCTTAAATTAATATCATCACAGCCATAATATCATTATGCTATTTTATTTTCTATATATGTATATATATATTATATATATATATATATATATTATATATATATATATATTATATATATATATATATATTATATATATATATATATTATATATATATATTATATATATATATATATATATATATATAATTTAACAAATTTTAATTATTCTATTCAAATTTTCTTTTATTTAAAAACAATATATATATATACATATATATTAATATTCATTAAAAAAATAACAATTTTAAATAGTACTACAGCCCCCACTAAAGCATAGTCGCAGCCCATAGGACTACGCACGATAGTCCATGTGACTGTTGTCTGCATTGTTGCATACAGCAGTCCATGGACTGCTGTACCAATCCATTGACAACATAGGGGAGAGGAGAGGGGTAAGGTTGCGCCATCCCTCCCTTCGCCAAATAAACCTTTTTATATATTATATTTTATTTTGCTTATTTATTTTATTTCGTATTTTGTATTTCATTTAATATACAAAAAAATAATATGGGGTCCCTACACATGTACGACCACGTGTTTGGCCCAGAATGAATTCAAACACAATTTTATTAAAAATAGAAAATATGAATATATATATATATATGTATGTATGTATGTATATATATATTTATCAAGATCAATTTCTGTAGGGAAAATTAATTATCTAAACATATATATATATATATGGATATATATTTTTTATTAAAAAACAACCTTTTCACATAGAGGGGAAATAAATTTTCCAAAATCAAAATTACAGACACACTAATCATTTTCACAGGCTCAAACAATAAATTTCTCCAAAGCCAAATTGTAAAACACATAACATTTTCAGAAAACCAGTTTAATTTCTTCCATTTGCTTGCAAACCATAATGATTTCTAAAAACCTCATAAAAATTGTTTCTTTCACAGATAACATATTTGTTTATTTTTATTTTTCTATTGAATCATAAAACTAAAGAATAAGAAAATGGAACCTCGAGTCCTGCACTATTGAAAATTTGATGAAGCTTTGCTTGATCCAGATAGCCTTTTCGAAGAGCTTCCTTCAGAACTTCTTCACTCAATTTCCTTGACCAATCTTCTAATCTACAATTTACTTCAGAAGAACCTTTTTTGTAATAGAACAATGAAAAGCTAAAATAATTTACTACCAAAGAAGAACCCCAGAGAATCCAATTCTCAAAAATCAATATTTGGTGTAACTTCTGTAAATTTTTCTCGTGAATGAATAACTCACCAATTTGTTATTAAATAAAAATATATGTCTTGTTTTTTGAAAGATCCAAAAATACAAATTACAAGAAATTTTCTAATTTTATTCCCAGCTTTGCATCCAAAACTCAACACTCATTGGTCCTTTTTATCTTTTCTTTCTTTTATTGATTTTCTTCCCCTTTCACAACACTTTTGTTTTAATAATGATTTTGCAAGCTTTACTTGTAATTCACACACTTTAATATCTTTAATTAATTTATTTCATAATTATCCTCAACATGCTTATTTAATTAAATTATCAAAACACTAATTTTAAATAATTTAATTTACACTTTGAAGTAATTCACATGACTTTAATATTTTAATACAAATTATTCCAACCATTAATTAACATCATTCAATTATTTAAATTACATAATAGAAAACAACAATGTAAAATAAATACCAAAGGTACACTTGCACAAGCTACTAAAATAAAATGCAAAAATGACAAAAGTCAAAGACACACAATACCACAAGACATGACAGTTTGACAAACATGGGACGAGGTTACTTCCTTGTCATCTTTGTTTCAACTTAATGTGCATTGGGTAATTTGATGCTCGCCCTATCCTGCCAAAGCAGGTGAAATCGAGACTCTATACTTGCAATTCCAGCATACATACAGGGTCGTGTACATGTATATATATAATCAAAACATCACATTGTGAGAAGGAATTGCAGCATAGTAGGGCACTCACAAATGAGTGTTGCTACACTGTCCTCTCACCAAAACTATTCTAACAATTACAACATTAAATATAAAGGAACAATTCTAACTAACTAATCACATCATAAACTAATTACTAAACCATTGCATCACAATGTATTACTGAAATCAAATTAAACATCACCAACCAAATGTAACCATAATGTCATATCAATTATCCATGTCATCAAATGAAGTAGCATAATCATCATTCAATCTAAACTAACCAATCCCACAAACCAACTAATAAATAGTGCTATCACAGTCTCAAAGTATCAAACAAAAGCATAGAAAAATAGCAAGTCCAAACATCAACATGAGGGGTATTACATCCTCCCCCCCATGAATTTGGCTTACTCTTGGAAGCCAGTAAATAAGTAAGGGTAGGATTCCCTAATACGAGACGCATCCTTCCATGTCATTGAAGTCTCATCATTGGGGTCCCACTAGACCTGCACCTAGTGAATATCCTGCCTTTGAGAGTGAGTCTCCTGTGCTACAACATGGCCATGGGCTCTAGAGCTAGATGCCCATCCTCAACCTATAGAGCATTCCAATCAAGTATGTGAGTAACATCAAGAAAATATGGTCTAAGGAATGAAACATGAAAAACATCGTGAATCCGTGACAGAACAGGGTGGCAAGGCTAGGCGATAGGCAATAGGACCAATTCGTTCTAACACCTCAAATGACCCAACAAAGCGAGGTGCAAGTTTAAAACCGTTTCCATAATGAATAGGGCTCTTCCATGGACAAACTTGTAGAAATACTCAACCACCAATTGAAAATTGTCGATCAACTCTGTGTGCATCAGCATACTTGTTCTACCTGTCTTGACCCACTACAAGATGCTCTAGGATGTGAGTTACCTACCTCTCTATATCTCGAAACATTTTGGGTCTAAGAGGAACCATGTCCTCTAATTGATCCCAACTGAAAGGGTTATGACAAGGACAACCATATAAAGCCTGAAATGGAGCCATGCCAATTGAACTATGATAACCATTGTTATATGAAAAATTGACCAAGTGCAAATAATCTTTCCAATGAGATTGTTGTTCCATGACATACATGCGGAGCACATCCTCAAGCAACTGATTGACTCTCTCAGTCTGACCATCTGTCTCAGGATGGTAGGCAGAACTAAATTTCAACTTAGTCCCTAAGGACTGCTACAAAGATTTCCATAACATAGATGTGAATACTGGATCTCTGTCATAAATGATTCTTCACAGTATCCCATGCAATTGAACAATGTCTTCCATGAACACTATGGCCACCACAAAAGCAGTGTAGGAAGATCAGATAGGGAAGAAATGGGCTACTTTGGTCAACCTATCAATAGTGACCATGATAGTGTCATGTCACCTAGAAGACATAGGCAAGCCAACAATGAAATCCATAGAGACAATGTCCCACTTCCATTCTAGAACAAGATGAGGCTGCAACAAACTTGATGAATGATGATGCTCAGCCTTAACCCTTTGACATTCTAAATACCTAGCCACAAAATCAATGATTTCATGCTTCAATCTTGCCCAAAAATATAGTGAGTGAAGATCTGTATACATTTTCTTAACTCCAAGATGTGCTGAATAAGGAGCCCGATGAGCTTCAGTCAAGATTAGGGTGCAAAGACCCTCTGTAGGAGGTACATACATTCTTCTTGCATAGCGCAAAACACCATCCAAGTCCAAAGAGTAACCAACAAATTTACCTTCCAACACTCTGCCCGACTCAATCTTCGATTTCACCACTTGATACCAATTATCTAAAGAAAGAGTTGCGAGGATTTGATTCCTCAAATCAACCTCAAGAGCCACAATAGAAATCTCATGCTTGCATCGACTCAATGCATCTGCCACCACATTCTCTTTGCCCTGGATATATTTTACTTCAAAATCATATTCTCACAAGAATTCCATCCACCTTCTTTGTCGTGCATTTAGGTCCAGCTACATGAAGATATATTGCATACTATGGTGATCTGTATGCAACTCAAATTGATGCCCTAGGAGGAATTGTTGCCATCTTACCAAAGCATGCACAACTAGAGCCAACTAAAGATCATGTGTGGGGTAGTTTAGTTCATGATCCTTAAGTTTTTGAGATTCATAAGAAATCACTCACCCTTCTTGCATCAACATGGCCCCTAAGCCTTCCAAAGAAGCATCTGTACAAACAACAAAGTTACTTGTCGGATCCGGTACTACTAAGATTGGTGCACTAGTCAGTTTTTCCTTAAGTGTTTGAAATGCTAATTGACATTGATCTGACCAAAGAAATTTCTTTCCCTTCCTCTGCAGAGAGGTGATAGGATGTGCAATCCTTGAAAACCCTTGGATGAACCGCCAATAATAGCCTACAAGTCCCATGAAACTACAAATTTCTAAGACATTTGTGGGTGCAGGCCAATCCACAATAGCCTGAATCTTTGCAGGATCAACATAAATTCCCTCACCTAAAATCACATGGCCTGAATATTGAACTTAAGTCTTATAAAATTCACACTTTTCTAGATTGACAAAATAACTGATTGTCCCTTAAGCACTGTAACACCTGTTTTAGATGTTCCTCATGTTCTTCCATAGACTTGGAATAGATCAGAATTCCATCAAGAAACACAAGGATGAATCTATCCAAGTATGTTCAGAACACTCCATTCATTAAGCTCATGAAGATTGAAGGTGCATTTGTTAACCTGAACGACATCACTGTGAACTCGTAATGTCTATATCGAGTGCAAAATGCTGTTTTGTGAATATTTGTATCCGCAATCCGCAACTGATGATATCCCGATTTGAGGTCAATCTTAGAAAATAGCTTTTCCCCTTTTATCTAATCAAAAAGATCATCAATTCTGGGTAAAGTATATTGGTTCTTCATCGTTACTTTGTTCAACTACCTATAATCAATACACAAGTGAAGAGAACCATCCTTCTTCTTTACAAATATCACAAGTGCTCCCTAAGGGGAAACAATCAGGCAGATAAACCCCTTAGCCAACAACTCTTCCAATTGTAGATGAAGTTCCTAAAGTTCTTGAATAGTCATTTGATATGTAGCTCAAGATATCGGCTCAGCTCCAAGTACCAAATCAATCCTGAAATCTATATCTCGTTTTGGTGGCATACTAGGTATCTCTTCCAAAAACAAATGAGAAAACTCTATAAGGAGAGGGTAATCATCTAATGAAACCCCTCAACTATCCTCTAACTCCAGATCACTCATAGACACTGCAAAAAGCTAACAACCTTGTTGGAAGTACCTTTTAAGTTGCACGGAAGATATCATTCGCAAACAAATGGGCTTTTGAATGCCCACGATCTCCACCTCCTTTCCAGAATCATCAATGCACCGTACTAATTTATGGTGATAGTCAATTATAGCACAGTGTGCACTCAACCAATCCATGCCTAAGATGACATCATAAGAGCCGAGTGGTAGGATTCTGAGGTCCAGTTTAGTTGTCAATGCTCCTATATTCATACTACAACCCTATACAAGCTTCTCTACAACAACCTTTGACCCAGAGGCCAATTCAAATTGCCATTTTATGCCTTGACGAGATGCCACCAATCTACATTGCTCAACTATTGAAGGAGATATGAAAGAATCAAATGCACCAGAATCAAAGAGTATAGAAATGCTAGTGTTTTTCAACACACCTAATGTCTTAATGGAAGTGCTCTAGTGATCTGACTGTCGATTATCCACTATTGCAAAGACATGATGAGCTCTCCCTACGTTGCCCATTGTTGGCTTTGACCTAGCTAGCCTCTGATTAAATCCTGAGGTGTTCTTTTGTGGACACAATCTAGCAATATGTCCTTGCTACACACGAGTAGCATCCAATACCTCTACCAAATCCTCTGCTCCTTGATGGAGCATTTGATTGTTGAAAGCTTCCTCAACTCAGCGTTGATTGAAAACTAGGTGCAGGTTGCTCAAAATGCTCCTGATGAGCCCAGTTCCTATTTTGATCCCTATGAAACTGAGAATTACCACCCTCCTAAGATTGAGATTTCTTCTACTTCAGCTATGACTGTTGCTGTTGTTGATGTTGTTGACCCCCTTAAGAGGGTGTAAACATATTCCTAGAAGATCTTGTAGCCTATGATTGACCTCAATAAGTGCTAAAACCAGGTGTAGGTGCACTGCTAATTTGTACTCCAATGTGACCACCCAATGCCATGGCCAAATTTTCCTCTACCAAATGATCCTTTTCAACTGCCATTTCCATCGTCTTCGGTTCAAAGACTCACATGCCTCCACTGATGTGAGCATTTAAGCCCCAAAAAAAATGTTGCACCAACATTCCTTCATCATGGCTAATCCCTACATACTGCTTCAATTCATAGAAGGGCCACTCATACTATTCCATGGACATAGACATATGTTTAAGCTCAGGAAACTCATCTGCCCTGCATTGCCTCCAATGATCTGAAAGGAAGAAAACCCTGAACCTATCTAGAAATAACTCCCATGTGACCATGTTGATATCCAAATGTAACTTTTTCTCTTCCAACTACCACCAAGTAGATATAAAGCCTCATAGATGGATGATTGTGCACTGAGCTTTGGTATTGCTATGGTAGGGGTGCATCATGAAGCATCGATCCAAATCAATTAACCATGTTTCTTCTTCCAAACCTCCTCCAAAACCATTGAATGTAGGCAGGTGTGCTCTCATAAAATCCCTCATATGACTAGCTATCATTGCATCTTGATCTATCGTTATTTCCCTCCGCCTTGGTGACCTTTCCCATTCTCTCTTGACCCGTTGCTCCTCCTCTGGCCTGGGTCCTAACCGATCAAGAATCTCTCCAAGAATGTGCAATAACTAACCATCCAAACTAGGCTATTCTAGGTTCTGACCACCTGATGGATTGTTTTGAAGACTCTATTGTTCCTCATGCTTAGAACCATGTGAACTAGTAGATGAAGGAATTTTTTTGTTTTCTCTATGACTAGCACAACGACCTATTCCCTGACCATGTCCTCTACCTCGAGGCATATTTTTGTGCAACAAGATAAAGGTACAAGTGAGCTCAAGACTCAAACACAAAGGTTGCCTAATGGACATAACTACCCAGAGACCCCAACGTTTGCAAAACCTGACTCTGATACCAAGTTGTAACGCCCATCGTGAAAACCCCAAACGAAAAAACATTGCACACACTTCTTTTTAATAATACAAAGTAAACATGAATGAAACATTAAAACATGTTTTCATTGCACATTAACATCATAACGTCAAGTCATCTGGGGCATGTGAAGTCACATCACATAAACAACACATAATGAAAGATTACACATAAGCTAAAAAACCTAACTAATCTAAGATCCATCATAACCATTACAATGTCCATTCTCAAAATATAACATACATAATACCATAAGCATAAGTATAATTACATCACGTGATACAACCATAATAAAAACTCATAAAATGAATGGTTACAAGAGTGTGTTTACAATACATCACCATTTATTACATTACATGATCTCAACAAATGGAATACAATAAATCTTCCCATACATGTGGGATAAATACATAGTTAAAATAATGTCTGAAGTACAAGATGAATATCAGGTACAAGCTCCAACTAAACAATGCTAAGAAAAATGAACATTGATGGGGAACCCAACGGGTGCAGAGCACATTCCACCCGTCCACGTGGGTTTTAGAAAAACCCACCCCCCGTGCTCAAAAGTGAAAAGGCAGTAACCATGACCATGAATGGCATAAGAAAACTCCAATAAAGAATAACATAGTACAATAACTCCAAATGCAACATCAAAGGACACATTGATCATAAATGACAACAACAAGAGACCACTCATAATAATGAAAGATCCATAAAACATATTCTAAATAAACCAAGGCAATAACCAATAATCCACATGCCAAGTAAACCAAAGAGAATCATAATACACTCACTTCCAGAGGCAACCAAGAAAACAAGTCATAAGGGCATCTAGTGGAGAGTGTCATCACATAGCCTACATGGGTTATCCTGGCCCTTCCTCCTAATTGAGTTGCTGGCCCCATAGGGTGACTCATGTGGAGCTGTTAACCTCTCTTGAGGACGTAGTTACGACTTTTGCAACCATGACATTCTCAGTCTACCACTAGTCTATGATAGCCCTAATGCATAGACAAGGTATCCAAGATTATCTTATTATTTTATTACTACCCATCCCCCTAAGTTCTATTATTAGGTTTTCACTTGTTAAACTACTCATACGTGGGTTATCTTGAGCTCTTCTTCCTTTTGAGGTGCCAACCCCCATGAAGAGCCACACTCCCTGAGACCCCAAACATAACAAAATCAAGCAAGGGTTGTACCATAGAAACAAAGCATTAAAACTCAATCAATGAAATGCGAGGCATTACCCATTCCGCTAAAACACATACTCAAAGTCTCCACAAAATCTCATACAACCCTTTCACAACAATAATACCAAATAATGTGCTATAACAAGAGCACAAAGAACAAAGGATAAATATCCAACAATAAAATCACACCTCTAGATTACTAATGATCAAAACATCCAAAATCAGGTTTTTAAAACAAACTGGGTTCCCAAATCGATACACTATAATGATAAAATAACAATAAAGGAAATAATCAAATCAATTTTACTAATTTCCGCAACTTGATTTATTTCATTCACAATTACTCAATGTGATTTATTTCCTCAAATTAATAATCATGACAGCCATAAATCCAAATTTTCAAAACATAAAAGAATATATCATTATGCTTATTTATTTTCTATATATATATATGGGTATTTGCAAGATCATGATGGGCCAAAAAATGGCAATATTATGGGTATTTGTAGGGTACGTGGCTAACGAGTTTTTTTAATCCAAAATTCATGAAACAAAAATGGTTTCTAGAGGATATTCTCAAATTTCCACCAATATAAATTATGCTTTAATTTGAATTTAATAAATAATTGTTATTTATTTTCTATTAGAATTATGACTATCATATTTTTTCACATTTTTGAATGCAAATCATGCACCACATTCTATGCTTCACATAAATATAGGATTAGAAAATAAAAATAAATTTCATGAAGTTTGACCAAGTTAATTGTGGTTTATATACAGTTTTTAGATTTTAAAATTTGTAATAAAAATGCATAATTAATTATTTACTTGGAAAAATTACCAAAAATATGCATCACATCAGACATGAGTCCTCTACTTATATATAAAATCTTATAAAAAAATATTATCATTTTATTATGGTTAGGTGGTTAGCAGACACCTACTTCTTATTTTTTTTGGAAATTTAAAGTACTAATGCATTGAAATTTCAAATTTTCACCAAATAGATTTTATTTGTTTTTAAATAAACCTAGTAGTTTAGAAGCTACATTAAATTTTCTAAAGATTCTATTCTTATATATTTTTGAAATAAATAGGTAACTTATTCAAATTTTATGTCAAGTTACCTAACACTGATTTTTCTAAATTTTTTGCCACTTAAGGGCCTATTTTTTCCATGATGATCCTGCACATACCCATATATGTATATAAATATATAATTCAATAAATTTTAATTATACTATCAAAATTTTCTTTTATTTAAAAATAAAATTATATATATGTATATATATATATAAATATTTATATATATATATATTAATATTCATAAAAAAAAAACAATTTTAAATAGTACTATGACCCCCACCAAAGCATAGTCACTTCCCATAGGACTGCGCATAGCAGTCCATGTGACTGTGCAGGGGAGAGGGGAGGGGTATGGCTGGGCCCTCCCTTCCTTCGCCCAAATAAACTTTTTTATATAATATATATATTACTTATTTTATTTGGTATTTGGTATTTCATTTAATATACCAAAAATAATATGGTATCCCTACATAGGTACAACCACAAGTTCAGCCCAAAATGAATTCAAACACAGTTTTATCAAAAATAGAAAATATGAATATATATATATATATATGAATATATATATGAATATAAATTTTTTATAAAAAACACACCCTTTTCACACAGAGGGGAAATAAATTTTCTAAAATCAAAATTATAGCACACTGATCATTTTCACTGGCTCAAACAATAAATTTCTCCATAGCCAAATTTTAAAAGATAGAACATTTTTAGAAAGTCAGTTTAATTTCTTCCATTTGCTTGCAAACTAGAATGATTTCTAAAAACCCAATAAAAAAAAATAGTTTCTTTCACAGATAACATATTTATTTATTTTTATTTTTCTATTGAATCAGAAAACTAAAGAATAAGAAAATGGAACATGGAGTCCTGCGCTGTTGAAAATTTTATGAAGCTTTGCTTGATCTAGATAGCCTTTTTGAAGAGCTTTCTTCAGAACTTCTTCACTCGATTTCATTCACCAATCTTCTAATCTAAAATTTACTTCAGAAGAACCTCTCTTACAGAACAATGAAAAGCTAAAATAATTTACTACCGAAGAAGAACCCCAGAGAATCCAATTCTAAAAACTCAATATTTGGTGTAACTTCTATAAATTTTTCCCATGAATGAATAACTCACCAATTTGTTATTAAATAAAAATATATCTCTTCGTTTTTGAAAGTTCCAAAAATCCAAATTAAAATAAATTTTCTAATTTTATTCCTAGCTTTACAACAAAAAATCAACTCATTCATCCTTTTTATCTTTTCTTTCTTTTATTGATTTTCTTCCCCTTTCCCAACACTTTCTTTTTTAATAATAATTTTCCAAGCTTTACTTGTAATTCACACAATTTAATATCTTTAATTAATTTATTTCATAATTATCCTCAACATGCTTATTTAATTAAATTATCAAAATACTAATTTTAAATAGTTTAATTTACACTTTTAAGAAATCACATGACTTTTATATTTTAATATAAATTATTCCAGCTATTAATTAACATCATTCAATTATTTAAATTACATCATAGAAAAGAACAATGTAAAATAAATACCAAAGGTACACTTACACAAGCTACTAAAATAAAATGCAAAAATGACAAAAGTCAAAGATGCACAATACCATAAGACATGACAGTTTGACAAACATGGGACGGGGTGACTTCCTTTTCATCTCTATTTCAACTTCATGCCCATTGGGTAATTTGATGCTCGCCCTATCCTATTGAAACAGGTGGAATCGAGACTCTATACCTACAATTCCTTCATGCAAACAGGGTTGTGTACTTGTATATATATATATATATATAGTCAAAACAACACATTGTGAGAAGGAATTGTAGTGTAGCAGGGCACTCGCGAACAAGTGGTGCTGCATTGTCCTCTCACCAAAACTATTCTAACAATTACAACATTAAATATAAAGTAACAATTCTAACTAACTGATTACATCATAAACTAATTACTAAACTACTACATCACAATGTATTACTAAAATCAAATTAAACACCACCAACCAAATGTAACCATAATGTCATATCAATTATCCATGTCATCAAATGAAGTAGCATAATCATCAATCAATCTAAACTAACCAATACCCAAAACCAACCAATTAATAGTGCTATCGCAGTCTCAAAGTATCAAACAAAAGCATAGAAAAATAACAAGTCCAAATAGCAACATGAGGGGTATTACATTGCTATAGAATGTTATCAACACTTTTCTAGGGGTATTTTATCTTCAACTAATATGCTTATTCCCTAAGTCATCCCAAAAATGTGAGAAAACTGGAAAACACTAGCATGAAAGATATAATGTTAAATTTCCAAGAATAATTAAGGGTTATTAGCCAAGAGAAAGAATATAATATACTACAAGATGAACTTGATCATTAAGCTCATCATTATCAACAACAAGTGGAAACACAAAGAAGGTGTATTGCTACTAAGGAAGAAAAAATCAAGTGGTTGGAAGCCATAGAGAAAAAAAAGAAATAAACTAACGAAACCTCCCACATTACTCATTTCAACATCCCTTGTTTTAGAGATTTTCAACCCTCTCAAAGGCCTATTTTTCCTCAAGAGATTCAAAAAATCCTTATCTTCTCTTTAAAAAGCCTAAACCTAATAATTTTTCTTGTCCTAACACAATCTCACTCTTCAAGGGTGGACATGTCATCTAGTGAGATGATTCTAGTTTGATGATAGAATAAGGGAGATGTTCCTTGTTTCTTGTGATTCCTCACTATAGAGCAAGATATTTCCTACCCTCGAGTCTTAAAACAAGCAAGAGTCTTCAAGAAGCAAATGGTCCTCAACCACCTCAAGGAAAAAGCTTAAGTGACATGATAAAATGATGAGAGTTCCAGAAATAGAAAGAGTGAGTCATAGAGGTTTTCTAGAAAGACCAATGAACTCTTGGCCAAGGATGAAAGTGCAACACACAAAAGAAAATGTGGTTTGTTTTCCTCCCAAAGGTGTGCTAGTGTCTCATATGGACCAAAAAATAAGAGTGTCACACAAAATAGCTAAATGACTACTAAAAACCTAATTGTTAAGAACTCTTAAGAATACAGGGAAATAATAGAAAGTAAAATAACTAAAATAAAGAAAACTAAATGAAATGTAAATGATAAAAATAAACAGGAGAAAGAAAGTGCTCACAACAACCCAAGAAATGACTCATGTAGGAAAAAAATAACTTTTGTCATGTGACTATCTTAAATTTGGCAACTAAATAACCATCAGAAAACACTATGTTAAAAATTTGACAACTAAATGACTGTCATCCAACACTATGCTAAATGTGGAATTGAGTTATCCTTTAGTATTTACTAACTCTTAAATTTGACGGAAAAATGGTCATCAACAGGTCACTCAAATTGGACCCCTTCTACATGGAGGAAAACCTTAGAGGCTCATAACTTGGTCATACAGACTCCTTTCTTCAAGCAATTTCTTTTTATTTGGGGTATAATTTTTCACTCTATGTAGTGGTGTAGTTGGTTTTTTATTTTGGTTCTTTTTGTTTTCTAGAATTACAGATTCTCAGAGTTGCTGTTGAGCCATTCTCATTCTAGGCACTTCTAAGGATCTGTTCTCACTCATATGGTAACATTTTTGAGTGATTTTTTTTTAAAGTGCATAGTTTTTTGTGTAATAGATAGTGGTGTGATGATATTGATCTCATTCTTTGTAAAAATTTACTTTGAGCTTGAGGGAAAATTTGGAAATCTATATGCACTAAGATCAACTCCACTTCAATATTTTTGGTAAGTCGCACCTATAATCACACTAATTATAAAGTTCCACAAATCATATTTTCTTGGGGGGTTTCTTGATTGAGTTATTTGGGAGGGGAATCTCTTGGTGTATTGCTTTTATGTGTTTTATTGTGCTCTCTTCATTTTTCATGTATCATTCTAAGGTTCCTTTGTTGGTCAACATCATATAACAATTCAACATGGCATCAACATGCATGGAGTATACTAATGAATGAGGGTCACTCTCTATATGTTGAGAATAAGGTACCTGAACCTATTGATGAAGAGAAAAATATTAAATTGATGATTGAGCATACCAAAGCTCTTGGATGTCTTTGTAAACTAAATTCTCAAGATTTTTTGTTCCAAATTTAATCATGCAATAATTCTCATGAGGCTTGGGACAAATTGAAAACATTATATTGTTATATAGATCAAGTTAGAGGCTATCAACTTGATAATAAATTGATAAGCATTTGATCCTAAGAATTTTGACAACATCGAGGACTACATCACTAAGGTTAATGGTCTAAGGGATTAATGTAAAGAATGTAGTATTGATAAGGACATTTATTTGGTCTACGATTCATTGAATAAACCTATTCCTAATTATGTTGCATTTATTTCTAGGTTTCACACTCATAGGTTGATTATGGGGTTTGCATATACTACACCATCATTTCCATCATTTTCTAGTTAGGTGAAAGAATCATATACTATTGATAAGAAGTAGAAGAAGTCAAAGAACAAGCCACATTCTGAGCAACCAAGGATAAATCCTCCTCAAATAAATCATCTAAGAAGGAGAAGTCTACTTGTTCATATTTCAAGAAGCCCGAGCATGATGAAAATTCTTGTTACATGAAGGATATTGATGAGTTAAAGTGTCTTCTCAGAAAGATTCATATTGATTTTCCTTCTAGAATCTTTGAGTCTCCACCTGCTTCATCATCTTCAAAATAGTATAATAAGGGAAAAGGTCATGCAAATTTGGCTACTACATCAGGAAATAATGGGAAAGATCTTTGTTATTTATTAGGTCTAAGATTAGGGAGTTGGCTTCTAGATTCAAGAGCTTCTCATCATATGGCATATTCATAGTCTATGTTCTCTTCTTTTGAGTCATGCACTATGTCTCATATTTGATGGGGAACAATACATACAAGAGTGTACTTAGGAAGGTATCTATTAGATTTTGGGAATTTAACACCTTTTAGGATGTTTTGTGTGTTCCTCATTTGATGAACAATCTTCTTTCCACATATTAGATTACACATGGTGGAGATGGGAGGACTATGGAGTTCACTCCTAATTTAGTTATAATTTTAGACATGGAGAGTAGAGATTTATTGCTATTGGGATGGTTGATCATTCATCTTGGTTGTATACCTTTGTATATTTTGTTACTAATGGAAAAATTGTTCCTTCAGTTGTCAATCACACTTCTTGTGTGAACCATGATTTAGAGGAGACATTTGGCTTATTGAACTTGGGTGTTCTCACATTTGATCTTCTTCTTGAGCCTTGTATTTCATCTCCTCCATCTACTATTGCATTTTATGATGTGCATATTGGCATAGGTTTGGCCTCTTGTGATTCAATGTAGTAGGATCTACATTGTCTTCTAGCTACATCCATTTGGGATGCATACTTGACAAACAATTGTGGGTTGTTTGTTGAGTCTCATATTTCAGATTTGGGAGACATCATTGATTGCATATATCTTCTCTTTGATGGAGATTATTTTTCTTTAGTTGTTGTGAGGGAATTCTATGACCTTCTTGTTCATTCTCTACATGAACATTCTTTACAGTTTGATATGAGTGTGGATAATTTTGGATAGCATTTGGAGGAGGCTTGTTTAGAGGATATTTCCTTGTCTTTGGATTGTGTTCTACAATCATTTCTAGATGATTCTTGATTGTCTTCTTCATCAGTGTGGCCTAGAACACCTATTTGGAGTGTGACATATTTCAACATCGACATGGAGACAATTGAGAATTCTTTAGAGACATCATCCATCATCTATCTTCCTGATATCCTACATACCATCTTGGTCTTGTTTCTTCCTAAGGGGAGAAATTTTTTTTGCTGAGATTGGATCATCTTTAGCATTCAATGTTGAGCTTCTACCATCATTGCAAGAAACTCAACATTCAGGGGGTGCTCCATGGTCTCTCTTCTACTTCTCTCTTATGGGGGGAATTTTCGCTTACATTGAGACAATTTTGTTTTGTATTTCATCATTTGGAGAGGAGTTTTATCCCACTAGGTTTTCTCCTTTTGTCCATTTTTGAGAGATTTATTTGCATTGCATTTGTACATGTGTATCTAACATGGCCTCATAGCTAGGACCCATCCTTGCATCATTTGCATAATAACTGCACTCACTAAGTTGCACTTTTGGGGGGGCATTGGTGTGAATGGGGTTATTTCCTAACTAGTTATTAGTGAGGACCTATTCAAATTATTATAAGTTTACTTAGGAGTTAAGTTTCCTAGTTGTCTTTTCTAGAAGTTAGTTATAATGGGGCCATGTCTCATTATTGACTTTTAGTTATCTAGGCATTTAATAATTCTCTCATGCATTTAATATTTTCATTGAGGTTGTTATGACTTAGTTGTATCACGTGATATGATTAAGACACTTGTCATGATCTTGTCTAATCATATCTCTCTCCTTGCTTATATAAGAAAGGCTTCATATGTAGATTTCATTCATCCAAATCTCAGTTGTATGTTGTGTAAGTCCAATATATCATTACAATCTTGAGTATTGCATATTGGCCACATCTAGCATCCAATGTTGTAATTTCATGTTCTTGTTTTTCCCTCTTGTGGAAGGTTGTTTTTGGTTTTTGTAGATGATCCCTGAGGCTTGAGTCCTTGAGTGACTCAAACATGTTCTATGAACTATATCTCAACTCCTATAGAATAATGGGCATGTTACACACCTAAAGAAATAGATGTAAAATCAAGTGTGTATTAGTAATAAACAAGGTTAGAAAGACATCATTGTAGGATTAAAAGCTTGATAATCTACTGTGGTAGTATATGCATATATTTAATTAGAACAAATATCTTCTCACACATAACATATTATAGCACAATATTGGTTTGGTTAATGGATTACCTCTTATAAATAGCTAAGTCATGTATCAGATTTATGAATAAAATTTGTATATTAGATTTTTTTTTATACTCTTAGACCTATCTTATTTGTGTACATATTGTGTCATTTTGACCTCTTTTTCCCAGTTTAAGTCACCTCTATTCATAAATTTTCCCTTTACCATGTTCTTTTTGTAGCCTTAGAGTTATTTTGTTTTTGCTTTTATATAATTTGTATTCCCTTCCCATGTCATAGTCCCACCTTTAATTTCCTTTTGATTTATACCCTTTTACCCACTTGTGATTTACTAATAAAAATTATTCCTAGCATCATCCTCAATTAAAAAAAAAAATTATTCTTCATAAATCTAAGCTTAAAACTAAAGAAAGCACATGTCACCAAATGAGCACCTTGAAGATTAAAGTTCCTTATAAAAATAAGTTGATTTTTCATTCACAAACAAGCCTGTAGTTTGACACCTAATAAGGTGACATTATTTTTTATCCTCCCACCATCAATTTGAAAATAACAATAATTATTCTTTAGGCATTCTCACCTATTGAGTTTTTTATATTTCATCAAAATATGAGTGAGTCTACTCTACCCTAAAAGCCTTAATTAATTTATTTTTCCATTAAATAATGTTGTAGTAAAATCTATCACACTAGGTGGTTAATTTTCAAGGTTTTAGTAAGTTTAGTCATTTCCTTTAGAATATTTTAGTTCAATAATTTTCCTCTACTCTCCTCTCATACCTCTCACCTCAAACCTCCATGATATCACTATCCATCTTTATCACCTTTTTAGTCTATTTTTCTGTATTATACACCTCATGTTTCTAATATTTAGTCCTTTGCCTTTGTGTGTTGCTATTTCCTCATATTTTATCTTAAAACTATCTTTAACCCACATTCAAACTTTAGGTTTGCAAATAATATATCATCCTATTTCATTACCATTAGTGCCTCATTGAGACATTTTATCATTTCATTATATTTCCCATCACCCATTTATGAATGAAAGCTTTTGCTTGAGAGATATAAGAGGTTAGTGCCATTTCCATATTAAACTATCATATTTTCACATTCTTTTATTAGCTCTCTTTAAAAAATGAAATTTTTTTTTGGTTGAACCATAACCTTGCTTCCAAAACCATTCTCCTACCTATATTTTTTTATTAATTTTTCATGCATCATTTACCATCATCACTAAGTTTATCATGGTTATGACTAGCTATCAAACATGTTCAAGGCCATTAGTAAGCTATCATTTACTTTTTTAAAAGTTTCTCAAGCTAATGATTTTCTAGCTAATTTTGCTAGGTCTATATTAGTTCTTGAGATCCATGCATATTAAAGAACTAGATTTTTATTAAGTGAAAATACTTCATTTCTTTTGTTTTCCTCTTGCAAGTTAGTAGTGGAAGTACCTTTGGATTCTTCTCCATGGTTTTGTTATGATCCATATCAATTTTAAACCTTTGTCATTCAATTTACTAGGTGAAAAATTTCCATCTCTAAGTTGTCAGTCATATTTATCAGGACACTTGTTTTTTTATTATTGATTAGGGTGAAAATAGGGTAGACCCAAATGCATGAGCAAGAGAATGACACACTAATTTTTTTCCACCAAAATCACTACAAAAGGATGTAATTGTGAGAGCGAAAAGATGTAAATAGCAATTAGAAATATTACCTAACTATTATAGCAACTATGGGGGAATTTCTTAGAGCATAAAAATTTGTGTACCTAATCAAAAAGTTGTTTTTAAGCTACAAAAGACTCATTCACCTTCAGTGGTGAATGGGTCTCTATTAGGGTTTATGAAACTAAGATCAGGGTCCTAATCTTTGATGTCTAGACTCTTAAATTCCCTGTTATCAACTTCTGAAAGTTTGTCAAAAATTTTGTAGCTTTGATTCCTTGATTTTGCACTTTGAGTGACAACTTTTGCAACTTTGCAATTTTGCGAATTTTTCTCCAAACTTGCTCCACTTGATTTTCAACCTATAAATTTACAATCACACACTCAAAGGTAGGAAAAACTATTGTTTTTTAGTGAATAGGGGTTTGCCTCAGTCAAACCCCTTGTAGGTAATCATACCAAATGATGAAATAAAGGAATGAAGCATGAAACATGAAATATGCAATTGATGTCACCTTAGATGATATATCATGAAACACATCTGCAATCTAACATGTAGTGGCCATGAAGAATGTAGATTTGGGATCCTTGAATTTGATTTGAACAATGGTTGCAAGTAGATAGTCAATACTAAATCCACTTCTTTAACTCAACAACATGAATGAATGCTTCAAACCCTTGACATGATGATATGACTTTGAATTGCTACAATAAACCCTTGAAATCTAGCTTGAAATGGCTTATTAATGCTCTTGTGAACTCCAATTTTCTATAATACTTGAATAATTGAAAGTGCTAGGATGCTTGTAAAATTGCTAGGAGAAACAATGTGAATTAACCCCTTATTTATACTAAATTAGAAGATTAACCCCAAAATTTAAACAATCAAGGTCGACACTAGATCTGGAAACAAACATTATGAGATTCCCATTAGAATGAAATTAAAAAAGGGAGACTCATTAAGGGAGGACCCATTTGTTACCTAGGGTGAATGGGTCCTGGCTCAATTTTCTAGGTCCTAAACCCATGGGATTGAAAGAGGACTAAAAAACCATTTTAGATCAATTGAAAATGGGGTCCCTATTAAGGGAGGACCCATTCATCACCTAGGGTGAATGCGTCTTGGCACCATTTTCTAGGACCTAACTTTTCCCAATGAAATATTTTATTAATTAAACTATGGGTGTTGGGATAGATCTTCGGGAGGTGTCAAAATTAAGGCTTAAATTTGAATTAAAATGGGGTTAATTCCTCCAATTTCCCATAATTAATTAATGGCCACCTAGATAAATGTGAAAGTGCCTTATAAGACTTTACAACACTTAAATAATGTACAAATTAGGTACATTTTATTCAAAAAGGGGCCCATTAAGCTTAATTAAGTAAATACATCCTAGAAAAGTGTGAAAGTGTGTTACAACACTTTACAACACCATTGCGAAGGATCAATTAAGACATGTTTTAGTCAAATAAAGGTCCTAGAATAGTGTGAATGTGTACAACACCACTCCAAAACATCATTAGTTCAGTTTTAATGTCAATTATCAAACCAAGTAAAGAAAAAGGCTACTTTTTTTGTTACTACAGTTATAAATTGCATATCTTATGTTGGTCACTAATAAGTGAACACTTAGTTAGGAACCCACCTAATTTTTTAAAAGTTTTTTCCTAATCCCTTGTCAAGGATACCCCACTAGATAATGTGATTATGATGGCTATTATGACTACTCAATGTTCTTAGGTAAACTTCTTTGCATAACAAAACTTTTCCTTTAGATCTAACATGTCCCAAATTTCATAGGTTGCATCATAAGAATATTTTAGGTCACTTTCATCTAGACCACTTCATCTTAGAGGTGTATCTAAACCCATCTATTCATTAATCTTTACTTCCAATTCTTAGTCAAGTTTTTTATTCTTGATTTCTAAATCTGCTTTTTTTTAAGTTAGTCAAAAAAATTCTTGATTTCTAAATTTGGATCATTCCAACTTATTATAATCTATCTAGTGCCTAGTCGAATTGATAGTCTCACCTCTAATAGCTATAGATTAATTTTAAACTAAATGGAAATGACCTTAGATAACTTTAATTTACACATTTCACAAATATACAACCATACACAAAAGCTCCAATTTTTCCTATATAAATCACACATTTTAATTCTTAAAATAGGCTTTGAGATTCTTTCACCTACCATTCTTTAGTAATTAAATTAATACCCTTATTCTTTGCGTTTACCTTACTCAATTAACATTCAATTGCATCATCCAAATTAACAAACTATTATTATTGAACAATCTAGTTTAATTTGCACATACGTGCATGCACCTTACTGGATTGGTCAAAGATTAAGCATAGAGAATGTTTATTTACCCGTCTAAAACGATAAGCAAGAAACTTCTGCCGAAGTGGCTAACAAAATCTCCTACTGACTTACGAGTTGACCCATATAAAACAATCGTAATCAAAACATGTCAGAAACATGAGACATCAAAAACTCAAAGTTGGTAAATTTGAGACAGAAAGTAGACGAGAATTCAGCATATGGTGCAGGCGCTGGGATTATCAGCGACGTAACTGTAACCATAATAAGGCCTTTGGACATACAAAACTGTTGGGGTCTCTGCTATCTCCACATCCATTTTCTCCCCCTCAATTTTGTCCTCGCTATCCTCTTTGGTATCCTCCACACTCAGTAACTCTGCAAAGCCAAAGCCGGATTTCCTCAGTTTTTGGGTCACACACACAGGATCTGCTTTCCCAATTACAGTCATCTTCCTTTCCTCCATGTCCACAGCCACAGAATCCACCCCTGCAATTCAAATATTCATTCATCAGATTATATTGTAACAAAACAAATCTGAGCTTAAGATTTAAAGGCGATAAAAAGCAGCCAGCATACCTTCTACCTCTGCAACCACCCTGAGTGCCTTGCTCTTTTTTTTCTCGTTCTCAATCGCCAATTGTAACACCATTTTCTGCAATTTTTTAACAGAGACTATATTCTATCAGTTCAAACTTCGACATGAATCCATGAACCGAAGTTATATATAAATAGCTATCTAGACTTACCTTCATCTTGATATCTTGGAAATGGGTTTTGTTCACAGAAATCGGCAAGGCCTTTTACTATGATGCAGAATATTTGGGATCTGTCTAATGAAACCCCCGAAGTCGGGAGTACAAGTGTTTGGGTGTTTGGGAGATCGAATAAATAGGAAAAAGAGGAGACATTTTGGAATTCTTCGCTGAAAGTATATGAGTTTCCAATCACGTGGCATTAATAAACAACCCATAATAAAGAGGCGGCTGTATTTTTTATTGGTTTTTTTTACCTTACATCGTCATGGTTGTAGCTGCATTGTTACCATCTTTCTGTAATGTGCGATTGGAATGTGAACACAACTTCGCCGGTCAGTTCTGAGGGCGACTTAAAAAGAGTGAACGTTCATTTTCTATGCTTCCGGAAGACCAATTACGAAGAACTTAGATGGATTTGGATGTTTCACCATCCCCATAATTGATTTAAAAAGAAAATGGATATTTTAAAGTTTAAACTTGACTAAAGAAATATATATTGCCTTAATCTTCTAAATTTTTGTGACTTTATACCATTTAACTAGCTGAGCAAACCAAACCTTTTGTCAGGTAACAAGAAAACTTCTTGTTAGGCCCCCCCGACACCGTCTGTGTGTTAAAGCTATGATTTAGGAAGCCTCAATCATTTCTTCGTCTAAGGAAGCTTGTAACAAGCGAAATTTCAATGACATGAAGGGTTAGGTTGGCTCATATATTATGCTGAATACATTGTATTTTAATTATTTTATTGGTTTAGGGTTTAGGTGAGCACAATATATAGTCAGAAGTAGTATCCATGTAGTTGCTCATTGATAAGAAATAATGAAAACCAATTAATAAATTCTTGTTAAATGATAAAATTATAACAATTCTTTCATATTTTCTAAGTTTACTTATATTAATGTCAATTATCTAGAAAACATTGTCTAAAAAGGGTGATGGAAAATAGTTGTAAAAGGTCTTTTTATAAGCAAATCATTCCAACAAAATCTATATTTTTATTAAAACTTTGACTCCCAACTAATCCACCGATATACCCATCACAAAAGAGAATAAGGAATGCAAATGTATTAAGAGGACAACCAACTCATCTTGTCTGATACAAAAAAACTTTAGATTTTTCATTTGATATTTGAGTTGAAGAATTTGGTGATTAATCTTCAAATTATTCTTTGGCTCCTTCTGTAACTATTAAAATTGATAGACAATTTTAAAACACACATCAAAGTAAATCCTAAAAAATACCATCTTTTGATGATAATTATGATTAGAAAAACTACTGTACATCTAGTTTCACATAATATGATTAGAAAAACTACTATACATCTAGTTTCACATAATGCCGCAAATGATATGTCTAACAATATTGACTATCATACTATTATGATGACCCATACCCAATAAGGAATCTTTCTAGTTTAATTTCCATTTAAAGATGATAGGAATTTAATTGAAAACAACCTACTATTACTTTTTAAAAATGAGCATCCCTAAAAGTGTGTCTCAATTTTCTTGGAATTGAAAAAAAAATAAAAATTGGATAGATCATAGTACATCTCAACCTATCTCCAATAAGCAATTTTCAATGTTGTATCTTTCAAACCATTATTTGAGAATCAATGTCAGCTTTGTGTCTCTAAAATCTAAGCACTTAACTTTCACTAAAAATTTTAATTGAATTTTCATTTCGATATTAAATTCATCAAGGGAAGAATATGTAGATAAATATTATTAAAGGTAAAATATGTGAAGCAATAAGTGATAGTCATAACTTGTCTTTAAAGAAGTTTCATAAAATAGGGTACACATTTTTATAATTAGCTTTAATGACACCAAGACTACACAAAATTAAGAAAATATTTTAACTTATTACTCAATCCAAAGTGATTTTTAGATACTTTCTAGTGTAATCAGCTCACCAAAGAATCTCAAATATCACCAAAAGTACAAATCGCCCTTTTAAACAAATAATAAGGTTACTTGGGAAATCTTATGGCAAGAGGTTGACCTTGATATCGGATGTGTTCTTTCCACTAAATAGATAAAGAATAAAAATTAACCCATTTTATAAGGAGGATATTTCCATTCTAAAAAATGGAAAATGTATTCACATGCCTTCCTATTGGATGTAAAGGACTTGAAGCTTTCATTTGGAAGAATGGAGCAACACGGATCTTAACCTACCATATCTCAAGCTACCAATTTCCTCTTAAAGAAACTAAAATTATTATATATCATCTTAAAATTATTAATACTTCACTTGTAACAACTTTAGCCATCCATACAATAGCTAAACATACCCCTTGTACCTTCTAGTCTATAATTCACATTCAAGTTTTACATTTTGGTTGAATATATAATGATTCAAAGATGTAAATTTTAACTAACATTACCATCTCATTTACTCTAAAGAAACTATCCAATAATTTTATTTAAATCCTCATGATGTTTTCTAGATGGCATCCAATGTGATGAGTACTATACATGAGTGGCAATAAGTATTCTATTAGCAACATAGATTCTAGCTATCGAAGAAATTTGTTACTTCAATTATAAAGGTTTTCTTGAGTCTATTAAGGAACTAATTCAACATGTCATATATTGAAACATGTAGGCCAAAAGATATCCAAGGATACCTATTTATATATTAGTATTTAATTTATCTCCATTCTCAAGCTATGCACTATGTAGGCCCAAAATACCTATACTTTTGATATTTTACATTACCTTGTGCCATAAGTTTGATTCAACTAACCAATAATTTTATTATTATTTTATACTAAGTATTAATAAATATGATAGATCACCAACTAGAAATTATATATTTTTAACATATAGATAAAAGCTTAATTAAACCTTTGCTTATGTATGGAAAACATGATCCTTTTTGAAATTCTTCCAAGTATAGAAGATAAAAATAAACTTTGATAAATTACAACATAGCTTGGTAATTTTTCACTAGAAAACTCATCAATACCTATAACTTTATAATGTATCGTAAAAGAGAGAGCATATTCCAACTCAAAAGAGAGTATTTTCTTCAAAAAATAATTGAACCTAGGATTAAATTTATTAGTGTGGACATGGAAAAAGTAGCCCTTTTAATTTTTCTTGTTTTGTCCCTCTGTCTGCTTATTTGGCTTGATTTTTCCTTGATTTTATGTTGTAATATGACCCACATATTCACATTAGGTCTTGAATCTTAATGAATCATTAAGACTTTATGATGTCTTGTAAAGGTGTTTTGATGTGTTGTAAGACATTTTAACACTTTTCTAGACCCTTCTTATCATAATTCATCTATATACCTACTTTTTATCACTTTCCAAGTCTTATTCTAAAGTGATGAAAAGTCTTGCAACAAGCTTTCACACTTTTCTAGGCTTGTCATCAACAAATACACCTTTCTTATACACTTACATGCCTTAATTAAGTGTGTTTTTGAATATAAACCTAAAAAAATCATTAAAGACAACTTAATTTCTGACACCCACTCATATGCCTTGAATGGGATCCATTCATCCATGGTGGCGAATGAGTCCCTCTTGGCACAAAATTCAAAATGAATTCAAATTACTGGTGGGATTTTATTCCAAAAGACCTAAGGTCGACCTGTGATGTATTTTCAGGAAATTAGGTTATAATTGTGTATAAATACATGATTTTATATTCATTTTAAGCCTCCATTCATCCAAGCATTCATTCTTGCATTCAATCCATTTAAGCATTCACTCAAGCATCATAACACCATTCAATCAAGCATCTTGGAGCAACCATTGACCTATCTTCATACTTCAACAACAAGGGTTTGGTGAGTTTATGACATTTGAATTCCATTTTTTCATCATTACTTTCTTATTTCATTTCATCTCATAGGGTTTGATTCCCAAAGTGGGATTTGACCAAGGCAAACCCCTATACTCTAACCCTTAACCATTTTCCCCCTCTTTGCATGTGTGTTTGTAGGTCTTGTAGGAAGATTTGTCAAGGAGAAAGGTGTTGTTCAAAAAGTGATCAATAATTCATCATAGTCAAGATAACCCTAATTGGAGCTTGAAGACCATTTTTAGCTCATTTTCTGTAGATTTAGATCCAACAACTTGACAAGGAGAAAAGCGCAGACCAGGACCCACAAAGTTGACCTTTGAATTTTTCAATTTTTTGTAGGTGGACTAATTCACCATCTATGGAAAATGAGTTGCATTGTCAGGCTAGAAAAAGAGGTTTTTGTAGTTTTATGTTCCCAACATCCAGAAACCTATTCTGACGGATTTTACTAGAAGCGAGACTAATTTTCCATCTATGGAAAATTAGTCCTAGTGGGCATCAACATTGAATTCTAAAACATTCCAGAATATTCTCAAATCTGTTTCTAGTTTCTTGCTGCACCCCTTTCAGTTTTGATCTAGGTGGATCCTGGAAAACCTAAAAATTTCACAATCTCAGAATCTCATGAACTAGCATCATCACACAGAGCTCACTAACATGGTCCTGATGAGACTTGAACAGGCTCAAAAGGAGTTCGTATGCAGAAGTTATTCACAGTCAAAAGTCTAGTCAAACATGCAAATCAGGCATTCAAAAAGGTAGAAAATTGATCATTTCAAAATGACACCAAGTTGTAGAGCTTTTCGCGCTGATTCCGGAACTATATTCGGTTTTGAAAATAGAGTTCGTATGAGCAAAATAGAGCCGGTCAAAGTTTGCAGACAAAAAGAGTTGAACAGTCAAAACGATGACGTCATCATGATGTTAGCATAGTGATGTGGCAAGTGGTGATGTGGCAAGAGTATATGACATGGCATAAATATAGATTAAACCATATTTGTTAAAGAAAAAAATATATAAAGTGGACACCACCTATTAAAGTGGGATGCCACCTAAGGAATAGGGGGTATCCCACCTTATATGGGAAGTCTCCCTTGTCTTTAGGGGAGAAAATTAAAAGGAGGAGAGGATGGTGGGATCACCACCCACCATTTTCTCTAAAATATTTAATCCCTTTTTCCTAGAGGCCTAAATTATCCCATATTTTTAGAGGCCTAGAATATTTTCTTTTACACGGAAATATTAGGAATTGTATTCCTAAATTAAGGGATCAAATAAAACCTTACATAAAATATTTCCTAAATAATAGACAATAAATCCATTCGTAACCATTCAAATGGAAAGAGAATTATTTTGAGGGGATATTATCCTTCCAAAAATTATTAAAGGAGGATATTATTGAATTTTTTTCTTGTAATAGGAGATATGGGTATATTTGCAAATAATATGGTTTTAGCCCATATTAGCAAATAAATTTGTATAAAAGGGGGAGAGTTTTGGTTTGAAAATAAGCAAGTCTACTTTTAGAAATAATTCCTTTCTGAGAGTTGAATTCTTTTTGAGAGGAAGAATTGCAAGGTGTTGTTATACACCAAAATTGTAATAGTGAGAGATTGTGAGGAATTTTGTGCAAGTTTTTGAAGCTTGAATATTGTAAGAAGGCATCTTCAGGTGCTTGGTGATATTAATAAAAGCGGTCCAACATTGAGAAGCGGACCCAGAGAAGTAGTCCTGATTGGACGAACTCCGTTATCAACTTGTGTCTGATTCTTCTATCTTCTGTCTTATTATTCTTCTATCTCCTATCTTACATTCTCTCTAATTTCTTTCTAGTATTTTCAATTTGGCATTTAAATTCTAATTGTAACATTTTAGTAATTAGTTAATGTCATTGAGTTCTATAAAGGATTAAGTGAACTTAGTCTATAATTTCAACGATTAAACAACATAATCACACAATTCTGTCTGGATCGGGGAAATTACTATAATTAGATTTAATTTACAAGTTATTTTGTAAGCCTCTAATTATAGATCAAATTGGTATCAGAGCCCATTTTTCAGGAAATTGCAATAGTGAATGTTAACCAAGTTGAAATTGAAGCAAGGAGAAGGTGCACTTACAGAGTTCAATCCTGAGATTGGGAAACGAAAGCCATCAAAAATGTCAGAAATGGTAACTGAACATAAAGCTCCAGAGCTTGATGAGAAAGCTTTCCAAAAAGCATTTCTTGAAATGAAGTCAATGGTAGAAGTTCTTTTCGAAGAGAGGCAAGAATGAAAGAAGAAAAAGGAAAGCAAGGCTAGAAAGGAGGAAGTCAAATCCTCATTGAAAGAAGACAAAGGTAAAAGAGTAGGAGGTGGTAGTGACCCTCCTAAACCTCCATCCCTGTCTTCCTCATCTTCTTCATCTTCATCTTCTTCTTCATCTAACTCTTCCAAAAAGAAACAACCTGTGAAATTTGAAGTTAATTCACCTTTGTTGAAACTTGATGTTAAATTTGATTTGCCAATCTATAATGGTGAACTAGATGCAGAAAAACTTGATAATTGGATAAAACAAATTAAAGTTTTTTGTAGAGTTCAGAAGTTTACTAAGGATTCTCAAAAAATCCAATTAGCTACTCTTCGCCTAGGAGGTACAACTTTAATTTGGTGGGAGAGTAGAACACAGGAGGATCTAAGTCATTATGGAAAAATTATTTCTTCTTGGTTTGAGTTTATAGCTGCATTAAAGAAACAATTCTATCCATTAGGGCATATTCAAAAAGCAATGATGAATTGGAAAGCATTAAAGCAAGAGAAAGTACAAAGTGTGCAAGAATATACACATGAGTTTAGGAAGAGGGCTTTAATGTTGGGAATTCCTTTATACATGCAAGAAACTTTGTTAAAGTATATAGGTGGATTACGTGAGAATTTGAAACATACTATACTTATGTTTAATCCAACTAACATTGATGAAGTTAGTATACAAGCTATCCATTTGGAAACAAGCTCAAACAATAGCTATGACAATCTGTTGTTGGACTCCAGTAAGCAGAAAAGCAGCAAGAAATGGAAGGATAAATCACAACAAACCGCTACTATAAAGAAAGAGGACGAGAAGCCTTATTGCTCACACTGCAAAAAGCAAGGGCACGAAGACGCGAAGTGTTGGAAATTGCATCCTAATCAGAAGCCTAAGTGGTTCAAGGATCAAAAGGGTAAGCAGAAGTCCACAACTATTGTGCAAGACCTTGGTATGGAATCCGATGATGAATCAAAGATTTCAATTGTGGGTTTGAAAGGTAAAGCTTTTGTTGGTAATGAATCTGTCACTGATGTTTCATGTGCTTCTACTTCTAAAAGTCATGTTGTTCCTGAAGGTAGCAAAAGATGTGAATTGTTTCATAGAAGGGTGATTTCGAAGAACACTAATATTGATACACTAATAGATAGTGGGTCCCAATTTAATCTAATTTCAGAAGAAGTTGTTGAATAGTTGGGATTGAAAAAAAAGCCACATAAAAGCCCTTATCCATTAGGTTGGGTGTGCAATGATAACAAATTGCTGGTAACTAAGCAATGCAATTTAAGATTTGCAATAACATCTAAGTTTATAGATGAGGTTGAATTTGATGTGGTTCCACTTGATATTTGTGGGACTGTGTTGGGTAGCCCATACTTTTATGATAGGAAAGCAATCTTCTATAGGGAACATAATCAATATCACTTGTTTAAGGAAGGAATTGAATACATTGTGCATTCTCATCCAATTAAGACTGGTAAGTATTTTGTGACAACGAGACATTTGAAAAGGGTAGTTAATGCAAGCAATAATTTGGCACTTACATCTATACCACAAGAAGTGTCATTGCAAAAGAGCATGTCTAATTCTAAGATTGTTCCAGTTATGAAAGACAAGCATGAAATTGGTACATTCTTTTTCTCGTCTACAAATTCAATTTTGTTATTCAGCCTTCTACTTTTCAGCAGTGTATGGTTGGTAGCAGCAACATTGTATATGGATGTGTATATGGCTAATGTACTTAACAATATCTGTGCAGTTTTGGTTATTGTTATGATGAGTCAAGTGTTCAGAATTCCAACAAGGATAGATGATACTGGGCAAGTGGGGTGACATTTCCCTAGCTCAAATTATACATAAAATAGACCTTTTGGAGGTCCAAAAGCTTCTCAATGGGGAGGAATGATCCAGGTGGATCTTGGAAAACCTAAAAATTTCACAATCTTAGAATCTCATGAACTAGCATCATCACATAGAGCTTGCTGACATGGTCCTGATGAGACTTGAACGGGCTCAAAAGGAGTTCATATGCAAAAGTTATGAGCAGTCAAAGGTCCGGTCAAACATGCAAATCAGGCATTCAAAAAGGCAAAAAATTGATCATTTCAAAATGAGACAAAAATGACACCAAGTTGTAGAGCTTGTTGCGTTGATTCCAGAACTATATTTGGTTTCAAAAACGGAGTTCGTATGAGCAAAATAGAGCCGGTCAAAGTTTGCAGACAAAAAGAGTTAACCAGTCAAAATGATGATGTCATCATGACGTCAGTATGGTGATGTGGCAAGTGGTGATGTGGAAAGAGTATATGACATGACATAAATATGGATTAAACCATATTCGTTAAAGAAAAATATATATAAAGTGGGCACCACCTATTAAAGTGGGATGCCACCTAAGGAATAGGGGGTATCCCACCTTATATGGGAAGTCTCCCTTGTCTTTAGGGGAAAAACTTAAAAGGAGGAGAGGATGGTGGGATCACCACCCACCATTTTCTCTCAAATATTTAATCCCTTTTTCCTAGAGGCCTAGATTATCCCATATTTTTAGAGGCCTAGAATATTTTCTTTTACACGGAAATATTAGGAATTGTATTCCTAAATTAAGGGATCAAATAAAACCTTACATAAAATATTCCCTAAATAATAGAGAATAAATCCATTCGTAACCATTCAAATGGAAAGAGAATTATTTTGAGGGGATATTATCCTTCCAAAAATTATTAAAGGAGGATATTATTGAATTTTTTTCTTGTAATAGGAGATATGGGTATATTTGCAAATAATATGGTTTTAGCCCATATTAGCAAATAAATTTGTATAAAAGGGGGAGAGTTTTGGCTTGAAAATAAGAAAGTCTACCTGGAGAAATAATTCTTTTGTGAGAGTTGAATTCTTTTTGAGAGGAAGAATCACAAGGTGTTGTTATACACCAAAATTGTAATAGTGAGAAATTGTGAAGAATTTTGTGCAGGTTTTTGAAGCTTGAATATTGTAAGAAGGCATCTTCAGGTGCTTGGCAATATTAATAAAAGTGGTCCAACATTGAGAAGCGGACCCAAAGATGTAGTCCTGATTGGATGAACTTCGTTATCAACTTGCATCCGATTCTTCTATCTTCTATTTTATTATTCTTCTATCTCCTATCTTGCATTCTCTCTAATTTCTTTCCAGTATTTTCAATTTGGCATTTAAGTTATAATTACAACATTTTAGTAATTAGTTAATTTCATTGAGTTCTATAAAGGATTAAGTGAACTTCGTCTGTAATTTCAATGATTAAACAACATAATCACACAATTCTATCTGGATCAGGGAAATTATTGTAATTAGATTTAATTTACAAGTTATTTTGTAAACCTCTAATTATGGATCAAGTTTCATTCAATTTTGTTTTCATTTGTGCATGTTTCTAGTTCATGTTTGTATACAACACTGTGTTTTCAAACACTCCATATTTCTTAGTTTGCATTCAATTAGTAATCAATTTTATTAGTTCTTTGCATTTAGTTCATTTCATTTAGGTATATTGCACCCACCCAAATCACATCCACATTTTAATGTAACATTGCATTTTGGCCCAAATCTTTACCCTTTTAGGTGAAAAACCCTAGAAGGGTCACAAGCATTTTGGGTGCCAAAATCTTTGTCCACATTTAGGAATGTATTCTTGAACTATATATATTCTAATGTTTATTGATTATCATTCCATTGATTGTCTTCTTTGAAAATTTAACCATATATTTTTTTTAAATGACTTGCGTATATTACAACGGTTAGTATGTAGGACATTAGATTCATCCATTATAACATGAATTTTATCTTATTTATTTATTTATTTATATTTAGATACTTTTAAAATATTTATATTCTTTTTTCCTTCTTTGATTCATTATAACAACTCTATTTTTTTTCCTTTTCCTTTATAATTGTTATGCTTGTGTAGTTGGGCCTTGGTAGTAGTGAAAGAATTATGTGGTCAAATCAACATTAAGTTTATCCTTACGTGTTTCAATTTTCCTTAGAGGGTTTTTACTTTTTCCCTATGCTTATATTGTCGATCTTTATTTCTACAAATGAACATATAAAATCAATGCATTGAGAAATAGTTGCACACTACCACTCAATCTATGAATCCTCTTCATAGAGTTTGGGTATAAAATTTTAGATCTCTATAAATGTGATCATACTAATCTAATTATTTAAGTCAGAAATGTTGAGTTTGAAAGGTAGTGGAGAGTTAATACTATTCTTTTGCAAAAGATAGGAAAATGATCTAAAGACATAGTACATAGAGTAGTCCACTAGAACACATGTCAAAAGAATCATAGGCTAGTGATAGCCTAAGAGACACAGAGAACTTATCCAACTTGCTTAATTCATTGTCATCTCCTATTCCAGTTTTAGACAATGTATACCAATTGTTGCAACATATTAAAATCTCCACCTAGAATCCAATTAACATTAGATAGGTATTCAGACATCTAATCCCAAAAGTCGATCCATTCTTCTGCATTCTTGGATGTATAAATAAAACAAAATCTAATAGACTATTCATTAGAAATGATAGGGACCCAAACAAAACTATGTGGGGATCTACCTCCTTATTGATGTCATTCTTTGAAAACCAAGTATACATTCCACCGCCTCAACTACCTTGAGGGCCTTTCTCTTACTTTAGACGTCCTCGGTCGTTACTTTTAACACCATTTCTGTAAATGTTGAACAGAGACCATCTACCAGTTCAAACTTCGACACGAATCCATGAACAAAAGCTATATATAAATAACTATCTAGACTTACCTTCATTTTGATATCTTAGCAATAGGTTTTGTTCATAGAAATTGGTGAGGCCTTCAGCTATGCTGCAGAATATTTGCGTATGGAAGATGAATAAATAAAAGTAAATCAATTTGGAATCAAAATCAATTAATTAACAATGGATTTTGGATCCTTAAAGAAAGGCTATATATGATTGCATCACCGCTAACTATGTAGCCTCGTCTTTCGCAGGATTAAAGAGTTACGAGAAGGTATAATCTTCGCTCTAATGTGGGATTTGAATGCGAACACAGCTTATCTGTCATTTTTGGGTGTCATGCTTCCCTAAGAGTGGGAAGAAAATTGGACGTTTTTACCTCGGCTAGATTGAAATACCCACGTGAGGTAAACTTTTGTGGGAAATTTTGTTTTATTAATTGAATAGAGTTAAATAATAGGAACATATAGAAAATAAATAATATAAACATATAAAATAAATTAGTTGACACAATTCAATTATTATTATATGAAATATTTGTTTAAAATGTATGTCGTATTTATATCTTTAGTTACTCTCAAGTTTAAGAATGAGAATGCTTTCTATAATTTCTAATGTGTGTTCAATCTATGTGGTTATTACATCATGAAAAAGAATTTACCAATTCAAATTCTCTCGTCTTCTCTCATGTTTAATTCAAAGAACTCATTACCATACATATAAAGAACTCTTCTAATGATAATGTACCACTATTCAAATGATATTGAACCTTCCCTCATGAATCTTATTCGAAACCAATCTAAAAGTATTCTAGTCCATATAATATTAAAAAAATGTTCTAAAACATGAAAGGGATGATTACACATTATATTGTGCCAATAAGGAGGACCCACAAGGTAGATGTCATTTTCACTAATATCTTCTTATGAAATTTAGTTTGGATCTAGCCAAGAACCTCTTAGTAAACCATACTATTGGAAAGCTCTTCAATTGCTAGAATGAAAAGTTAATGGTTGTTGTATGGTGAAATTTTTCTTTAGAACTTGAATTGTATTTAACTTTTGATTGGGAAAGAAAAAGCCTTTGTGGTGGGAACTATCTTTTCAACAAGTATTTGATAACTAAAGAAAAAAAAATTCTACAAAACAAAATAAAATGTGAAATCAAATATTTTTGCGTGATCCAACAATGTGCAATACCTTATGTGCTCCTACATTCGATCTCCTAGGTAATATTATTTTGAGCATGTTTCTCAAAGATTAAGTCTAGGTGACAAAGGTTGTGGTGGCCACCACATCTTTAGAAAGTCATGGATAATTCTCAAGTCCCCTTCCCTTCCATCAAACCAAATATTGTTGTACTTTATCTTACCAATTTTATTTCTCGATCATGTATTTAGAATCTCCTCTATCACTTCCCTTATCTTTTTAAGAAAAAGTTATCTCTAATCTAATTCATGTCGTGAGTTTTTATCCTTCACCATATCTTTGGATTCAATATATTCTTATAGATTATATTTTCAAATCATTTTATGACTAAGTTTTCATATGAATTCTTTGAAATCTTATGCAACACTCTACAAGGTATATTTTTCTTCAGATTCACCTTATCATATGTCACCCTAGTAGTATTTCCGTCCTTAGGCATGAAATGAATAACTCGCCCTCTAAGTGAATGTTCTCTCTTCAGTGCTCATCCACACCTACATTTTTTGTTTTCACTCTTCTCCAACTGTTAACTTACTTCTACAAGAACCTCTTGTGTGTGTCATGCAAAATCTTCCACGTAGACATTGAAACACTCTCCAATTGGTACATTCATCATATTAGGATCCTTCTTGTTTTAATATGTAAATTGTTCCATCATATTTTTGGGATGATGTAAGATACTGAGACAACTTTCACAATGAAGTCTCTTTTATTTTGTTGACCCGAAAAAGTCTTTAACTTTTCTACTATGTTCCTTCTTCTTATGTTTATGTGTTTTCATCATGTTGAAATATATGCAAGTATGGTAGCCTAACACACAATTTTTTTAGTTTATATTTTTTAAAACTATTTCCATGTAGGGCTTTTTGTCATGATGTATTATTTTCTCATGTTCTTAGTTTGAGGGAAAAATTCCCCCACTTGAAGAATTTTTATATCCTATATAATATCCTCTTCACATATATGAAATTTAGTTCTATTACTTTCATTTCTATTCTTTAACATAACATAACACCTAGGGTCATCAACTTGATAAAGTGATGGAAAAAAGTAACAAATAATTTTTCATACCTTCACAATTTCATGCTACATTTGAACATTCTTTCTCATATTCTCCCCTTATAATGTTTCCAGGATAACTTGTCCATTTCTTTAGCTAATATTTCATCACAAACTTACTTATTTTTTACATGAACATCATTTTCCACTCATTGATGTGGCAATGCATGTTTTACCTTTTATTGACTTTTCTAAGACACGAAAATAATACATAGATGTTCTTATGTATGTTGTGACCTATGAATTTCAAAATATTTAAGTACTATTATTTCCCAACAACCTATTATTATTAGTATTAATTCCCACTATTTTAGATAAATACCTCACACATTTGAAAGTGATGGTCAGGCTTCTACTTTTTTTTTTTCCTTTTTACATTGTAGGAATTGGGTAGCCCCATATAAATTGTAGTGTACCTAGTAAAAAATATCATGTCACTTGTAATGTTGGTGTGGCATGCCCTTCGATACAATGGGGATGGGAGGATATTGGACATTGTGATGTATTTTTTGCAACATGATTCTTTAGCCAATCTAGCTAGGGACCGCACCCCGATTGGGCTTCTAATTTACATTATATTATACAAAACACAATTTTAAAATACATGATGAGTTATTGTTGTCACTTTGTTGCCCCTTTTTGGTTTCCCATTTATGATAGCCAATTTGACATATTTAGTGTGGAAATGAAAAAAGTATCCCTCTACCTTTTCTTGCTTGTTTGGGCTCTTCTTATGAAATTGAGGATAATGTTGCTTGATTTAGTGTTGTGATGTGTTTAACACATGCACATTAGGCATTGGGTCATTGTGAGCTAAATTTACTTAGTTGTACCTTGTTTAAGGTGTTGTATAGTGTTGTTCCACACTTTCACACTAATCTAGGTTTTTTATAATTAATTGGGATTATTTATGCCTTTTATGGCCTTAATTTTTATCCACAAGCCTTAATTAATGCATATTTTCAAGGATAATCCTAACATAAACCAATATCTAATAATAATTCATGTATTTTTAGGTTGTGTGGACCATATTTAGTGATTTGGGACTCATACACCACCTTGAACATGTGGGTCCCACCTAGGTTTCAAGGCCTCAATCTTGATTTCACATGAATCTAAGCAATTTTGAAAATGTGTCCCATAATTAATGCCTAATGGGACTCATACGCTACTTTTGATGTATGAGCCCTGTATGGCCCAAAATCAAATTTAATTCAAATTCTTGGGAGGATTTTATCCTCCTTGATCTGTTGTCAGTTTCTAGTGTTGTAATTTTTGGAAATTTGGCATAAACAAGTATAAATACAAGGATATTCCACTCATTTTCTCCTAGGCTTTCAATTATTCATGAATTCTAGGAAATTTGAGTTCAAAAGAACATTAAAGCATCGAAAAGAGCATTCAAGTATCTTCAAGAGTTAATTATCAAGTGTTTTGGAGCATTATGCAAGTATCAAGCATCATGTCAAATTCATCATGCATCATGTTTGTTTTTGAGATAACAGTTGTGATGTAGGGTCCTATGATTCAAGCTAGTAGTCAATTTAAGATCTATCACAATGAAGCAAGATTCAAGATCTACATCCATTAGAGCCACTTCATACATGTTTGCAACACTTTATTCCTATGGTTTGGTGAGTTGCAACATTATGTTTTGTTCAATCATCATTCCTTTATCTCATTTGATTTCATTAGAAGGTTTGAACAAGGAAAACCCCTTTCCATTAACAAAACAATATTTTCCCCTCTCTTTAGTTTGTGATTTACAGATCTAGGTTGAAGACATATTGAAGAGCAAGATTGGAGAAAAGTTGTCAAGTGTTCAAAGTTGTCAAAGTTGTCACCTTGCTTTCAAGAGCATAAAAAGATATATGTAGGTTGCAAATTAGAGATTCAGACCCAGAAATTAGGTCGAGAAGGAAGAGCAAAGATTGAAGAGAATATTTAGACTTTGGATTTCTAGAAAATCCTAACTATATTGATACACTACTTCTAGTGTATGAGTCCAGATATAGTGAAATTTGTAGTTTAAAAGAGTTCCAGACATATCTCTGCCAGATTTTTGTTCCTACCCAGAAACCCTAATTTGGGACTAAATTACCCACACTGTCATATGAGTCTCACTAAACATTAATTTTAGTGTTTTCAAAATTTGAAGTCTTCATTTAGATCTCCCCAGATTCCCAAGTGTACACTTCTAATTCACCATCTTTCTTTTTTGATTTGCATTCTTTTATAGGTCATTTAATGAAACTGTGCATATTATTAGGTTTACTCATTAAGTCTTGCATATCATTTGTCTTTCCAAGCCCTAGCTTGGTGGTGAACTCCTCTTTAGTTTTTAATCAAACCCTAGGACAACCCTATTGTAGATCTCTTTCCTTCATTCTATCCTCAAATTGAGATCTCTAGGGTTTCCTTGAGTGAAACTTAAGTGAAATAGGAGGAGTCATAACTCTTCAAGGATAAAAGCACTCCCCCCCTATTTTCTATTGTTTCATTTAGCATGGGTCATCATGTCAACTATGCCTTTGGATTTTCAGTCACATTCCCTTTATTTAGTCACTTTCCCTTTCCTTCCACCTTAGTTGGTCATCTAAACCTAAAATTCCAAATTGACTAAGAAAACAACATGGTTGAATGTTCCATATGAAATAGGAATCATTAGTTACTAATTCCCATGGAATCTCTCCACAAATTTTTGTGGTAAAAGAAGGTGGAAAGTGAGTAAGGAAATGGGAGTAGTGAATAACAAATGATAAAGTGACTAAGGAAAGTAGAAAAAACAATGTGCCCAAGGATGAGGATAATTGAAGGTTCGATAATAAATAAGAACCAATGGTTCCCAGTTCCTAATCCCCTAATATGTTGTGTCATCATAATGAAGGAAATCAAGGTGTATTAAATTGAATGCAAGGAAGAATTAAGGCATGGGGAGGAGACTAGAAGAAGTTAAAGTCAAGGTTGACTATTGCTATATGTGAGATAATAAAGAGTTACACAATATTTTGTACCTAACTCCTCAATGATTCCATCAATTCGATAGTGACCCTCCCAACTACCCATCTTCAATCCTTGGTTCCTTCCAAGAGGTTTTAAATAATGTTTCTTGTGGATTAAAGATATAAAATTGCACTCACATCTCCTTTATCATCTATAAGTCATGCATTTTTGTTAGTTGACCATGCATGGGCCACATTTTTAGTTGATACGTGGGAAATTTTCTATATTTTACCCTTATTTTTCACTAATTTGGGTATTGAGAGGGGTATTTGGAATGTTCCTCATGTCTATAGATTTAATTTTGTTTTTTGGAAATGTTAAGGAGTGGTATATGGCAACCATGGTCCTCTCCCTACCTCGATATCCTCTCCCTGTCTCTCTTATATGACTTTATGGTCAATAAAATAAATTTTAACATTCAATGTAAGGGGTTCTTCCTTGTGTTTTAGAGCAGATAATTGTATTTTTCACACTTCTACAATTATAAATTGGCGCTATGCATGTACATCAATAAGAAATTTTCTATTTTTTAGTTCTCTCTCTTACATCCTATGTAATATTTATTACCTCTATGTGAGTATATTTTATCATCTTCTATGAATGTATGCTATTTTATTTTGGTTTTCAAAGCTAATTGTTGATATCTCTTCCGTCTTAGGATCCTACCAAACTTTAACCTCCATATATATCTCTAGGAAATGACTATAAAAAATATGTGTGGATGATTCTAGAATTTTCCTATTGAGCCTCTATGTTTTTTGTACGATGAAGGAATTCAAAATATTGGTTAATCACCTTTCATTTTTGGTTTTCCTTCTTCTCTTTTTTCTCTTAACAAAATTATCAAGTAGGATTATAATTTTAGGTATAGGTATGAACCATAGATTTTTGGCACCCTAAGTCTTTCTAACACTTCTAGGGTTTCCACCTAAAAGGAGAAAGAGAGGGCCAAAGAATCTAACAAGTTCACTCAAAGATAAAATTATGGAAATTTTGTTTATGATAAATTAATCAAACTAAATGCAAATGAATGATCTAAATGAATATAGATGAATGCAAAACTAAAACCTATACAATGTTTGAAAACACAATGTTGTTTACAAATAAACCTAAAAGAATGAATGAACATGCAAATTTAACCCAAAAAAAATCTATTTTTTAAAATGAGTGCACTTGGTAAACTATTGAAGGTTGGAAAAACAATCTGAAATGATGATGAAGCTGAACTTTTAGCTAACTGGGACTCATTCACCACCCAGGGTGAATCACTCCCAAGTCAAGACTTTTTCTACACAAAAGATGTTTCTGATGTTTTGTGACCTAGATTTTAATTTGAAACCAATTTTGTACCTCAAGAGGAACTCATTCACCAAGCATGGTGAATCACTCCACCTTTGGATTCCACAAATTCAAAACTTTGTTCTACACCTTGACACTTGTACAACAATTTTTTACGGAAACCCGATCTCGGATCTAAGAAAATTCCTGCAAAATAGGTTAAAATTGTTTGTCTAATGGGGGGTTTTCCTCATTAAAACCCCTAAATGGGTAATAAAACCTTGAATAGAAAAATATGTGAATGAAACCCTATCCTTAGGTGTATTAAAGACAAGGAAAGTTTGAATCATAACAAAAACCCTATTCTATTGCTCTAGAATAGGACATGCAAAGATAATCAATGTAGTTCAAGATATCAAACCCTAGAAACCTTACAACACATGAAAAAGATGAAGAAAATGACATGCAAGTGCTTGATCATATAAAAATGCAAACCTTAGTATGAAGATAGATTGAAAATGGAAGAATGAAGCATTAGGAAACCAAGTCCTTAGGTGTGATTTAGTCGCTAGTTGCACCTCTTCACCCTAGATTTCTTCATGATTCACCATAGGCATCCATTATCAATCATTTGCAATGTTTAATCTTGATAATAAAAGTGAGCTTCAAGACTTGCAAAAACCCTATTTTTCTATCATAAAACTTTAACTTTTGCTGAAGAAACTTGTTGTAGAATGTTTGAATTTATTAATTTCTCTTCAAAGATGATGAGAGATAATGAAGATTTTCCAAAATGTGTAAAATGATTGAAAATAAGTATTTATAGGAAATAACAACTTATTTTCCCATTAATTAGACCTAAGAGGCCAACAATCACTAGAAATAAAGTTAAATTTATTAATTTCCCGCTCAAATTTGAATCTACCCTCAAAAGGGGACTCATTCGCCACCCTTGGTAAATGGGTCCCACCAAAGGGGACTCATTCGCTTAAGGTGTTGAATGGGTCCCACTACTACTTCTTAAAGGTGGGTTATCAAGATAAGTTGCAATTAAATGTTGTTTGTCAGGTTTTATATAATTTCTCTGGTAAAATGAGCCTCTAGATCAAAAATAATGAGTCTAAGGGGCCTATAAATGTTGTTTTGAAGGGAAAATGACATAAAAGGACTCAAAAGTGGGTGTAATTACGTGTGAACTTATCTCTTTTCTCAAGAGGGCCCAATTTTATATGACACATTTAGCTCCCACTTTAGTTCCCATATGACTCCATGTGCATATGAAAGCTAAAGGACTCTAAACAATGCGCCTTATTACATAAAAAGGATACTCATTCAAAAGAATGGGAGAATGAAGTGCCTAGTGTAGTTATCTGCATAACCACATCCTACAACACAAATTCATTGATTTTCTAAAAATCCTTATGTTTAACTTCTAGAAATCTAATTCTAGGGTTGATGTATGCCCCCCTTGATTCTGCTTGCTTTACGGAGGTGGAATCAAGGTATCAATCTAGCCACATCAAATAAGAACATCATATCGTTGGGTATTTTCAAGTACCATGCCACATAATGATAGATGAATGATGATATTGAGTGCAAAATCACAATTCCAATGCATTAAACAACGTGGAAAATAGATTACCCTAGCTCTCATTATGCTAATTTGAAGAATGATTATACAATATGTCCTAGAAAAGATGATAGGCTAATGCGAACAAATAGACATAAGAAAGTAACATGTCACTTACTATTCATTTTATCCTCGTGTAGCTTGATAGTGATGCATGAGAGAAGAATATGTCGAGTAGATGAGATTACATTCCTTTGTGGCTAGATGAACTTCATGAGAAGGTGGCATGCAGTGAGCTGCACCATGCAATGAGTCAATTCTACAACATTCATTTTGTGCTTTGATTATATTTTGATGATTTATATGCATAAATAGGGTAATTTAGGGTTCTTGTAAAAAAATTTTGCAAAGCATCCCATTTTCTTGCAAAGTGTCCCTTTTGTTTGTAAAGTGTCCCATTCTATTGTGAAGTCTCTCATTTCTTTGTAAAATGTCCAAAAAGGGTTCTCAAGTGTCTAGGGCCATTCGAATAGCACACTAGATGTACTTTTGCACACTTGCATGATGAAATTTGTAAAAATTGAAGAGTTTAGATGGATTTTAGAACATTTTGTGATGAATTTGATAGGTTCCCACCTAGTCGTGATAGTGGCTAGGTGGAAGACAACTCACCTTTTTGTGAGATTATGCACCATCACTATCACCAGTAGAGATAGAGTATTTACAATTAGTGGGTATCTATTGGGCATACTTGATTCCATGCATGAGATACCATCATGTGATACATATGGCTTTGTGCAAGCATTGGAATGTCGATACCTGTACCTTTTATCTTCCCACTGGGGAAATGATAATCTCTCTTGAGGACGTACACTGTATCCTTTGAGTTCATATTTGGGGAGAAAGGGTATATTTCCAAGGGGATCAGACATTTCAAGAGAAAAAGAGAGACATGCAATATTGTTTAGGTGGTCCAGTACATGATGAGAGAGTCAGAGCATGGATCTAGTTTCTTATGCTACTTTATTTGCATGCTCCTATTGTTAGACGGATTATGATGTACATAGTGGCACTAGTTCTCAATCCAAATAGATCAGTGTCACACTTAGATGGAAGACAGGTGCACTTGATATGAAGGATGCATAAGCAGAGGACAATTTATGCTTGGGGTCACTACATTCTAGCACACCTATATTTTGATCTTGGTTGGTTTGTATTTAGAGAGATCAATAGTATGGTCCATTGTACACTTCTACAAGTTTGGTGCCTTGAGCATATCACATGAACCAGGCCTGTTGGATTCCCATGTACTATAGTTGCAGGGTATCCATGAGTATTTGGCTATCATTTGCGATGCCTATGGTAGTATGGAGATTTTCATTATTGGAGGTTGAGATTTGACTGGATGAAGGAGGATGAGATCCTTTGGAGACCTTATCTACTCACTCTACGGTGGCCAGATCCCATAGGATAACTAAGGAAGATGTAGATAGATAGGTATTTAGTAGGGAGGCATGTCTATGTTGTATGACCATTCTATTATAGGCGAGTCATGTAACAATTTGGACAGGTACATACATCACTAAGGGTGTGCCCCTTCATTAGATGATCAATGTGGACTGCCCAGAGGCTAGGTGATACTGTTTGGCTGACTATAGATCATGTTCATGAGAGTGATTCTTATGATTCAGATCATGATCAACCACCAACATTTGACACCAATGATGTCAGTAGCACAATGAACATGAGGAGTGGTGGCCATATGCATGACCAGCTCTTGTGTTCCCCATGGGTTTCCCTATAGTTGATGCATAGTTTGTAGTAGATGATGGTGATGAGCTAGAGGAGAGAGCAAAGGAGACACGACATAGGCTAGAAAATATTTATATATATATATATATATTATTGATGAGGAGTACCATTCTAAGGCTGACCTTGAATATGAGGACTAGGATGGAGGAGAGAATGATGAGGAGGAGGAGCCACCCCTTTGCGAGGGTGATGAGGTAGCTATCGAGGATCAGCATGAGCATGGAGAGTCCTCACATACTTACAAGACTAGATAAAAAGCAATAGCTACAATAGACATCAACAATTATAGTCAGAGAGAGGCTAGCACATCCTCGATGCCTCCTAGAGAGGATGAGGTTGGCATTCCTCATGCTTCTAAAGACATAGGTGATAATATTTAATTTTATGCATATCTTCTAGTACTTTATGTTTGATTTATAGATATGATAATGATGAATTATTGATTGTGTACATTGTCTATCTTGTAGGAGCGACAAGAGACTGGTGAGGGTTCTATCATCAGGCTACCACAGAGATAGTGCCTATATCTATCGATGAGGAGGAGGTGGGTTCTGACTACGTTCCCCCACCGATCATGGAGGAAGAGCAAAACTCACTTCATCCTTTTGTGAGACTATGGGTAGCATATAAGATGAGGAGGTGACTCCACCAAGTTGAGAGTTCATTACAATTAGCACAAACCTCATTGGAGGTAGAGAGATTGCATGTAGAGCTAGCATAGACATGAGTAGAGAGGGATTAGATGGCAGAGGAGTGACTTGTAGCCCCTAGTCGAGCATAGGGTCTGGAGTATGCACTTAGAGTCGGAAGTTCATGATCACAATCACACATGACTATCTCATGACATCCAGGGATAGGATCATGAGTGCCAAAGCCTAAGCGGTCTAGCTCTGATAGACCATGATTACTTTTTATATGATATGATGATGTATATATTTTAAACTTTGAGAAATATATAGACATGCATACCTTTGATGTTTATGTTAAATGCAATGTGATTAATTAAATACCTTTGAGTAAAAGTATGTAATTAATAGCTTCAAGATTTAATAGGCATAATGTGATCTAATGTAAAACATATTTTAGTTTTAGTATAGATACAAAATTTGTGATTAAATACACCAAGAAGGATCTAATTTAACACAAGATGAATCTGAATAGTATGAAACCTAAATTAAATAATTACCTTAGTGTTAAACATAAATCTAGGTGTTAAGAAAAAAAGCAATGTGAAAGCTATTCAAAATTAAATAACTTTAAGCACTGCTATATCAATCATACTATTCACAAGGGGGTTAAAGATAATACCGACGCAAATGCATGGCATTAATAGGTTCTCTAAGGGGTGTTCCATCAATTTGCATTAAGAGATAAGTAGCAGACCCATAATTGGTATCGACTATGTATGGTCCCAACCAATTAGGATTGAACTTATCTTTATCTTCATTATCTACACTAGCAATCAATTGATTTTCAATAAGAACAAAATCACCCTTAGAAAATGATCAAGGGATGAAATGAATATTATGTTTGTATTGTAATTGTGTGATATGAGCTTGTAGGTGTTCGAGAGTGTTAATGTGTTGTTCATCGAGCATCTCAAGTTGATGTAATCGTTGATCTTTATAAGTGTCATCATCAATGATATCTCAAAGAGCAGCTTGCAAAGTAGGAATTTCTAACTCCAAGGGAATAATCGCATTAGTACCATAAACAAGACTATAAGGGTTATTTCCTATTGAAGAGAACCCATTAGTTTGATAAGCCCAAAGTGCATAAGATAGTTGCGTATGCCAATCTTTATGATGTTGAGTGATAATTTTCTTTAGGATTTGTTGGAGGAGTTTATTAGTATTTCAGCTTGTCGTTTAGACTGAGGATAATATGGTGTTGAAAAATGATGTTGAATGTTGAATTTTTCAAGGAATGTTTGAATTTCATTTTTTTTAAATGAAGCTCCATTATTTGAAACAATTGTGGAAGGGAGTCCAAAGTGAATAATTGTGTGATCCAAGATGAATCGACAAATTACTTTGGTAGTTGTAGAACAAAGGGGAATGGCTTCCACCCACTTCATGAAATAGTTTTTTGTAGTTATGATAAATGTATGTCTAGCAGAAGAGGGTGGTGAAATTTTTCCAATTGGATCCAACCCCCATACTAAAAATGGCCAAATGGGAACATTGGCACGGAGTTCAGCAGCAAGAGCATGAATCAAATTGCTATCCTTTGGGTATTTGTGACACTTTTTAATATAGTTAAGAGAATCCTTCTCCATTTTTTTCCAATAACAACCCATACGAAGAAGCTTTTTTACTAACGAACGACCTCCAAAATGACCACCACAGGCATCAACATGAGCCTATTCAAGTGTGAAAGGGATTTCAAAGTCTCTAAGACATTACAATAGGAGACCATTAAATGATCTTCTATACAATGCATTAGCAAGGATTACATATTTAATCACAAGTTTTTGTAAGCTCTTTGGGGTATTTTTTGTTGTGGGTTCAAGAATGGTACCATCTTTAAAATAATTATATACTGTATCATACCAATCACATGAATTATATTGATTTATTGGGAAAATGTTTTCTATTGGAGTGTTGATTGATGCTTCCATGATGGAATGAATAAAAATAGTGAATTCTTTGGAAGAATCATGTGTGGAAATTAGAGAAACAACACTCACCATTGCATCCACATGTTGGTTATCTTTATGTTGAATGTTATCAATGGTGAAAAAATTAAAATTTTATAATATTTTCATGATAAGATCTTTGTATTTCGACAACTTTTCATGTTTAGTTTGATATGTGCCATTTATTTGTTTTATGACCAATTGTGAAACACCAAAGATCTTAACATGTTTATCATGTAAAGATAAAGTAGCTTGTAATCTTGTGATCAAAGCATCATAATCAACTATATTATTCATACATAGGAAATTTAATCAATAGGATAAGGGAATTGGTTTATCATTAGATGGGATAAGTATCACTCCAACACCTGAACCTGTTAAACACTTGGATCCATCAAAAAATAACTTCCATGGTTTAATGTCAATGGTTAAGACATGATCATTAGGAAAGGAATCAAAAATAGGTGAAGCAGAAGGAGAAGGAGCATCAACTAAGTGATTAGTTAAGGCTTGGCCTTTAATTTATTTTTGGAAAAAAAATTTAAGTTCAAACTTAGTTAACAACATTACCCACTTAGCTAAACGTCCTGAAAGATTAGTTTTATTGAAAATATACTTGAGGGGATCAAATTTTGTGACAACTTGTATTTCATCATTTAGCAAATAATGTCACAACTTGCTAGCAGTGAATACAAGAGCCAAAAATTATTTTTCAATTGGTGAATATTGTGTTTCATAAACAACTAAAGTGCGATTAATGTAATAGATAGGGTGCTCTTTACCATTATCATTGTTTTGAGCCAACAATGCTGCAAGAGCATGGGTTGATGCAACGATGTACAAAATAAATGATCTATGTGGCGCAAGTTGTAAAATAGGTGGAGTAGCTAGATATTTCTTGAGACTCTCAAAAGCTTTTTTACAATCCTCATCCCATTCAAAAGGGATACCCTTTTTAAGGAGATGCGTGAAATGGATTGTGCAATCAACTAAAGATGCGACAAAATAGCGAATAGCTTGAATCTGACCCTATAACATGCATAATTGAGAAATATTCTTAGGAGGTGGCATGTTAATAATTGTATAATTTTCTTAGTATCCACTTCAATGCCTCTGTGAGATATGATAAACCCAAAATTGTTACCACTATCTATGCCAAAGAGAAAATTTTCTAGGTTTAAATACATATATTTATGTATCCATTTGAATATTGCACAAAGGACATTTCCATTGTCTTGTCATGTTCTTCAAAAATTTTGTGAATGTAGTGAAATATTAATGTCACTACACATTGATAAGTTGTGCCAACATTATTTAGATCGAAGAGCATCACAACCCAAAAAAATGTTCCCCAAATAGTAGTAAAGGTAGTTTTATATTGATTGCAAGGGTTAATAAGAATTTGATTATAACCAGAGAAGCCATCCATGAATGACAAAAAACATGTTTGGTAGTTGAATCCACGATCATGTTGATATTAGGAAGCAGAAAATCATTTTTAAAGAGGCTTTATTCAAGTATCAAAAGTCAGTGCATATCCTAATACGATTAGGGTATGTTCATGTCATCGTGGAAAAAATAGGCCCTTAAGTGGAACAAAATTTAGAAAAATCAAAGTTAGGCAACTTGGCGTAAAAATTTGAATAAGTTATCTATATTATTTCAAAAATATGTAAGAATAGAATCTGTAGCAAATTGAATGTAGTTTCTAAACTACTAGGTTTGTTTAAAAAAAAAGCTATTTGGTGAAAATTTGAAATTTCAATGCAATGGTACTTAAGATTCAAGGAAAAAATAAGTAGTAGGTGTTTTTCTGACCACCCTAACCACAATAAAATGATAATATTTTTTTATGAGATTTTAGATGTAAGTAGAGCTCATGCCCCAATGTGATGCATATTTGTTTGTAATTTTTTTTCAAGCAAATAATTAATTATGAATTTTTTATTACAACTTTTTTAAAAATCTAAAAACTTGTATGTCTAGCCACCTTAACTTGGTCAAAACTTCATGAAATTCATTTTTTATTTTTGTAATCCTATAGTATGTGAAGCATAGAATGTGACGCATGTTTTGGATTGAAAAAATGTCATACCATTCAAAAGCTATAGATGTTTTTCAATGAACATATCAATCATGACTTTAGTCGTAATATGAATAAAAAATGAATAATCATTACTTATAAAATTCAAAGTAAAGCATAATTTATATCAGTGGAAAGTTGAGAATCTCCTTTGAAAACCCTTTTCATTTCATCAATTTTGGGTAAAAAAATAGTCATCAGCCACATACCCATCATATTGCCACTTTTTGGCCCACCATAATCCTGCACATACCCATTATCGGGTTTTGCAACTGTGACAATGTTTGAGATCCATGGAGAATAATAAATAGGGCGAATAAATCCAACATCAAGGATGTTTTCAAGTTCCTCCTTAACACACAAGGCTACATTAGGATACATTTTGTGAATCTTTTGACAAATTGGTTTAGCATTTGCAGCAAGAACAATGTTATGCATCACAATTTTTGGGTAAATTCATGGCATGTTAGAGTATTTCCAAGCAATTATATTAGGAAAATCATGAAGTAAAGTGAAAATATCTTCTTGTTCTTCATCATCAAGGCACTTCCCAATCTTAATAACTTTATCTTTATCGTTGATATCCATTAACACATCAAGTGTATCCCCTAAAGGGAGTGCATTGGATTTAGGACTTTCAAAGTCAAACAACTCTTCATTTAGTTCACTTGATTCTTGCTTAGTAATATTCATGGAATAAGAAATGGTTTTCTTACAAGGAAGTGAAGGTGGGTGATCATAAATGCCTAACATTTTTTTGAAAGCCTCATCAGTATCGGCATACTCCCATAAAGGCGATACGGTTGAATCAATCAAATCGGGATATTTCACCACAAGTTTGTGTTGAGATTGACTTGTTATAGTAGTAATGTTCAAGGATGGTTATTGAGTAGATTTAGTTGTCTTAGAAAAAGAGTATCCCAATCTAGTATTCATGTCTTGTGTATTAGGTTCTATAGGGACATGGATACCTTGCTCATGTTTTCCACATCCTTTTCCACTATATCCCAACTATTGGACAAATTTATAACCTTTTCCATAAAGGCTCTCCATTTCACATGGAGTAGGCGGGGATTGGTATTCTATCTCATCAAAATTTGTTGTATATGTTGCATTGTCATCCAAATTATAGGAGAAAGATGTTTGAGAAGATTGTTCATAATTTTGAGTGGACATGATTGTGGGTTGTTCTGGTTTTTCATCTTTCTTTTGTGAAAATATATATTCGCCCATAAATGAGTGTGTAAATTCTAAGGTTCCCCAATCATCACCAAATAACTTAGATATTGATTCTATTTAATTATGTTCAATTTGAAGAGGATCTATATTGGATGTTGGAATTAATGTTTTTAAAGGACTTGCAACCCCTTTCTCAAGGGTCAAGCAACTTCCAGGCTTAGGATCAATTTCAATTTGATAGATGTGATTTTTATAAAAATATTTCATGATACGATAAAGGGTGAAAGGCACAACATTCATCTCGTGAATCCATGGTCAGCCTAAAAGAATATTATAGGAAAGATCATGAGGCATAACATGGATAGGACTCTGCAATGTAACCACCCAAATCGTAACATAGATTGCTTCATTATATTATCAAATCCTCAAATAGAAACTAAATAAAGTTGTATTTGTGACCTTATTGCATTTAAGTGATCTAGGAGACTCACACTACACACATTAAGGGAAAAACCATTATCTATGACAGTTTGTTTGATACTTGTGTGATTATATCGGGCAATTATCATAAAGGCATCATGCTGATTACACAACTCCAAAGGAGGGAGCTCATGTTGATAAAAGGTAATATCAAAAGTCTTCTTATTAACAAGAGCTGCCACATAATTCAAAGTCATACCAAGAGGAATTTTGATTTTTTTCAAGGTGGATTGAAGGATATTGTTATGATTTGGTGAGTTCTGAAGAAAATTCCAAATAGAGATTTTGGCAGGAGTATTCTTGAGTTGTTCAATAAGATCATACTCCTTAGTGGGTAAACTATAACAAGGAGCATTGGGTAGATTGGGTAAAGATAAAGATGATGGGGTTGGTTGTGGAGGTTGAGGGTTGTTTCGGGTGCTATACATATGAGCAATAGTATCAGTACTAGATTGTTGTGATACATCATCATTAGGGGGATAAAAGGATATGTTGGGGTCAATTATTGGGATGAAGGGGATGGTCAAGTGGATCAAGTATAAGTTTAGGTTGAATTACATTAACATCCTTGATATTAAAAGGTTCAATACAAACCAAAGTGGATGAATTAGTTGAAATAGGGTCTTGAAGAGAACTCATCTATCTCATGCAAGTCATTGCAACTAGAAGGTTTAAGATGTAAACCATCATCAACGGGTTCAGAAGTTGTGTTTTTTTGGTAGTGCAAGTTTCTCTCCACAAACCCTAGTGGATGGCTTATGCAAGAGGAATTCTTGAAGAGCTTCATCTAACAAAAAGCTCAAAAAGTGGAAGCGTTTTTGTTGTTTTTCAGAATTTGTCACACTTGGACTAAAAATTTGAGGCACTTACACAATGAATCTTTGAAAAATTCATTTACTATGAAATTTAACATTTTGAATCTAGAATCCAAATATGTAATTTATTCAAACACCTAGATGATAGAAATTAAATTTTGATTGGGATGCATAGAAACCACTTTTTAAAAGTCATTTTTTTTACCATACCATGCGTGTGTACGAACACCACTTTTGACCCAAATAAAATTATTTTTCTAATTAATTTTGGGCAAAGAGAGCTAACAACATGAAGATTGATGCAAAAAAAAAAAAATTAATTTTTTTAATATATTTTTTTATTGAATTTTTATTAGCCTTAATTTTTTTTTTTTAAATCAGTGTGTATGAACAACATAATTGGACCTAATTAAACATTTTTTTAATCTATTTTTTTCATTGTGTAGATAATTTCCTAAATATTGATTCCATATAAAAAAATTACAAGAAGCTTAACCAAAAAAAAGTTATTAAAAAAACAAAAAAAAACTGATATTTCAAGTTTTAGGACTAGTTTGCTTAGAAATTAATTAAAAAATAAAAAATATATTCCAATCTTAATAAAAATTATATATTTGGAAAGTATAAATTGTGTTCTCTAATGGGTTTTAATTTAATAGATTTATTTAGAAAGAAAGTTCATCAACCATATTGCCAAAGTTGGGCATTCTTCTTCAATTTACCTTAGTTTTTTAGTTGTAGGTCAAAGGCTAAGGGTCGGGTTGCCAAGCCTTTCCAAAGCCTAAAATCGAGGTAGTATGTGTGTTGGGAATTCAAAATTTTAAAAATGCATGTGTTCTTTATTTTCTTGATTATTTAAAAAGTTAAATACCTTTTAGAAATATGTATGTATTTTAAAATGCATACACATTTCTAAAAGGTATTTAACTTTGTAAATAAGTGACTTGTACCTATTATATAATGCATACACATTTTTTAGTGCATACACATTTTTTAGGCTCGAGTACTGAAACATAATGCATACACATTTTTTTAACAACACGTACATGTTTTCTACGAGATTTCTTGTTTGGCTGAAACTTCCCCTCTTTGAGGACCCAACTTCTTGCTTTTACCTATAGCAAAGTCATCACTACTTAAAGGTTTAGAAGATGGTGGATCATTAGTTGGTTTAGGTTGCTCATGACAACCATTAGGGGATGAAGTGAGTGAGAGGATGCCCTTAAGGGCTTCATCTAACTTATCAACATCATCATAACTAGGTGGTTTGGATGAGATACTATTTCAGTATTGGATCATTTGTTCAATTGGATCGTCTGATTTTTTTTGTGATTGTTTGTTTAAATTTGCTATGGTTTCCTCAATGTATGTTGATCTAAAAGGACTACGAAATATTATGGAAAAAGGAACTTGCAACAATCTAAGACTATCCATAAATTCCATAATACTAAAGAAAAATAGGAACAAATGAACATGAACAAAGAAATATGCAATGTAAGAAATTGAAATATGTAAATGTTAATGCAACCCTAAAGAGGGACCGATTCACCCTAGGTGGCGAAAGAGTCCCTGGATATAATTTTTTTAAATATTTTTCTAATTTTTTTTGTTTTCTAAAGATTTTGAAGTCTAGAAAATGTAGAAACAAAATGTAAATATAGGATACAAGAATGATTGAATGAAATGTAATGTAAGAAGGGAATCTAAATAATGCTTTCACTAATGCAATATTTAAGAATCCTAAAGATGCAAAACAATGCAAAATGAAGTATAGGAATATCTAATATGATAATGAAAATGATTTTATGTTCAAAATTTAGGTTCACCAAAATGAATTATAGATTTTTGGCACCCTAATTCTTTCTAACACTTCTAGGGTTTTCCACCTAAAAGGAGAAAGAGAGTGCCAAAGAATCTAAGAAATTCACTCAAATATGAAATGATGGATATTATTTATGCTAAATGAATCAAACCAAATGTGAATGAATGATCTAAATGAATATAGATGAATGCAAAACTAAAATCTATACAATGTTTCAAAACACAATGTTGTTTGCAAATAAACCTAAAAGAATGAATGAACATGCAAATTTAACCAAACAAAAAGCTATTTTTCAAAATGAGTGCACTAGTAAACTATTGAAGGCTGGAAAAAAAATCTAAAATGACAATGAAGCTTAGATTTTAGCTGACTAGTACTCATTTGCCACCCAGGGCAAATCAATCCCAAGTTCGGACTTTCTCTACACAGAAGATGTTTTTGATCTTCTATGACCTGAATCTGAATCTGACACCAATTTTGTACCTCAAGAGTGACTCATTCACCAAGCATGGTGAATCATTCCACCTTTAGATTCCCATAAATTCAAAACTTTATTCTTCACTTTGACACCTATACAATAATTTCTGATGGAAACCCGATCTTGGATCTTAAATAATTCCTGCAAAATAGCTTAAAATTTTTTTTCTAATGGGGGATTTTCCTTAGTTCAAACCCCTAAATGGGTAATCAAACCTTGAATAGAAAAATATTTGAATGAAACCCTAGCCTTATGTGTATTAAAGACTAGGAAATTATGAATCACAACGAAAACCCTATTATATTGCTCTAGAATAGGACATGCAAAGATAATCAATGTAATGCAAGATCTCAAACCTTAGAAACCATACAACACATAAAAAATATGAGTAAAATGACATGCAAGTGCTTGATATAAAAATGAAAACCTTAATTTGAAGATAGACTAAAAATGGAAGATGGAAGCATTAGGAAATCAAGTCCTTAGGCATGATTTAGTGGCTAGTTGCACCTCTTCCCCCTATATTTCTTCATGATTCACCATAGGAATCCATTATCAATCCTTTGCAATGTTGAATCTTGATAATAAAAGTGAGCTTCAAGACCTGCAAAAACCCTAGTTTTTTGTCCTAAAACTTCAACTTTTGCTAATGAAAGTTGTAGAATGTTTTACTTTATGAATTGCTCTTGAAAGATGGTGAGAGATAGTGAAAATTTTCCAAAAGATGTGTAAAATGACTTAAAATAAGTATTTATAGTCAACAAAAACTTATTTTCCCATTAATTTGACCTAAGAGGCTGCTATTCATTGGAAATAAAGTTAAATTTATTAATTTCTCACTCAAATTTGAATCTACCCTCAAAACCAAACTTATTCACCAGCCTTGGCAAATGGGTCCCACTAGAGGGGAATCGTTCAACCAAGGTGGCGAATGGGTCTCACTACTGCTTTTTAAAGGTGGGTTATCAAGATATGTTGCAATTAAATGTTGTTTGTCAAGTTTTATATAATTTCTTAGGTAAAACGAGCCTCTAGATCAAAATTAATGAGTCTAAGGTGCCTATAAATGTTGTTTTAAAGGGAAAATGATATAAACAGACTCAAAAGTGGGTGTAATTAAGCATGAAATTGTCTCTTTTCTCAAGAGGGCCCAATTTTCTATAGCAGAAGGTATTCAATATTCAATTGGATCAATACTCTACACTTAGTCTAGAGATGGAATCAACCTTCATCTAGATGTTCGTGTGAAATTCCTCAAGGTCCCACACATTGAAACCATTTCAATTTTTTTGTTAAGAAGTTGAATTTATCTTTCAACAAATGGTGCATATTCAAATTTACAACAGGTTTTGGCACACTTAGTGAGGCCAAGTTTCATGAGCTTGACATCATTTGTTGAAGGATTTTGTTGTGTTCTTCAATGTGTATTTCCTTTGAGGAAAATATCTTAAACACTATGGAAACTCCTATGGTAAAGTATTCAGGTTTAGGTCTAGTCCATGTGCTTAAGCCTATCAAATGGTGACTCTATTGGTATGTACTCATATCTTATTGACCATATTTGATTTCTCTACTTTTAAGTATTTTTGAATGAATTATTAGCTCCTTTGATGCTTTAATATTAATATATTATAGGGATACATTATTTTTACCTCCATTCAATGAGCATGTAACTTTTTTTCCTCCCCATCATCTTTATCAAAGTGGGAATGCTACTACTTTGATCCCAAATAGCCTTGCTATAGTAGGTTATCAACACTTTTCTAGTGTGTGTCTCCCACCCACCCCTACTTAGCCTTCTTGGAAACCTACAAATTCTTACCATTAATTCCAAGTGGCCTATTTTATCTCTAATTAGCATGCTTATTCCCTAAGTCATCCAAAAATATCATAAAACTAGAAAACACTAGCATCAAGGATATAATGTTATACTTCCAAGAATAATTAAGTGTTATCCGCCAAGAGAAAGAATATAGTCAACAACAAGATAATTTTTTTTATCAAGCTCATCTTCATCACAAATAAGTGGGAACACAAAGAATGTATCTTGCTCATAGGCTCTTGCAAGGTAGATTTCTACTAAGGAAGAAAAAAATCTAGTTGGAAGCCATAGAGAAAAAATAATGCAAGAAACTAAGGAAACCTCCTATGTTACTTGTTTCAAAATCCCTTGTTTTAGATATTTTTAACCCTCTTGAAGACCTGTTTTCCCTCAAGAGATTAAAAAAAATCCCTAGCTTCCCTTGCAAAATCCTATGCCTAGTAATTTTTCTTGTCTTGACACAATCTCACTCTTCACGGGTGGACATGTCATCTAGTGAGATGATTAGTTTGATAAAAAAACAAGGGAGATGTTGCCTATTGCTTGTTATTCCTCACATTCAATGGAGAATCAAAAATAAAAATTTCTTCAAGAAAAAGGTTAGAAAAATAAGTCATGAAAGTAGGAGGGTAAAAATAATTGTAAGGAAGCTAAGGTAGTAGAACAACTTCCTACACTAATCTTGAGAGGAGAATACTACAACATTTTTATAGATCTTTAATAGTTACAAAACTTTAAACAGAAATGGACATAAATATCATGCATACTGAACCAACAATTTTTGGGTTGCTATGACTCTCTTTCTCTATTAGGGTTTTTCAATTAAAAGGAGAGAGGTAGGCCAAAAAATATGGTGGTTCACTCAAACTAATGCAATTAAAATGAAGATATGCCTAAATTCAATGATCTAAATGGAAAGAATTGAAAAGATAGATTGATTATTTATGCAAAACTTAAGAAATATGAAGTGTTTGAAAACATGGTGTGATATGCAAACAAGTATAAAAAGTTCTAAAAGAAGCTCTAGAAATGTAAATAAAACTGATATGGAGTAATATGAGATAAATATCATGCACTTGGAATCTTTGAAGAATTGAAAATAACACTTAAAAACTAAAAATGTTGACTTTTTGACTATATGGGACTCATTTGCCAACCGGGGTGAGTTAGTCTTAGATTAGGGTTTCTACCAAAAGGGTGATGGAATCTAGATTATTTCCCACTAGATACCTTCAACATGACTCATTCACCATTAGTGGTGAATTATTCCACTTCCTATTTCCCAAAAATAGAATTACAGATCTGCACTTTATCACCTGCACTACACTTCTAAATTGAATCCTGAACTTGAATCTTTGAAAAAACCTACAAAACATAATATAATTTGTTGTCTAATGGGGGGTTTGCTTTAGTCAAACCCCTATTTGGTAATTAAACCTTAGAAATATGATAAAATATGCATAAAACCCTGGCCTTAAGTGTGTCTAAGACTAGGAAAATCTGAAGTAATGCAAAAACCTATTCTAATGTGCTAGAATAAGATTGTTTTATAGGAACTTGAATGATTCAAGACTTCAATCTAGGAAATCCTACAAAATTTAATTGAATATAAATGACATGAAAACCTTAAATCTATAGATAGAGAGAAAATGGAAGATGAAACCACTTTGAAAATGAGTCTTTAAGCTTGATTTGATGGCTAGTTGAATCTCCTCAACATAAATTTCTCCATGATTCTCCATAGGAATCCATGATCAACCATTTTAAATGTGATATCTTGAATAAGAAGTGATGTTGAAGACCTATAAAAACCATAACTTGTCTTAAAGCTTCAACATTGTTGTAGAAAGACTAATGAATCTTATTGTGGAAGATATTCAACACTTGACTTTTGAATTTGCTTGTTAAATATAACTAAAGATTGTGAAAAATGACTTAGAAATGTATATTTATAGGCGTCAATTCCTAATTTCACGTTATTTAGACCTAAGAGGCTGACATCCACTGAAAATTTGAATTAAGTTGGTGAATTTCCTGGTCAAAATTGAAACTTTCCCCTAAAGGGACTCATTCACCATTCTTGGTGAATGAGTCCCACCAAAGGGAACTCATTCACCCAAGGTGGTGAATGGTTCCCACTTGTGGTTTTTGGAGGTGGGTTTTTGAGATATGAATGAATTAAATGTTATTTGTCAGGATTTGCATGATTTTTGAGTGAAATGGGCCTCAAGATAAAAAATAATGGGTCTTAGGGGCCAATAAATGTTGTTTTAAAGGATGATTAATGCAAGAGTGCTCAAAAGTAGGTCCAGATTAAGCGTGAAATTATCTCTTTTTCCAAGAGTGTCCAATTTCCTACACTACATTTAGCCCCCACTTTAGCACCCATATGACTCTATGTGCATATATAAGCTAAAGGACTCTAAACAGTAAACTTTATTTTGTAAAAGGATACTTATTCGAATGATGGGAGAATGAAGCCCTCAGTGTAGTTATTGGTAAGATGACAACATTAGGATCCACATTCTGCAGAAAAAATTCATTATTTGTTCAAAAATCATTTTATCTAACTTCAAAGAATCAAATTTGAGGCTAGATGTATACTCCCTTGATTCTGCTTGCTTTACAGATGTGGAATTAAGGTAGCAATCTAGCCACATCGAATAGAGAAAGTCATATTGTAGGGAATTTCCAAGTTCCATGCCACATAATAATAGATTATTGATGATTTTAGTAGTGGAAGAACAATTCCAACGCAACAAAAAACATTGAAAAATGAAGCTCACTAGCTCCCATTATGTTAATTTGAAGAAAAAGTACTTTTAACCCTAATGGAGTAAAAAAACCCTAATTTTGAACATAAAAGGTAACAAGTAAATGGTCACTTAATTTTATCATTTTACCTTTGTGTATCTTGGGAGACAATAGAAGAGGAGAAAATTTTGAGAAGATGAGGGTATGAGCTTGCAAGATTGGATGTGCTCTCAGACTAGGTTGCACACGACTAGTGGCATCATGGGGTGACTTGATTTTGTGACCTTCGTTTAGTGTTTTTGTAATGATTAGATGATTTTTTATGCATATATAGGTTAATTTAGGATCTTGCAAAAAAATTCACAAAGTGTCCCCTTTTTTCATAAATTTTCTCATTTGTTCACAAAGTGTCCTTTTGTTCACAAAGTGTCTCGTTTCTTCAAAAAGTGTCCCTTTGCTCTGCAAAGTGTCTGATTTCTTTGTGAAGTGTCTCAAAAGGGATCTAAAGTGTCTAGGTCCTTTAGGAAAGCATACTAGAACAACTTTAGTACACTTGCATGATGATTAATGTAAAAATTAAATATGTTAAAATATTTATAGAGCATATTTCTAGATTTTTGATAGATCCCCACCCATTCGTGACAATAAATAGGAGGTAGACAGTTGAGCTTTCTCAAGGATTTAGCCCCATCACTTATAGCAAAGGAGACATACCACCTGTAGGATGTGGGTATTTACTGGGGTACCTCATTCCCCATGAGGTAACACGATGTGATGTTAATGGTGCTATGAAAGCATTGGGATGTAGACACCCACACATTTCACCTTTTGAATGGGGAGATGATGATCATCCTAGAGGACATACACGATTAGTGTGTGAGAGCATGAATCGAGCTATTAATGCTAATACATTCATGAACCCCAATGGTGAGATGGATAATGATGCACATGATGGCACTAGTACTCAATCTAGATGGCCAAGCAGTACACTTGGATGGAGGATTAGTCCACTTGATTCGAGGGATGGCAGAGCATAGGACAATCTATGCTTGGGGATGTTGTATCCTAGCTCATTTGTATTATGATCTTGGATGATTTATTTTTTGGGAGATAGAAAGTATGGTGCATTGTACACTGCTATAGATTTGGTGCCTAAAGCATATCACATGCACCAAGATTGTCAATTTCCCATGTGCTACAACCACAGGGTATTCTCGAGCTTTCAAATATCCTTTATGACAATTATGGTAGTATGGAGACTTTTATTTTTGGAGAGTGAGATTTGACCAACTAGAGGAGGATGAGAACCTTTGGATACCTTATCATTTGACACTTCAGTGGCTAGATTGCATGAGATAGATCAGGAGGATGTAGCTAGATATATTTTTGGTTGGTTGCAATGACCATGTAGTACTCCCTTTTTACTATGGGTGAGTCATGCGACAGTTTGGTCAGGTTCAGACAACACTGAGGGCATGCCCCTTTCTTAGAAGATCAGTGTGAAGTACCCAGAGACCAGGTGATATCATATGACTCACTATAAACCATGTGGTTGAGAGTGACTCAAACTTCTTAGATCATGATCAACCTCCAGTCTCTAATTTTGATGACGTCAATAGCATAGATGAGTACGAGGAGTGGTGGAGAGCATCATGGACAACTCTTGTATTTTTGATGGATGATCCCATAGGTGATGCAGGAAATTTGCTAGATGAGGGGGATGAGGGATAGGATAGGGATGAGGAGATATAGTATCTAGTTGCAAAAATATTCACAGATATTATAGATGATTAGTATGATGATGATGCAAACATTGACTATGAGGGCCAAGATGGAGGAGATAAGGATGAGGAGGATCCACTCCTGAGCAAGGTTGATAAGGTAGCAGTTGAGGATCGACATGAGTGGGGAGAGTCCTCACACATTTGTGTGACAAGATCACATGCAACAACCATAATAGACATCAGTACCCATGGTCACAGAGAGGCTCACACATCCTTCATGCCCTCCACAAAGGAGGAGGTTGATGTTACTTAGCCTATTCGAGATATAGGTGATGATATTTAAATTATGTAGCTACTTTATGATAGTGTTTATGCTCTTATTATACATTTGATAATGATATGAACTAATTATTTATTGTTTCTACCTTGCAAGAGCCCTGAGGGAATATCAAGAGCTCTATCATTAGGTAGCAGCAGAGATAGTTCCAACATCTATCGATGAGGATGATATGGACTTAGATTATGTGCCCCCACCTATTGTGGAGTAGAATCGAGAGTCACTAAGACCATTTGTGAGACTATGGTAAACATATAAGAGTATGAGGAGATGACTCCATTGAGTAGAGACTACAGGACAATCATCCCAGACTCCAACATAGTTTGAGAGGCTAGAGGCTAGAGGTAGCATAGCTACGGGTAGAGAGAAATCAAATATCAGGAGAGCATCAACTGGCCCTCAGATGGATACAAGGTTTAGAGTTCACACTCAGAGTCAATAGATCCCAATCATGATCACATATGAACCTCTCCCAATGTCTAGATATTAGGTCATGAGTACCAGATCTTGAGGGATCAAGCAATCACAAACTACAATGATATTGTATATTTAAATGATATTTATAGTAAAAATTTGATATATATATGAGTATTTGATGTTTTATTATTTGGTGTAAAGTGTTTGAATGTTAAATGGAAATGTGATTAATTAAATAACCTTGTAGTAAAATTATTTAATTAATGTCTACATGATTTAATAGAATTTATGTGATTTATTTTAACAAATATCTTAGTTTTACTTAGATACAACATTGTTGTATTAAGAAGGTTACTTTAAATTAAATGCACCTATAATCTATATAATGATCTAATTCAACATAACAAAAAGGTGAATAGTATGAAAACTAAAGTAATTATAAAAAGAAATTAAATAATCATATTAGGGTTCAAGACAAACACATGATCATTTGTAAAGAATGAAGCAATGGGAAAGCAATTAGGATATAACCTAATAACAATAAACAACACTGCTTTATCATTCATACTATTCAAAAGAGACTAGAAATAATACCAATGCAAGTGTCCAGAATTAATAGGTTCCTTAAGGGGTGTACAATCAAGATTTGTTAAGATGTAAGTGCCACCCCATAACTAGTATCGATTATGTAAGGTCCCAACTAGTTAGGGCTGAAATTACCTTTTTCAACATAGTTTTCATTAGTATTGTGTTGATTATCATAGAGAACAAAATAACCCTTCTTAAATGTGAAGCGTTTTTTGCCTTAGTCTTTTGATCTTTGGCTTCTTTGGATTTTGGCTCAAGAAATGTTCGGGTCAATGAATGGTAGGTGTGAACCCCAATCCAAATACCTGCAAAACACAACAAATGAATACATTAGGAGATCAAATGCAAGCAAGAATAAGGATACCTCAAGAAATTAATTTGAATAGCAAAAGAGATAGAAAATGAAAGGAAGAACACAATGAAACTTGAAAGCATATCAAAATATATTCTAAAGCCAACAAACTCCTAATCTCTTGAGGGAATTGGTGCCAATTTGATGTGAAAATTGGCCCTTTCCCAACTCCAATGATACAAAGTTGATATGTGATGAAGAGTGATCTACTTTGTTGATGCTTAATGTATGCTCCAAGATGAAAACCTGCATAAAACCTAACTATGCTTCGATGAAATTGATGATAAATTGCTATGGATTTGAGTAGAGTAAGTTTACTCAAATTGTGGATGAATAAAATGAAGGATGAGCTCTTCATTTATAGAATGCTAAGATGGATGAATGTTCAAAATAGAGAAATGTGGGATTAATTTTCATCCAATGGCATGATGCTACTTGTCAACATGTGAATGGAGGAAGCTTGAGCACATTTTGATCAATTTGAAATTTGAATTTGATGAGATGATGTGAGAGGGAAGGGAATATAATAAATGTCACTTGGCTCAAGGCAAAGGACATGTAATATAAAATTATTGCTTTGTTGAAAGGGACAAGTCCTTTTGGGGGGAGATTTCAAATTTGAGGAATATTCCATCTTGGATGCCTTTTTGAATGAAAATAGATGATTTATAAATCAATTAAATTAATTTTCATGTGCAAGTTGCAAAATCTAAAGGATTTGAGTGATTAGGATTAAATTAATCAGGATTTGATTAATTTAAAGGAGATTAGCTGATTTTGACTTTTGACTTAGATTTTTGGATTAATTTAGATCAAAAAGAGAGGAATAATGATTTAGATTTAATTAAATAAATATTTTGATTTATTTAACTAAAGAGGGATGATGTTGGATAAAGATTGATTTAATTTAATAGAATGACTTAAAGATTTAATTAAATAAAATGTATTATTTAATTAAAAGGGGGATTACAAAATTAATTAAATAAAATTGATTTATTTAATTAACAAGAGATGATGACTTAATTAGATAAATGATTATTTATTTAATTAAGGGATGAATAGTGATGATAAGATGAAGAGGTGATTTAGGACAAAACAATGTTAGTTAATCGGGATCAAGTGCACAATGTCAATTAGTATATTTTACGTGTCTACATTTTGCCCCTCTTTGAAGCAGTGTACTTGTTGCATTGTTTCAAAGAATAAACTGTCTTGATCAAAATTCAAAAATTCTTTGATTTTTTTAGATGCCCCATTGCTGCCCCAATGAATGAATAATTATGTCGGTATATTGCCCCCTCGAGAGATCGAGTGAAAATATTTTATTTGAGGGTCGATCTCTTGATAAAGAGGTTCAAGGTTAGTTCAACTCGAATATTTGATGTAGAAAGATTTGATGATGTAGACCATCATCGACCATGGGTAGCCTCATGCCTACTTTGATATATTACACCCACTTGATCCGAATTTGTACCATGATAGTGACATTATTGATGATGAGATGATTATGATGTTTATATGTGATGGATGATATGGATGCACATGATATGATATGATGATGCTTGGATGATTATGAAAATAGATGATAAATGTATGGTTTATGAGATGTTTAGAATAACCAATCTATATGATGCAATGATGGGGATGAATGCATGTGGTATGATTAATGTTTTCTATATGATATGATATTCATTATGCAGTATGCTTACGGTTTTTTGGATGCAAGATAGATGCAATGGTGATGATTATGTTTAACTGTCATGGTACCATGTTAGTGTGAAAAAGTAGGAGATAGAAGAAAATAAGAGATTCCAACAAGACACAAGGTGATAAATATGCAAATGATGATGATTACTTGCCGAGGAGTTGGGATTTTCAAAGGGCCAATTTCCTTATGTTTGATAACACACATAGGCACGATGCATCAAGGTATTATAAATCCAGGATGGCATTTGTACCTAGTGGACATGATGGACTTTGACACAACAATCAGATAGGAGTATTCTTGTTCACACCTGACATACGGAAACCTTGCTAGGATGTATTTTAGAAGTTTTAGACACCTTAGACCAAAACATGGAAAGGTAAACCTATCCTGCAATAGTCAACAAGTTGCCCTAGACCTCTTCCATACATACCTGACAAAGCAAGTATTCACCAAGTTATATTGCAAGAACGTCCAACAAACACAACAGACAAAAGATAATGATCATTGCCCCAATCCTATTTCTCTAAATCCATTTTTTTGGGATATCTTTGAGATGTCCTTGGAATGAGCGCAAAATAAGAAAAGTCCAAAAGACTAAGTAAACAAACTAATGCTCTTCAATACCACTAATGGGAAAAGAATGTGTTTTCTAAGATGATAATCTGAAACTTATTGCCAAAAGATAATGCCCTTTGTAGGAAGGATTCATCCTAGGACATGTTAGTGGATGGCAGCACACCATTTTTTTTATAAGGGATGATTGATATGGGACCATTTCAGATGATACGTTATCGATACGAAGAGATGACCAACTTGCTTATGCACTTGACTTAGACTTGAGGCTTAATGCTTTTGAGTTTTCACTTTTAACCTGCTAGACTTGTTTCTGATTGTTTTACCAAAGGTTGATGATGGCGATCAATTTATTATGAGTGGTGCTTATCGTGGGTGCAAGCAAGATGAGGAAGATGGATTTTTTTCAAATATTTGGATTTTTTTTTATGTTTTTGAAATGTTTTGAGGCTATTTTGGGTATTTTTTGAGGTTTTACAAAAAAAAATTTATTTTCAATGTTTTCAATGTTTTTGGGATTTTTTGAGATTTTGACCGAGAGACTGACCTAAAGACCTATCCTAGGGGCCTTGGGGTCTAATTGATAGATTAGCCTTTCCTACGTTATACACGCAAAGACCACGTAGTTTGACTGACGAGTTAACCAATTTATAGATGATGATATACATGAAGATATGTCAGCTTATTATGACAGACTCCTATAGGACTGACCTAAATGTCTCGGGGGAGGATCAAAGATCAACCTTTCCTATGTTCGAGCTCAGAGATGACGTAGTTCAACTAGATGACTCTGTTTTTGACTTTTTGAATTATTATTGGGATTTTGACATTTTTTGAATGTTTTTGGGTTTTCTAATTTTTTTATGTTTTTGGATTTTCTAATTTTTTGATGTTTTTGGATTTTCTAATTTGAGGACCTTCAGTTCATACACGAATCTAATCCACTGAGAACATGCCCCCAGTGTGATGCAATAGACTACTCTGATAAAGGCAGGACATACTAACCTTGAGGATGGGCCGAGTAGTACTAGGAGGGATCATGATACGAACACAAGACCAAGCTATGGATGTGTGATGGATGGAGACTTGGATGTGATGGATGATGGAAGTGAAATGGATGGATGATGTAGATCAAGCCATAAAGGTCTTGTGGATGGATAATGCTTATTTACACAAGGAACTTGTTTGCCAGGTTTTCACCAAGGTACTTGCCAAAAGTGCCACCGAAGTGGTTTTCATTAGAGGATGATTTTTCTCTTTACTATTTTTGATCCTTTCTCTGATTTATTATTATTATTATTATTATTTTATTTTTTGTTGTCACCAAGACGCATGTTTGCCATATTTTCGCTGAAGTAACCATTTTTTCAGGACTTTTTCTGATTTTTTAGATTTTTTTGTTTTATACCTTGAAGAAATTAGGCATAAAACTTTTTGAGATGGGAGCTATTCATGGGTTCCTATAGAGGTTCCCCTTCGGGTTTTGATAACTGATATGCCCTTGACTTGTAACTTTCTGTGATGATGAAGGGCCAGAACCAATTAGGTTCGAACTTGCCTTTGGGGCTTGCGTTTGGGACATTTTTCTAATTTTCTTTTAAGACCAGCTCTCCAACTTGGAACATTCTGCTTCTGATTTTCTTATTGTAGCTCCTTTTGAGTCTATTCTAATAGACTTGTAAGTGATTCAAAGCATCCATACATCTCTCATCCAGTAACTCCAGCTCATTTTGTCTTGAAACCCAATATTCTTCATCCGTGACAAGGTTTTGTAGTGATATCCTGAGGGATGGGAGCTCGATCTTGATAGGGAGTACCGCTTCTGATCCGTAGACTAGGGAGAATGGGGTGGCACCGGTGGGTGTGCAGATGCTAGTTCGATAGGCCCAGAGGGTGGGATTAAGCTACAGATGGCAGTCACGACCTGCATCATTAATTGTTTTCTTAAGGATTTTTAAAATGGTTTTATTTGTAGCTTCTTCTTGGCCATTGCCTTGGGGATAGTATGGGGTGGAAAAGTGATGTTGGATTTTGAATTGATCGCATAGGTCACAGACTTCCTGATTTTTGAATGGTGTCCCATTATTTAAGATAATGGCTTGTGGAACACCATAACGGCATATGAGATAGTTCAAGATGAACTTTGAGATCTACTTTCTAGTGATATACATCATGGGTATGGCCTCCACCCACTTAGTAAAGTATTCAGTTGCGGTTATGATAAATTTGTGGCCGTTGGATGAGGTGGGTGTGATTTTCCCAATGAGATCAAGTCCCCACTACGAAAAGGGCCATGGTGTGATGATAGGATGAAGCTCTTGAGTTGGAGCATGGATGAGGTCCCCATGTTGCTAACATTTTAGACACCTTTTGGCATGATCATGTGCTTCTCATTCCATTGTGGGCCAATAATACCCCATCCTCAGTAGTTTCTTCGCTATGGTCATTCCACTCGAGTGTGAACCACAGATATCGTTGTGAACTTTGGTTAGATCAATTAATGCCTCCTCAATGTTTAAACAGCACAGTGAGGTACCTTCTATGCTTCTACGATATAGGGTATCACCTAGGATGACAAATCTAGATGCCTTTTTTTACAAAGGTTCTTTTTAGGTTCAATGGCAGGTCAGCAGGTATAACTCCTATGCAAAGATAAGTATAGATATCATGATACCAAGGATCGCCAGGACCAACAATTTCACACACATATTCTAATTCTGGTACCTTGAATGCTGGAATGAGAAGTTTCTCAATCAAGAATTCATATTTTGGAACATTTTTAGGAATGTCTAGTAGGGACCCAATTGTTGCTATGGTGTCTATTGCTTTGTTGTTAGCTCTAGGAATTTGTTCAAATGTTATTTCGATGAAGGATTCCTTTAGAGTCTCCACCAATTTCTTGTATGGAGTGAGCTTGTCATCCTTTGTCTAATATTTTTTATTGACTTGATTTATGATCAACTAAGAGTCTCCATACACTTTGAGAGCCATGATGTTCCATTGCACTATTGTTTTGAGACCTATAGTCAAAGCCTCGTATTCTACAATGTTATTGGTGCAAGGAAATGCTATTTTGTATGACCTTGGTATGCAATCCCCTTGTGGAGTGATGAAGAAAACACTAGCTCCTGACCTGTGCTGTGTATATGAGCCATCAAAGTATAGTTTCCAGTGGTCAGCTATGTTGAGGTTAATGATAGACTCATTTAGAAACTCTGAGATAAGAGGGCTCTTAGCATAAATAGGTGCTTCTACTAGTTGATCTGCGATGACCTGCCCCTTGATTTCTTTCCTCTCTACATACTCGATGTCATACTCTGATAGTATCATTACCCATTTTTCCATTCTGCCCATGAGCATTGCCTTAGATAAGAGATACTTGAGGGGATCAATTTTTGTGATGAGTTTTATCTTGTGTGCCAGCATGTAGTGTCTGAATTTTTGAGATGCGAACACTACTGCGAGACATGCTTTCTCGATGAAAGAGTATTTTAGCTCATGACCAACCATTGTCCTGCTGATATAGTAGATAGCCCTCTCTATTCTATTTTCATCATGCTTAGCCAAGAGAGCTCCAAGGGCTACTGTTGTTGCTGAGACATATAGAATCAATGGTTTTCTCAGGATGGGTAGCATTAAAACTGGTGGTGTTAGTAGATATTCCTTTATTTTGTTGAATGCCTCTTCACATTTTGTATCCCATTTGTATGCTACCCCATTGTGGAGTAGGTGAGAATATGGGTTCTGCTTATCTGCCAGTTGTGCTATGAACCTTCTAATGGATTGGAGCCTACCTTGGAGACCTCTTCGTTGTTTCAATGCCTTTGGTGCTTCCATCTCAAGGATTGCTTTTACTTTTGCAGGATCCACCTCGATACCCCTCATGGAGACTATGTATCCTAGTAATTTTCCTGATTGTACGTTGAAGATGTACTTCTTGGAATTTAGCCTGACTTTTTATTCCTCTAATCTGTCAAAGATAGCACTTAGGGTTGCTATATTATCTTTTCTCTTTCTTGACTTAGCTAGGATGTCATCGACATAGTCTTCAATTGTTTTGTGAATCATGTTATAGAAGATCAATGTCATGGCTCATTGATATGTTGCTCTTGCATTCTTTAGGCTGAATGGCATCGTGTTCCAATAGTAGATCCCTCATGGACAAGTAAAAGTTGTCTTATGTTGGTCTTCTTTTGCTATCATAATCTAGTTGTATCCTAAAAATCCATCCATTAGTGATAGCATCTCATGCCTTGCTGTCATGTCCACTATCATGTCAATGTTAGGAAGCAGGAAGTCATCTTTTCGACATACCTTGTTCAAATCTCTGAAGTCCGTGTAGATTCAAATGGCTCCATCAGGTTTTGAAATAGGTACTAGGTTTGATACCCATTCTAGATAATCAATTGGTCAGATAAACCCTACATCTAACAACTTTTTGAGCTCCATTTTGACCAATAAGGTTATTTAAGGATGCATTTTTTGAAGCTTTTCTCTGACAGGTTTTGCATATGGATAAATTGCTAAGTGATGGACCACAGTCTCTGGATCAAGCCCTAGCATGTCAGCATAACTCCATGTGAAGTTTATTTGCCTCTCCCTTAGGAATGTTGCTAGGAGCTCTTGCTCTTCTGACAATAATGATTCCGCATAGAATGTGATATGTGGGGCCTCCTCTATTCCTATGTTGACCGAATTGCATTTTTTGGCCAAAACAACTAATTTTTCCTAATGGATAGCCCTTAAAGGAAGATTGAATCCTTCATCCTTCATCCTCGGGTGCCTCAGAGAGGTTTTCACCATTGGATACATCCTTTCTTTTTACTATTTTCTTGTCAGAGAGTGCCACAATGTTGTTTTCACTCAAGGACTTGGATATGATTCTTAGTTTCTTACTTTTGTGACTGAAGGATTCAATCATTTCCCCATAATAAGCCTATGTGTCTAATTCCATTATAAACCCTACCTTATGATCCCCATCTGGAATGTTATCCCTCAATCCCATGAATTATGAGAGTGCCTCATCATTTTTGAATGTATCGAGAACTGGTGGTCCTCGTTGGTCATAGTCGATCAGTTGAGGGTACACTAAACAGATCCCATGATTTTGATGATCAGATTCAAAGGAAAGGGTACTAATCATACACAAAGTGGTATCTTCAAATAACCTAGGGAGATTGGATATGATATCTTCGTCATCGCTAATAATATAGGGCTCAGTTATGAAGTTATGTGTGTTGCTACCTGTGACTATTGGTGAGTGTACTTGTAGTAGCACTGGCTGAGGAGAGGCATTGGCAGCTCTAATCGGAGGACTTCGGCCACGTATGATTATTCTCGGAGGGGTACATCCAAGACCAAGATTTGTTATGGGTCACGTCTCTGGTATGATAGGTATCATAAGCCCATTGTCATTTTTTCCCAATCATTGGTTTCTATCATAACCCATTGCAAGCATCATTTGGAAACCTTTGCTTCTTTCATCCATTGGTAAATTAGCTATTGGTCTTTCATCTTGGTATAGCATGTGAGATGGGTCTACCTCAATGTCCTCTTGGCCAAGATCTCCCCAACTTGTGAATTCAAGATAGTCTTCAGGAGACGTTTGAGATGTGGAAGCTTGATTTTGTTGTGGGCTTCCTCGTGATCTAGGAGATAGTGGTAACTCTCCTATCACAAAAGCATTATTAGGGAGCCTATAGCTTCCACAACTATCTTCTTGAATGATGAGCTTGATATTAGAGCTGGTGGGAATGGCAGGGTCGATGTATGACATGGATGGGCCCTCATCATTCTTTGGTACCTGGGGGATTTTGTAATACTTGGCCTCAAGTTTTTTGTAGTATGAAAATAATTCGGGATCTCCATGGATGGTAAACTCTTGTCCATTCTATGTGAATTTCACACATTGGTGGAAGGTTGATGCTACGACTTTCATCACATGGATCCATGGGCATCCCAAGAGGATATTATATGGAAAATCAAGGTCCAAGACCTGACAGGTAGTTTCCATGAGCGTCGGCCCTACTTGAATAGGGAGTTTGATTGTGCCCTAAGACACTCTTTCTTGGTCATCATATGCTCTTATTGTGATGCCTTTACCTTTGTCAATTGAAGCTTCTGCTATTTTTAGTTGCTTGATAAGTTTGAGAGAACAGATGTTCAAACCTATACCTCCATCCACCAAAACCATTTTGATTTTTCTCTTGTTCACAATGACCTCCAAGTGAAGTGTGTGATTGTGAGATGGTTGGGCGGGAAAATCTTGGTTAAAAAACGTAAGGAGATTGGGTGTGATGATGTTTCTGACCATAGCTTGGAATTTTTCTACATCAAGATCTGTGGGGACGGTGGATAAGGCTAATGCTTACTCAAGGATCTTCTTATGTGCTAATGAGATTTTTAACAACTCCATAATGGAGATGTGTGTTGGTGTTCTTTTGAGCTGATCTACTACACTGTAACCATTAGGAGCGGATCTAGAGGAAGGGGCTTTGTTTGGTTGGGATGATCCTACAATGGTGACTTTGCCGCCTCTTGTGGTGACTCCACAATCTTTAGCATGGGTGCCCTTGATGGTGATGACCATGCAGTCTTCATTTAAGGAAGCAACAACTATTTTGTATACATGATTTACACTACCTTTTCCTTGATCTTTGTTGTTGTTATTCCCCTTGTTGCCATGATTTGGCATTGGATTCATGTAGATTTTAAGATCCTGATTGCCTGTTAGTTGTTCCAAATCAATGATTCTTTTGTCAATGAGATCTTGAATGATATTTTTAAGTCTCATACAACTGTTTGTGGTGTGACCTTTAATCTTATGAAATTTGCAGAGTTGATTTTTGTTGTACCAAGGGGGTTTGATGTCAGGTTCTTGGTAATTTTCAAATGTAGGTGCTTGGATGAGTTTTTCATCGATGAGCTTTTTCATGATGTCTTCAAGTGGTTCCCCCAAAGTAGTGTATTTTTGTTTTGGATAACTCTTGCATTGGGGTGGTCCTCTTTGATCATTGAGGTTATTGATAGTAGGATTGTTATTGGGTTGATATGTTGTGTGATGGATGTTTTAGCATTGATTTTGGATTTGCGGTGTGGGTGTGTTTTGGCATGGACCACTAATGACCACCTTGGCATCTACGACACCATCATTAGTAACATTCTTGTTCCTTGCCCATGTGCAAGGTTTATCGTTATAATTGGATGATGGGTGGTTGTTTTGTTGTTCATGATATGATGTTGATTCTGCAGGTTGAGTCACAAGGGCTCTTTTGATGCTAAGCACTTTGGGGATCAATTGATCATATGTGGTGATTCCCTGAACCTTGAGATGAAATTACAAGTGACCTTTAAGGTTGGCTATGATGGTGTAGACTTGTTGTTCTTCTGGCATGGTCCACTTGCTCAGATTGGCCTTGGATCACCATCGTTGAATGAATGAAGCAAAAGATTCATTCTTTCCTTGTTTTAGAGTGTATAGTTCTTCAAGAATGGCATCCATTGTAATGTTACATGTGTAGTTTTTAATGAATTCATCTCTAATTTCTTGGAATGTTCTAATGCCTGAAGGTAAGTGAGAGAACCATTCTATAGCAGTACCTGCCAAGCTCCTAGGGAATAGTCGCATCAAATAAGTATCATCATATGCGACCATACAATGAACCTAGAATTCCCTGATGTGAGCTTCAGGATTTCCCATCCCTCGATATTTGTCAAATTTAGGGATTTCAAATCCCTTAGGGAATGGTTTCATTTCTAAGATCCTATCAAATGGATAGGGACACAAGTTGATTGATGTTTTGGTTGTTCGGCCTAATTGAAGGTCGAGCACTTGTTGTGAGAGCAACCTGAGTTGTGTCGTCACATCATTCTACATATTAGGGGGTGGGATGAAAGTGTTTTGAGGTGTTTGAATCATTGGTTGAATGGATGGGTTGGTTGGTGCGTTGTTCGATGGTATCAATATGTTATGGCGGGCGAAGTAGGCTTCCACTTGCTTTTGTATGAACAAAGCTTGTTGTTGATCTTGTTATTGTTGCACTAGGATTTTTCCTTGTTATTGCGCTTGTTGTTCCAACAACACTTGTTGTTGGGCTTGTTATTGTTCCCACAATGCTTGTTGTTGGGCTGCCAATTCTGCTGCTTCTTGTTGTTCTTGATATTGCTTTAATGCTTGTTGGTACGCTTGCAATTGTGCTGCTTGTGCAAGAAGTTGTGATTGTGCTTCCACTTGTTGTGCTTGATATTGAGCTTGCACTTGAGCTTGTGCTTGATCTTGAGCTTATGCTTGATCTTGAGCTTGTGCTTGTGCTGCTTGTTGTTGTAATAGGAGTTGTGCTTGAGTAGTTTTTTGTGCTTGTAATGCTTGAGTAGCTTGTTGTTGTTGCAATAACGCTTGTGCTTGTTGTGCTTGTTGTGTTTGTAAAGTGACTTGTGCAGCTTGGGTAGCTTTTTGTGTGGCTTGAGTAGCTTGTTGTATAGCTTTTTGTTTTTGAACTTGTTGGTATCCTCTTTGGAAAGTTTCCTGCAATGCCACGTTGTATTAATTTGATGTGGTGAATATTGGTGGTGGTGGAGGTGGTGGTGGATTTGGAATGGTGGTAGATGATGATGTTGTGTTGATTTTTTGTGTGTTTGATAGTGGTATTGATGTGTTTGGTCCTTGAGATCCCATGTTTTGTGATAATAGGGGTGTGTTTAATGATGTTTCCATTGCTTGTGTATTTTTTGTTTGTTGTTGTGATATCAATGATAAATTTTGTGTGTTTGGTGCAATGCTTTGATTGATGGTTGGGATATAGGTTTGATTGATATTTGGTAAAGGAGGGAGCCCTAAACCAAGCAGTAGTGTGGATAATAATGGAAATGGTGGGAGAGGTGGAAATGTGAGAGGTGTGAGTTGTTGTGAAAATGTCATGGTATCGAGTAAGCCCCCTAGTCCGAATGTATCTCCCTCTTCTTGTGAATTTGTGAGAAGAGGTGTTTGTGGTGCTCCATGAAAAGATGTTGATAATGGGTCATAATGTAAAGTGAGAGAAACATTTTTGTGTAATGGGTTGTTGAGTATGTTTTGTTCCAAGGTGGTGCTTGTGTCCAAGTTTTGATTATTAACAAGGGGATGTGATTGAAGAGCATTAAGGAATGTGTTTCCCTTCTTGACATTGGGTTGTGTTGGAGCAAATGATGTTGTGATTTGCAAGATGTTATGGGTGATGTTTTGAGATGGGGGTGTAGATGAAATGGGAATGGTGGATGAGATCAGAGGAAATGATGTATCCACTATAGTACTCACATCAAAATCCGAAGGTAACTTGGCCCCTTGTTTTGCTAATTCAAGCATGTACAATGAAGGGTTAATTCTCATCATGATGTTGATGATTCTATGATTGTTTGGATTTTGGAGCATTTCTATCATTTCCTCATGAGACATTCCAAAGCTAAGGTCCTCCCCTTGGTTTTCTTCTTGTGGATTTTGGGATGATGAGAGGATCAATGGATTGTTTGATTCAGCTGGATTCATTTATGTGTTTGTTTGGCTAAGATCGCTTGAAGCGAGTGTTTCTTTGCTCGCTTCCATACTCTTCTTGTATTGAGATCTAGTTTGAACCATAAAACAAGGATCAACCTTCGAGAATATGGGAGACAAATCTCTTGATTCCTTGGATCAATTGTTATTTTATGTCCCAAAGTGTAAAGTCTTAGGATGTTTTGAGGATCAAAGGTGATGATAATGATGTTATAGGGATGGATGATATGGATGTTTCGGCTTTTGATAAATTTTGAATGAGACACTAAGCTTTTAGGACTTTGGATTCTTGATTTTTGAGATTTTAAGATTTTGTCCTTGATTTTTGATTTGGATTTTGGACAAAACAACCCTAAGATGTTGGATGATGATCTAAGGGATAGATTTTTCTAAAAGATGACAATTTTAATATGTGTGAGGAGAAGGATGCATCTACCCACACCTATTCAAACAAGATGATTGTTTCACTAAGCATATGAAGAAGGATTCATCTACATACACTAAGCTAGACAAGATGATTTTGATAACTTTGACTAAGTATATGCAAAAGGATGCATCTACACATACCTAGCCAAAGATGTTTTTGCTAATGTTTTCAAGGATTTTGTCTCAAGGATATTGATGATTTTGATTTTTCCATAAAGCCTAGTATCAAGGACGATTTCAAGATTTTTCCAAAAGGTGATGATGAGATGGAAATTGTTTTAATGTTTTGGAGGATGGATGAAAAAGAGATTTTGATATGTTTTGATCCTAAGAAGAACCCAAAAAGGTACACTTTGTTTTGCTTAGACCTAGGTATTGAAGAGCATGCAAATGCTTCCTAATGACTTTTGTAACCAAGACAAGATTTCATTTGAACATTCATTTTTGGATTTCCAATCAATGATTTTGGGTGTATGAGTCCTCAACACATATGAAAGTTCATTTTTCTTAGCTTTGCTTAATGTCTTTATTTTACCAAAAACACTTTCTTCAATTAGGTTTTCAAACTAAGATGTCCAATGTCTTAATTTCTTCAAACCCCACAAGATATGTTATGTGGGAATTTAATGAACTTAAGGCAAGGGTTTTCCTATTGTTGACTTAAGGAGACAAATCGAGATATAATCCAATTTTAGAAACCTCTAAGGACATGAATCCCAAGGGAAAGCAATAACATATGGATTGAGTCAATTGTATTTGTCTCCAAAAGGGTTTGAAATTTGGATGGTGTTAAGTGTTTGTTTTCAAGGTTTTTTTGAACAAGCAATGTGTTTATGACTCACAAGCAATATAACACCCTAGCTCAATTGGTATGCTTTTCTTGGTGGGCTTGCCTCATGCCCTTCATAGTAGAAGAGATGAATTTACATGCAACCAAGGAAAAAATATAAAGGTATGTTAAGAATGAAGTCTTAACCTCTATATTTTAACCAAGATCGGACATGGCAAGTAACTTCTTGGAATCTAAGTTTCAATGCACCACTTTGATAAACTCGTTGGATGGACTGGTGGGCTTCTAAAAACAAGGTTCTTAATGACACAACATCGGGGACATGGCACCTTGCGAGTGTCCAGCAAGCCACTAAAGGCTTTAATCAATCCTACTAGGGGCTCTTATACATTTTACGGTAGTACCCCATTCTGAAAGACACTGTATGGCTAAGGCCTACATACCATGAGGACTTGATAGTTTAGTCTTATCCATTTATATACCGGCCCTGAATGAAAAACCGGTTGGAGTCAGCCTTCGAGTTCTCCTTTTGAATGTGTCTCTTAGGAGGCCCCTCTAAAGGTAAACAATAGCGAGCAAGCACATTTGTGGTTCGATTGACCTTTGTTTAGAAACAAAGGGAGAACACACACAATATACCTAACTCACACTCGCACAAGATTTTGTTCAATTTTAGACCCAAATCGAAGTGTGGAGGTGATTGCTTTATCTCACCCTAAAGTCATGAAAAATACCTTTGATTTCAAGATCGCTATAAAGCGTGCGAGAAGTGCATATGTCCTTTTCAATGAAGTTAGTTTAAGTAAGCTCTCACAACAAACAAAGTTGCACTTGTTCTTTTTAGATCCTCAAAGCACAATGGGAGTTCGTTTTAGAGCACCAAATGAAGTGTGAGAAATTGTCTTGTTCAATTGTTAATCCAATAAACCAAATCTAGTAAGTTGTGATCCTAAAGTTCATTTTAGCCTTTGCAAAAATGGAAAAGGTTTTTTTAATCCCAAACAAAAACTAGTGTCCTAAGAAGGAGAAGGTAACAAATTCTTAAAGAAGTGTTAAACAAACACTAAAGTGTTTAAAAACACTTTGATTGAACAAAAATATCCTCTCATGCTTCTCTTTTCTTTTTATTTCTATTTCCAACCTGCAAAAGTGATCAAAACGTTAGATGAGATCAAAAAACAAAAGGATATAGGGGTTAGATGAATCATTAACCAAAATACCCTAAAATTTAGTCAAGTTATCATGTGTTTTGACTTTAGATGCAAATTTGAAAATTTTAACTCATTAATAAGTAATAAAAACCCACACCATTGGATAGCTTACAAGATTCTACCCCATTTCAAAAAAAAAAAGTATCAAAAAAGACCTTCGTATGACCAAGATATGGTCATTTTAAAATTGACTCTAAAAACACTAAAACAGTGATCATATGCGCTAAAAAATGGGGATTAATGAATAGTACTGTCAAAAAACAGTGAAATTTTATAAAAAAACGTGTTAGATTTGAGGTTCAAGCCCTCCTTCTAGCGCCAAAATGTGAACCCTAATCCAAATACCTGCAAAACACAACAAATGAATACATTAGGAGATCAAATGCAAGCAAGAATAAGGATTCCTCAAGAAATTAATTTGAATAGCAAAAGAGATAGAAAATGAAAGGAAGAACACAATGAAATTTGAAAGCATATCAAAATCTATTCTAAAGCCAACAAAACTCCTAATCTCTTGAGGGAATTGGTGCCAATTTGATGTGAAAATTGGCCCTTTCCCAACTCCAATGATGCAAAGTTGATATGTGATGAAGAGTGATCCACTTTGTTGATGCTTGATGTATGCTCCAAGATGAAAACCTACATAAAACCTAACTATGCTTGGATGGAATTGATGATAAATTGCTATGGATTTGAGTAGAGTAAGTTTACTCAAATTGTGGATGAATAAAATGAAGGATGAGCTCTTCATTTATAGAATGCTAAGATGGATGAATGTTCAAAATAGAGCAATGTGGGATTAATTTTCATCCAATGGCATGATGCCACTTGTCAACATGTGAATGAAGGAAGCTTGAGCACATTTTGATCAATTTGAAATTTGAATTTGATGAGATGACATGTGAGAGGGAAGGGAATATAATAAATGTCACTTGGCTCAAGGCAAAGGACATGTAATATAAAATTATTGCTTTGTTGAAAGGGACAAGTCCTTTTCGGAGGAGATTTCAAATTTGAGGAATATTCCATCTTGGATGCCTTTTTGAATGAAAATAGATGATTTATAAATCAATTAAATTGATTTTTATGTGCAAGTTGCAAAATTTAGAGGATTTGAGTGATTAGGATTAAATTAATCAGGATTTGATTAATTAAAAGGAGATTAGCTGATTTTGACTTTTGACTTAGATTTTTGGATTAATTTAAATAAAAAAGAGAGGAATAATGATTTAGATTTAATTAAATAAATATTTTGATTTATTTAACTAAAGAGGGATGATGTTGGATAAAGATTGATTTAATTTAATAGAATGACTTAGAGATTTAATTAAATAAAATGTATTATTTAATTAAAAAAGGGGGATTACAAAATTAATTAAATAAAATTGATTTATTTAATTAATAAGAGATGATGACTTAATTAGATAAATGATTATTTATTTAATTAAGGGACGAATAGTGATGATAAGCTAAAGAGGTGATTCAAGACAAAACAATGTTAGTTAATTGGGATCAAGTGCACAATGTCAATCGGTATATTTTACTGCCTACACCTTTGTAGGTCATAATTTATATCATATCAGAATAAATTATTTTGGCTCTCAAATCCTTCATGTACCTTCTAGGGTATTTCACCTAGAAGGTAAGAAAAAATAAGGCCAAAATGGACAATTCATTAGCACTAAAGACTAATGCAAGGATGAAAGGTAAATGTGAAGTGTGTGAATGTGTCTTGATGCTAGAAACTTAATGAAAATGTAGACTAAAGAATGTAAATTGATCTAATAGAAAAGTGTTGGAAAACAGAGTGTTGAATGCAAATATGAACTAGAAATTTAAGAAGATAGAAACAAAGATGAATGAAACTAAAGGTACCTGGGGGGTTGAAGAAGGCTAGAAATTTATTTTGGAATGCTATTGATCATGCTAAAATTTATGCCTAGAGGGACTCATTCACCATTCTGGGCAAATTAGTCCCAGTTCTGTAAAACTGAATAAGAGCCTGTTTCAAACAAAAGGGTATCCAAAAATGCAAAAAACCAAAAATTGACCTTGGAGTGGGACTCATTCACCACCCATGGAAAATCAGTCCACTTTTGAATTTCTAAATATTCAAAGGTTGACTTCGGAGCTTTCAATCTGCACTTTGGCTTCCTATAGGTGTCCGCCTTCGAAATTGTCGTATTTGGGCTTGAAAGTGACTTTTTGTTGATATTTTGACTTGAATGATGAATAGATGACTTGAATGAATTGGAAATGCTTCCAATAATCCTAAATCTACATACAAAAAACACAAGAAAGAGAAATTGTTGATTGTTAAGGCATGTATGGGGTTTTCCTTGGTCAAACCCCTTTTAGGTAATTAAACCAAATTGATGAAATAAATGAATGAAACATGAAAAAATAGAATAAATTACCCTGCAATGATGATTGATCTTGAATTTCTACAACAATACATTTAAAATTTCCTTGAATGCTTTAGAATGCTAACTCTGAAGACTCTGGAGAAACCCTAAGTTGATTTGGAGATAGAAGATAAATGAATGATGAGAGATGTAACAATGAGAGTTAGCCATGGAAAGGGGAAAGGCCCTTGTGGGACTACTCTTGTGTCTCAGCCTTGTGACCTCCTCTACTACTTCTATCTACCCCTAAGGTATAAAATAGGAAGAGGCTCACCGCCAAGGCACCAATTTTTGTTTCTTTTCCTATAGTTACATTTTCCCCTACACATCTTCCTCCTACTCCTACCTAGTCTTGAGCCTACCCTTCCACTAGCCATGATTACAAAGGATACTCTTGTGGTTAAGTAGCTCAACCTTCAGTCTCTTCTTAGGTCACATCTTCCAGTACTCATAGCCGATTTAACCATCTTGCACATGAGCACAAACACAAGAAAAATTCTCTCACCACTAAACACATAGCCTCATAAAAGACCGAGGGGGAGTCAGTGGCCCTTGTTTTTGTGTCTTCCTTTGTTGTTCCTTCTTCAGTTCTAATCACCTTAGTACTGCTTCTAACTCCCTTGACAAGGTTCGATGATCCTCACCCTAAAAGGGTGCAAGTTTTCATCTCTCCCTCTACAAATTCCCCTCTTTTGATGTATCTATTGGAAATCCCTCCTTTTTCTCATCCCATAGACATGTCAAACACCATGGTGGTGTATACTGTGGCTCTATCCTCTTCCTTCTCATTTTTCACTTCTTCTATGGGTATTTGTATCCTACACTGAAGCACAATTTGGAGGATGACCTTGTTTCAAGTGGAGGTCGGAAGAAGGGGTCATCTTCTTTAGAGGTGGGTTCTATCTTGGCTTGTATCATCCTCGAGATGGAGGTGGCCCTTGCATCCCCTAAGTTTATCACTTCCCCTCTTGATGAGGTTTGTAGTGGATCTTGGGCACCTCCTTCTCCCACCTGATTAGCACATGGCACCTTGGTGAAGTGCATGTTTAGTTTGGTGGATGATGTATCAACTTTGTCCTCAATATTCATAATCGATGACCTTTTCCTCACATGAGCTCGATGAAGAAGGCCTTGAGGGACCTTCTTCCTTCACCCTTGCCACAAGTGAGTCAGAGGGTACTGCTCTTATTATCCCACCCTTCTAGCCCCATCTGTCCTCCCCCTATACTAATCTAGATTTAGAGTAGAATGAATTGCTAGTTGATGAGGAGTAAGGTGGTAACTCTTCTTTATCTGTAGTGTAGATTTGGGGTATGTGCAGGATCATCAGCGGGAAAATAGGTCCTTAAGTGGTGAAAATTCTAGAAAAATCAGAAAGCAGTAAACTTAATGTAGCAAATTTGAATAAGCATCTATATTATTTAAAAGTTTTGTAAGAATTAAATCTATAGAAAAATTGAATGTAGTTTCTAAACCAATACTAGGGTTTATTTAAGAAAAAATTTCATTTGGTGAAAATTTTGAAATTTCAATGTAGTAACACCTCTACCTTAGGAAAAATAAGTATTTGTTTGTTTGACTAAATTCTAACCACAATAAAATGATAATATTTTAAAATTATAAGATTTAGACAGGCGTAGAGTGACTCCATGTATCGAGCGTGATGCATATTATTTTGTATTTTTTTTCAAAGTAAATAAGTAATTATGAAATTTTAATTACAAATTTGAAAAAATATAAAAACTCGTATGTCTGACCACCTTAACTTGTCAAAACTTCATGAAATTCAATTTTTTTTTAATCCTATAGTATGCAAAGCATAGAATGTGATACATGTTTCAAATTCAAAAAATGTGATACCCGCTTGGAAAGCTATAAATGTTTTTCAATCAACCTATTAATTAGGACTTTAGTCATAATTCAAATAGAAAATGAATAATAATTATTTATTAAATTCAAATTAATGCATAATTTATATTGGTGGAAAGTTGATAATCTCCTTAAAAACCCTTTTCGTTTCATCAATTTTGGGTTTAAAAAGTCATCATCACCACATGTAATTCTACACATACCCATCATATCACCCCCTTTGGCCCATCATATGATCTGTAACATACCCTTTGTTTGTATGTTGTGTTTTTGTGTGCTTGTCTTTATATGTTTGTGATCCTTCTTGGAGGACCCTTGCTACCCTTGTAGGTGCTTAGATATAGGTTTAGAATATTTTTCGTAAACATCTTCTATATGTAATCATCATTCTTCTATGTGTCATGAATTTAATTTTTGATATTGGAGACAATGCAAAGCATTGGGGGAATTTAGGCCCTTTTCCATGTTGACCCAATCTTTGTTTTTATTTTTCCTTCATGTGTTCTTCTTCACGATTTGAGTACTTTGGGGATTGATGACCATTCATAATAAAATATAATATATTTATTTTTATCTATGAACATATATGACCCTAAACTCTTAGATCCCCTATCCCTCTTGATTTCTTCATCTCTATCTACTTCTTGATGTTGTGGTTATTATTTGTTTTTCATCATGTGTGTGTGATAACATACCGCAAAATACATCTTGTCCTATGTTGCATGCCACAATATCTCCGCCTCTCCTTTCTCTCCCTAGGATGCCATGTTCTTCTTTGAGTATCACACCATCATAAAGGGGTGCTACCATGATGTTTTAATTTTCAATTAGGTGAATTCTTTCAAAAGGATTCCTTCTTTTGAAGTGAATTCCTTGATGAAAGATCCCTTATTGAAATATGTAATTTTCCAAACATTGTATTCTCTCAAGATTCCTGGATGAAATTTTCATTTAAAAAATACATCGTATGTGAAAGAGTCTAAAAAATTTCATTTGAAAAGGGAGCACTTTTTATAAAATGAAGAAGTATGAAAACTTTTATTTGAGAAGAAGCATTCTTTCCAATGGATTCCTTGACAAAAGGAACTTTCCAAAGGATTCCTTGATGACAAAATAACTTGCAAAAAATGTGTTGTTTTCAAATCGGAGCATTCCTTTCAATGGACCACTTGGTGTCTTGACGGGTTTCCTACTGAAGTAACCCCCTTTGAAAACTTCTCCTTCAATTAAATTATCCATGTTTTGTAAGAATTGTGTGTCTTTTATTAGATGTTCAATGTAACTATGTCTTGGTGTCAAACATTGTATATCCTTACATTTAGCTTGGGGGCAACCTAACTAAACCCATCTTTTTTGTGACTTCCTTGCAATGGAGTTTGTAGTACAATTGTAGGCTTATCTAGTCAATGCATTTGATTAGGTTGTGAATGATCATGCCAACTTGTGTGTCTAATGATTTTTCACCTAACATGTTTGTCTGCAACAAAGATCGAGAACCTGTGGAGGCTCCTCTCTTTCATAGCTTTGTATGGCCAAGAACTTGTGGAGTCTTTCCTCTCTCTTCACATCTAGGTGTTTCAGATCAAAGATCTACTTCCTCAACACTATTGGTATATTCTCTTCAATATCTTTCTACTTTAGCTCACATTCACATAGACACATATGCTTGCTCAAGTACGGGAAAAATGTAATGGGATGAATTTGCACCCTATTAAAATTCCCCATTTATTTTACCTTTACTTTAGAAAATTCACGATGATGCAAACCCACCGCTATCAGCTTATTCCTTCTATGTGGCCTTGTATTTTTGTATCGGTGGAGGAATTTCTATCAAGGACATGCACACACAACTCAAACATCTACACATCATGCTTATTTCGTGATAGGATTCCTACCCTTGGAGTCTATAAAAGAGTTATTTTTCTGGTTGGTTGTGAAACTAACATCTTCTATCCTTCCTTAATAGATAAAAATTGAACTCTTACCTCCACTTTCAAGCATTCAAACTTGTATTCTTTCACTTCTTCACTTTGGGATGCGATTGTCACATTCTCTCCTTCACTCTTGCAACTTATTTCACTCTCTTACTCTCTACTTAGCTTCTACAATGTTCTTGTTGCAACTCCACCATCTTTGTAGGTTGAAGAAGATCTATTCTCTTGGTGTGGTGTCATCTCTTCCTATCAGCCTTTAGTGCTAGCAGGAGGAAAGGTGATATTTATTTTGTTATTATCATTGTGTCTTATAGATTAGCATTTATTGTGCCTTTTCACTCTATTTGGTGTCCTTTATATTTCTCTTCTTTATCATTTTTTCTATCTCATTGCATATCTCATTGTATGTAGTGGTGGGAACATCAAAGTAGGGGTATGATTGAGGTAGACCTCAAAACATAGCCCAACATTTTTCTTTATTTTTTTTTTCGTGTGGGTAGGTTATGGATCATCCGTTTGGAGTTGAAGTTGAAGAATCAAAGCATTGGTGGAGTGATAATTTTCCTTACATTTCTTTGTCATTTCCGCATTAGAGTAGTTTCTAGTATTCTTCTTGTTGTACTTTCTATTTCTTGTCTTTTATTTGTCAAATTGTAAAATTGTTCCAATCGGGTCATTAGTAGGTGCTTTGTGCTTTTTATCTATTTTTTAGACCTCTATCCATATAGGATGCCAGAGCATCCATAATATACTAATACGTCACACTGGACTTTGGTACTTGGCTGCCATCCTTAAACAGTGAGTTTTCTAGTCAACTTAGTCTAAAACCTTTGAGGCTAGCTCACTTGATTTTAGAAACACTTATTAAAGAAATTGAGGTAATTTAGGGTAGTTCATTCCCTCAGGCTCTTACATAACTTAGAGCCTTGGGGGTGATGGAATCCCCCTTCTCTACAAGTTCCTATTTATTAAATATATCCAAATTCAATTATTTAGTTATTAAAGATGTTTGGCCTTGTCTTAGGAACTTGAATACCTTCATTCCACATAGAAATCTCAAGGGAATTGATTCTTAAACAAATTTCCCTTTACATGTCTCATATAACACACCTTTCCCAAGCTAGGTTTATGCCTCCATCTTAGGGTGTGTAGGACGATTTTTAGCCACACCCAAACACACATGTCCCTCTATGAGCCTCATTGGCGAAGCATCTTGGAGATGTTGCATGAGAAATATTCTTAGGTGCACATTTAGAATGTCATAACTGCATGACATAGGAATAAGTTTTGTCATTTCAAAAAATGGATGTGTTTTCCCTAATTATGGGCATGATAGATTGGATGAATATAGAAATAAAATTTGGAAGAGTGTTAGGAATAGGGAATGAAAGAGACATGGAAGGCATTGTAGTGGAAATGGTATAAATGGCCATGAGATTGATAGCTGATAGAAGTTGTTGGGGAATAACTTGGAGAGGTGAATACATAGAAATATTTAAAGGGGATGAAATGGTAAGTAATTAGGAAGAAGTTATGGCACTCAAAGTGATAGTTGAAGTAACAATTTTTGGAGTGGGTGACATGTTTATGGTAGGTGAAGCAATATAAGAATAAGATGGTCTAGTCATAGTGGATGAGAGAGAATTGAGAGTTGTAAACTTTGTGGGACTATCCTGAGAAGATATCTCCATTTTCTGATTCTTTTTGTTGTCTTCAATGTTTGTTACTTTGACCCTTCAACTTTTAGATATCATTTCCTTTTGTGAACCTTTTTCTTAGTGGTAGGTAGCCTTTAAATATCATTGAGCTTCTTATTTTCGGTCTTTCCATTTTCTTGGGAGATACAGTGGATTCTTTCATATTTTCACTATCATCATCTTTATAAATCACCTACCTAGAAGACTTTGACTCATCTAATTTAGCATTTATTTTATTCTTCTTTAGCTCTAAGAGTTTGTAAGTTAAAGGAACATTTTTTTGAATTATATTATTAATTTGAAAATCTATCCATTTCTTTCTATATCTAATGATATTAGTCATAATTTCATCAAGGTTGGTCATCTCTTTATTTTCTCAATTAGGAGGAGGGGAAAATTTATCAAATATTTCTCTATATTATTCCTCTTGCACAAGTTGACCATTATCCTCCAACCAATTTGGTACCACAACTAACTTTCAGAGTTGCCTTATATGTTTTAGTGGAATTATAGAGAAATGATTTTCTAACTTCATGTTCATCCAAGAACTTGGAACAAAAATCCTCAAGTTGCTGGACTTTTGATGGTATTTTTTACATATATTCCTCTTTAAGTTTTTTATTAGTCAAGGTGTGATATAGCTTGATGAGTCACTAGATGGCTAATTTATATTTCCACATTTGAATTCTTTGTTGATCATGAAGAGGTGAAAAAATAAAATCCTTTCCTAACTACAAGATTGTATGTAAGAAATTTGCGCATATCTTTTAATAGTTTTTTAGAGATATAAATTTTATCTTGCTACCACAAGAAGTATCATATTATCAGTTGGATAATTTTGGAGTTTGTATGGTGCTCCTAAGAATCCTTCAATTCTTAAATACATAAAATTTGGTGAAAGGTGGAAATTTTTTTTGCTTCCTCTCTTTAGGGTTTAAGACCTAGAAGGACAATTTTCACTAACTTTCACTCAATAACAAACGCTTGATATCTCAATGTAAAATATAGAGAGATCTTACAAGAGGGTTGTTCTATGGGTTGAATGCAAACTAATAAGGGGTTCATCACCAAGTTTAGACTTGGAAAGATAAATCAAATGCAAGATGTAACACTAAACCCTAATTCAATGCAATGACCTATAAAATGACCTATAAATGCAAGTAAAATAGAATAGAAAAGTAGTAAGATGAATGGTGTGCACCTAGAAATATGCGAATGAGTGATTGTAGCTCTAAAAAACTAGAAAATTTGACTTTTTGAACAATTGGGAGTCATTCCCCAACTTGGGGGAATCAGTCCCAGATTTGGATTTCTACACAGGAGCTTGTTTTAGCAAAAAGGGTATCTGAATCTACAAATCAATTTGGAGAACATCTATTGTGGGACTCATTCGCCACTCTTGGAAAATTAGTTGCATTCTTATTTTTCAGGAATTTAAAGTTCTGATTTGCACTTCAACACGTGCTTTTTCCTTCCAACTTGAATTCTGGATTCAAATCTACGAAAATACCTGCAAAACATAATATAAACTTGATTTGCTAATGGGGGGCTTACCTTGGTCAAACCCATGGTTTGGTAATTAAACCTTGATAGGATGAAACATGCATGTAAATAGGAATGTAAACCCTAGTCTTAAGTGTGTCTAAGGCTAAGAAATTTGAAGCACAATGTAATCTTATTTTAATGTGTAAGAGTATGATGCAATAATAGAAATATGAAGATAGATGACTCACTTGGAGAGATCTCTAATCACCCCAAACAAGCCCTAATTATTCTTGTACCTTACTTAGGCTAAATGTATAGTGATAATGGAGGATGGAATGACTTAGGAAACATGTCTTTAGGCTTGGCTTGATGGCTAGCTGCATCTCCCCAAGCTAGAATCCATCATGATTCAACATAGAAAACCATGATCAAACCTTGAAAATGCTAGATCTTGAATGGAAGTGAGCTTGAAGACCTGCAAAACACTTTAATGTTATTCCAATACTTCAACATTGTGTGCTTTTGAAACTTGAATGCTCTTGTGAAAGATTGCTTGAAGCCTCTTGATGCTTGTCTCTTGAAAATGCTTGCTTATCTTGCCTTAGTTATGAAATAATGACTTGAAAACTTGCTTATATAGGCATTAACACCTAATTTACTGCTATTTAGATCTCAAAGGTAGACATCCACCAAGAATTTGAATTAAAAAGGTGAATTTCCCACTCAAATTTGAAAAAGATCCCAAATGGGACTCATTTACCCAAGGTGGTGAATGTGTCCCACCTAGGGGACTCATTCACCCAAGGTGGCAAATGAGTCCCACCTTAGCATTTTGTGGTGGTTTTTTGGTATTTTTGGTGTTTTAAGTGATTTTGTCAAGTTTTTAGGTGAAATAAGCGCCAAGATCAGAAATAATGGGTCTTAGGAGTCTATAAATGATGACTTGACAAGATAATTAACACAAATGTGCCAAAACAGGTCCAAATTAAGTGTGAAATTACATCACTTTCAAGAGTGTACAATTTTCTACACTACATTTAGCCCCCACTTTAGCCCCCATATGACTCTAAATGCATATATAAGCTAAAGGACTCCAACAATAACCTTTGTTTCATAAAGGGATACACATATAATTTAATCATAATATGGGAGAATGAAGCTCCCACTATAGCTATCTCCAAAACCACAATGTTAGGAACTGCATCCTACAACACGAATTCATTAGTTTTCCAAAAATCCTCTTATCTAAATTTTTCTAGAAATGAATTTGAGGGTATATGTATACCCCCTTGATTCCGCTTGCTTTATAGAGGTGGAATCAAGGCATCATTCTAGCCCCATCGAGTAGGATAGGTCATATCATAGGGTATTTCTATGTACCATAACTCATGATGATATACATTTGATGAGGATGGGAATGGAATCATGATTCCAACACAACAAATGATGTCGAAAGTGGAGCTCTCTAGCACTTGTTGTTTTGGTTTGAATGAAAGGAACTTTTTAACCCTAATATAGTAAAAACCTTAATTTTAACTTATATAAGAGAAAAATGTGAAGTAAATTTTAACTATTTTATCATTTACCTTTTTGTAGCTAGAGAGTGATTGAAGAGTAGTTGAAGATGTTAAGACGATGAGACTACGAGCCTACGAGATTGGACATCCTACAAGACCAGGTGGCCCACAATGAGCATATTCATTAGGTGAGTTGATTTTTCTACCTTAGCTTTGTCTTTATGCATTTATTTTTTGTTTTTTATGCATTTCTAGGTTAATATAGGGCCTTGAAAAAGTTCGATAAGCATCCCCTTTTTTGCAAAGTGTCCCTTTTTTTCATGAAGTGTCCCATTTTTTTGTAAAGTGTGTCGTTTCTTTGTGAAGTTTCCCAAAAGGGGTGTAAAGTGTCTAGGACTTTTAGGAGAGTACACTAGAAAAACTTTAGTACACTTTTTTTAATTTTTGATGTAAATATTTAAGATTTTAGGCTGCTTATAGGACACATTTTTTCTTTTTGTTAGATTACCACCCATTCACGACAGCATTTGGGTGGCAGACATATTAGATGCCTTCAAGATTTAGCCCCCACTATTTCAATAGAGGACATAGAGATTTTGCATACCACGAGATTATACTAGGCGTACCTCATGCCCTCCATGAGGTACCATGATCCTATGTTGGTGGCATTAGCAGAGTGATGGGACCGAGACACATCCACATTTCATCTGCCTATCGTTGAGATGACCAT
>VDFB02274714.1:14336023-14772236 GCA_007258455.2 Sequoia sempervirens
CTCCTATCTGCTTGTTGAGTCAAAGTCCATCACACTAAGTACAACGCCATCCTGGTCCTTTATACCTTGATGCATCGTACTTAGGCGTGTTATCAAAAATAAAGTAAGTGATCCTTTGAAAATCCCAATCCTTGATAAGCAAACCATCCATCTATCATCATCTTTTTTTATCATTATCATCTTTTATTATCATCATCATCTCTAATAAAGTCTCGACCAATCATGGACTTGCTGGATCCTCTTGTCATCATCTCATTTCCACACTAACATTGCATCATGAATCATACATCCATCATGCATCCATCTTGAATCCATAAATCATCAGTATTTTGCATATCATCTCACATGCACATCATCATCATAATATAGATCTGTTAGTCTAAGCATCTCATAAATCATCTGTTGCATAATCACAACATATCACATCATCCATCTCATCCATCTCACATCATATCATCATTTAAGTTGTTTAGGATAATATAGATTTGTTATTCTAAGCATCTTAAAATCATCTCATTTGCATCATCATCCATAATCACCCATTTTGAACCTCTTTATCACGAGATCGACCCTCAAATTGAATCTTTTCGCTCGATCTCTCGAGGGGGAAATGTACCAGTGTACTTCTTTCCGCTGGGGCATATGAAAAATCATGAAATTTTTAAATTTCGATTGCGGTAAGTTATTCTTTGAACCAACGCAACAAGTACATTGCTTCAAAGAGGGGCAAAATGTAGACATGCAAAATTTACATTCTGCATTTGATCAAGTCCATCAACTGAACTAGATGTTGCATTAGGTCCATTCATCACCTTTAATCCATTCGTTAAATAATCAAATAAACATTATCATTCAACCTTCATCATATTCCATTCATCCAATAAATCAGGACTTCCTTTAAATTAAATCCTAAATCATATTCCATCATTTTCTGGATTTAAATAAATCATAATATCAAAGTCTTGAAAGTCAAATCAGCTAATCAGCATTAATCAGCATAATCATCATCTAATCCTAATCTAATACTAATCACATCCCACTTGCATTATCTAGACCTAGCCACTTGCACAATAAATCAATTTTATTGATTTATTAAAACCATTTTCTCTCAACATGACAAGTCAAACAGGGCATTTATTGCTCTCCCTCTCTCAAAATTTATTGCAAATTTGAATTCAAAATTCCCCCTCTTGGGCACTCTTCCCAAATCTTGCACACACATCAACTAATCACATGATGACAAGTGTCCTCAACTCATTGGCTTGTTTTTGATCCCACATTGGTCCCTCTTCAACATTTGGCATTTTGAAAATCTTTAAATAGGTGCATCATCCTCAAGCAAATCCTTCACAATCTATTGCAAGGTTACTCTCTTCATTTGAGATTTGATCTTGTTCATCATCACTCCACCATCTCCATTTGCATTTGCACAATTTGAGCTTGGATCAAGGGTTGGGAAAGGGTCACTAGCACATGTGACACCAATCCAACTATGGAATAGGTAATTTGTTGAATGTTTTCATCATGCATTTGGCTTTTCTTTATCTTTTGTGGCATTTTGGAACATTTACAATGTATTTCATAGGAGTATTCTTGAGGGATTTGTTGATACTAACCCTTGTTTGAGTATAGTATTTGCAGATTTTTAAAGGTACTTCAGTTAGTTCTTTGTTACAGTTAGTAGAATTTTTGTTATTAGCATTTAGACATCTTAGATTACCTTGCACTTGTTTTCACCTCTCCTTTGTGGTATTTGTATGAGCGTTTGGTGCCCCATTGATAATACTTTGGTGAGATGAAGTTCTAGACTCATGGCACCCTGTGATAGCACTTTCATTGTGGACTTTGGGATCTCAATAGCTCCTACTCCTAGTATGGAAAATGGTGCATTAGGAACTAACAATACTACTTCTATGTCTTCACCTTTCCATTCAATGAGTGTTGACACACAAAATAACTCTCTTCCTCAAGAAAAGGTCATTAGTATTTATGAAGAATTTTCACATTTACAACAAGACTTGTCACTTGAAAACATTTCCACAACTGCCATACCTAACATATATAATATTCATCATCCGATTGAAAGTGATGATGGATTGCAAGTGATGAAGAAAATTGCTAAGATTTACAATAAACATGCCTCTTCCAATACCCAATTCGCAAGAAATCTTGTAAGCCAAGGAGGACCTCAAGTTCCTCTCCCTACAACCATAACATCCATACCAACTTATACCACTTTGTAAGTCACTAGAACTATGCAACAAGTTAGTTATGTGGTTCCTTCTTTTGCAATTCCACCTAACATTCCTACTTCTCTTATGGCATCACAAGTCCCCTCCACTACATTTACACCACTTATAATTCCTTTCACTTCCCCTAACATCACTTACACTCCACCATTTTCTCTTCCACCTAAACCTACATACCTCGACCCTATCCTTACACAACTCCTTAACATTGTTTCTTTCATGCAACATCAAATTTCCACCATTAGCCAAGGTCAAACCGCTCCACCCACATATCATGTCTATAGTAGCCCCTTATCCTTATAAATATTACATACCCTGATGCCACAAGGGATAAAAATGCCTCAGTTTGAGAAATATGGAGGTAAAGGAGACCCTATCAACCATGTTAATGCTTATACAACTTTGTGTAGTGATTTTATCCTTGACGAGAAACTCTTAGCCAAAATTTTTCCTAGGACTTTGAAAGATGTTGCATTAGAGTGGTTTTCTAACTTTCCTAATCATTCCATCTGTTCCTTCAATCAACGTGTGGATGCTTTCATAAGTAACTTTGAAGTTCACATGACACCTAAAAAGACAATGGTTGACCTCATGAGATGTAGATAAAACATAAATAGAAAAATAACTAATTTTATCTCATGCTACCAATCCTTGTATGCTCAATAGATGTCAAGATTCCTAATGCACATCTACAAAAGATGTTTATCAAAAAATTGAACAAAAATCTTCAGGATAAGCTAACTATGATCAAATTCCCTTCGTTTATGCAATTATGCACAACCCCATGTGAATACTATAACTCAGTTTCAAGTCATGATTCAAAATCCACTTCTAGATGAGCTAAAAATCCTAGACACAACAATCAAAACCATAATAACAATCAAAACTTTCACAAATCAAATAGAGGCTTCTTATAGTTCAATTTTCCTTCACAACCACAACCAACCCATCAACTTCAAAATCAAGTGGCAACTATTAAAACAGTGGTGCCTTATCATTATGAGGACCCTAGGATACAATTTAGTCCCTTACCCAATACCCTCTATAATACAATGAACCAATTAATTCAACAACACATGCTCACTTTACACCCATTAGACCAATTGATCCAAACCATCCATTACCACCCACCTTCAAACCTAATGCTTATTGTCATTTTCATCGTGAAAATGGACATTATAATAAAATGACTACATGGATTAAGACACACAACAGTTTTGCATGTCGTATGATCAGATCGATCGTACTCCCCTTACAAATATGACCGAAAACATTAGATGTGACATTTTCTATAATTTCACAATCCAACCAATTTTGTTTGTGGCTAGGCCACCCTTGGCTTCGCTCAATGAAATCAGTCCCATCAGTTGTTCACAAGTGTTTAAGTTTCCACATGGCAATGAAATATATACCATACATCATAGTGGTTTTAATCTCTTGTCCTTTAAAGGTAACTTTTCATTGGAAGCTTTTTAGCTTGAACCTATGGAACCTATTACTCCCCATAAGCATTTATTTTTCATAGCACATCAAAAGTTTAAAGATAAGAGGATAGTTGAATTGTCTCTTTGTGGTACATCCCCATCCACTTCTACACCTCCTATCATAGATGATACCATGCTCCAACCTACTTCCAACCCTGAAAAACCATTACCAATTACACCATAATCCAACCCTTCCCATTCAAAGAGACCAATAGATGTTGAAAGTAATCCAATATTTCCACCACACATCAAACAAGTGTATAAAGCTAACGAGAAAGTGATTGATACATCTCCTTCTAAAACAAAGAATCTTATAGTTGACCAATCTACTCTTACATCTAAACAAATTCAAAATAGAATTAAAAGAAATCAGGGTGCTAGAGAGCATCACCATTGTCGTTGATTTCTCACCTGATAAATACAAAATGAAAAAAATAAAGAACACCAACCTCCACCTTTGATAGAAATCATTCCTAATAATCCTCCTGATCCACCACAATATAGTCCATCACCACCCTCACAACAAAATGAATCTATACAACAACCTTCCATGTTGGTACATCCTTCCTTAGAGATTACTCTTCGCTCTCCTTTCATGATTAATTTGGATGAAGAAAATGATGAGGAGATTACTAAAATAGATGAAGAGGTGCATCATAATTTGAATTATTTATTCTCCTCTTCTATAAGCTTAGATGATAAATCTCTCATACCAAGTGCACAACTTGGTGATTCTCCTAGTTTGGCACTTGCAATTCCTCCATTGGATAGTCAACTGCCCTCATAGTATGATGACCATGATTGGGAGGAAGATGGCCTATTAGATAGTTAATTTGCATGTGACTTGCTATCCATTTTACATCCTTCTTGATTTTATTTTTATTTCTTATGTGTATTGTTTTCCCCTATAATGTGTGTTTGATTTTCTCTCTCTTTGTGAACTTCTATTCATATTTATATTTTTCTATTTTTTGTGTATCTTCACTTTTTCATTTTTTTTTCCTTTCACTTTTTGTTTTTTGTTATCCTTTTGGGGATGATGCAAAGCGTAGAGATGCCCAATGTCTCTTCCATGTTGACCCAAAGGTCCCTTTTTCCTTTTCCTTTGTTTTCTTGTTTTCCTTTTGGGGATGATGCAAGGAACTGAGACCAAAATGTCTCCTTCATGTTGACCCAAAAGCTTTTTCATTTTTTGTGTGTTTTCCTTTTGGAGATGATGCAAGGCGTTGAAGACTGCAATATCTTTTCCATGTTGACCCAAAATGGATCTTTTTTTTTCCTTTTTTTTCACTCTCTATTTGTCATTCTTCTAGTTCTATGTTCTTTGTGGAATGATAATCGTTCTAAGGTCTTTCATAAAAGCATTGCAGCTATGAATATACTTACCCAAAATCCATAGATCCCTTATGTTTTTGGCTTGCTCTCTTTTTTGGGGGGCAATTCCCTTTCTTTTCTTTTTTCTTTTCATTTTCCTTGACAAGACATAGCCTAAATTTGAAACATATGACTTGGCATAGGGCTTTCCAAGTTGGCTCTCATGTCTTGTTTTCCTTTGCACATTCTCTTTCCTTTTCCACTTTAAAGTAATTGCTCACAAAATGGTGTGTAGCAATTCCTTTAAAGTGGGGGGCATACATTACCATAATTCATTTTCATTCTTGGTTCTTAGTGTAACCTTTTCATTTATATGATGCATTTTTTACTTTGTGGATGACTTTGGGTGTGATGTCCATAAGTGTGATCTATCTTAGCATATTGCATTCCTCTTGGTGGCTTGATGTGACTCGCTGCATCTCCTAAGTCATGAATATACTATTCTTTGATTGGTCCTCTCTTGGATACATTACACACAATTTTCCCCAAGTGACTAACCTTACATGAACTTAACAAGACTCCTTTGAACATCTTTTTCATTACATTTTTTTTTACACTTTTACATTTTGCATTTTTTCCACCTTGCATAACGCAACTTGCATGATTGTGGTACCCCCTTTCCTTTTGTTCATCAACATTCCTTTTTCTTTGTGGCACCTTGTTAAAGTTATCATGAGGTATAACTTTGATATGGTTGAGCGAAAAGCCCACCTAGCTGCATGAATTTTCCCCATAGCTACCTTTGTGTTTATGAGTGCATACTAACTAGTGTATGTATCTTATCTTTTTGGCCTTTCTAACCCCATGGATAGTCATAAGTTTTTTGGCCCCAAAGTGAGTACATCTAGGCCTTCTCACTCGACAGACTAGGGTGATCCCACAAAGCTAGTTTAAAATTTTTAGGAGATTATGATTTTCGTTGAAATCACATATTTTTAGAAAATATAGTGATTGAAGCCTTAAAAATTTCCATTTAAAGCATTCCAATTGAAGAGGGTTTGATCAAACTATATTAGATCAAATCCCCTTGGATAGAACCCTGTTAGTTTTAAACTATCTTTATACCTATCAAAATGCTGATAAAAAACCACCTTTGATTTACCTTTTGGGGGATCAAATGAATTCATTTAAAACTTTTTTTTATGTAGTCCTTATTATAAGCTTCCCAAAAAGTATAATTTTAAATAAATTTAATTTAATTATTATATTTATGTTTTCTTTCTTTTGAATGTAGGTTTTTCACCAAAAATCAAGCTCTATGTTTTGCACATGTAGAAAAATAGAAGATTATAAAAAAAATTTGAAAAATATGAGTGCACTAGATATTGAAGTCCTTGATCCAATAAATAAAAAAGAATTTCTATACATATAGAAAATGTTATGTGTTATAGGGTCTTCCTATGTCTAAATTATAATTGGTTTGACTTCAAAACATGATTAATGAAAAAAATTCAATAAAACACTATGAAACTAATTGGAAGCACTAGATATTATAGTTAAAAGTCTAAATTTTTTAAAAATAGAATTTTATCCTTCAAGGAAAAAAAGTTAGGTGTTATATGGTAAGCACCACTCCTTAAAAATGGTGTTTATTAAAAAAAATAGTTTTTGAGGAGATGGAGAAAGAAGTGCAATATAATTCAAAAAAAATTGAAAAAAATATATTTAAAATCTATAGAAAAAATGTCAAAAATCACAAGTTTGCATCATCTTCAAATTCCTCATGGTTTAGAAGCTATAGGTGCTTGAAAATGAAGATTTAGTTAGAAAAAATCAGTTCAGTGTCTAGTTTGGCCAAAAATTGTAAACCAATACTTGTGGGATCACCTACCATCATTTGTTATGTCACCACAGAGTGAGTGTACATTCTCTTTTAGCCTTGATCTAATCTACAACTAGCTGGACTAACGATCAAAGCTTCATCTGATTCTCAACACTTGTGTGTTCCTTTGTTCTTATTCTTAGTTTTCCATGGGATCTTCATCCTCGAGGCTTGATCATCCCTCTTGATCATTGTCATTCCATCTTGCTAACATAGATGCATTTGAACCCTCCTCTTGATGTTCATGGCTACTTTAGTGTGAGTTTAAAGCAGGTTCATCCTCTCACTAAAGTGGGGGCTAAATGTGTAGTAGAAAAATGGCCCCTTGTCATTTTCATGGCCTTTTAGGTCTGGTTTCATGGTGTCTGATATATTTTGCTTTGGTTTTATGATGTAACATGGCTTGAACATGCATATTTAGGTACTAAAATTTGAATAAAGACATCTTGTGAAGGTGTTGTGAAACATTTCTACATTCTTCTAGACTCTATTCATTACAATTTACCTAAAAATCATCTTTTTACACATCAAAAAGTGCTATTTTGAAGTGTTATAAAGTCTTGTAACAAGATTTCACTCTTTTCTAGGCACTTCACTATGTATCCCTTTCTTATGACTTATTTGACCCCTTTATGCCCTCATATGCTTTAATTAATTGTAGTTTTGAATGCAAGCCCAATAAACAACATTAAATGCAACATAATTCATGACACCCATTTTTCAGGTTCTAGGTGGGACCCATTTTCCATGGGTGGCAAATGAGTCCCCCTTAGCTCCAAATTCAAATATTTTAAATTTAATTTTGGGTTTTTTTTCAAAAAAAGTTGATGTCAGCCTGTTATGAGGTATGAATGGGTTACTAAGGAACAATATTGTATAAATAATTGATTTTCACCTCATTTTACATCTAAAATATCCTCCAACACTCACATATCATCTCAAACATTCAAGAATCTTACAACATCTCATCAAGCATTATTCAAGCACTTTGGAGCATCCATTGACATTACTTGAAATTTGCATCATCAAGGGTTCGGTAAGTTGATAACATTTGCATGTTGTTAGTTTATCATTGTCTTGCATTTCATTATTTCATTAAGGGTGGGTATGTGCAGGATCATGATGGGCCAAAAAGTGGCAATATGATGGGTATGTAGCTGATGATTTTTTTTTACCCAAAATTGATGAAACAAAAAGGGTTTTAAAGGAACTTCTCTACTTTCCACCAACATAAATTATGCTTTACTTTGAATTTAATAAGTAATTATTATTCATTTTCTATTCAAATTATGACTAAACTCCTGATTGATAGACTGATTGGAAAACATCTATAACTTTCAAATAGTATCACATTTTTTGAATCCAAAACATGTGTCACATTCTATGCTTCACATACTATAGGATTAAAAAAATAAAAATTGAATTCCATTAAGTTTTGACCAAGTTAAGGTGGTCAGACATACAAGTTTTTTATATTTTTTAAAAGTTGTAATAAAAAATTCATAATTAATTATTTACTTGGAAAAAAATTACAAAAAAATATGTATCACACTGGTACATGAGTCCTCTACTTATATATAAAATCTTATAAGATAATATTATCATTTTATTGTGGTTAGGGTGGTCAGATAGACACCTACTTCTTATTTTTTCCCTGAAATTTAAGTACTACTACATTGTAATTTTAATTTTTCACTAAATAGTTTTTTTAAAAACTAGGAGTTTAGAAACTACATTCAATTTTCTAATCCCCAACCAGTTTTCCTCTCTTACATGTGTGTTTGTAGACTTTTGTGTGTAGATTTAACCAAATTTTAGGTGTTGAAAAGTGGAGAACAATTCAACTAGGTGCTTCAAGTAAAATCATTCATATTTTGAGCTTGGTGAAGGTTTTCTATTTGTTTCCTATAGTATTAACTTCTGCAACCTGAAAAGTAGATAATTCTAGATCTAGTGTTGTAGAGTTGTCCCCTGATTTCTTAGAATTTTGGGAGAGGATTGATTCACCACCAGTGGCGAATGAGTCCCACCTTAGGACTTAAAATCTAAATTTTGTCAAATTTCATATCCTGGCAGTTAGAAACTAGTTTCCAACACTTTTTCACCAAGAGGACTAATTTTCCACGCTGGGCGAATGAGTCCCACAGTGAAATTTTTTGTAATTCTAGTCAACATTCACAACATTCCTGATTCATCAAACATTGCCTAAGTGCACTTTGTTTCATCCTATTTCTTTTTGTTCTACATTGTTTCTTAATTTAATTCATTATTTGCATATCATAGTGTGTTTTCAAAAATGACATAAATCTTAGTTTTGCATTCAAATTCATTCATTCAAATCATTCATTTTCATTTAGATTACTTCATTTAGCTTAGACAACATCATACATAATAGAATTTGAAGGAACCCTTAGAATTTTTGGGCTCTATCTCTCTCCTTTTAGGTAAAAAACCCTAGAAGAGTTAGAGAAGCACATAGAAACCCTAGAAACCTACAATTTAGTACGTCAAAGCTTGGTCAAAACAAGGTATAGGGGGCTAGTCACAAAGTAATTTTTTTTCCAACTCAGAACTAGTAAAAAACAACGTCAAATCAAAGAGTTCGTTGATACGAACGCAAAGCCACTCATTTCACTGAAATCTGAGTCCATACATGAAAATTATCTTGTCAAAGTTGGTGGGCCCTAGGATTGACAAGGCCATAAATATGATGATGTCAACATAACGTCAGCATGATGAGACAACAAGTCCATATCATATGGTCTGATGTGGATCAACCAACACCTACCATGTTGTATCTGTATGCATAGTTAGCAGTGAGTTGGTAGTCCAGTCAGTAGGTGATGTCAACATTTTCGATGAATCAACATTTCACATGTGTCTTTGTTAGTGAAAAAAATGGTGCCATGTGGCCCAATGAGGTTGTGCCATGTGGTACCTTGTACGTTGCCTTCCAGCATTTATTAATTGAAATTTTTTATTTTATTCACCAAAATTGTAAAGGTGGAGGGTGTAGGTCGAACCCCTGACCCCCACATTGCCAGCCAACCACTCCCACTATTACACTCGTGGGGTGTTTGTTACACATATATGGAAGAAGTTTGTTTTTTTATGTTCAATGTTACATTTAGTTGGAAAAAAATACAAAGGTTGGTGAGGGTTGAACTCCTAACCCCTGCCATCAAAAAGGTAATGTTCATTGTTGCACCATGAAACACTTTGAATATACATATGGGCTATATTATTTTTTAAACTTTATTAAGCCCAAATTCCTTAAATTAAAACTAAATAACCTTTAAATAGGTTGTGAATGCCTTCAATGAAGTAAAAAAAACCCCTAAACTAAACCACTTGAATATGTGAGGTATAAGGGGATTAAAAACAAAATGGTTATGGGTTTAAGGGAAATGGTTATTGTTTTTATCTATAATAAGGGAGATTGGTTAAATTTTACCCTTAGAAGGGGTAAATGGCCAAAATTTGTGGTTTTAACCAAATTGGACAATTTTTTGTATAAAAGGGGATGCAAGTGAGGCATTAGTCATCCCAATTTGGTTTATGATATTTAGATCAAGCATCCAAGTGATAGGATTTTGCATAGCATCCGAAGAGAAGAATTGTGATTCCAAAACTCTATGTGCATAGATTCATTGAAATATTGTTGAATTTGCACTTGAAGGAGTGTTGTTTGGAATCCAAATTGAAGATTTCTCTATTCCAAGGGTGTAGAATATTTTTGCATTGGTGAATCTAGTGTTAGGTTACAACCAAAGTGTTTTTGATACTTGACTTTATTCAAGAATGATATATTTAGTATTGTCTAAATCATGCTTTGTATGGATATTGTAAATGAGGCAAGACATCTTTGTAGCTAGTTTGCATTCAGTTGATGTTTTCACAATGAGGACTACTTATGTTGTTATTGTTGGAATCACTTGTTCAGTGTGAATTAGGAAGTGCTTGTAGGGTTTGAAACTTCTTGGTAGTGATAGTCAGAAGACCAAATGTTGTAAGAAAATTGTAGGTGACAATACTAATGGCAATTGATAATGCTTATTCAGTGGATCAGGAGATGTATCCCTGAGAGGTGAACTCCATAATCAAATGTGTCTCTAATATTTTGGTTTGTTCTTAATGATGAATTATGTTTAAATTATGAAAATAAACTAATCAATGAGCTCAATAAAGTGATGGATTGAGTTTGCATATTGGATTAAAACCATTAAATAAAGATCTTGACATGAATTTGGAATTCGGTAAGTTAAGCAACTAATTTAAAATTTGATAAATGAAGTCTAACTTAGTTGAGTAAACACACTCTAGATTTTTTCAAATCAAGTGGTATTAGAATGGTTTCTTAGCTCAAGTTTGGTTAAGTGGCTAGTTTGACAAGTTTTTTAGTTAGCTCAATTTTCTCAGTTTCATTGTTTAAGTAGATTACTAGTTTGTTCAAGTTTTCCATTTTGACTAGTTTGATAGTTTGCTAGTTTTCAAGTTTGCAAGTTTAATAGGTGAACATCTAAGATATTTTAGAAAGGGGGCATCTGAGCAAGGGGAAGCTTCCAAGGTGATAATTTATGCATCCATGATGGACTTTTCCATGAAAAGGATGATTGAAGCACTCCACTAGGATAACCCCAAGAGGCTTCAAGAACTTGAGGAAGAGATTCAGGGTCTCCAAATGGAAAATATTGAGCTAACTCACCTTGAAGATTTGGAGGATGAAAAGAGGAAATTACACTTGATGTTGCAAAGTGTTGTGGAGGAGAAAATGGGAGAAAGTTATACTGTAAAAAGTCCTCCTAGGATTGAAAATCCCAACATTTGTTCTTTTTGTTCACACTTAGAGGATTCTTTGTATGTACCCCTCACACAGCCTAATAGTTTAGAGGCTTCATCTACATAAGTTCAGAAGAATGCATTGAAAAATATTTAGAAAGTTGGCCAAGTGATAGAGAATGTAATAAATGAAGTAAGTTCAATTCCTTCCTTTAACAATGATCATGCTTTTGCATCATTTGAAAAACATACTAAGGGTAATGGTATGAAGCTGCTGACAAAGATGGACTACAGTAGGAAAGTCCTTGGAATTCATGGCCAAGGAATAGCTAATCCCATAGAAGTAGTAGAGTGACCTTTTCATATAGGATTGGGTTATGATAAAGAAGAAATTGGAGAAAGTTCCAAAACCATGTTTGAGAAAAGATCTTAAATTGATGAGTCAATGTAGAAAGAACTACCACAAGCTGGAGGTGAATCACACTATGATAATAACAGTGACTACAAATCATCTTTGGGAAAAGATGAACATGATGGAGGGAAGACTAAGGTAGATTACCTTCAATAGTTTGGCATGGAACTTGATAAAGGAATTGAAGCAGGTTCTCCTAAGTAGTTCAGTGCTCAAGCTGGTCAAAGGTGATGAATACTTTAAATCTATTATTGATTTTGAAAGTAGTAATTATTTTGTGCAAGCCTTATGGAATATGTGACCATGCACATTTTTTCATGCACCTAACCACTGTGTAGCTTAAGGTGTAGCAAGAAGAAAAGGATTTGTAGAAAGTTAGTCATGCAAGCTAAGGAGACAACAAGACATGCATCACACCATCATTGTTCCTCTCCAAAGAAGGAAACAACAATGTAGGAAAAAGCCAAAAATTATTGAACTCACTATAGAATTAGTGGGCATTGGGTTGAAAAATGTTGGAAGTTACACCTAGAGCTTTGACATTCACCGAGGTCTATAAAAGAACCCAGTCAATAGGAGGTTGCAAAGGTAAAAGAAAAACCTGTGGTTACCATCCCTCAGGAAGTCTATGAAGAACCTCAATCGAAATAGAATTAGTTGGAAGTGGGAAGTTCTTTTGTTTAACTTTGTAAAAGATGGGAAACCTTGTTGACTAAATAAGTGTATCAACTATATTTCATGTTACATTTGGGTGATCCCACAATACTGGTTTACAATTTTTGGCCAAAATGGACACTTAAATATTTTTTTCTAAATAAATCTTCACTTTCGAGCACCTATAGTAGCTAAACCATGAGGAATTTGAAGATGATGCAAACTAGAGTTTCATGAAATTTTGTTTGTAGATTCTAAATATATTTTTTTCAAAATTTTTGGAATCAGATTCCATTTATTTTTCCATCTCCCTCAAAAACTAGTTTTTTCATTAAACAACATTTTTTAAGAAGTGATGCTCACCATATAACGCATAATTTTTTTTCATGAAGGATAAAATTAAAATTCTTTTGAATTTAGATTTGTAACTCCAATATCAAGTGCTTCCACTTAGTTGGATAGTGTTTTATTGAATATTTTTTCCTTAATCAAGTTTTGAGGTCAAACCAATAACAATTCAAACATAGGAAAATCATATAATGCATAAATTTTTTGTATGTATCAAAATTATTTTTCTTTTCTTTCGGATCAAGGACTTCAATATTTGGTGTACTCATATTTTTCAAAAAAAATAAATTGATAATGTTCTAATTTTCCACATGTGTAGAACAAGGAGCTTGATTTTCAATGAAAACCTATGTTTAATAAAACTAAAAACAAAATACATAATAAAAACCAAAACATATTAAAATTATAGCCACTACATAGCTCATTTTGAGGACTACCTAATTCCAATTGGGTTTGTGAAGTATCCTCCATTTTTATCCTCAATTTGAGCTTCAAAGGGAAAAATTCTTTATTTTTTTTTATGCCAAAGAGAAGAAAGGTGGGAAAAGGGGCATTCCCTTGAACCAAAGGGGTTCGAGCGAACCAAGGTTCATTCGAACCCCCTTTCAAAAAGGGGTTTTCATAATTTTTTTGGTAGGATGGTGGGAACTTGCATTGAATGGGTTCACTTGAACCTATGTTATAGTGAACCCTCTTTTGGTATGTTCGAACCTATTAGTTCGTTTGAACCCAACAAACAAATTTTTTTGGCATGGGGTCATTTTTTTCAAGTTTTTATTCCTCACTCCAATTGTAAACCACTTTTGTGGGTACACCCATTTTTTATTGTGGTAATAAAACTAGTGTGGTTTTGAGTGAAAAAATCTAAATGAAATTTTATTACTCTAAGATTGATATTTTGAAAGGATTTTGAAGCCATATCTCTTTTAATCTAAAGGAGAATACTTGAATATTTCATTATGTAGGTTAAAGACTTTTTTCCTGTAGATTTATGGAGAACTTGAGATCTTAAGAGGACTCAAGTGGCTGACATAATTCTCAAGGAAAGAATATGTCACTAAGCTTCTATTGAAGAAGAAGAGCCTGGATAGGCCATCTACACATAAAAAATCATAGTTGTAGACTATGGTAAAGAGTGACCTATATGTTCTAGCTTCAAGACTCAGTCAAATGATGATTGAATCCCTTGTAGACCTGTTCAATGGCCTTGTTACTACAACAAGAATGGACAGAGATGAATGGTGAAGATTTGAATCAACCATTCTAAAGTACAAAGGTGAAGGAATGCATCAAGTTGAGGCATAGTTTTTCATTGCTCAAGTAGCTATGAGCAAGGAGGAGCACTAATGTTATGCTAGAATCTTCCTTGGTATTGTTGAGGCCCTGTCAATGTAGAGAGAGGGACAAGTTGTAAAGGAACAATAAACTTTTGGAGACAAAAATTTCTTTTGTGGGGATCTAGGTGGATTTCAAAACCCTAAAAATTAAACTATTCCAATTGTACTTGAAGTTAGCACCATGTCAAAGTGCTCAAGAAACTAGACTCAACGTAACTTGAACGAGTGAAAAAGGAGTTTGTACATCAAAGTTATGGTTAGTCAAATTTTGGTCAAAATAGGGTAAAAGAGGCTAGTCAAAAAGGAAAAAAATTGACTGAATCATAATTAGTCGAAAATGGTGTCAAATCAAAAAGCTTGTTGATACAAACCCAACACCACTCATTTTGCTGAAATTCAAGCTTGTACATGAAATTTATCATGAGTCAAAGTTGGCAGGCCCTAAGGTTGATTGGGCCATATAGATGATGACATCAGCATGATGTTAGCATGTTGATCTAATATGTTCGTACCATACAGAAATGATGTGGACCAATCAACACATGTGATGTGGCATTCATATGCACAATTAGCGGGTGAGTTGGTAGTCTAGTCAGTAGGTGACTTCAACATTTCTAGTGAATTAGAGTTTCACATGTGTCTTTGACAACAAATGGAATGGTGGCACATGGACCAATGAGGTAGTGACACATGGAACCTCGTACATCACATTTTGGTCTTCATCTATTGAAATTTTTATTTTTATTCACCAAAATGGTAGGGGGGGTTGAACCCCTAACCCCCATTTTGCCAGCCAACCACTCCCATTGTTACACCCGCGAGGTGTTTGTTACACATATATGGAAATAGTTTTTTTTGTTATGTTCAATGTTAAAATCAGTTGGAGAAAAACACAAAGGCCAATAGGGGTAACACTCCTAACCCCCACCATCTAAAATCTAATGTTCACCATTGCACCATGCAACGGTTTGAATATACATATGGGTTGTGTGATTTTTAACACTTTGTTAAGCCCAAATTCCTTAAATTAAAACAAAATAACCTTTAAATAGGTTATCAATTCCTTCAATGAAGTAAAAACAAATAACCCTAAACTAAATCACCTGAATATGTGAGGTGTAAGGGGCTTAAAAATAAAATGGTTATTGTTTTTATCTGTAATAAGGGAGATTGGTTAAATTCTACCCTTAGAAGGGGTAAATGGCCAAAATTTGTGGTTTTAAACAAATGGGTCAATTCTTTGTATAAAAGGGGGATGCAAGTGAGGCATTAGGCATCCCAATTCGGTTTATACTATTCAAATCAAGCATCCAAGGATCCAGATCAAGATCCAAGCATCTGAGTGACAAGATTTTGTAGAGCATCCTAAGAGAAGAATTGTGATTCTAAAACTTTGTGCAGATTCATCAAAAGACTTTGTAATTTTCACTTGAGGGAGTGTTGTTCAGAATCCAGATTGAAGATTTCTCTCTTGCAAGGGTGTAGAATATTTCTTCATTTGTGAATCTAGTTTTAGGTAACTAGAGTATTTTTGATACTTAACTTTATTTTGGAATGATGTATTTAGTACTATCTAAATCATGCTCAGTATGGATTTTTTAAACGAGGAAAGACACCTTTGTAGATAGTTGACATTCAGTTGATGCTTTAAGAACTAGGATTGCTTATGATGTTATTGTTGGAAGCACTTGTTTAGTGTGGATCAAAAAGTGTTTGTAGGGCTTAAAACTTCTTTCCAGTGATGGCTTTGTATAAGCAGTCAGAAGACTAGATATTGTAAAAAAATTGTAAGTGACACCATTAATGGAAATTGATCATGCTTATTGAGTGGATCTAGAGTCATAGCCCTGAGAGGTGAACTCCATAATCAAATGTGTCTCTGATCTTTTATTTTATTCTTGATGATGGATTATGTTTAAATTCCACAAATAAACTAATCAATGAGCTCAGTAAAGTGATGGATTGAGTTTTCATATTGGATTCAGACCATTAATCAAAGATCTTAGTACAGATTCAGAATTGAGTAAATTAAACAACTAATTTCAAATATGATAAATGAAGAACTTAGTTGAGTAAATAGGGGTTTTCCATGGTCAAACCCAACTTTTGGTAATTAAACCCTTAATAAAATAATGAAATGAAAGAGAATAATAAATTAACAACATGCAATGCTATTAACATACCAAACCCTTGATGATGCAAATCTGAAGTAATGCTAATGGATGATCTAAAGTGCTTGAATATTGCTTGATGAAATGATACAAGATGCTTGAATACTTGAAAATGAATACTTGGATGAATGCTTGAGTGAATACTTGAATGAATGGGGGTTAAAATGGATGTAAAAACACTTATTTATACCATCTTGTGCCTTAGTAACCATTCATACCTCATCACAGACTGACATCAAGTAATTTTTGAATAAAACACAAAAGGAAATTTGAATTATTTTAAATTTTGGAGCCAACGGGCACTCATTCCCCACCCATGGTGAATGGGTTGTTGGAATTATGTGCCTCAATCTCACAGGCTGAAACCTCTAGAAGAGAAAAGTTGGTGTGACATTCTTATTGTCTAGCCAACTGGTAGTTATGAAACCTTGTGAAATGTTTAGGTTGCTAAGACCTTGTTTTTGTCTTACCGACTGGAGCCTATCAATGTGATATTTCTTTCATTGTGACATTTCTATCTCTCTTCGCTCAGGGAGATCTCTGGCCTACGGTTTGGTTCCTTGTGATGGTCGTGGAGACTCATGGCAACTGGAGTCATTAGAGTAACACAAATGCTTCGGTATGAAGTCCTAGCAATATGGCATCTCTCACCGATAGTGTTACACTTGGAGTTATCAGAGTAACATGTAACTTTGGTAAGAACTCTTGGAGATAGATGGTTTGTATTGCTGAGAGTGTTACACTTGGAGTCATTAGGGAGAGACTTGAACACTCGGTAAGAGCTCTTAGTGATGGGTGTTTGTCTCGTTGATGCTTTAGTCTATTTTCGGTATGACTCCTAGTGAAGGGTGGTTTCAAGGTGACTTGGAACCTTTGGTATTACATCTCAGCGATAGCCTAACTCTTGTCGACGAGTGTTCTTTTTGGTATGACTTGAAGGGATTGGTATGATCTCTTGGTGAATAGAGATAGTCTCGATGATGGGAATGCTGATGTTTATGTGACCTTTGAACATTGGTATGACCTCTCATAGACTAGAAATTGTCTTGGCGATAGTGCTACATGTGATGGATATCAATATGATGTCTTGGTGACAAGGGGAAGTCTGAGTGACAACTTTTGAACTCGGTGTAACCTCTTGCCCAAGGTGATGATTCTTGGTGATAACTACAATTAGGCTTTGTGGCATCGGGGAGACATAGTTAGTGCCTCACCAACATGCAAATACATTTTGAATACCTTTGACCGAGTGAAAGACTATCCTACGTGGTTTTTCTTTGACCAGTCAGAGAAGCCAAATGGGAACCATTGGCAATTAGACATTTGTGGTCATTCTTGAGAGGAAGTTCAACAGACAGTGGAAACATGGATATACTCTGAGATTGGTGATGGTGTTCGGTTCGATCAATAGTTGGATGATCAGTGTGGTGAACAGTTCAGCATATAGTTTGATGTATGATTAGTGTGAATTCAATTATGAGAGAATTGTATACTGTAATGTTCTGTACAAGGTTGATCAAGGATTATGCTATTGTAAATTGACATCAGAAAGATAAGTCTGATCTCTGTATGTAATTTCCATTACTGTAATACAAAGGGGCTTTTCTTGGTGTGGTGGGTTTTTCTCCCATAAGGGTTTTCCCACTTAAATCCAATATTCATCTATGTATGTTAATTTCTCTATTTCTACTATTTCTTTCAAGTGTATCTTAATTGGATTGTAATTGAAAATTTAAAGTCACGTCTGCATTCTTCCTTGAGGTTTTGATGTTAGGAGAGTTGTTTCCACACCTTAGCTTTCCTTACAAGTGGTATCAGAGCCTGGCCGCTTGTGTTATCCTTGTGGGTACATTGGGTTTTTTGTGTCAATTTTGTTTAGTGGGAGTCTTGTAGAAGTTTGGTAATTTGAATTACAGATTAAGATGGCAATCACGTCAGGAAAGATTGAAATTGAGAAATTCAATGGTAGTAATTTTGAGTTGTGGGAACTCAAAATGTAAGATATGTTGGTTGATCGTGATCTTTGGATTGTTATGTCTAGAACGAAGCCTAAAGGCATGAAGCAAGAGGATTGGGACCTTGCTGATAGAAAATATAAGGGGCTAATAAGGCTATGTTTAGCAGACTCTATTCTTCTAAATGTTCATGAAGAAAAGACTGCATCTTCCTTGTGGAAAAGACGTAGCTATTTATCAAGGAAAGTCCTTGGTGAATAAATTATTCTTGAGGAAGAAGTTGTACTCTTTGAGAATGCAAGAGAGAGGATTTGTTGCTGATCATTTGAACTCTTTCAAAATGTTGATTGCACAGTTAACATATGTGGGTGTGAAGATTGAAGATGAAGATCGTTGTGTGTTGTTATTATGTTCTTTGCCAAATTCTTGGGATCACTTGGTGATGGCTATTGGGAGTACGACATCCACTTTTAAGATGGAAGATGTTGTTGCTTCTTTGTTATCAAAAGAGATGAGAAGGAAATCTTCTGAGATGGAGAAGGAGGCTCTTGTTGTTAGAGGCAGATCGAAATAAAAAGGCAAGAAGAAGGACAAGAAGTCCAAATCCAAATCAGAGGGGAGATCAAAGTCTCCTAGCAAGAAGTCCAAGGTGAAGTGTTGGAATTGTGGGAAACTTGGCCATGTCTGGAAGGATTGTAAAGAGGAGAAACAGAAGAATAAGAAGAAGAAATCTTCCAATAATGATTCTTCTCAGAGTGATGTAGACACCTTCATTGTAGCCTTGGCTATGCAGGCATCTGATGATGTTTGGATGTTTGATTCTGGAGCATCTTTCCACATGACATCTCATAGATACTAATTCATGAAGTATGAAAAATATGATGGTGGAAAGGTGTATTTGGAAAGTGATTCATCTTTGGAAAATTTTGGCTATGGAAGAGCTAGAATTAAATTCCCTGATGGAAGAGTGAAGGTAATCAATGATGTAATGCATATACCAGGTCTGGCTCGAAATTTACTTTCTATTAGTAAGCTGAATGATATTGGAGTACAAGTCATGTCCTCTAGAAATTTTTGCAAGATGAATAGAGGCTCAATGGTTCTAGCAAGAGGTGCTCAAATTGGTACCTTGTATAAGTTGGATTCACATGTTGTGCAAAGCAATCGTGTCTCTGCGAAGTCACATAAAGCTACTCATGGAGAAAAGAAAGAAAATGTTCTCGATGGTGTAAACTCTATGGAGGTTAAAATTCTAGTAGAAAAGACTATGCTCTGGCATCATAGGCTAGGCCACATTGGTGAGAAAGGTTTAAAAACCTTGAAGAATAAAAACCCGGTTGAAAGGCTTGATGATTGTAACCTTGAATTAAAATTTTGTGAACATTGTATATATGGTAAACAACACCATGTTTCATTTTACTCCAGACCTCACAAATCTTCTAGTTTACTTGATTACATTCATTCTGATGTTTTTGGTCTAGTGAATGTTCCTTCTTTGTCTAATTCAAGGTATTATGTATCATTCATTCATGATTATTCAAGAAGATAATTTGTTTATTTTTTGAAAAGTAAATCAGAAGTGTTTAGTTGGTTTAAGGAATTTAAGAACCTTGTAGAAAATTAGACTAGAAGAAAAATAAAATGTTTAAGGACTGATAATGGTGATGAATTTTTTTCTGATGATTTGGAGAGGTATTGGAAAGATCATGGGATTAAAAGACATAAAACTACACCTTACACTCCACAGCAAAATGGAGTTGTAGAAAGATTCAATAGGATAGTGATGGAAAGAGCACGAAGTATGCTGAGTAGTGTTGGCTTGGAGGAGAAGTTCTAGGTGAAGATAGTTGCTACAACATGTTACTTGATAAACCGTTCTCCTAATTCTACTCTTGTTGAGAAAACACCTTTGGAAGCATGGTTTGGTAAGAAGCCCTCTCTAAGACACATTCGTGTGTTTGGCTGTGAGGCATATGCATATGTGTTGAATAAGAAAAGATCTAAATTGGAGAAGAAGACTATTAAATATATTTTTATTGGCTATAGTGCTGGCATAAAAGGATACAAGCTTTGGAATCCTGATACGAAGAAGGTTTTGTACAGTAGAAGTGTTATCTTGCATGAGCTGAAGCCTTCTACCTTGGATCTGGAGTCAAAAAAAAACATAAAGGATGTAGTTGAAATTCCTTCAACACTAGAGAAAGAGGAATTGAAAATTCAAAATGTACCTAAAATTGAGGAGAAGTCAAGCAGTTCTGAAAGTTCTGAAGAAGAACAACAATCTCAGCCTCAGCAAGTGAGGAGGTCAACTCATGAAAGAAAGAAACCTAATAGGTATGGATATTCTTTGATAGATTCTACTTGTGCCTATTCTTTAATTTCTAGCATTGATGATCCTAGGACTGTGAAAAAGGAATTTAAAATGTCTGATTCAAATTCTTGGTTGGAAGCCATGAATGAAGAAATGGCATCATTAGAAGAGAATGATACTTGGAGTTTGGTGCCCTTGCCTGAAGGGAAAAAAGCTCTTGTCTACAAATGGGTATTTAAAAAGAAAATGGGTTTGGATGGCAGTGTGGAAAAGTATATGGTGAGGTTGGTTGCAAAGGGTTATCCCTAGGTAGAGGGAACTGATTATGGGGAAATTTTTTCTCCTGTAGCTAAACTGACATCCATTAGATTTCTTTTGTCACTTGCAACAGTGTATGACTTAGAGATCGAACAGATGGGTGTGAAGAAAACATTTCTTCATGGTGATCTTGAAGAAGAAATCTATATGTCCCTGCCTGAGCACTTTGTGGAGAAAGGTAAAGAAAAACTAGTTTGCAAGTTGAAAAAATCTCTACATGGATTAAAGTAGTCTCCTAGAATGTGGTACCAAAAGTTTGACACTTTTGTTTTGTCATTGGGATTTGTAAGATCAAAATTTGTTCATTGTGTCTATTACAAAGTTGAAAGTGATTGAGTTCTTATTATTGCTCTCTATTTTGATGATATGATGTTCATAGGCAATAGTAAGTTAATGATTTCTGATCTTAAGTTTCATTTGTCGGCAAAGTTTGAAATGAAAGATCTTGGTACAACAAGCTATATTCTAGGAATGGAAATAACTAGGGACAAGAATAGTAGAAAACTTTGGCTCAGTCAGAGTAAGTATATCAAGACTATTCTAGAGAGATTTTGTATGACTGATTGCAAGCAACTAGTCATTCCATTTTTGCAGGGAACGAAGCTATCTATTGAAGACTATCCAAAATATTCTACTGAGATGAAGGACATGACCAGTGTGCCCTATGCTAGTGCAGTTGGTAGTCTAATCTATGCAATGGGAGTTCTTAGTAGGTTTATGGCTAATCTTGGAAGAACACATTGGGATGATGTGAAAAGAGTATTCAGATATTTGAAGGGAACTTCAGAATATGCTTTGTGTTACCATGGAAACTTGGTTGAATCACATAGGACTCTCAACATTCAAGGCTATGTGGATTCAGATTGGGAAGGGGACATTGATAGTAGAAGATCCACCAGTGGATATATTTTCATGATGAATGGTGGTGTAGTGAGGTGGATAAGTAAGCAATAGGTTGTAGTCACTTTTCCCACGACAGAGGAAGAATACATGGCAGCAACACATGCCTGTAAAGAAGCAATCTGGTTAAAATGTTTGTGTTCTAACATTGGTTTTGATGCGGGTCAAATAACAATTTACTGTCATAGTCAGAGTGCTATCTATTTGGAAAAGAATCCTACTTTCCATGCATAGACGAAACATATAAATGTACAGTATCATTTTGTATGAGATATGGTGGAGGATGGAAAGTTCTTCTTAGAAAAAGTGGATACTCTGGAGAATGTTGCAGATGCATTGATGAAGCCAGTGAGCACAAACAAGTTCAGGTGGTGTTCCAGTTTGATGGGCCTTAGTGCCCATGAATTTGAGTAGTCTTGTTGTGCTCTGGAGGTGCTTGTGTGATCTTTGTCAAGTGGGAGATTGTTGGAATTGTGTGCCTCCATCTCACAGGATGAAACCTCTAGAAGAGAAAAGTTGGTGTGACATTCTTACTATCTAGCTGACTGGCAATTGTGAAACCTTGTGAAATGTTCAAGTCACTGAGACCTTGTTTTTGTCTTACCGACTAGAGCCTATCGCTATGAATTTTTTTTCGTTGTGGCATTTATATTTCTCTCCACTCGGGGAGATCTCTGGCTGACAGTTTGGTTACTTGTGATGGTTGGGGAGACTCATGGTGACTGGAGTCATCAGAGTAACACAAATTCTTTGGTATTAAGTCCTAGTGATATGGCATGTCTCACCAATGGTGTTACACTTGGAGTTATCAGAGTAACATGTGACTTCAATAAGAACTCTTGGCAACAAATGGTTTTTCTTTTCGATAGTGTTACACTCAGAGTCATAGGGGAGAGACTTGAACACTTGGTAAGAGCTCTTGGCGATTGGTGTTTGTCTCGCTAACGCTTTAGCCTATTATTGATATGACTCTTGGTGAAGGGTGGTTTCAGGGTGACTTGGAACCTTCAGTATTACCTCTCAGCAATAGCCTAAGTCTTGCTAATGAGTCTTTTTTTGGTATGACTTGAAGGGCTTGGTATGATCTCTTAGCGAATAGTGATAGTCTCACCGATGGGAATACTGATGTCTATGTGACCTTTGAACATGGGTATGACCTCTCACCGACTAGCGATTGTCCTTGTAATAGTGCTACATGTGATGGATATTGGTATGATGTCTTAGCGACAAGGGGAAGTCTGGGTGACAACTTTTGAACTTGGTGTAACCTCTTGTCGAAGGTGATGACTCTTGGAGATAACTACAATTAGGCTTTGTGGCATCGAGGAGATATGGTTAGTGTCTCACCAACATGCGAATACATTTTGCATGCCTTTGACTGAGTGAAAGACTATCCTATGTGGTTTGTCTTTGACCAGTTAGAGAAGTTGAATGGGAACCATTGGCAGTTAGACTATTGTGGTCGTTCTTGTGAGGAAGTTCAACAGAAAGTGGTGACATGGATACACTCTGAGATCAATGATGATGTTTGATTTGATCAACAGTTGGACGATCAGTATGGTGAATAGTTTGACATACAGTTTGATGTATGATCATCGTGAATTCAATTCTGAGAGCATTGTATACTATAATGTTCTGTATAAGGTTGATCAAGGATTATGCTATTGTAAATTGAAATAAGAAAGATAAGTCTAATCTCTGTATATAATTTCCATTACTATAATACTAAGGGGATTTTCTTGGTGTGGTGGGTTTTTCTCTCATAAGGGTTTTCCCACATAAATATGTGTTCATCTGTGTATGTTAATTTCTTTGTTTTTGCTATTTCTTTCAAGTATATCTTAATTGGACCATAATTGAAAATTTAAAGTCACCTCTACATTCTTCCCTGAGGTTTTGACATTAGGAGAGTTGTTTCTACACCTTAGCTTTCCTTACATGGGTTCCACCTAGGGCTTGAATCTAGGTGTTGGGAATTAAGTTGCATTTAATGTTATTTGTCAGGAATATATTAAAAAATACACTTAAATAAAGCATATGAGTCCATAAAGGGGTCAAATAAGTCATAAGAAAGGGATAAATAAGGGGAATATGCCTAGGAAAGTGTGAATCTTTGTTACAATACTTTACAACACTTGAAAATAGGACTTGTTGATGTGTAAAACGATGATTTTTATGTGAATTATATTAAATAGAGTCTAGAAAATTTTGGAAATGTTTTACAACACCTTCACAAGAATTCCTTTTATGAATTTGAGTACCTAAATAAGCATGTTCAAGCCATATTACATCATAAAATCATAGAAAAATATATCAAACACCATGAAACAAGACCTAAAGTTCCATGAAAATGAAAAAGGGCCATTTTTCTATGGCACATTTAGAACCCACTTTAGTGAGAGGATGAACCTACTTCAAACTCACACTATAGTCACCATGAACATCGAGAGGAGGGTTGAAATGCACTTATGTTAGCAAGATGGAATGCAATGATCAAGAGTGATGATCAAGCCCCCAGGATGAAGATCCCATGGAAAACTAAGCATAAGAACAAAGGAACACACAAGTGTTGAGAATTAGATGAAGCTTCAATCATCAATCCAATTAGTTGTGGATTAGATCTACGCTAAAATACTAGAATGTGCACTCATTATGGGGCAACAAAACACATGATGGTCTGTCGGGTGAGAAGGCCCAAATGTACTCACTCTAGGGACACAAAACTTCTCACTGTCTATAGGGTGTGAAAGCCCAAAAAGAAGTAAGATACATACACAAGTTGGTATGCACTCAGAAACACAAAAGTGGCTATGGGGAAAAGACATGCAACTAGTTGGGCTTCTTGGTCAACCATGTCAAAGTTATACCTTGTGATAACTTTAACAAGGTGCCACAAATCAAAAAGGAAAAGGTGTCAATTTGAGCTTCATGGGACAATAAAATCTATGTATGCTTAAAAATCATGAACAAACAAGATGGCACCACATGCATGCAAGCCGTGTTATGCAAGGTGGCCATACAAAATGCAACAATGTAAAATGCAAAAAAAATGTAAAGTGTAAAAATGTAAAAACGTAATGATGTTTGAAGGAGTCTTGCTTAATTTATGTAAGTTTAGTCACTTAGGGACCATTGTGTCTAATGTCTCCAAGAGAGGACCAATCAAAGAATAATAAATTCACAACTTAGTGGATGTAGTGCGTCACATCAGGCCACCAATAGGAATGTAATAAGCTAAGATAGATCACATTTATGAAGAACATCACACCCAATGTCATCCATAAAGTAACAAACACGTCACATAAATGAAAAGGCTACACCAAGAAATTACTTTAAAGTAGAAGAGTAAAGAAAAATGAAAAAGGAAAAAAAGACATGAGAGCCAACTTGGAAAGCCCTATGCCAATTAATATGTTTCAAATTTAGGTTGCACCATTTCAAGGAAAATGGAAAGAAAAAGATTTAAGAAAGGGAGTTGCCCCCTAGAAAAGAAAGCACACCAAACACATAAGGGATCTATGGATTTGGGGTCATTATGTTTGGTGTTGCAATTCTTTTATGTAATGTCTTAGAACTGTCATCATTCCCTGAAGCACATAGAATGAGTAGAATGACACATAGAGAGAAAAAAAGAAGAAGGAAAACAAAGATTCATTTTGGGTCAACATGGAAGAGACGTTGCAGTCTCAATTCCTTGCATCATCCCCAAAAGGAAAAACACAAGTGAAAAGAGAAAGGAAACAAAGGAAAATGAAAAATATTTGGGGTTGAAATGAAGGATACATTTTGGTCTCAATTCCTTGCATCATATCCAAAAGGAAAACACAAGAAAATAAAAATAAAAAGGAAAAGGGACATTACGGGTCAACATGGAAGAGACTTAGGGTATCTCTACACTTTGCATAATCCCCAAAGGAGAACACAAAACAAAAAGAGAAAAGGACAAGGACCTTTTGGGTCAACATGGAAGAGACTTAGGGTATCTCTATGCTTTGCGTCATCCCCAAAGAAGAACACTAAAAAAATTTGAATGAAGGGAAAAATGATGTATAACATATAAAAGAATAGGGATACAAATTGAAGAACTGTACAATGAGAGAGATAACATTAAACATACAATACGAGGGAACACAATATGCATATAAAAGGAAAAAAAAGGAATAATTAATGCAAATTTAAGTCAACCATTAACTAAGTTATTGATTTCTCAATCTTAAATGGTTAAGAAAAAAATTAATAACATAGTTAAGAGAAAAAGTTAAGTGCATTACAAGGAAAAAGGCTATCAACTACTTGTATGCACAAGGAAAAAACAAGTATGAGCCAAGGGTGAAGATGCAAAGGATCATGCAATAGTGAGAATGAAAATATTCTACAACTATGGCATGATAAGGAAATGGTGTGTTAAGGGATGATAGGAAAACAATCAGTATCAATGAAGTGATACTTTCCCATTATCTCATTCAAAGTCTAGCATTCTTATGTTCAATGTCCAAGAATACAATGATATATGCAATATAGTATATGGGAGTCAGGAGGGTGAATGATCAACCTATTGGAAGGTGGCAAGAGTATAAGACATTTTACAAGCAATTGAAGCCTCTATTTGCATTTAGGTGGAGGATGTGTGGGAAACTTTATCTACTTCAATTTGTAAGGTCATTTTTGCTTACTAGATTCTCCTTGTTCATGAATAGGAGGAGGAACCTTAGGGATCCTATCATCCTTAGAATTAGAAGGAGAAAATTGTTCTTCATGTGGAAGGAGAATGTTAAAGTTAGGAGGAGCATTCAATATCACTTTACTAGCATCCTGAAGCCTTCAAGGTTGAAAATGATGCCTATCAGGATGGGAAGGATTTTGATATCCTAGTCCTGTTGTGTTTGTTTCTGTTGGGTTTTGTTCAAGAAGTTGATAAATGTTATGTTCATTATTTTTGTCATAACATTGTTTACTTAAAATAGTAAATCATTTACCATATTTTTCTTCAAGGTTGATAAGAGTGTTGGTGACTTTGTGATTGTAATATGGATATGGTTGTGTTTGGCTAAAGGAACTAGGTTCACTTGAGGTAGAAACCTTAGGTCCATCATTAATTTTAGGATGTAAATATGAAAAATGATGAGGAGGTGCAAAAGGACGAAGATCTTGTGATTTCATTGAAGGATAAAAGTTTTCATTGTTTTCTAAGTTGTCAATGAAATCATTGTAGAACTTATTCATGCTAACATCATCTTCTCCAATTATGTCTACATCATGAGGAGGACAATCATGAGGAGTTAAAAGAGCATGAGAAAGTTCAATGTCATTAGGGTCACAACCAAAGGTGCAATTGGACATGTCTACTAATGATTTTAATTAATTCCAAAAATTATTGAAAAAAAATTCCATGATGCAAATAAAATAAGATGCAAGAAAGGAGGAAAAGCAAATATTCTAGAAAGTAAAACAAAATGAAAAAAGAAGAAGAAAATTGTAATACAAAAAAATGCCAGAAAGATGCTAAAAATGTTGTTTAAAAAGTGTAGAGGGACTAATTCGCCTTGGTGGTGAATGAGTCATAGGATGAATTTTTTTTATGTTTTTCAGAACTTTTAAATGATTCTAATGCAATAAATAATGCAATCAAAGATACATAATGCAATTTTTTTTAGTTTTTCAATGATATGTAATGCAAAAATGAAATCTAAACCAAGCTTTCACTAATGCAATATGGAAAAGTTCTAAGATATAAAAAAAATATCCTAATTGAATGTTGGTGAAAATGTAATCTAGGATGCAATATGCAAATGAACCATAGATTTTTGGACCCAATGGACTCTCTAACTCTTATAGGGTTTTTCACCTAAAAGGAGAGAGATTAGATCCACAAATTCTATGGGTTAACTCAAATTATTTAATGCAAGATTTTTTCTAAACTAAATGAAATTAAGTGATTGAAAAGACTAAATATGAATGCAAGACTAGGTTTTATACTATGTTTGAAAACACACTATGATATGAAAAAAATGAAAAAAATGAAGAAATAATACTAAACAGAAAGAAGTATGATAAAATAGAGTGCACCTAGGTAAAATTTGATGAATCTAGAGTGTCTTGAATGTAGGTTGATGTAATTGATTTTTCATAGTGGGACTCATTTTCCCAAGGTGGCGAATCAGTCCTCCACCTGGTGTCGGGAGCAAGTTTCTAAAAGTCGGGATCCAAAATCTAACAAAAAATAGATTTTCAGTCCTAAGGTGGGACTCATTCACCACTGGTGGTGACTTAGTCCTCTCCCAAATTTTTGGAAAATCAGGAGACAACTCTGCAACACCAGATTTGGAAATGTATGCTTATTGGGTTACTGAAGTCAGTTTTGTAGGAAATGGACATAAAACCTTCACCAAGTTTGAAATAAGAATAAGTTGACTTGAAGAACCTAGTTGACTTGTTCCCAACTTTTCAACACCTAAATACTTGCTAAATATGCATACAAAGGTTGCAAATATGTTAGGGTTAGTAGGAAAATATCTAACAAGCTAAATGCATATTTAATTAATAAATAGAGAAATAAAACACACATAGAAAAATAACCCAGAGAATTTAGCATGGTTCACCCAATTTGGGCTACATCTAGCAAATGGTATCCATCCAATGATTTTATTATCCAGTGCAAAACTTATTACAATCTTGTGAATAATCACATGTTTCTGCATAATAAAACTCCCATCTCGACCCCTTATAACAAGCTTTTTAGAGCTTCCATAAATTAGGGTTTTAGAAAGTCAATTTTTTTCTTTGTCAATGAGGATTAGAAAATAGGGTTTTTCCTTGGTCAAACCCAACTTTTGGTAATCAAACCCTTAATAAAATAATGAAATGAACGATAATAAGAAATTAACAACATGCAATGCTATTAACTTACCAAAACCTTGATGATGCAAATCTGAAGTAATACTAGTGGATACTCCAAAGTGCTTTAATATTGCTTGATGAAATGATATAAGATTCTTGAATACTTGAAAATGAATAATTGGATGAATAATTGAGTGAATACTTGAATGAATGGGGGTTAAAATGGATGTAAAAACACTTATTTATACCATCTTGTGCCTTAGTAACCATTCATACCTCATCATAGATTGACATCAAGTAATTTTTGAACAAAAATCAAAAGGAAATTTGAAATATTTTAAATTTTGCAGCCAAGGGGAACTCATTTTCCACTCATGGTGAATGGGTCCCACTTAGGGCTTGAATCTAGGTTTCAAGAATTAAGTTGCATTTAATGTTATTTGTCGGGATTATATTCAAAAATACACTTTAAAAAAGTATATGAGGGCATAAAGGGGTCAAATAAGTCATAAGAAAGTGATAAATAAGGGTAATATGCCTAGAAAAGTGTGAATCTTTGTTACAAGACTCTACAACACTTGAAAATAGGACTTGTTGATGTGGAAAAAGGTGATTTTTAGGTGAATTGTATTAAATAGAGTTTAGAAGAATGTGTAAATGTTTTACAACACTTCACAACACCTTCACAAGACTTCATTATTTGAATTTTAGTACCTAAATAAGCATGTTCAAGCCATATTACATCATAAAATCAAAGAAAAATAAATCAAACACCATGAAACAAGACCTAAAAGGCCATGAAAATGACAAGGGACCATTTTTCTATGACACAGAATCCCATATGGATATCTTTTTAGGAGTATTTTTAAGTTGTTCAACAGGATTGTTCTCCTTTCCACTATGCAGTGTTAAACAGGGATCACTAGGGAAAATGGGATTAAGCAAAGGGAGGGATTTTGAAGTTGTTTGTCTTGGTTGTAGATTATGTCTAGTGTTATATGTATGAGAAATAGTTTTATGTCTCAGCTACTGCAACACATTATTCTTAGGTGGGTAAAGGATAAATTTTGGTTTATTTTGAGTTTGAGGTTTGTGTGAAGGTGGGTAAAGGATTAGAGGATTCTTAGGATGTCTTGTAGGATATGTAGGAGGTCCATTAATTGAAGGGGATCTGATGGACACTTTCCCATTCATAACCTCAGGGGTCTTGGTTTAATGTATCTCTAATAGAGGGAAATCTAGTATCACCTTTTTACTATCACCCAAGGGAGACACATTACTATTGTTGTCACTTTGTTGTACCATGATAGTCTCCCTAGGAGGAGAGTTTTTAGGAGAACTATAACTAAAATTCTCTTGACATTCAAGGATTGGTTCTTCCAAAGTGACCTCCTTGCAAGTGAGGGAATGATCCATGGTTGTATTTTCTTGCTTGTGAATAAGGGTTTCCCTTGGAAAGGGAGACAACTAATATTCTCATGACTTTCATCAATCAAAGTATCTTCTTGATGACGAGGAGAGATACTAGGGGAATGACAAGTAATATTTTCATGATCATTTATGATTTTATTACTTTGTTCCCTAATATCTTCCAAAATAGGATAAGTAGGGGAAGGATCATAAAGAGGGTTGTTATAGACCTTAAATATTTGATCATCTAAGACCAATCTATCACCCTCATCATATATAATGTCATTATCTTCCACTAAATTATTGTCACAAGCAAATCCGGAATGGAGATTAGGTAAAGTAATGTCGATAAATGTGTCTATTATCTCATTCTCTTGTGCTATAATATCTTCCCAAAGGGGATGAGGAGAAGGAAAAGAAAGATCTTCATGATTCCCAATGATTGTACCTTCTTTCAGCAAGATAACTTCATCACTAAAAGGAGAGGTATCAGGAGAAGAATAATTATCATCATCATGATTATCTATGTTTGTATTCTCTTCTATCACATCATCCTCACAAATAGGGAACATAAGAGGGGGTGTAAGTTTAAGGCAAGTGTTAACATTTTCACTATCTTGCGCTAAGAGACTATCATAACTAGGGAATGCATTGAATGTAACATGCTTATTGATTAACTTTTTCTTTGCAAACTTGGAGAAGATCAAAACTAATATTGTTGAAAAGTAATCTATGTAAACTTAAAATGCAATGTAAGGAATTAAAATGAAATGCAATTTTTAGTTTTCAAGCAAGATAATTTTCTGATTACACTTTGAAATGAAGCAATGCATGGAATGGGCTAATTTAAGCTAGATTTAGTGAAATGCATGTAACAAAAAGTCAACCCAATGAAACAACTAACAAATGGAAGCAAACAAAAGCTTAAAAATAAGGTTTTAAGTGTTGTAAAAGGTAATTTTAGATCTATTTTGGGACTAATTCGCCCAAGATGATGAATGGGTCCTATTATGGATTTTTTTCAAATTTTTTAGGAATTTTCAATAGATTTTGATGCTTTTTAGTTTGTATGATGTGTATCCTAAATGAAAATGCATGTTTTAGATGATTTATAATGATTTGATATTGAAAAATGAAACCTATATGTGCTTTCACTAATGCAAAATTTGAAACCCTAGAATGTCAATTAACTAATGTAAACTCTAATGCAATGTTAATGCAAGCTAATTCTAAGATGATGATGGACTCCAAATTAGAAAAGAAGTTGTTTAAAATGCAGGTTCACCAAAATGGAAAGAAGAAAATATGGTTCTCTCTTTCACTTCTAGGGCTTTTGACCTAAAAGGAGAGAGACCATTTCCAACTTTTCACTCTAGAACAAACCCTTGGGGTTCCAATTCAAAGGAGATTGAAATCTGGAAAAGGAGTTGTCCTAGGGATTGAATGAGATATAATGGGGGTTTCACTACCAAGTAAGAACTTGGAAAAACAAATGGAATGCAAGATACAACTCTAACCCTATTTTTATGTAAACTTGATGTAAATAACTTAGAAATGCAAATGAAACAAAGCATGAAGCTATAAAATTGAAGATGTGCACTTGGAAACACTTTGGAGATGGAATTGAGCTCTAAAATCCTAAAAATGTTGGTTTTTAAGCCTAGTGGGAGTCATTCTCCATTCTAGGTGAATTAGTCCTAGATTGGGGTCCCTACACAGGGCGAAGTTTTAGCCAAATGGGTATCAAAATGTGCAGAGATCTCTGAAAAACTCATAAAGTGGGACTCATTTTCCACAACTAGGGTATGAGTCCCATTTTGTTGCAAAGTGTCCCAGAAGAAGAATTTTGAATTCAAACTTTGCAAGCCTTTGATTATGGATAGAATAATCACTTACCAACTAGTTTCATGCAAATTATTTTGATATTTTTCCCTAGATCTGAGTTTTTGTGAGTCTTGACAACATTTCATGATAACTTTGACAACATTTGCAACTATGTCATTTTGGTACTTTTGAAGGCTTCAAATCCACTTTTCTTCAATATAAAAAACATGGGATTAGACATTAAAGAGGGGGAAACTTGTTGATTGTTAGGGATAAGGGGTTTTCTTTGGTCAAACCTTTTTTATATAATTAAACCAAAATGATGAAATAAGATAATGAAGCATGAACATAATATAATGCAATTAGAACCTTGCCATTATGATGAATCTTGAATTGGTACAAAAATTGATGAATAATTCTACCCTTAGATTCTCTTAAATGCTCTTGAAGATAGAGTATGTGCAAGATCATGGTGGGCCAAAAAGTGGCAATATCATTATGGAAAAAATAGGCCCTTAAGTGGCAAAAAAAAATAGAAAAATTAGAGTTATGCAACTTGACATAAAAATTTGAATAAGTTATCTATATTATTTAAAAATTATGTAAGAATAGAATCTATAGAAAATTGAATGTAGTTTCTAAACTACTAGGTTAAATTTTTTTTAAAATCTATTTGGTGAAAATTTGAAATTTCAATGCAGTAGTACTTAAATTTTAGGGAAAAAATAAGTAGTCTATTTGACCACCCTAACCATAATAAAATGATAATATTTTTTATATGATTTTATATATAAGTAAAAGACTCATGTCACGATTTGATGCATATTTTTTGTAATTTTTTTCAAGTAAATAAGTAATTATAATTTTTTTATTACAACTTTTAAAAAATATAAAAACTCATATGTTTGACCACCTTAACTTGGTCAAAAAATTCATGAAATTCATTTTTTTAAAATCCTATAGTATGCAAAGCATAAAATGTGACACATGTTTCATATTCAAAAATGTGATACCATTTGAAAGCTATAGATTTTTTTCAATTAGCCTATCCATCAGGTCTTTAGTCATAATTCAAATAAAAAATGAATAGTAATTATTTATTAAATTCAAAGTAAATAATAATTTATATTGGTGGAAAACCGAGAATCTCCTTTAAAAACCCTTTTTTGTTTCATCAATTTTGGGTTAAAAAAAGTCATCAACGACATACCCTACACTTAAACATCATATCGCCACTTTTTGGCCCATCATGAACCTACACATACCCTATACTTAATTATGCAAGAATTCTTGAAATTACAACACAAGCTGAAATTAGATCAAGGAGAATAAAATACCACCTGAAATTTAAATTAAATTTGAATTTTGGTCACACGGGACTCATTTGCCGCAAGTGGCGAATGAGTCTTGTTGGCTATTTTTCTTGCAACCTTCAATCCTAAGGAGAAACATAATGCCTAAACTAGGGGATTACATGTTTAGGATAAGGAATCTACACTATCAAGATATTGAAGACAAGAAAATCCAATGAACAAGGCTATGAAAAGCCTTCTATACTTTGAGCTCCACAGGACATAGGAGAGTCTTCTTAATTGTAGGTCTGAATTCATGATAAACTTATGCCAAGCAACAAACTATAGACCTATCAAAGTGGATATTTCTAGGGTATATGAGTGATGGGTATTCTATATCCTACCAGGTTCAAGCATAATCCCATTTTCATTGAATATTACTGAGAACACATAACTTAAATATCTTCATCTCAAACACATAGAGGGTTTAATAAATGAATTTATTTCAAATTTAGCCTCTATACTCTTTAAAACACCATGAACATACAGGGAACAGATATAACTTAAACAATAAATAAAATATTTATCAAAGTAGAAGGGATTTAAATTATTTAGATTATTTCCAAAAATGATCTAGGTAATATCACATATCAATGCCTAAACCTAAGGCATGGAGTCAAATCTCAGATCATGAATGCAAATTTAAACACCAAATTACTTCAAATTAGTTGCACTTGAACAATTAATGCTTTACATTAAATGTAACCTCTCATATTACAACATATTCATACTTAAAGATCCATTTAATTCCCTCAAACCCACAATAATTTGCATATAGAATTTAATTCTTAACTTGAAGAAACCCATACACATATCACACAACTGCAAAGAGATTGCAATGAAAAATCAACATATCCTTGATATATTTAATCCATATACAATTTGAGAACACAAAATGGTGATAAATTCTGGAATACTCTCATTGATTTTCTCAAACTAATTGGCACAATTATAAAAAAATTACATTCATTCATTGTGAGTAAAACCCCAATTCCTAGCAAAGAGTTCTATATTTCCTTCCCCTAAACCAAAAGTTTAAAACCCTTTACACATGCGAGAAGAAGAAAAGATGTAGAAGAAAGTCAAACCATGAAACTACATGTGCATTTGATAACTGGATCCTTTCTTCTCTATTGATCTATAACTGCCTTCGGCTTCTTAAAAAATCTTCAATATGCTCTTAGATTCATGCATCTTTCATTCACTTTCCCTCTAATAGAAAAATATTCCCTTCATGAAGAATTTCTTCATTATTCCCTTGCTATTGAAAATATTTGTTGACCATGAAAACCTTCACTCCATTTTACCTAGGCTACAAACTTACTAATTCATTGTAGAAAAAATTCACTTCTCCCACATTTTCCCCTACAATGAAAATTATCTCTTCTTGTTGCAAGTGTTTTCATTCCTCTGTGAAATTTTTTTAACCTGATTTTCATTTTACCCTATGCACTTCACATTTATTTTCTAGCAAATAATGACCTTTTCCTTATACAGTGAATACTTAATTCGCTTTACCTAGAAAAATAAAATTATTTATAATGGAGGCTTTGATTTATTATCGGGCTACATAAAATTCACTCGTGCCTTTCACCTTTCACCTTATGTTTTATTTTAATATTTGAAGGCTTTTAAAATACTTGAACATGAAATGAAATTATTTTATCCTTTGCCTCTACATCTCACTCGAACAAAGAGAATATTTTACCTCATTTTTAAAATTTTCCTTTAGAAAGTTAATAAGCCCTAAATCTTTTATTGGGAAATCATACTTTTTAAAATTTTAATACTTTAACCTAAAATGAAGGCTCGGGCTATTAAAAGCTTATGGGAATTTATTTAAAATTCCCTCATGGGCCCACCAAGTCTTCCTTCCAATGCCCATTCTCCCATTTCTCTTGATGATGGTAGTGAAACTTTGCTCAGGCTCACAAGAAAACAAGATTTGAACTTTGAAAATAAAGATTTATATTGTAATGTCGCAGAATTACACCTAGGGGCAATTCCACATTTTTGCATTTTTTTCCTAACATTTATGAAACCTTAGAACATTAATGGAAAAAATCCCATGAGTTAGAATTTCATGATTCTAACTCCATGAGGACTAGTGGCTAAGCAATAGAAGCTTGATGACACATTTCTCAAGAATCTAGGCTTTTGACATATGTGTAGTGTGCAGATGTCTACATGATGTGCTAGAATCCTAGAGGTTTTTTGAGTTTGAAATGAAGAATCTAGAATATTGACCCTTGAGACACATGTCCTAGTGGCTACTTTCTGAAAGTAACTGCTCTTTTTCACCCTTTTAAGCATTAAAACCCCTTTCTTGGCTCTCATTTGGGGGTTGGAAGACATTCATTTAAGACTTCTTACTACTTGCTCCAATTTTGAGTTCTCCTCATCTTTGATAGTAGTGCTCTCATAGGCAAAGCCATGCTAGATTGAGCTCCTCCCAACAACAACTCTCAAGAAAGAACTCAAAAATGCATCTTTATGTTTTAGAGAGGGCCTAGGCTCATGGGTAATGCTCTCTCTCTATCTCACTTTCCTTTCCTACTAGTTCATTTACTATCTTGTGGTGTAGATTCTATTCCTGAGCGGGTTTTTCTTTCACCACATGCTTTGTTTACTTCATTTTCACTTCTTTCCAACTTGGTTGTCCATGGAGGTGGGAACACCAAAATGGGGATCTGACTAAGGCAGGACCCTATACATTGCCAACCTTTTCCCCTCCTTTTGTGTGTAGGTTAAAAAAAGGAGCTTGGAGTGAAGATCTTAACTTCTAGAGAAAGGTGAGCTCTCTTCAAGCCTTCTTGCACTTGTTTCAAGTTTCTGGTTTCTTGACTAGTCATTTCATTTAGAACAATTTTTACTTGAGCCTAAAAGTGAATCATATTTCTATCCTCTCAAGCTCTTGAGTCCTCTGTTTCTTAGGATGCCAAAACATCCTTTGGATGATAGTGCATTGTGCTGAAATCCTCAAACTACGTTGATGTCTTTTGGCCAAGAGCTCCCTCTTTTGAGACAAGAATCTCTTAGTTTCACTCTCTTAGGATCTGTGGTAGTTTTTCTTGACGCACATTTGAGTCTTAGTTCTTTATCATTTTACTACTTCATTCATTCTAAGGTGTAGAAGGGAAGTTAGTTCCCTGGTGATCTCTCAAGAAAGGAGAGACTCATGTAGCAAATCCCTCTTATATCATGTTTTTGTTAACCTGATGTGAACATCGGATCTATTTTAATGATGTTGCACATCTTTGATAATGATTTTTATAAGGAAGATTTTGATATGTTGGAAGAAACTCTAGATGATTTCTTAGAAGTGCTCTCCCCTATCCGTGAATCTCCTGAATGAATTTCCTCTTGGTAGGGAGAGGATTCTGTAAATCTAGTGGTGATCTTTGTGGCTCCTCTGAGCCCTAAGAAACCTATCATTTACATGACCCCGATCGACTCCTCTATCTATGGGATTTCATATCGCAGTGATTCATTGGACTTATATTCATGGTTCGTGAAAGCTATAGATTCTACTTCTTATCATGTCGTTGGGCACACATATCATACAAGGAGTAATAAATAATACCTGGATCAACAACTTTTTTTTCCTACAACACAGCCATCTACTTCTTTACCACCTTCTCGACCAATCCTTCCTTCACCACCTAAACCTAGGATTAAAGCGTCAGGTGATTATGATCTTGTTGAGAAACTTCATGTTACTTCAGCTAAGATCTCACTTTGGGACTTGCTTCATACCACTCTGGTTTATCAAGAGATGCTTTAGGAAGCTTTACAAAATATTATCTTGCCTATCTCCACTAGGCCTATAGATGTTAATGCATTTTTGGCTCATATTCACACAAATTCACTGAATATCACGTTCCACACAAGAAATATCGCCTCTAGATGTGCAGAAGCAAGCATATCCCTTGATGGTTATAATTGATGTTAACAATATCAGTATTAGGTCTACTCTCCTTGACATTGGTTCCGCTCTCAAAAAAAAATTTATGGACCTATTACCTAAGATTAAAATTGATTCATCTTCTTTAGTAGCTTCCTCCTTTTATATTCATGGATTTGATAACGTTGGTCGCTAAGCTCTGGGTACGATAATACTACCTTAGCAACTAGGTCATGTTACCATTCCCATGTTTTATGTGATGTCTAGCCCTTTACTATATAACCTCCTCTTGGGAAGACCCTAGATTCATGCTATGGGTGTTGTGACTTCTACTCTGTACTATTTTTTGAAGTTTTTTATAAATAACTTAGTAGTTAGGGTTAAAGAAAATCTAGAAGTCGTTCACCTTTGTGAGCTAGCAGTCAATGGTCATGCTTCAATTTTATCTACTCTCAAGAATTGCATGCCATCTTTCACAACTAATTTTATGAAATTTTTTTCATCAATACCATTTGTGGAAGTTGTTCCTAGAGCGAGTATCAGAAATGAGGAACCACCTAAAGTAAAGGACCCCGAGTCTTCCTCATATTCCCCTTCTTCCTCTCAAGTGATTGCGTTTCTTGGTGATGATTGGGGATCCTTGGATTTCTCTCAATTCTTCATCATAGAATACAAGGCAAGCACCTCCTACATTGATCTTGTAAGTACCTCTGACACAAAGATGGATGATACTCCCACTCAGGAGGAGAAGTGTGACCTTGTTTAGGAGGAAACTCCTCCCTTTGCTGAGGAGATTAATCCTGCTCCTACAAAGGAGGTTAACATTTGTGAGCATGGTAAAGAAGGTGGGAATACTTCTATAGAGATGTTCAGCATTCATTGGTGGAATGAAACACTTTACATGGAGCCACCACCTCTTGAGGTTTTTTAAACTCATTATGGGTTTGGATATGAACTCGCTTCTCAATATGGCTATGGGAAAAAAATCCTAGGGTGTATCAAGCAAGGAATTCAGGTCCCTATCTAGTTCAAGTTGTGACAACATTATCTAGGTTTTGGATGTTCTGTAGAAAAGTCTAAGCAAAAGCCTTGGTGGAGTGTTAATTTGATTTCAGCTGAGCCATTAAGCTTAGTCCATCCTAAGTTGATAGAGGAAAGGGGGAAAGCTGAGAAGGTCCATCTAGATTTCTTCTCTTCAGATGAAGCACTAGGGGAATTTCTAGGTACTTATTCCTCGTTGTCTCCTTATCATCACAAGAAACAATTCCTATATTGCTTGCAAAGATAAACATATTTTAGAGAATATATTTTGAGCATTGATGAGGAAGACCCTCTATCTAACATTGGTGATGACATCATGATATCTCATCCTGAAGACCATAGTTCCCTCCTTAAAGGAGATACTATGGAAGTTCTTATGTATCCTAAATCTTCAGAAAAATTAATCAATATCAAGAAGTGTCTCTCTTTGAAAGAATTAGACAAACACTCTGATCTTTTATGTTCTCATCCTAACATCTATACTTGGACGTATGAGGATATGCCTAGTATCGATGAGTCTATAGTGGTTCACAATATAATTCTATGTTCTAATGCCAACCCTGTTAGGTAGAAGATCCAAAAGATCAATCCCAGGGTGGCATTGATGGTCAAGACAAAGATAGAGAAATTGTTGAAAGTAGGATTTATCCATCCGATTGACTATTCCCCTTGGATTTTGAATATAGTTTCTATTTGCAAGCCTGATGGCCATATTTGTATATGTATTAACCTTCACAATCTTAATAAGGCTTCTCTTAAGGATTATTTTCTATTAGCTAATATAGATATGACTGTAGGCCATGCATTGTTATCATTTATGGATGACTTCCTGGGTTAGAATCAAATCTGTATTAACTTGGAGGATCAGTACAAAACAACCTTTACTACCCCTTGGGGTACTTTTTTTCTATGTGATCATGCCCTTTAAATTAAATAATGTGAGTGAAACTTACCAACAGGCGATGACCTTGATATTTCATGATTTTAGCCACAAAAGCTTAGAAGATTATGTTGATGACATATTGGCGAAATCAATAACCCATCAAGATCACGTAAAGAACCTTCACCTTATCTCTGAAAGGCTTCAACTGTATAAGATGAGACTAAATCCTCATAAGTATGTCTTTGGTGTTGATGTCAACAAGCTATTTGTGTTTATACTTTTTCCATAGGATTGAGGTTGACACAAATAATATTGACACTATTGTTAACATGCCTCCACCGAGGAACATCACCAAGTTGCAAATTTTATAGGGGAAAATTTAGGCAATTTGTAGATTTATATCTCAATTACTTGACTATACCATCCCTTTCATTGGTTTATTGAAGGATGTCCATTTCATTTGGGATAAAGAGTGCTAGAAATCCTTTGAGTAAATAAAAACCTATTTGGCCAATTCTCTTGTATTGATGCTAACTATGCAAGACATACCCTTTCTGCTTTACCTTGTTGCATCACCATATGCTTTAGTAGCTCTCTTGGCTCAATATGATGACACATGGAAGGAGAGAGTGGTCTATTACATTAGTCACATGTTAGTCAATTATGAAACTCATTATTCCTCCATGGAGAAACAATGCCTCACTCTCATCTTTTCTATGGAAAAGTTGAGACACTATCTTCTCCATGCTAAAACATATGTCATAGTCAAAATTATTATTTTTAAACATCTATTCTCTAGTGCAGACTTGGCTGGAAGGTTAGAAAAATGGGTTATGTTGCTTTCTGAGAACTTGACATGAAGTTCATTACTCAAGAGTCAATAAAAGGTCAAGTGGTTGTGGATTAACTGACAGATGCTCCATAATCTTACTCCTTCCTGGGGTTGGATTTGTTTCCTGATAATAATATTTTTGTAATTTTAATCATGACCTTAAGTGGAAAATGTATTTTGATGGATCAAGGTGTTAGACCAGTTGCAAAGCTAGGGTGGTCCTGATATCCCCCGAAGGTAAACCCATTCCTCTATCCTTTCAACTAGATTTTCCTTGCATCAATAACATTTCTAAGTACAAAGGCCTCATTACTGGTTTATGTGTCACAATTGTGCTAAGAATCAATATCTTCATATTCTAGGTGATTCTGAACTCATCGTGAACCATATAATGGGAACCTATCAAGCTAAGCAGAGTAAGTTGTCTCGATATCGAGACTTTTTGTCCTTTCTTAAATAGTTCTCCTATTTCACAATAGATAGTCTCTCTAGCAGAGAAAATAGGCATGCCAATTCCATGGCAAGCACTACTTACTTGGTGCCTTTAGAAGAAGATACGAAAGAATACCAATTCATGGTTTAGGTCCTACAAACCCCTATGGTTCTTGACCAACCTAAAGCCAAGTCCCTTGTGTGTTCTCATGTAGACTCCAAAGAATGGTTTTCTAGTATCTATGCTTACTTAAAGTCTAGAAACTTTCCTAATGATGCAATGAAGAACAATCACACTCATATAAGAAATATTTCAGCACAATATGTTATTCTATTTGATGTCCTATAACGAAAGGCCTATAACTACTTTCTTTTTAGGTGTCTCGCTAAAGTGAAAATTCCCCTTGCCCTTAAGGAATCCCATTCAGGCTTCAAGGGTGGATACTTTGGTGGTAGATCCTTGGAAAGAAGACTGATACACATGGGGTAATATTGGAAAATGATGGAATGAGATTCATTCGATTTTGTTAAAAAGTACCTTCAATGCCAACAACATAGTTGTATTATTCATGCACCTACCCAAGAATTATAGAATCAAACTTCTTCTTGGTCATTTACAAAATGGGGGTTGGATATCATTGGGAAGATATCACCTCCTTCTTCCAAAGGAAATACCTTCATTATCATTGCTATGGATTACCTCACGAAATGGGTCGAAGATATCCCACTCTGATCCATGAATGTTGAAGCTATCTGTAATTTCCTCATGAACAACATCATTTCTCGATTTGGATTTCCTGCTACACTTGTCTCTAATAATGTCACACCATTCAGGAATAAGGAAGTAAAGCAGTTCCTTGAGAAATTTCACATTCAACATAGGTTTTCTACACCATACTACCCATAATCCAATGGTTAAGCAGAAGCATCTAACAAAAATCTTGAACTTATTCTTTGTAAAATAGTTAATAAGCATGTTAAGGATTGGCATATTCAATTAAAGTACACTTTGTGGGCCTATCACATGAGTGTTCATATGGTGATGAGTAAAAAACCTTAAAATCTCATGTATGGTGATGAAGCTATCATGCCTTTAGAGTTGGAAATTTTGTCTCTATGGGTTTCCCTTAAAGGATTAATTAATGATGAAACCTACTGAGTTAACCATTTGCATTAGCTAGAGATGCTTGATGAATGTCTATTACAGGCTCTCGATCATCTAAAAGCTTATCAATGGTCATTATCAAGACATTATAATCAAAGTGTGCTTCGTATTAACTCTAATCTAGGAGTTCTGGTTCTCTGTGAAAACAAGAGGAATGTAAATGTACCACCTAATCAAAGAGGGAAATTTAGTCCTAATTGATTAGGACCTTACATTGTGATCTTTGTTTATGGTTCAGGTGCCTATGCATTATTTTCTATGGATGGGATGCCTCTAAAAGAGCCCATTAATGTGATGCATCTTTGTAGATACTACATGTAGTGTTACATGTGTCATCAATATGATGTTCTCAGTATAATAGAGTAGTAGAACTATGTATGTTGAAATTATTGATTAACACATTATGATTTTTTTTTGTTAAGATATGACCGTGTGTGTGTGTGTGTGATTGTGCATCACATTACATCTTTTAAGGTGATTAGATCATCATTGTATTTAATTAACATACATCCATGTGTGTTTATTAAATCATGTTAGCATCTACCATAAATATACATCCATATGAGCATGTAACAGCCATAGCATAAAACATACATGAAAAATTAAAACAAACACATCCAAATAAACAAATGCCATGATATCAAAATTGATGTATCCATATATATGCGTGCACATCTGTATCAAATTTCATGTACATGTATCAAGCCACTACTATAAAAAATGAGTGACTACTGAATATATGTCTATACAAAAGATCTACAAGTATATGTGTATGTGTCTCGCTAACAAAATGGTATAAAAAACTAATGAAAAATCTCTATCACTATGATGCATTGCTCCTAAAGTCCTCTAGCTCTGGTGGCTACTCCAATACCCATGGGAGGGGCTAAATGGTGGTCATGGAGTGGGATTGATGTGAGAATGATGTAGAAAAAGATGACCACATCCCTCTAATGTCCCCTATAAGGAGGATATGGTTAGCTCCCCCTGCCACAAGTCATCTCATAGCCACTGAACATCTACTAGGATCACAACTTCTAGCTACTTGTTGAGGTCATCGAGACGGCTCTGAAGGGTGTCACATGCCTACTCAACAGAGTTATCTCTTGTCACTAGCACATCTCACTTGGCGAACATTTTTTGCAGCTCCCCCAATAGCTGGTCATGCTACCCTTGAACATTCGTCAGCTCTATGGTAAGCTACATGATCACCGCGCCGTACTCCTTGTAGCGTGTCCTCAAGCGTGCAACTGGATTGAAACTAGGGGCATGATGTCCCACAGATGTCAACCAATAAGCAACAAGAATTGACCTCTATATTGACACATTAGTGGAGACCTCTGAAATACACTAAGCTATAAGCCTAGTCCATCCTCGTGTCCTTTAAAACCATAGAGAAAGGAAGAGGTATCAATATCACATGGCATGTATATAAGTATATCATAATTTTTTTTTTGAAAGTATAGAAACACAAATAACATGTCCTATATACCTAGGTCCCTTGGCTGCCATGTCAAGTCAGGGTGAAGCTTGATTCTAGGGCCTACATCACTGACTTTGGTGGCCTTCTAGAGAGGCTAGAGTTGCTAGTTCTCTGACAGTAGGAGCTAGTGGTGTTGAAGAAACATGGGTAGCTACTAGAGGGTCTAACCTCCTCCACCACCTCAGTCTCTCTGGTGATGACACCTCCTCCTATTCTACCTACTCCGTACTATCCTTTTTCCAACCTCTCCACCTATCCTATAGAGGCTTAGGTGGCAAGTCCTCCTATCTACCAGGATCCCCTCTTAGGGAGCCCTCACTAAACATAGGAGAAAGAAGTTGCCTCTCACACCACCACATGAAATCTGTAGCTACACTGACATTATCAACCACTACTAGGGGTAGCTGATCATGATCAAACTCATCATCATTTGAGGGGAATATATAAAAAATAGTAGGATGAGGGTGATGCCCAATACTCACCACACTCCTGTAAGCCCTAGTATCAGTGGGCACATCTAGTGGAATCATTTGAGGATGGCCATGATGTTGCATGACCTAAATCCAATAATAAGGTACTATAATATAATCTCGGTGACCTATCAAAAATTGGTTCTGCTACAAGTTCCTCAAGTGCCTACAGTCATCCAACCATCTAAAAAATTGGTGAGGTCTTCATCGAACCCCATCTGTAGTAAGGGTGTCAAACTGTAACTACAAAAACTATAAGTCCCCATATCTCCACTGGCCTGTCATGTCATACCAGTGGGACATGGGGATTTGATATGGTTGTCACTAGGGAAAATTGATGGGTTGGGTGCACATGATGTGGGAAAAGGCCCACACTTACAAAAGTGTGCACACTATCAAGCTACGGTACTCATAATGCACGTATCGACCTAGCTCTTGGTAGAGATGTGCAAGCATGTTGCGCCCCCAAGCAAAAATAGTCCTATGCTCCACCATATCCCTGATAGTATGGACAAGGCCCCCATGGAGGTGTGAGACTCACTCATCAATTATGATCTAGAAGGCCACGGTCATGACCATAACCCAATATACCAATGGCATAGTAGTCCTCGCTTGGTCATACCAGTGCATGTAGATATGGCTTGAGCTGGTGCCGCTGTCTGTCCTCCCTGTGCAATAGAGGATTCCTTCTCTCCACTTCCATGCTAATCATGAATCGTCGAGAACCACCAACCATTCATGGATGAGTAGCTCAAGGATTTGATAGACGTCCTTGAGCATGATAGTTATCTCCCCACAAGACAGCTAGAAAGATGAAATGGTGGCATCCCATCACTTTGTAAGGGTCATAAGAATCCACTCATGATATCTGATCTCTAGCATGGTGAATACATGCCAGATTCCAACTCACTTGAGGTGTGTGACATCATCATTAGATAAATAGTCTCTCTACTTGCACACAAGTCAGAATGGTCTCCCTCCCAGATACTCTTGGATTTTTGAGTACTACAAACTGTAAGAAATTATAGTCAAAACATCAAATTTTCTAAGAAAAAGAAAATAAAACACTAGAGACACATGTTTGTTGTGTAGACGTATATGCATTGTGCATATTTCCTTGACCACCATGATCACCTCGAGGATGCTAGCGTATCCCTAAGATGATAGAGTAGAGTCAAGACTCAAGTGCACATTTTGGACAAAGGCACGAAAAAAGGATGTCTACACACCTCACTGGCTAAAAACTTGCTCAAAATGAGCTAAAAATCATAACAAACAAGGTTTTGAGGCCTACCTAGTCCACCTCGTGACCCTCGGCAATGTCATCACATAGCTGATCCAACCTTGATGCCTCGTACTCTCTCCTATTTGGCATTTTGCTAACTTTTCCCTCACAAAATTCAACAAATTTTTCATAATGAATAGTGAAAATGACCCTTCTAGGGGCCCATTTTTCCTAGAGCTTGTGGCTCCCCAGTTTCTCCTAAATTTTCCCCACCAAGTTGGGGGAAAACTCAAGAGGGATCATAAGGCCATCTCTTGATCATTTTTTTTTTTGAATCGATGACTTTTTCTTTATCATTCCTCTCTTTGTAGTAGCTTTCTTTTCATTTTTTGAAGATGACCCAAAATTTGAGTTTTGTGGGTTAAATCTTTGAACAACTTTTTACAACCATTTTGTCACTATTTTTTGAGCTTGGATGTTGGGGAAATCTTCAGATTAGTTAGCTCAACTTCATTGGCCACTGTGATCTCTTTCTCTTGGCACAGAAATCTGTACAATTCAAAATTTGGATGAATTTTTTCTTCTCTACTTTAGTGAGGTTGATTTTTTCAAAATCAAGCCCACTAAAGTGGGGGAAAAATGTAATGTCATAGAATTGCACCTAGGGGAAATTCCACATTTTTTCATTTTTTCCCTAGCATTTATGACACCTTAGAACATTAATGGAAAAAACCCGAGTTAGAATTTCATGATTTTGGCTCCATGAGGACTGGTGGCTGAGAAACAAAACCCTGATGACAGGTTTCCAAATAATCTAGGCTTTGGACACACGCACAGTGTGCTAGCATCTTGGTGATTTTCTAATTTTTAAATGAAGAATTTGGAATGTTGACCCTTGATACATGCATCCTAATGGTTAGATTTTGAAAGTAATAGCTCTTTGCTTCCCTTTCAAGCAATAAAAACCCTTTTATGGCTCTCATTTGGGGGTTGGAAGATATTCATTCAAGACTTCTTACTACTTGCTAAAATTTTGAGTTCTCCTCATCTTTGATAGCAATGCTCTCATAGGAAAAGCCATGTCAGATTGACGCCCTCCTAGCAATAGTAGCTCTCAAGCAAGCACTCAACAGTGTGTCCATGTGCTCTAGAGAGGGCCTAGGCCTGTGGGTAACACTCTCTCTCACACTTTCCTTTCCTACGAGTTCATTTACTATCTTGTGGTGTGGATTATACTCCTGAGTGGGTTTTTCTTTCACCACATGCTTCTTGTGGTGCAATTTCTACTCCTAAGTGAGTTTTTCTTTGACCACACACTTTCTTTACTTCATTTGAACTTCTTTTCCAACTTGGCTATCCATGGAGGTGGGAACACCAAAACAGGGGTCTAACTAAGGTAGGCCCCTATACAAACCCAAAATTTTCCCCTCATTCATTTGTGTGTAGGTTATGAAAAAGAGCTTGGAGTGAAGATCCGAATGTCTAGAGAAAGGTGAGCTCTCTTCAAGCCTTCTTACACTTGTTTCAAGTTTCTAGTTTCCTAACTAGTCATTTCGTTTAGTACGCTTTTGACCTAAGCCTAGAAATGAAACATTTTTTTTTCCTCTCATTTTCCATAGTCCTCTGATGCCTAGGATGCTAGTGCATCCTTTGGATGACAATGTGCCACATCAGTATTCTAAAATTGTGATGACATATTTTGGCCAAGAGCTCCCTCTTTTGAGACAAGAATCTCTTAGTTTCACTCTCTTAGGGTGTGTGATATTTTTTCTTGAGGCACATCTAAGTATTAGTTCTTTATCATTTTGATATTTCATTCATTTTGAGGTGTATAAGGGAAGTTTTTGTTGGAAAAAAAGAACAAGCAACTGAGAGTGGGGGTGGGTGAATCAACTGTCACAAAATATTTAATATTTTCAAACTTAACTTTATCTCAGATCTGTTAAATAAACAATAACCATAGACAATCAACACTTCAGAAACACAGAGAACACCAAGGTTTTTTACTTGGAAACCTTGTTAGGGGAAAAACCATGATGGATGTCAGTCCATAATATTATACCTTGTTAAAAGTATAATGAAAAATAATGGGAATGCACATGCATTCAGGCACACTGACTAGAGCTCATTCCTCAAATACAAGAGGGCTTACTTCCTAAAGAAGAAACATTGTCTTACAAAAATTTGGATTAAATTAGTAGGGTATGAACTAAGAAATTAGCTTCTACAAAAGCTTGATTATAGTTCTGATTATTCACAAAAACACTCCTTTAGACTTCTCTCAATCTTCTTCACACTCTACTCTACAATCGGATGATTAGAACACTATACGAAAACTAGCACTTTCTCTAGCATTCATTTTCACTTTACTTCACCCAAACAATCACTCTTATATATCTGCTACATGAAATTGCATCAACAACTTCATCGGCCAAAATAAAATATGAAAATATAAAACATGCATGCACTGTCAGCCCAAATTTACAAATGAATTTAAAATGTGAATCAAACACCATTAGCCACAACATAATGAAGACCTAAAACAATATCCTCGAGCACACCAAACATTCAAATTTTAATCTCCAAGGATCCACAACACATTACAACCACCATGTCAGCCAAGAACGTGAAAACCCAAACACACAAGAGAAAAATCACCAACCACGAGTACACCAATCAATGCAGATGTGCAACAAGGATAGAGCACGATCTAAAAACATCCAAAAGCATCATGAACCATTAGAGAAGCATCTATAATAATTGAACTTACTGGAATCACAACAAATTCAATCAAGAACACTAATTGAAGCCACAAAAAAATTGTTAGAGCACAACTATTCATAACACAATTAAATCTTCACGCATATCTCTAAAACTTTTAGTTGATAAACTAGATACACTCAACAATAAAACCTTTAGTCCACAATGTCTAATCATCAATGTACTGATCAAGACACCAATCATGAACTTCACTATACCTTTGTAATCTTGTAACTTCTTCTTCAACAATTTTCTCAATGTCCTCGACATATACAGCTTCCACTACATGAATGCTAATAGTGTTGACATCAATGAAAACCACATATCAACAACACAAACACAACATCCAACAATCCCCCCTTTGGCATTGATGGCAACACATGATGTGAAAAACACCATCAACACAACTCTCAATCAACACTTGCTCCCCCTTAGATTCTAACTCTTTACTTCCACAATACTCTTCTCCTCATTCTATTTTTCACATTGCTTTTGTCCCCCTTTGACATCAATGGAAAACATAAGCATTATCTTTCCACATACAAGTTTTGAACTACATATTTGTACATCTGACTACTCCCCCTCAGTAGTAGCCATAGAAACATCATTCTAGATCAAGATATAGCTATGATGCACACAAATTGATGCATCCAAATGAATCTCTAGTTCTTATTAGGATGGGTATTTACCCCTAGCATCCCTTTGAGATACTCAAAGGTATCCTTCAAAAATGGCTTGGTGAAAATGTTTGCAATCTGTTTCTTGGTAGGCACATACTCTAGCTTGAATTTTTTCTTACTCACTTTCTCCCTCAGAAAGTGAAACTTGATTGATATGTGCTTGGTCTCAGAGTGTAGAACTAGATTCTTTTATATGTTTACTACACTTGAATTATCACAGTATATGGCAATAGGCTCATCATATACTACTCTGATATCCTTCAATATCTATTTCATCTAGAGGATTTAAGTACAATTATTTTCAGCAACAATATAATCTATCTCAATAGTAAATAAGGAAATGCAATTCTACTTTTTACTTAGCTAAGACACAAGCTTCTTCCCTAGGAAGAAGGCACCATGACTAGTGATTTTCTTGTCATCTACATCTCTTGCCCAATCCGTATTAGTATGGGCACTCAAGGTAAGATCATCATCTTTAGGGTACCTAAGCCCAAAATCAATTGTTCCTTTTAGGTATTTAAAAATTCTCTTTAAAATAGCCACATGAGATTCTTTCATATCAGTTTGATATCTTGCAACCATACATACAAAATTTATGATGTCTGGTCTGGTTTGAGTTAAGAAGAGAAATCCGCCAATCATTGACGTATATTTTGTTTCATTTGTCTTAGGAGAATCATCATTCTATGTTAACTTGCATCTAGTTACCATGGGGGTGCCAACAGGCTTTGAGTCTTACATGCCAAAATTCTTTAGTATCTCTCTCACATATTTGGATTGAGATATGAAATACCATTTTCTAACTGAGTGACTTGTAATCCTAGAAAGAATTTCATCTCTCCAATCATACTCATTTCAAATTCTCTTTTCATTTCATTAGAAAACTTCATACATAAATCATCATCACCTCCAAAAATAATGTCATCAACAAAATATTCAATAATCAATTCTTTATCATGATCCATCTTAAAATACAAATTGCTATCAATAGTACCTTTATTGAGTCCAAGCTTTAGCAAGTATTTATCCAGTCTAGCATACCAAGCTATGGGCGCTTGCTTGAGTCCATATAGAGCTTTCTTCAATTGGAAAACCATGTCTTCCTTATCAATTAGTTGAAATCCATCTAGTTTCTCAACATATACGTCTTCTTCTAACTCACCATTCATAAAGGCTGACTTCACATCCATTTGATAGAATTTGTAGTTCTCATATGCAGCATAAGCAAGAAATAATCTTATAGATTCAATTCTCACAATAGGGGAAAAGGTTTCTTCAAAATCAATACCTTCCATTGATGAATACCCTTTACATACAAGTCTTGATTTATTCTGAACCACTTCACCTTGTTCATTCAGCTTATTCTAAAAGAACCATTTAGTACAAATCACATTTTGATCTTTACATCTGGGAACAAGAATCTATGCATCATTCTTTTCAATCTGCATCAATTCTTCCTTCATGGCTTCCATCCAATGTTCATTACAATCTTCATTGAAATTGTTAGGCTTATTCTTGGAAATTAGGAAATACTCTTCTGCAATCCTTCTTCTAGTTTGCACACCTTTATTCTTATCTGCTATAATTTTATCTTCAAAATGATTTAGCTTTACATACCTCAGAACTTTAGGATTCTCTTGCACTTCTGGTTCTTCTTTTCTTTCTTCTGCACTTCCACTTGTCTCTCCTTCCTAACTTTCTTGATTTACCAAAACAATTTGAACTTGATTATGTGTTTGAGCATTCTTCCCTTTGTCTGTAGTATCTTGCTGGTCATCTGAGTCATATCTGCAGTATCTGGATGATCTAGTAGAGTCCTCATCAACTTTTACATTTTCACTTTCAATCATTTTCCTCAATCTTCTATTATAACACTAGTAGGCCTTGCTTTTAGTAGAGTAACCTAGAAAGATTCCTTCATCACTCCTTTCATCAAACTTTCCTATTTCCTCATCTCTCTTAATATAACACTTGCTTCCAAAGATCTTGAAATATTTAACAGTAGGCTTATAAAAAAACCACAACTCAAAAGGAGTCTTACCAAAAATACCATTGGCATTTACCTGGTTTAGAGTGTACACAATAGTGCTTACAACTTATCTCCAATAGATGTGAGGCACATTTCCTTCCAACATCATTTTTCTAGAAAAATCCAAAATTGTTCTGTTCTTTCTCTCTATAACTTCATTTTATTGAGGGGTTTGGGGAGCAGATAACTATCTTCTGATTTCATGCTCTTCACATAAAGAATTGAACTCCCAGGAGGTGAACTCACCACCTATGTCTTACCTCAGGAATTTTATCTTAAAATTTGTCTCATTCTTTTCCATAGCTTTGAAACTTTTTAACTTCTATAATGCTACACATTTTTCTCTTAAGATAGCAACCCATATCATCCTACATTAATCATCAATAAGCAACATAAAGTACCTTTCTCCTTGTAGACTTCTGACTCTAGAGGGACCATACAAATTAATATGTACCAGCTCTAGTACTCCATTAGAATGATGTTGTTTGATTTGAAAAGAAACTCTAGTCTACTTTCCCATCTAAAATTCCTTGCATATTGTGTTAGTAGGCTTTACTAGCCTAGGTAGATCTCTTACTACTTGAGTGGAGCTTACCTTGACAATGTTATCAAAATTCACATGACACAACCTCCTATGCCATAGCCATCTTTCATCTAATTTAGCAATTAAACAACTTTCATTAGCAACACTCAGGTGAAAAATGTTACCTCTTGTCTTTGTACCTAATGCAATTACATTTATAGAACTTCCAAGTATCCTACACTTTCCATCTTTGAATTGAAGATTGTAACCCTTGTCCATTGTTTGTCCAACACTCAACAGATTATGCTTCAAGCCTTCAACATAAAGGACATCATCAATTTTATATTTACCTCCAAGAAAAATAGATCCTCTACCATGAATCACACCAAAATTGTTATCTCCAAGCCTTACAACCCCACTGTCATATTTATCTAGACTTACAAATTTACTTTTTTACCAGTCATAAGATGTGAACATCCACTGCCAATAATCCACTCATCCTTTTCTTTAATTTGGGGTGTAAGAGCTCTCTCAACCTTAGCAGATTCGGTAGCCACCAAACCATTTTCCTTGATAGCAATGAAAACCCATTCATCTTCATTTCCATTTTCTTTATCAGATTCTTCATCAGTCACACCTTCTACAACATAATAACATTTTTTTTGAAATCTAGGTTTGTTAGGCTTAGACCTATAAATTATTTCAGGACACCTTGAAGCAAAATGACCTATTTTATTGCAAGAAAAACATTTAATAGGAAACTGTAATACCCCTCCATTTTGGATGTTTGGATCAGCAGTGTTTTCTTTGTAATGCTTTGTTATGTTTATGATGTGACTTTGGAACTTGGTTACTTGTGATCGTAATTGTTAAATGATGTGAAAGTTATATTTTAGATGTGATGTTATTTTATTCTCATGTTATCTTTATGGCATGTTTTGGATTAAATTAGAAAATATTTGATTTAATGATGTTTTATGTTGTTGATCATATCATTGATGATAGATGCGTCAGTTAGTGATATTGTATTGGTGAAGGGGACGGGATTGTATCACTCGCTTGCGAGTGCCTTACGATTATGAGATTTCCTCTTCACGGTGTGTTTGATCATATTATATATATATATTGCACGTTCGATATGATTTTGTTTGCAGGTTGACAGGTACATGACATTGGCTCCACTTGGTTCACAGGTTTGAGTGTGTCTATTGACCAACGGTAATCGATTGGGAGATAGTAGCTAGGTTTTCCGTGCCAAGTTGTCACCCTAGTCATAGCGCACGTTGTCAGGTTGTCGTCTGGTTAGTTGTTTCAATTTGGTCGTCTTCACCTTGAGTATTTATTTATATTCAAATTATAAAGGTTATTAAATATTAGATGTAGTTTAATTGATGATTAAATGTATTTAGTTGCAATGTTGAAACATATTTATTTTAATTGATTAATTTGATTTAATTAATAAAATAATTTTTAGTTTATTGATTGATTTGATTAATTAATAAAATTAGATTGAGTTTATTAATTAATTAGATTAATGGTGATATATTAAATGAGATAGTTGTTTTGGCATTATTGAATATTAAGATTTAATTTTAAAAAAAAGGTAGAAGTCTTGTTTGGATAGTTAGAGTTAAATTAAAATAAATAAATAAATAAATGATAATGTGTTTTTAATTTCACTTTTGAAAATTGTTGATAAAGTAAATTCTTTGCAAAATTTGTATTCTTTTGTTTTAATGAATTTTTAAAAATGCATGAGGTTTGAATTAGAAATTAGAAAAAAAATTAAAAATTAAAATTGGAAATATCCTCCAAATGTTTTAAAAATAAACTTAGTGAGTGGGATTTTTAGGGTTTGGCCAAATTTGGGGAAAGCCCCATGAAAAGAAAAGGAATTTCATTTTGTGGGGGTTATTTTTTGAATTTTGGGTAGAAAGTTTGTTGGTGGCTTTGCTTGGATTGGTGAAGGAGATTGAAACTCTTGCTTGAGTTGGATTCAAACGAGGAGTTGAAAGCACCCTTTTGGAAGTTCTTCAAGCTTTGGAGGAAAAATCAGGTCCCTCCTTGTTCTTGCTTTGTTTCATTTTGAAAATAGATTAAATCCTCATTATGCTATTTGGAAATCTTTGAAATGTTGATTAAATCCAATGAAACCCATGAGAAATTGTTTTGAAAACTTGCAAACTTGTTGAAATTTTGGAAAAGAAAACAAAAACAAGAATCAAACAATGGAAAAATAGAATGAAAACCAAAAGAGATTTGTTGTCAAAACTAGGATTTAAACCATGTTGTTGTGTTGAAGAATTCATTGTTTTGTTGCAAGATTTTGTTGGGCATTTGCACAATAAAACACACAAAAATAGTTACCAATGCACTAGGGTTTTCATTTATTTATATTCTGGAAAATTACCCTGTGTTTTTTTTGTTGGGCCTATGTGAAATTATTTTGTATTTTATGAAGAGTTATTTTATATTTAAAAATATAAATAAATAGTATTTTTTATTTGGCTGTGGTAGGGAGGTAGGGGAGCCACCCCCACTGCCACCGCCGATGCAGGGAGGCGAGCCTTGTGCAAGGCACACGGGCCGCCGCCTCGCAGGGAGGCGGACTATGTGTAGTGCACACAGGCCGCTGCCCAAAGGGAGGCGAGCCATGTGCAAAGCACATAGACCACCACCCGTAGGGAGGCAGATTGTGTGCAAAGCACATAGGTCGCTGCCCTGGGAGGCAAGGCAGCGCATGCCCTAATTAGGGCTTCCCTTCTTTAAAAGAAAATTCATTTTTTTTATTATTTTAATATTGTTTTAATATTATATATATTATATAATAATATATATATTATATATATTATATTATATAATATATATATATTGTATGTATATATATAATATTATTTTAATATTTAAATAATATTTATTTTTATAATAATTTATTTATATATATATATTATATATATATATCATAGTATATACATCGAATATATATACTTTGATGTATATATATGTTTAATGTATATGGTATTTTTGTATAAATGAGTTTTAGTTGATTAATCAATTCGAAGTAGAAGAAATGATTGGTTTAATTTTAATCAAATGTTGATTTATTAAAATATTTTGTTTATAAATATAATTATTAAACTTAGAAATAATGAGTGATTTATTTTAATGAGATGGTTTTATAAATATTAAGTTGTTTCAAGATTATGGAACATAATTGTGAAACTTAGAGATAATGAATGATTTATTTTAATCAAACGAGATTTAGTTGATTTATGTAATGCTAATTTGAAATAAAGACTAATTTATTTGATCTAAATGTTTATTTATTAAAATGTTTTAATTATAGAATACAATGGTGAAACTTAGAGTAAATGATTGACTTATTATTTGATCTGAATGTTTTATTAATCAAGTGGTTTTATTTATAGTATATGATTGTGAAACTTAGAGTAGATGATTGGTTTTTGAATATTTCAATGTCGTGAAAAGAAATGGGTTTATTTGATTGGATAAATGCAAGTAATGAAAACTATGATTGATTGAATTTAGGAAATCCAAACATTAGGTTATTTAACTGTTTGAAATGCTTGTAGTGTTATAATTGTCCATCCTCGATGTTGTGGAATTAGAGTAAATGTTTTGGAAGTCTTCCAGATAGGGGTTCAGTTATTGGTATGGGTTGTCGTTATGTTAGTCAACTTTTGTGTTGCCATGGAAAGTGTGTATAGTTACACCATGTGGTTTCACCTGGTTTCCACGAACAGGGATGGTTTGTGCCTCCTTGGGAATAGGAGAGGGTTATGTGGTTTGTACCTCCTTTGGAAGGAGTGGTTTTTGTATTTTGGTTTAGTCCAGTGTTTGGAGAGGGTTTTGACCTTGTTGCCTCTAGTGTTTGGAGTGAGTTTCCTTGATTTGTTACCTCCTTGGATTGGAGAGCTCGTATTATCTAGTTACCTATTGTGGTTTTCACCGTTATGTTGTCGATAGGAGAGTGGCTCTTTGTGAGGGTCTGGTACACAAAGTGGTTCCAGGGTAACTCACCTAGAGTTTAACCAAGTGATAATCTAAAAGAATTAATGGGGATCTTCCACGCTACTAAACATAATGAATTCCTCTCTTGTGAAGCAAGTGAATGTTAAGGCTTGAGATGAGATGAGAAGCATAGTTTTGCGTGAGGGTCCGGCGACCGGTAGAGGCAAGCCAGGGTAACCCAAGATGGGTGGTAGCCTAGGAAGGTTGAGCTAGGTTAACTCATGGAAATTTATGTATGACACTCTTCCTATGTCAACAGTTAGTCAGTTATTGTGTGGTATACATGATCATTGTTCTCTAGAAGCATTGTAACTTTGTGTTAAGTGATATTGTGGTTGTAGTTGTTTCAGTTCAATTATGTTTTAGCCTGTGTCTAGTGGTAGATGGTCTTGTGTACGAATTCCTTGTTACTATCTCCTAGGATGGAGGGAGTGGACCTTTGGGTTCCACGCAGTTGGGTGGCACGTGCACCTTAATCCATTGGGTTGTCTTCTTGTTCGTGTGGATGATATTTCCCGTTGGAGAGCTTGTGGGATGCAGTTTCATATCATGCTTTAGTCATTTCAGTTAATATTGTAATTTTATTACCCCTCATTGTTATTGAGGTGGAATTTGTAATATGTAATCATGCTTATTGGATTTATCTCATTCGGGGAATGAGTGTTGTAATCACGTTGTAAAATATATTATTGGAATCCAGTCGTACCTCATATTCTTGGATGTAAGTTATTACATATGGAATGTATGTGAACTTTAATTGTTAAGTAATTAATTGGTATGATTTTAATTCATGTTTCTTGTTTGGGTTTAAGTAACTTGATCTCATAACCTTAGGGGATTGGTTGGCAATGATTAGTGAACTTGCATGTTAATTGTTCTTATTCAAAAAAAAATAGTTCGTTTATGTAGTAAATTGCAACTTTCCCCAGGGCTACATGGCGGGGCGTTACAAAAACTTTCCTTTATACTTACCTTGTCCTCTACCTTTTTTCTTCACAATCAGTGCTTCTAGCTCTTCTAAATCTCTTTCTTCATCTTCAAGTTGTTTCATCTCTTCCTCATACTTGAATGTATTTCTAGAACTCTCTCTCGGATCATATATTTTCTTATTTCTTCCAGATACATAGGCCTCAAATGCAAATTCAATCTTAGGGATAGAATCACCAAATTCACTACTCTCAAAGGCAACAAGTTTACCAATCAACATATCTCTTGTCACATTTGTTACTATTTGGAGCTCTTCAATGGCATAAGATTTCAATTTGTATGAAGCAGACAATGATCTGAGCACTTTATCTACAATTTCTTGTTCATCCATGGTACCATTGACACATCTAATGCCCATCACAAGTTCATTTACTCTTTGCATAAAAGAAGTAATATTTTCATCTTCACCCATCTTCAAGGTTTCATACTTTCCTTTCAAACTATGTAGCTTAGCGACCTTCACAAGTGCATCTCCTTCATACAATTTCTCCAACTTCTTCTAGATCTCATGAGTTTTCTTCAGATCCATCACTTTAGTCATTTTCAAATTTTCAGAGCACTCAACAAAGCTTCTACAACCCTGATGTTTTATTCAAATTCTTTGATTTTATCAAGAATAGTAGGAACATTATGAGGAATAACATATATGTTCTTTGTAATCTTCTAGAAGGGTTTACCAATAAACCGGAAATGACATTCCATATAGGCCTTCCATAGAGGGTAGTTAGTTCGATCGAATCTACTGTCCTTTTATGATTCCATCTCCAATCACCTCGAGCTATTAAATTTCTTTAGAGGAACCTACTTTGATACCAATTGTTGGAAAAAAAAGCATAGACAACTAAAAGTGGAGGCGGTGAATAAGTTGTCACAAAATATTTAAAATTTTCAAACTTAACTTAATCTTAGTTCTGATAAATGAACAATATACCACAAATAATCAACACATCAGAAACATAGAGAACACCAAGATTTTTCACATGGAAACCCTGTTAGGGGAAAAACCATAGTGGATGTTAGTCCACAATATTATATCATGTTAAAAGTATAATGACAAATAATGGGAATGCACATGCATTCAGGAACATTGCCTAGTGTTGGAATTGTAAAATTCTCAAAATTTTACAATTTGTTCATATCCATGAGTTTCCAATTGAGTCCTTACCATAAGCACAAAGGCCTTTTTTCATAACATTTTGCCCTTTTTTTGTCCTGAAGTCCTGTAGAATCCATATAAACCTGATTATTTCACATTATAATTCCTATCGACAAGAGATGGTAAAGGTTTCCCTGACCCATAATGCATTTTTTGCTTATATACATCTGTTGTGGCCATTCAACAAGACTTCAGGGATATCACACCGATCTTAATTCATGTGCAAGTACCTTTTAGCAGGACACTACACATTGTCTCGGCGATAGAGAAAAATCACATTGGCAAGAAGGCTATCATTGAGATGAGGTCTTACGGAATGCTTCATGTCTTACTGACTGGCAACAGAAAGAACATATCAGTGAGAAATCTTTCATCACAATAAGTCATAGCGAAACCATGTGTGTCTTATGAACTAACACACGAGGAAACATTTCAGCCTAACCAAAATTTCTTTAGGGTGAGGTCTTACCGAACACATTATGTCTCACAAACTAGCGCACAGAACGACTTATCGACCAGACTAAATGGTATCAAATTAAAGTATTAGTGAACACATCGAGTCTTTCTGAAAAAGTGAAGGGGACTCTACCAAAGGTTATCGGGATAAGGTTATGTAGTCTTGCTAATCTCAATGTCATGCCAAAGTATTGTTGCATCAATGAGAGAATGATTGTGTTTCAACGACCAGAAAAGTACCATAGGGTGTATATCAGTAAGACATAATGTAATCTATGGAACATCTCCCCAACTCCAAATGTCATGGAAAAGCACATGAGATGAAAGGATATTTTTTGGAAAGACTCCAAATGTCAATGAGACAATGGGATGTTATAGCAATGCACATTTTGACTGTCGATGAGACATTGGACTTCGGTATGACTACAGGATGTTTCGGTGGGTGTTCAATGAGTGTTAACAAAATCCCAAATTCAACTGTTCATCGACATCTGATTGCAAAGTGATGTGTCTATTTAGACACAAATGTATAAATGATCATTCTCGATTGTGAGAAGAAAAGAGATAGTAGATAGAATAGAATATAGGGAAGATAATATACTGTAGAATACAAATTTTCTACATAACAGAGACTACGATTGCATGATATAAAATGGAGATATTTATGAAAATTAGTTGATGTGGTAGTGCATTTCTAGTGTCAATTGTTTGTTGTGTTCATTGAAAGTATTACTAAATTTTTCTCCAAGATTGATGCTTTTTGGTTATTTAAATTGATATAACAAGTTTATGTTTAGTTTATCAGTGCACATATGTTTTACATCTATTAACTAAACATATTAGGGTTTAGTTTTTAATATTGCTATACAATTTATACCAAATCAAATTTCATTTTGTCCACTCCCATCTGCCATTGTGGGAAAAACATTTTAGTGAGATTAGCACAAGTTAACTCTGCTTCACTCAAATAGGTACACCTGCCTAGGTCTAGTAGCACCTGAAGAGTAGAAGGTCTAAACCTTTTGACCTTGTTTGTTACCCTAAAATGTACCAAGAGATTGGTAGCATCTTGAGGCATTTCGCCTACATTTTTTAGAGCTAAAAAATTGGCGACTCTATTGGGGACATTATTGCAAGATATCTGGTTGAAGACCATCATATAGAGTCATTGAAGAAAGATTTATAATTTGAGAAGTTTTGGAAAAAGTGATTTTGCTGGGGAGAAGATCAAACATAATTATTTCAAAAGAATCATTTTCCTACTTTTAGAAAAGTAGGTGGCGACTCTGGTAAAAACTTGATGAAAAATGGAATTTCTATATGGAACAAAAGAATATTTTTAAAAGTAGCAATTGATAGAAGGATTTAAAGAATTGAAAAAGAAAGAGCTAAAAAATTAAGAAAGAGACACTCTAAATTAAGAAAGAAACACTACAATTGGACCAACAATTGTTTGAATTCTGCAATAAGAATGAATACACAAATGCAGGAAGGCCTTGGACTCCTCAAGTGCCTCATAATACAATTGGGAATTTTCACAATGAAGGTAATACACTTTATGTGTAGTAGAACATTCATCCACCATAGCCATAAAAGCAAGTAAATACTTATCTAGTCCCTCCTAGACAAAGATTGTTGAGTTATCAAGATTGCCAATGTGATCAATGTCAAGTGCAACACAATTCTAGTCCACTTGGAAATGTCAATCAAAATCTGCAACAAGGTACATATTGGAACCAACAATCTAAAAATTATTAATGTGTCAAAAATATTTGGGAGGCCCTTCTTCACATATGTAAGAAGAAATAGAGGAGAATCTAGGCACTCTTTGATTTGCAGAATGTTAGAAATTTCTATGCAAATTCCTACAAATTACAAGCTCAACGAACCCATGTTTATTGAAAAGTTCATGAGAGTACATTGGCCCAATTCAATTCATTAGCCTAAGTCACTAAAACCGGTCACTTTTGACCAAGTGAAGGGTATGTGCAATATCATCATGGAAAAAATAGACCCTTAAGTGGCAAAAAAAAAAAGAAAAATCAAAGTTAGGAAACTTGAATTAAAAATTTGAGTAAGTTATCTATATTATTTCAAAAATATGTAAGAATAGAATTTGTAGCAAATTGAATGTAGTTTCTAAACTACTAGGTTTTCTAAAAAAAGAAAGAAATCTATTTGGTCAAAATTTGAAATTCCAGTGTAGTAGTACTTAAATTTCAGGGAAAAAATAAGAAGTAGGTGTCTTTCTGACCACCCTAACCACAATAAAATGACAATTATTTTTTATAAGATTTTAGATTAAGTAGAGGACTCATGTCTCAACGTGATGCATATTTTTTTGTAATTTTTTTCCAAGTAAATAATTAATTATGATATTTTTATTACAACTTTTAAAAAAAATAAAAAACTCATATGTCTGACCACCTTAACTTGGTCAAAACTTCATGAAATTCAAATTTTATTTTTTTAATCCTATAGTATGTGAAGCATAAAATACGACACATGTTTTTGATTCAAAAAATGTGATGTTTTTGAAAGCTATAGATTTTTTTCAATCAGTCTATCGATCAGGAATTTAGTCATAATTTGAATAGAAAATGAATAATAATTACTTATTAAATTCAAAGTAAAGCATAATTTATATTGGTGAAAATTTGAGAATCTCCTTTATAAACCCTTTTTGTTCCATCAATTTTGGGTAAAACAAAAGTCATCAGCCACATACCCATCATATTGCCACTTTTTGGCCCATCATGATCCCACACATACCCTGAATGTGCTGATTGATAATCATAGATAAGGAAAGGGATGAGGATAATTGTGACATCATTGATGAAGACAGAGGCATTGATCAAATGCTATAGCCAATAGAAGGTAAGATATGTGCAAGTTGGTATGATTCATATGATAGCCTACATGAGGAATATGAAGATACAAGAGATTTTTCTTACATAACAAATTGTAACAGGGAAAGCAATGTATGCTATTAGGGATCTAGTGAATATTCAAATTATGATGATGAACCCAAGGATTCTAATCTACAATCAGGTGATTCTTATGGTTCTTGTGATAGTCAAGAAGAAGAAGCAATGGAAATTGTGGATCCATTTGATAGTGAACAAGTAACACTTCTAATCATGGCTGAGTACCATGAAGATACATTTGATGATCAAGAGGTATTTTCATATCCGCTTTATGGTAGGTAAGAGATATTCTTAGACAAACAAAGTGATATGACACATTATGGAACAAATTATTGTGCTAGTAATATTTCTGATTTTTCATTCTCTAATGATCTTGGACTTCTTTTTTATTATGAAAAAAGTGAAGAATACAACTATAGTGAATTAAATGTAGAGACTTTTTCACTCAGTAGTGAGCAAATTTCAGATATGCTAACTCTTGAATACTAGAGATGTGTACATGAAGGTGATTCCAAAGTCCAGTGTCCAGCTTACATTTATTTTGATAGTGAAATTTCTTTGTGTAATGATTCATTAGACTCCTAGTGCATTTCTTGAAATGATGGAGAAACCTTTGAAGTTTATCAAAAATTTGTGTACATTCAAGAAGAGGTATGTGATTTTGAAATTTCTAACTCATGTGGAGATAAAGACATTTATTTGCATAACAAGGACGATAGAAGTCCATCATTGATTGGTTCATATATGCATGATATTGAAGATATGGGTCATAATTCAATGTCATCTCCAAATGGTGATATCGAAGAGGTACAAAGGTTTCAGATTTTTTTGTCTCAAACAACATTGATATGACATATTTTTTGTTTCTCAAGAGAAGCACTTTGATGGTGAATTTTTAGTATAGTTGGGAGAGTGTTTTATAATACATAACAGTGAAAAGGATAATGAGAAATGTTGCATTGAATATGTATGTACTTTGCATGTTGAAGATAATAGATATTTTTCCCATGATGATGGAGAATTTGAACTGCAGAATGGTGAAGGGAATTTGGGCAAGCTGAGCAAGATAATTCTCTAAAAACTTTCAATAACAGTGACAGGGAAGATTTCATGAATATCTTCAAGAAGAATATGATGAACTCAAAGCAAAGCCAGGTGTTTGATAGAGGAAATTAGTGACCTTTCTTTTGGATGGCCTTGAGACATCATTTATGGTTTGAATTCTAAATCGTAACAACTCAAAAAAAATGAAGTTAAAACACAGAGGATTAAGGGTTGCCAGTGCATGGACAACTCTTGATTGTCCTCTCAAAAAATTATTTTCCATGCACAGTAGTTTAGGGTTTTGTTCATCTCCATTTCCATTCATTCCATCTCACTCACTAATCCATCACATTGAGTTTGGTCTACTCACCCAGAAATTTGGATCCTTGCAATGATTTCACAACCATTCATCCCCAGATGGAGCCACTATTGGAACTATGAAATTCTAAGAATTTTACAAGTTGTTCATATCCATGAGTTTCCAATTGAGTCCTTACCATAAGCACAAAGGCCTTTTTTCATTACATTTTTCCCATATTTTTTCATGAAGTCCTATAGAATCCATCTAATCCTGAATATTTCACATTATAATTCCTATCGGCAAGAGATGGTTAAGGTTTCCCTGACCCATAATGCAATTTTTGCTTATATACATCTATTGTGGCCTTTCGAAAAGACTTTAGGGATATCACATCGATCAGAATTCATATGCAAGCACCTTTCGGTAGGACACCACACATTGTCTCAGCAACAGAGAAAAAATGCATCGTCAAGAAGGCTATCATCAGGATGAGGTCTTACCAAACGCTTCATGTCTTACTGACTAGTGACAGAAAGAACATATCGGTGAGAAATATTTCATTAGAATAAGTCATAGCGAAACCATGTGTGTCTTAAGAACTGACACACGAGGAAACATTTCAGCCTAACCAAAACTTCTTCAGGATGAGGTCTTATTGAACACATTATGCCTCACCAACTAGTGCACAGAACTACTTATCGGCCAAACTAAATTGTATTGGAGTGAAGTCTTAGCAAACACATCGGGTCTTGTTGATGAAGTGAAGGAGACTCTACCAAAGGTTATCCAGATAGGGTTATGTAGTCTTTCCAATCTGAATGTCACACTGAAGTATTGTTGCATCGGTGAGAGAATGATTGTGTCTCAGTGACTAGAAAAGTACAATGGGGAGTATATCAGTAAGACATAATGTAATCTATGGAATATTTCCCCGAATCCAAAAGTCATGGCGAAGCAAATGAGATGAAAGGATATTTTTCGGTGAGACTCCAAACGTCAATGAGATGGTGGGACATTGTAGCGATGCACATTTTGACTATCGATGAGACATTGGACTTCGGTATGACTGCAGGATGTCTCAGCAGGTGTTCAACGAGTGTTAACAAAATCTCAAATTCAACTATTCACCGACATCTGATTGTGAAGTGATGTGTCTTTTTAGACACAAATGTATAAATGATCATTCTCGATTGTGAGAAGAAAAGAGACAGTAGATAGAATAGAATATAGGGTAGATAATATACTATAGAATACAAATTTTCTACAAAACAGAGACTACGGTTGCATGAATATAAAATGGAGATATTTATGAAAATTAGTTGATGTGGCAATGCATTTTTTGTGTTAATTATTTTTTGTGTTCATTGAAAGTATTACTAAAGTTGTCTCCAAGATTGATGCTTTCTGGTTATTTAAATTGATATAACAAGTTTATGTTTAGTTTATCAGTGCACATTTGTTGTATCTGTGTGGTTGATTGATTGGTTCTTTAAAGAAAAGATTAAATTCTTTAAATTGATCACAGTAATGAGGGAAATTCAATTGGATCATTAAAGAAGAACTTGGTAGTCATAGTCTTGCATGTTTATACAATTTATAAACAAAAATATATGCCAAACAATTTGAATGTTCTCTAGAAAGAAGTTGCTCATTTAGATTTCATTTGACTCTGCATACCCAATAAGGAACTAGTCTCTGTAGTTTTCACCATTTAGTCTCATTCATATTTTTTACATTTGTTAACTAAACATATTAGGTTTTATTCTTGAATATTGCTATACAATTTATACCAAATCAAGTTTCATTTTTTCCACTCCCATTTGCCATTGTGGGAAAAATATTTCAATGAGATTAGCACAAGTTAAGTATTCTTCACTCATATAGGTACACTTTCCTAGGTCTAACAACACTTGAAGAGTAGAAGGTTTACACCTTTTGACCTTGTCTGTTACCCTGGAACATACCAAGAGATTGGTAGCCTCTTGAGGCATTTCGCCTACATTTTTGAGAGCTAACATCTAGAGCTCACTACTCAAATATGAGAGGGATCACTACCCAAAGAAGAAACACTTTCTTACAACAATTTAGATTAGATCTACAGGGTATGAACTAAGAAATTACCTTCTACAAAATCTTGATTACAGTTTTGGTTATGCACAAAACATTCATTCACACTTCGCTCAATATTCTTCAAAATCTTGTCTGCAATCAAATGATTAGAACACTATGCACACACCAACACTTTCTCTGGCATTCATTTGTGCTTCACTTCACCCAACAATCACTCTTATATATCCGCTACATGGAATTCCATGAACAACTTCATTGACTAGAATAAAATATAAAACATGCATACAATGTTAGCCAAAATTTACAAATTTATTTAGAATGTGAATCAAACACCATCGGCCACAAAATAATGAAGACCTAAAACAATATACTTGAGTGCACCAAAAAATTCAAATTTTAATCTCCAAGGATCCAAAATATGTTACAACCACCATGTCAACCAAGAACATAAAATATTGAACACACAAGAGTAAAATCACCGACCACGAGCATATCGATCATTGCGGATCTGTAACAAGGATAAAGCATGATATAGAAACATCCACAAGCATCATGAACCATCAGAGAAGCATCCACAGTAACTGAACTTACTAGAATCACACCAACTTCAATCAGGAACACTAACTGAAGCCACAAAAAAATTGTCATAACACAACTATTCATAACATGAACAAATCTTCATTTGGATCTTTGAAACTTTTGGTGGATAAACTAGATACACTTAACAATAAACCCTTTAGTCCACAACCTCTAATCATCAATGTATTGAGAAAGACACCAATCAAGAACTTCACTATACATCTGTCATCCTACAACTTCTCCTTCACTAGTTTTCTCAATATCCTCGACATATACAACTTCCAATAGAACAATGCTAATAGTGTTGACATCAATGATAACCATATATTAGCAACACAACGAGAACATCCAATAGTTTTTTTGTGATTTATTGAGAAAGGATAGACCCATGTGCAATGAATCCCTCTTATATCACATATATATTGATCAAAGATGGATTTATTGAAATCCATACCTCTCCTCCCCGCTTCCTTGTGCCTCTATGCTGATGTCAGCCCCGACTTTCATAGGATAGCAAGGAAGACATGTTTCTCCTTTTCCAACTTCACTTTCTCTTCAACAATATCCAAATGTTTACAGCAACCAATAAAACTGTCTCCTTCTCAGATTCAATCTTTTGGATAAGATCGAATATTACCATTAAAACTTGCAGGGGGCATGTGTAGGATCATGATGGGCCAAAAAGTGGTGATATGATCATGGGTATGTGTAGGGTATGTGGCTGAGGAATTTTTTTTAACCCAAAATTAATGAAATGAAAATGGTTTTTAAAGGAGATTCTTAGCCTTCCGCCAATATAAATTATGCTTTATGTTGAATTTAATAAATAATTATTATTCATCTTTTATTTGAACTATGACTAAAGTCTTGATTAATAGGCTAATTGAAAAACATCTATAGATTTCAAATGGTATCATATTTTTTGAGTCTAAAAAATGTGTTACATTCTATGCTTTGCATACTATAGGATTTTAAAAAAATGAATTTCATGAAGTTTTGACAAAGTTAAGGTGGTCAAACATACGAGTTTTTATATTTTTTAAAATTTGTAATAAAAAAATCATAATTAATTATTTACTTGGAAAAATATTACAAAAAAATATGCATCACATCGGAGCATGAGTCCTCTACTTATATCTAAAATCTTATAAAAAAAAAATTATCATTTTATTGTTATTAGGGTGGTTAGGCAGACACCTACTTCTTATTTTTTCCCTAAAATTTAAGTACTATTGCATTAAAATTTGGGTATGTGCAGATCATGATGGGCCAAAAAGTGGCAATATGATGGGTTTTTAAAGGAGATTCTCAAATTTCCACCAATATAAATTATGCTTTACTTTGAATTTAATAAGTAATTATTATTCATTTTCTATTCAAATTATGACTAAAATCATGATTGATAGGCTGATTGAAAAACATCTATAGCTTTCAAACGGTATCACATTTTTTGGATCTAAAATATGCATCACATTCTATGCTTTGCATACTATAGGATTAAAAAAAGGAAAATTTAATTTCATGAAGTTTTGACCAAGTTAAGGTGGTCAGACATATGAGTTTTTAATATTTTTAAAATTTTGTAATAAAAAAATCATAATTAATTATTTACTTGGAAAAAATTTACAAAAAATATGCATCACATCGAGACGTGAGTCCTATACTTATATCTAAAATCTTATAAAAAAATATTCCCATTTTATTGTGGTCGGGTGGTCGACAAACACCTACTTCTTATATTTTCCTTGAAATTTAAGTACTACTGCATTGAAATTTCAAATTTTCACTAAATAGATTTTTATTTTTTTTAAACAAAAATAGTAGTTTACAAACTAATTTCAATTTTCTACAGATTCTATTCTTACATGTTTTTGAAATAATATCGATAACTTATTCAAATTTTTACGTCAAGTTGCGTAGCTCTGATTTTTCTAAATTTTTTTGCCACTTAAGGGCCTATTTTTTCCATGATGATCCTATACATACCCATTTCAAAGTTTCACCAAATATATATTTTTCTTAAATAAACCTAATAGTTTAGAAACTACATTCAATTTTCTACAAATTCTATTCTTACATATTTTTGAAAAATGATAGATAACTTATTCAAATTTTTAAGTCAAGTTTCCTAACTCTAATTTTTTTGAATTTTATTGCCACTTAAGGGCCTCTTTTTTCCATGATGATCCAACACATACCCGAGGATTTTTTATTTCATTTGGTTCTTTTCTTTTATTACCTAACACTCTACAAAAGCTCAAACTATTGCAAAAATGTTCCCAAGGCATAAGGAATGTTGAACTCGTAGACACCCTAAAAATTTTCCCCAAATGCAAAAAACATAATTCACTTTTCAATTTCTATGAATTTGAGAATCAATGCAAACCATTCTTTTTTTTGAAAACAAAGGGGTAAAAACTTTATTAGAAATCAGAAAAGAGCATTACAATAATAACCAAGGGACCTAGCCCTAGAAAACAAGGCGAAAACCCCACAACATAAGACAACATCAACTATCCCCATGTATCCACCTATCCTCCTCCAAGAACCGGTCTAAATCCAGATACAACTCAGGGTTAACTTGATCCCAATCCTCAACCTTCCAACCACTATCATGCTCAGAGGCCGATTTGGCCAAGCAGTCGGTAGCACGATTCCACTCCCTCGGGATGTGAACAAAGGATGCCTCCTCCATCTGAGAACTAACCTGAAGAATCCGCTGAACCACTAAAGCCAACTACCAATTTATATCAGATATCTTTTGCTCATTCAAGAGATTAATCAAAACCTATGAATGAGCTTCACATATAACCTTTCTCCATCCCAAAGCAAGGGCCCTCTCAATAGCATGAAGAATTGGTAGACCCTCCATGAAGTTAACAGTCTTCATCCCCTCATGTATAGAGAACAAAAAAATCACCAACCCAGCTAAGTCCTTGCCAACCCCACCAATTCCAGTAGGCCCAGGATTTCCCCTAGAAGAACCATCAGTATTTATCTTTAAAAATCCATTGGGAGGAGGTAACCACCTTCCAACCCATTGAACCCTCTTTTTTCGATGCCTACAGTTCCTGGAATTGACAAAAGATGAATGAATTTCTTGAAGACCCAGTCTGGCCACCAACTTAGCATCACCTCTCTCCAAGGGGAAAACCACATCACATTTAGCTAAAACTGACTCCTGCACCATTCCTAGCATACGCATCCAAACTTGCTGACCCACCAACTTCTGATCACAAAAAATTTGGCAGTTCTGCTCCAGCCAAATCTGCCAAAGTAGAAAGGTAGGGCCCACAAACCAAAACTTCCTGCAAAAAGGAAGCCATAGAAGGAGGTCTTCCCATACTGTCCCAGAATTCAACCAAAGAGCATGCATGAATATAAGGAAGCTTCCACACCTCCCACCACCAATGCCAAAGCTGCACAACAAAGGGGCACCAGAAGAACAAATGTGAAGAATCCTCTTCCACTCCCTCACACAAAACACAAATTGAAGGTCCTTGAAATCCCCGTTTACGAATGTTATCTCAGGTCAAGCACCTATTCCAAGCAAAGTCCAAACAAAGAAATTGCATTTAGGCCACGAGAGTTTATTCCACACCCTTTTCCACCAATGAACCTCTGCCCCAGTTAGCTTCTGAGCCAATAACACCTAATAACCAGAAGCAACAAAGTAAACCCCCTTAGGATTATGGGTCCGAGCAAGAATATCCTCTTCTAGAAGAGAACTACAACTCCTACTATGAAGAATCTTGTGAAGCTCAGCACTTTCCTCCGCAAGTCCCAAATCTAGCCACTCTGCGAGATCCTTCCAATGAGCTACCTCCAACTGACCAAAAGAAGCAACAGACTTGAAGTCACTCACCCTGGCCCAGCCAGCCTCGAGAAATCTTTGGCACAAAGGAAGTAGGTTGGGGAACTGAGAAGTAAGTGGAGCGAATCCATCCCAAGAATCCAACCAGAAGAGAGCTTCAGTTCCCCATCTACAAATCCAAAATAAACCTTCCTTGATAAGCTTTGTACCCTTCTGAAGAGTATTCGAAATCACTGAACCTTTCCCCTCAAAAGGGTAACGAGGGAGATCCTACTATGGAATCCCTGGGAAATACTTATGAGATAATATCCTGGCCCATGGCTGATCCTGTTCCACACACCATCTCCAAAATAGCTTAGCAGCCACAACCACTCCAGATAACGTAGACTGTCGAAGACGAAGACCACCAAATTGTTTTGGGCTGCACACAACATCCCACCTAACCAGACTCCACTTGGAAGATGACAAACTTCCCGCCCATAAGAACTACCTTTCAAGAGAATCCAACTCCCTCATAAAACCCATCAGAGCCACCTGAAGCATACATCTGTAGATAGGGAGAGCCTGCACCATCGACTTGAAAAGCTGAACCTGCCCCACAAAATACAACCATCTATGGGTCCAATGATTAACTTTTGCATGGAGCTTATCAATAGTATTCTACCAAGAACCCTTGGGAAGATGGCGAACAAAAATTGAGAACCCAGATACGTCAAAGGGAGAACCCCTATCTAAAACCTCAAGATATTAGTAATTCTTCTTTGTATGGGGGTTGACGTATTGAAGAAGAATATGGAAGACTTCTCCTCATTAATCAATTGTCTTGAAGCAAGAAGATATATGTGCAACACCAGCCTCAAGTTAGTAGCTTCCCTAACAATAGCCATCCCCATTAGGGCAGTATCATCAACAAACTATAAATGACATTGCGGAGGCAAGTCTCCACCCCATCACCAACCCTGAATGATGCCAAGCTCCACCCTTCTTTTCAAAAAATGTCCGAGGCCTTCCACAAGAATCAGAAAAAGATACAGAGAAAGAGGATCCCCTTGGTGCAAACCCCTTGAGGCACCAAAAAGTTCAGAATGATCTCCATTTATCAAAATTGAGAAGGAAACATATGTGACACAGCTCATGACCAATTGGATCCACTCCTCACCAAAACCAAAAGAAACAAGGATCTTCTATAAAAAAGACCATCTAACACTGTCATAAGCCTTAGCCATATCCAGCTTAATGAACATAGCCTTCTCGTGGGAGTTGTCCATGGAGTGGATGGTCTTTGTAGCAATTACAACCCCAGCAAGAATCTATTGACCTGCCACAAATCCACTCTATTCCTCTGAAATCAGCACTTTAAGCTACTTCTTCAATCTCTCAGCCAATAACTTTGAAATGATTTTATAAGCCACATTGTAAAGAGAGATAGGCCAGAACTAAGATAACCTATCAACCCCTTCACACTTGGGTATGAGAGCAAGGAAGGTGGAATTCAGAGCATGAAGCATCTGTTTATTCATCTGGGACTCAAGGACAACCACCAGAAGATCCAACTTTATGATATCCCAGAATTCCTGAAAAAATTCAATTGGGAAACCATCAGGACTAGGAGCTTTACCCTTCTTCATCTGAAACAAAATCCCCTCCAGCTCATCAAGAGAGATATCTTTCATCAGATACTCATTCGCCTCCCTAGAGACCAACTGAGGAATACAAGAAAGAACATGTGCTTCCTCAACAAAGCCCCCGCATGAATCCTCCCTAAATAAAGTAGCAAAATACTCAGATGCCTCAACAGAGATTTCCTAAAACGAGGCAAGATGTTCACCCCTATCATTCACCAGAATAGGAATGGAAGTACCATGCCTCCTGTCCTTCATAGAATTGAAGAAGAAGGTAGTGTTTTTATCACCTTCCTATAACCATTCAACCTGGGCCTTTTGCTTCCAATAGATTTCTTCCCGCAATTCAAATTCCTCAACCACTTTCAAAATCTTAGCCTCCTCCCTTAGAAGATCCTCAGAGGCCCCATTCTCATGAATCAACCTCGTAATATTATTCAACTCCTCCTGGGTAGCAACCTTAGCATGAAAGATATTACCAAAACATTGCCGATTCCACCTTTTAAGCTATTATTTGACAAACTGAAGAAGCTTGGAGAATGTGTACATTGTCATACAAGAAGTTTGTCTACCAATCCGCCACCACTCAGCTGCATGTTCATGAAGAGTAGGATCCCATTACCACATAAGCTGGAACTTGAATGAGGGAGAACGAGGCCCCTGAGTAGAGATAATACTAAGCTTAATAGGCTAATGATCAGAACCTCTCCAATCAAGAATTTCAGATCAAGTAGACCATAAGTCTCCAACCCAATAATAGGAAACCAAGAATCGATCTAGCCTCTCAACAACACAACTCTCACCAATTCTCATATTATTCCAAGTGAGGCAACCATTAGTTGGTAGAACATCAATAATATTTAATTAAGAAATGTTATCTCTGAATAATAGACCAGAAGGCTCCAACCTAGGAATTCCACCTCTTTTCTCAGACAGCTCTACAATAGCATTAAAATCGCCAACCATAACCCACAGATGGTAAGGAGCTAAGCTACGCACAAAATGAAGATGGGACCATAGAAGTTGTTTACCCAAAAACTCAATAGGAACATACACATTAGAGAGGAGAATACACTCACCAGTCTCATACCAAGAGGTGACTAGGGATATAGAGGATCTAGAGGACATCCACCAGAGAGGGAAAATCTTCTGAGGGTTCCAAAAGCAAGCCACCCCTCCGGAAGCACCAAGAGCCCCCACACACTAGCATTCACCATATTTCCACAACTTAGGAGCCATGGCCAACATATTATCTATAGATAATTTTGTCTCCTAAAGAAAAAGAACATCCGGAGAATGATTCCTAACCAAATCATGAACAACTTTTTGTTGAGGGCCATTGTTCAAGCCCCTTACATTCCATGAGAGAACAATCATTTCTGGGGGCATGAAAAATGTGAATCCAGAGTCTTGGTTGACCCTGACTCCACCAAATTTTCCCATTTATTTAATCTTCTCCATATCCTTTTTCCTTCTCAACTTGGAAGTCCTGTCACCAACCCCTTTTTTCAGCTCATTTTGCTAAATACCCAAATGAGAGGAGGCCAAAGAGCTCTTCCCCACATCCTTTCCTCCTTTTAGGGGCAATGGGGAACCACCTCCACCACTCTTCGATGCTCTAATATAATATTTTTGTTTAGCTTGGACAATCAATTGTTGATCTGTATCCATCTACCCAACCCCAATCTCCTGCATAACCTGCATGGCCTCCAATGGTGGCCCATCCTATCCTATACCCAAAGTTTCCTGATCCAAGTTCAACAACCCCAGATTCACTTCCTCCTGGCTGAGATCATCTAGCACCTCAAACCTATTAAAAGTTTCATCATCCTGCCTCTCCCTCAATGTTCACTTTTGGCCCCGATTCCTATTGCGAGCCTTGACAGGGACATAACCATCATGTCCATTACCATCACTCAAAATAGGCTCCTTACCATTATCAGTCCTAGGTGGATTACGAGAAGGCTGAGAAGGTTGGGGCACCATAGGCTTAGCCCTAGGGAACCTACGCTGCAAGTGACCATATTCATGACAAATATGACACCAAGAAGGTAGGGTTTCATAATCTAGCTGTTGCACCCAAGTATATGATCCAACACTCACTTCAACAGAATCTGGCAGTGGCTTGCTTAAATCAATTTCTACACAAATATGAGCAAAAGTCATTACCTTTTTATACTGCGTCTGTTGTGAAGACCCAACAGGTTTACCGAGCATTGAAGCCACCAAATGCAACATGTTATCCTGCCAACACTCAACTGGAAACCACGGCAACTGAACCCAAATTGGGATCCAAATCAGTATTGCCTTAGTTGGGTTGAAGCCAGCATGCCATGGCTTGATAAACAAACCCACCTGGTTATAAAAATAGGGGCCACCCTCGAAGACCTTATTCTGATCTGCCATGCAATTAAAAGAGAACATAAAAAAGTTGTTTGCAAGGAGCCTAATCTACATCTCTCCTTCCGACATCTAGGTCCATTGAGCCTAGGATTCCAAAAATTGCAGCGAGACTCTCAAACCCATGAACTTGCAATAAAAAGAGTACCTTGAATAGTATTCAATATCACCTACAAGCATTTCCATCAGGATAATCAACTTCAGTCGCTCTTTGCATCTTTCCAAACACCCATTAATCTTCGTTATTCGGGAACCACTAACTAATCCTAGATCATTCATCTCCATCTCTGAAGAAAACAACATATTATCAAAAACATTCACTCCATGTGTCGAAGGCTTCGAACCAAATGCTGATCAGAAATCCAATTTGGGGCTTGCCCCAGATGTTTCCCCACCCAGCATAGCAAAAAACAAGATCCCCAGTAGGCATGCAAACCCCTAGGACACTTTTGCAAGAAATGGAAAAAAAGAAAACACCCCAAGGGAAGGATCAAAACCCTTCCACCAACAAGCCACCCAAACAGTAGCAAGAAGGCCTCCGGAAAAGAAAAAACCCCACCACCACAACCCTGATAGCTTAAAAAAAACCCCCCCACAATGTAGAAGTGAGCAACACACAGAGAACGAGCTAGGGCACGGTCGCCCTAGCTTAGCTTGTAGAGCACGCGAATGCCATTTTTTCATTGCAAACCATTCTCAATGATGTTATTAAATTCATTTTTATTTCTAGTTCATTTATCTATCTGCTTCAAACAACATCCAATTACAGATCCTTTTCACCTTGTCGGTAGTAAGAAATTTGACAATTTTTATTAAAATTGGTTGTTGGGGTGCTGAAGAAACTTCAAATAATTTCTGCAAGTTGAAAAAACAATTTCTAACTCTTAAACAACTCGAAAAATCCCCAAATTACATTTTCCCATTGTGAGAAATGAAAAATAGCCCTAGAAAAAAGTATTTCATGCTTTTCTCACTTCCCCTCTTGCATTTTCTAAGGCAATGAAAACTTTCACAGGCTACTAAGGAAATCCTTCTACTAAAGTTTTGAAACAAACTTTATAATGTTTTTCAATATTAAAATTTCCCTCCTCAATGAAATTCCTTGGTGAATATTTTGATGCTTCCCACTTTCTCACCAATCCTCGCTTCCCTAAGAGGATCTACTGCAATCAACAAAAGCTTTCACTGGTTGTTGGGGAAAGACTATGGTGCATAGGAAAAGTAATCTTATAAAGTTTAAATTTATAAGATTTGTAATATTTAATCTTCTCTAATAATTCCTTTGTTCCCCATGCATTTTTCCTTTTATAATATTTAAACTATGTAAGATATTTTAAATATGTGCAATTGGAACATTAGAAAATAGTGAAAATTTAATTTTGATTGTGGCCCAAATAGGGAAAATTTATTGTGGGAAAACCGAGAGACCTGAACCCATGAAAATTTGCATAGGGACATTATCAATTATTTAGAGAAAACCCATATCCTTAAAACTTGCATCACTAAGAGATTTCTACTACCTCCTTTGTAAACTAGCTTGCTAGATGCCTTTGCCACAACCAAAATGGGTTAAAATATTGCATCATATGATCTCCAATTTTTATGAAAATGGAGTTGGATATTTTTTAGACTAAAATGAGAAATGGGTCACCTTTAGAAATGCAAAATTTGAAACTTTTGTGGAACACCAATTTTGACCCAGTTGCAGTCAGAAGGCAGTTAAATAACCCATCATATCTCATCATAGAGGCCTAAAAATGAGCATACATGTTACCATTTGAACAAAAAATTCAATGCAAAAAATAGCTCAAAAAAAAAAAGATCACAAGGTTCAAGATATTCAATGTCAAAGTGGCTCATTCAAACTTTTCTGTAACTACACTTTTTCAAAACACATTAAGGCTCACCAAGTCACCTCCTTGAAAAAATGCAAAATCATCTCTTGGGGAACTATCACTAGACACATTAGGTCATTTGGTTCCACTGAGTATGTGTGCAATATGGCTTCCCTTGAACCATCATTCATCACAAGATATTAAGGGTCAAACTTGACCTCTTGAAATAATTTAGTGAATGCATATGTAAAAACACAACAAACTCCATTTGTTGTTGGTCTAGGAAAAATACCAAATCAGACCCTATGGATCTAAAATTGGACTAGTGAGCATATGAATGTGGGAGGAATGTAGGGAACCAATCCATTTGTCTTGAGGATCACCCAACTATGAAATATCATTCTGAACAGGAGCCCTCTTTGCAGGCCTGAGAGTTTGCAAACAACAAAATAGTCCCAAAACCCTCTAGCTTTGCTTTTCAAAACCCTATGAAAAATCATCATGGGAAGTTGAAATCAGACATATACAACTTCACATATGACAAATGAATATGTGTGCCAAGGTATTTGGAATGAAAGCCAATGGGCTCCAAATTATGACCATCCAAAGTAGGTCACTAGGACTTGAGTGTGTAGATCAAATTTTTCCATATTGGACACTTCCAAATTTGTAGAATTTTAAGGCTCCATCAATGGCTATTTCTAGGGATGTTTGTTCCTTAGTGAAGAAAGTGAGAATTTAGAATCTTTTGGAAGAGCAGACTGAGTGCTAGAAACATTGGGCAGTAGAGTCTTTATTCATTTTTTTAACTTTACTTGGTGGCCCAAGGCCACCAAATGAAAAAGGGAAGTCGATTCTTACCCTTTTCAAACACCAATCTATTAAAAGAGCTGATCTCTTTTAATCCACACTTTCCTTTTTCACATCACATCCACATGAGTGACTTCATTCTTGCAAAGAAAAGTGTTAGGCTACCTTTGAACATGTGAGAACTTGCTCCTTATTTTGCTTTATTGTCACATGGAAACCAAATGACAGACCACATCACTTCCACTCATTGCATTTTCAGATCTTGTGGCTAATGATAGAATATGAAGATAATTATCAAGACTAAGTGAAGACACAATCTCATCATATTCACTAACCCCCTCACAATGACCAGGCTTAGAAAAGAAATCATGCCTCAAAAACAGTGAGAAATCCTTTTGTATGTCAAGAAAAGAGTGCTCACACATCTAAAACTCCTTCAACTAAATTGCATCACGGTCAAGTGTATAATCATCCCAACAACACAACTTATTCACATGATTACATGCCTAAATTTTTTGAAAACAAGACTCACTAACACCCACAAATCCACTATACACATTCAAATCATAGCATTCAAACAATGCATCAACATCGCAAACAATATTTCCTACTTTAACCTCATAGATAAGACTACCAATAGTACTAATGTTATCACACACAAATGTTTCAAGAGTGGGCTTAGATGACTTATAATTTACTTCTGCAATAGATTCTTCACAATCACTATTCCAAACACAAAACTTGTTGCTAGGAGTATCATACTAAGTATTACCTCCTATTGCATCAAAATGAAAATCTGAAGCATAATGCTTATGAGGAAAACTATGAGTTGTTGATCTAGAAAAAAGATCCTCATATGCATGCATGCAATTGACACAATCACATTCTTCATATACTAATACATCAATGCTATCCTCATGCAGACACTCGGTGATAACTGCAAAGCTAGCAAAAGAAGAAGGTAAAGCATCCAACAAAAGAGGAATTCCTTGTTCATCACTGACATTATCATCACATGCATGATCCTCATAATCAATTTCCTAAACCAGTTCTTCCACTGAATCTCTTGCTTACATATCTCCTTCCTTTTTCATAGTGTTGCAATGATCAATAGGGCTACATTCTTCACTTTCAAACTAAAATCCATTATTTATTTCTTCATTGCAACTTCTCACACATGATTTCTCTTACTAAAAATCACTACATACTCTATCATTTTCATCTGATATTTTGACATTCACAAAATTACTCTTCAAATAAAGAGGGTCCTCTATCTCATCATCATGAAATATTTCATCAATGTTGCATTCAATACTTGTAAGATTAGGGTATGTGTAGGATCATCATGGAAAAACAGGCCCTTAAGTGGCAAAAAATTTAGAAAAATCAAAGTTAGGAAACTTGACGTAAAAATTTGAATAAGTTATCTATACTATTTCAAAAATATGTAAGAATAGAATATGTAGAAAATTGAATGTAGTTTCTAAACTACTAGGTTTATTTTTATTTTAAAAAAAAAAACTATTTGGTGAAAATTTGAAATTTCAATGCAGTAGTACTTAAATTTCAGGGAAGAAATAAGTAGGTGTCTGTCTGACCACCCTAGCCATAGTAAAATGATAATATTTTCTTATAATATTTTAGATATAAATAGAGGACTCATGTCTCGATGTGATGCATATTTTTTTAATTTTTTTCCAAGTAAATAACGAATAATGGATTTTTTATTAATTTTTTTTAAAAAATATAAAAAATCATATACCTAACCACCTTAACTTCATCAAAATTTCATGAAATTCATTTTTTTAAAAAATCCTTTAGTATGCGAAGCATAGAATGTAATGCATGTTTTGGATTCAAAAAATGTGGTACCGTTTGAAGGCTATATATGTTTTTCAATGAGCCTATCAAGTAGGAGTTTAGTCTTAATTCAAATAGAAAATGAATAATAATTATTTATTAAATTCAAATTAAAGCATAATTTATATTGGTGGAAAGCTGATAATCTCCTTTAAAAACCCTTTTCATTTCATCAATTTTGGGTAAAAAAAAGTTGTTAGCCTCATGGGCCATTATATCAATTACATATCACCACTTTTTGACCCATCATGATCTTGCACATACACATAACTATTATGAGGTGTATCATAATACTGTTGATTACACATCTCCTCTTCAAAAATTATATTCAATTCAAAGCCATCATCATGCAATAGTGAGGATTTTGAAATGTTATCATCATTTTCCTTGTTGAAACACTTTCCTTTGTAAGAAATTAACTCTACCTCATCCTCTTGAAAGGAATCACAAACACCAATTATAGAGTTGAAATCATCTTGATCACCTAGACAAGAATGATTTTCAGTTGGTTGCAGACCTCCATCTACAATAACATTTTTCTCATCACGAAGACATGAAACTTCAGAATTAGCATGATATTCAATTGTATATTCAATGTCCATATAGAAGAGAAAATACTTTCAATATCATTGTTATCATCGCAACCTTCATTCACTACAAAAAAATATACTCTCTATTTCTATATTTTCTAAGCAAATAGAAGAAACTTCAGATGTTTCATTTATCTCATTCTGACCATCATGCTTGCAATCTTCATCTAGGTATATTTCTTTTGCAGGTTGTTCAAAAACAACTTCCTCATCACTAAATGATGCATCACTCTTGTCTTCTACTATACCATCTAGATCTATGTGATTAATTCTAGGAAAGGTACCATCACATAATCCAGCCAATATATGGCTTCCATATTTCTCTACCATTTCTTCAATCACTGAAAGCCATTGATATATGAAATCAAGGTTAGGGGGATTCAAATTAGCTGGCATGGTACTTAGACAGTGGCTCAAGTCTCTTACAAAAAAAATCAATACACACTGATTCATTAGGTCTATTTAATGTTCGTATAACAAACAGAATCTTCATGAATCTATCATGAAAATCATAGGATGATTCACCCTCAAATATTCTTACATCATATAATGTATCAATAGGTGACATAAGTTCAACCTCATTTTTAGATTTCTCTTCATATTCTTCTTGGGTATGTAGATTTCTTTCTTCAAACAAGTTGTCATCATTCACTTCACCAAACTCATCCATGAATAGTTTCTTAATCTCTTGCCATGATATATGGAATGCATTGGTAAACTAGAAAACCAATATTCAATATTATTTTCCAAAGTTCTTACAAAAAGCTTCATGACAACATCCTCTTCTACTATTTGACATTCTTCCATTACATCAAGAAAATATTGTACATGTTGTGATGCTGATTCTTTGAGACCTCCTCTAAACTTAGGAAAATATTCATTAACTCTTCTTGGGATAGAATGTGGGTAACCTTGGATTTAACTAAAATCCAGAGGTTCGTATCTTTCACTAGTGAACACCTTCCTTTCTGGACATGATTGTGTTCTAGGCATGATATTACAACTTGTAGAGGGAGAACTAGGACAACATTACATTTTCGCAAAATAAAATTTTGTTCCCTCTACAGCTAGTTTCTTCTCAATAGATCATTTTCACAATGTCCTACTTTCTCATTTCCATTTTCTACTAGTATCTTAAAATATTGAATAAGGGATAGTATCAACTAGAACTTTTTTGTTGAAAACCTTCATACAAGAACATTACAATAGAAAAATACCTGAGACTTGTTGTAACCAAGCCTTCTGATGATGTAGAAAATTATGTAGAGTCGCCACCTCTTTGGTAGAGGAAAAGATCTTCAAGTAGCAGAAAGCTTTCCAAGATATATGTATTTCTGAGTTCTCTCCACAAGAAGAGTGCTAGAGTTTTAGAATACATCAAAAACATTGCAGTAATCTCCTTCAAGTATGCAGGTCCTTGGATCATTATGACCCAAAACTTGAAATCAACAAATTTAATGACTCTTTTCAACTGACTCCCCAATGGAGACACCAATCTGTTGGTTATTTTTCTAGAAACCTTCAATCCTAAGGATAAAAACAATGCATAAACTAGGAAATTAAATGTTTAGGACAAGGAATTTGCACTATCAAGAGATTGAAGACAAGAAAATCCAACAAACAAGGCTATGAAAATCCTTCTGCACTTTGAACTCCATAGGACTCAAGAGGGTGTTCCTAATTGTAGGCCTGAATGTATGATAAAGTTATACCAAGCAACAAATTATAGACCTATGAAAGTGGATAGTTCTCAAGTATATGAGTGATGGACATTATATATCCTACCAAGTTCAAGCATAATCCCATTTGCATTGAACATTACTAAGAACACATAACTTAAATATCTTCATCTCAAACACATATAGGGTTTAATAGATGAAATTATCTCAAATTCAGCCTATATACTCTTTAAAAACCATGAAGATATAGGGAATATAGATATAACCTAAACAATAAAGAAAAGATTCATCAAAGTAAAAGTGCTTTAAAAGATTTAGATTGTTTCTAATAATGATATGGGTAATATCATAGATCAATGCCTAATCCTAAGGCATGGAATCAAATCTTAGATCATGAATGCAAATTTAAACAATAACTTACTTCAAATTAGTGGCCCTTTAACAATTAATTCTTTACATTAATTGAAACCTCTCATATTACTGCATATTCATACTTGGGTATGTGCAGGATCGTGATGGGCCAAAAAGTGGCAATATGATGGGTATGTGTAGGGTACGTGGCTGATGACATTTTTTTTTACCCAAAATTGATGAAACGAAAAGGGTTTTCAAAGGATATTTTCAACTTTCCACCAATTTAAATTATGCTTACTTTGAATTTAATAAATAATTATTATTCATTTTCTATTTGAATTTTGACTAAAGTCCTTATTGATAGGCTAATTCAAAAACATCTACAACTTTCAAACGGTATCATACTTTTTGAATCTAAAACATGTGTCACATTCTATGCTTCACATACTATAGGAATAAAAAAGCTTTGATTTTATTAATTTTTGACCAAGTTAAGGTGGTCAAACATACAAGTTTTTAAAATTTTAAAAAGTTTTAATAGAAAATTCATAATTAATTATTTACTTGGAAAAATATTGTAAAAAAATATGCATCACATCAGGACATGAGTCCTCTACTTATATATAAAATATTATAAAAAAATATTATCATTTTATTGTGGTTAGGGTGGTCAGACAACCACCTACTTCTTATTTTTTCTCTAAAATTTAAGTACTACTGCATGAATTTTCAAATTTTCACCAAATAGTTTTTTTTTTTTTAAATAAACATAGTAGCTTAGAAACTACATTCAATTTTCTACAAATTCTATTCTTACATGTTTTTTAAATAATATAGATAGCTTATTCAGATTTTTACGTCAAGTTGCCTGACTTTAATTTTTTGGAATTTTTCACCACTCAAGGGCCTTTTTTTCCATGATGATCCTACACGTACCCCAATACCTTGTGTTGTTATGTGGAGCCTAATCAGACTCAGAGGTTAATTTTTTCCCAATTGGCATGGTTTCCCCGCAAATTATTTAATGGGGTTTTCGAGGCAGCACCCCCAAGAGGGGGTCAAGGGGCAACATCCCTTGCGAGGTCCAGGGGTTGACATAAAAAATGCTATTTTGTAACCAACATAAGTCTTGATAAAAGGCTAAGGATTAGGGTTTTCATTGATATTGTATTGTAGCATTTGCAACAGTATTGAGTTGCAAGGATTACTGGTTGTAATCAGTTTGATTTATTGGATAATAATATTAGACTCTATGTTGGTGGATGTAGCCCAAGTTTGGGTGAACCACATTAAATCTTCTCTCTTACTATTATTATTTATGTGTTTTTCATTTCTCTGTTTAATTTTTATTTGCATTTAATTGATATTTTTTCAATGCAATTCCTAACAAGCGGTATCATAGCGGGTTGTTCTCGATTATTGTCTATAAGAGAGTCTCATGATTGAGTGGGAGTCTCATGGTTAAGTGGAAATAATGGCAGAGGAGGGTAAATTGAAGGTAGATAAATTCAATGGGTAGAACTATTAGTTATGAAAGATGCAGATGGAGGATTATTTCTATCAGAAGGATTTATGGAGGCCATTAGATGGAATAGCCAAGAAACTAACAACAATGAGTGATATGGATTAAAATGTTTTGGACGAAAAGGCACTAGGAGACATTCGTTTATGCCTAGTACAATCGATGGCATTCAATATTACAACAGAAAAGAGAACTCAAGAGTTGATGGAAACCTTGGTGAATTTATCTAAAAAACATTTTGCGTTGAATAAGGTATTTCTTATGAAGTGGTTATTTAATATGAAAATGGCAGAAGGTGGGGCAGTTGCTAATCATTTAAATGAGTTTAATACAATTACTAGTCAATTAACTTCTATAAATGTAAACTTTGATGAAGAGGTTAGGGCTCTTTTGATTTTGTGTCCTTTGCCTAAAAGTTGGAATAGCTTGGTAATGGCTATTAGAAATTTTGTTTCTATTTCAAATACATTGAAATTTGATGATGTTGTTGGTCCTATGTTGAGTGAGGAAATTCGTAGGAAAAGCTCAGGTGGAAAATCCACATCAGGAAGTGTTTTGAATGTAGAAAGTAGGGGAAAAATAAAGGAGAGAGGAAACAATTCTAGAAGTCATGGGAAGTCACAAGGAAAATCAAAGGAAAAAATATCCCAATCCAAAGACAAGAGGGATTGTTGGTACTATGGTAAGCTGAGTCATGTTTAAAGAAAGATTGTTGAGCTCGAAAAAATAAAGAAGAAAAAAAGGAAGGAAATAAAGAGGGAAATGTGGTAAGTAATAAATTTGATGAGGATGCTTTGATTTTTTCCCTTGATAATTTTGATTATTCATGGGTTTTAGATTCAGGGGCTTCATTTCATGCTATGCCCTGTAGAAGTTATTCTCTTGATTATGTCCAAGGGGATTTTCGGCTGGTTTATTTGGGAGATAACAAACCTTGTCAAATTTTTGGAAAGGGAAGAATCAAGATTAAGTTGTAGAATGGGAATCATTGGCTACTACACGAGGTAAGGCACGTTCTAAAGTTAAAAAATAAAATTTTAGTAGGGAAACTAGATGATGAAGGTTGTGTTGTTACATTTAGTGATAAAAATTGGAAGGTTACAAAATGTTCCTTAGTGGTTGTGAAAGGTGTGAAAGAAGACACCTTATATCTTTGTACAGGTCATATTGTTCCTTCTACTTTAGCTATTGTAGATAGAAATCAAAGTTCAGGAATAGTTGTTGCAGGTTTGTAGGAAGAGACTGAAACAATTGTTGTTGGTTCTAAGACAACACTATGGCATAATAGACTTGGGCATATGAGTGAAAAAGGTATGAAGGTACTTCATTCTAAGAAAGTTTTACTAGGTTTGAAATACAGTAAAATGGATTTTTCTGAAAGTTGTGTGTATGGAAAACAAAATAGATTTAGTTTTCTCAAGGATGGGAAGTAAAAGAAAGATGAAAAGTTGGAACTTGTGCATACAGATGTATGGGGACTGGCTCAAGTATCTTCTCTTAGTGGCTCTTGGTATTATGTTATATTTATATATGTTGCAACTAGGAAGGTTTGGATTTATTTCCTTAAGTAGAAATATGATGTCTTTGAAACATTTAAGAAATGGAGAAGCTTGGTTAAGAATGAGATAGGTAAAAGATTACAATGTCTCAAATCTAATAATGGTGGTGAGTATTGCATTAAATAATTTGAGGATTATTGTTCCTTTAATGGAATTTGTAGGTATAAAATGGTTCCAGGGACTCCACAAGAAAATGGAGTGGCTGAGCACATGAACAGAACAATAATGGAGCGTGCACAAACTATGAGATTGCATGTTGGGCTACCTTTAAACATGTGGGTAGAGGCTATAAACACTGTTGTTTATTTAATTAATAGAGGTTCCTCTAATCCTTTGGATTGTGGTATTCTAGAGGAAACATGGACTGGTAAGAAGGTGAGTTATTCTTTTCTTAAGACCTTTGGTTGTGAAGCATTTGCACTTGTAGATTTTGAAAATAGAACCAAGCTTGATGAAAAATCAAAGAAATGTATATTTTTTGGATATGGAATTGATGAATTTTGTTATAGGCTTTGGGATTTTGAAAATAAAAAAATTATGAGAAGCAGGGATGTCATATTCAATGAGAAATTGTTGTAGAAATATCAATTGTAGTAGCGTGAGAAGAAATAAAATGATTATGTAGTGTTGGATGATACACCAAACAATGATATTACAGTGGTTCCTCATGCTGCACAACAATAGCAACAAAAAATACCACACAGTCTAGTGAATGTTAGATGAACTTCAAGGATAAGTAGACCTCCTAAAAGGATTTCTCTCTTTTTGTATTCTATTTTTTAACAAATGTTGGTGAACCTAAAGTGTATGTTGAAGCTATGCAGGTTGATACAAAGGTTTAGTGGGAGCATGCAATGGAAGAAAAAATGGACTCCTTGTTGAGAAATCAAACTTGGGAATTATGCAAGTCGCATGTAGGTTAAAAGGATTTACCAAACAAATGGGTTTATAGGCTAAAAGAGGAAGATGGAGGTGTGAAAAAATTTAAAGCTAGGTTAGTTGTAAAAGGATTTGCATAGAAAAAGGGCAATGATTTTGCTGAGATTTTTTTCTCTGGTTGTTAAGATTACTTCTATTTGTACCATTTTAGGTATTGTGGCTACTAAGATTTTCATTTGGAACAGCTAGATGTGAAAACTTCCTTTCTCATGGTGATTTGGAGGAGGAGATATATATGGACCAGCCCCAAGGTTTTGAGGTCAAAGGGAAGGAGAAATTGGTGTGCAGATTGAAGAAGAGATTATATGGATTGAAACAAGCACCTCGGAAATGGTACTTGAAATTTGATAGTTTTATGGTTGAGCAAGGCTACAACAGGTGTAATTTTGACCATTTTGTTTATTTTAAGAGGTTGGATAATGATAGCTCCATTATTTTATGTTTATATTTTGATGACATGCTTGTAGTAGGGTCTAACATGGATTGTATAAGTGAGTTAAAAAAATAGTTAGCAAAACCATTTGCTATGAAGGATTTTGGGGCAGAAAAAAATCCTTGGTGTGAGAATTCGTAGAGATAGGAAGAACAAAAAATTGACTCTATCTCAAGCTAGTTATGTTGAAAAGGTGTTACAGAGATTTCACATGGAGAATGCAAAATCTATCAGCACACCTTTTCCTAGTCATTTGAAATTGACTAAGGAGATGTGTCCAAAGACCCAAGAGGAGGAAGAAAAGATTTCTAAGGTACCATATGCTTCAATTGTATGAAGCTTAATGTATTACATGGTATGAACGAGACTAGATATTTTACAAGTTATTGGAGTCATAAGTATGTATATGAGTAATCCCAGATTGGAGCATTGGAATGTAGTAAAATGGGTTCTTAGGTATTTGTGAGGTACATCCAATAAACATTATGTTTTGGGGGTTGTAACACTGATTTAAAAGGTTATGTAGACTCATATTTGGCAAGGGATATTGATACCAAGTGAGGTACTACAGGTTGTGTCATTACTATAGGTAGGACAGTAGTGAGTTAGATCTCTATGTTACAAAAGGTGGTTGATGTATCCACCACAAAGGAAGAATATGGAGCTACAATAGAGGCAAGAAAGGAGATGGTATGGCTGCAATCTTTCATGGATGAATTAGAAAAACTATAGGCTAGCCATTATTTGTTTACAGACAGCCAGAGTGCCATATATTTTGCAAAGAATTTTTCCTTGCATTTGAAGACCAATCACATATAGTTGAGGTATCAATTCATTCAGTCGATGTTGGATGATGGATAGTTAAGGATGGAAAAGATACATATAGATGATAATCTAGTGGATATGTTTACAAAGGAAATTCCTAGGGAGAAGCTAAGCTCCTCTTTAGCTTCAGTTGGTCTTCAAGAATGAAAATAATAAAATCTGAATAGTAGAGTCTAGGGTGCTTATTTCTAGTGGGAGCTATAGGGTCACCGGTGTTATGATCAGTCTCCAAGTGGGAGATGATATGGGGTGGAGTTTGATCAGTCTCCAAGTGGGAGATTGTTGTTATGTGGAGCCTAATCAGACTCAGAGGTTAATTTTTCCCCACTTTTAACTGCATGGTTTCCCCCCAAATTATTTAATGGGGGTTTGGGGGTAGGTCCCCCACGATGGAGTCAAGGGGTAGCACCCCTTGTAGGGTCCATGGGCTAACATAAAAAATCCTATTTTTTAACTGACATAATTCTTGATAAAAGGCTAAGGATTAGGGTTTTTGTTGATATTGTATTGTAGCATTTGCATCGGTATTGAGTTGTAGGGATTACTTGTTGTAATCAGTTTTATTTATTGGATAATAATATTGGAATTTTTATTGGTGGATGTAGCCCATGTTTGGGTGAACCACTTTAAATATTGTATCTCGCTATTATTGTTTTTGTGTTTTTTATTCCTCTATTTAACCTTTATTTGCATTTAATTGATAATTTTTGCATGCAATTCCTAATGGCTTGAACTAGAAACCCTATATGTCCTCAACCCTATACCCTCAATTCTCAACCCTCTACCCTCTACATTGGATCTTGAACCCTCATATATCATTTTCCCTCTGTCCTCTTCTCTCCTCTCTATCTCACTTCTCCCTCTATCTCTCCATCCATCCCTCCCTCTCTACCCTAATCCTTCAACCCTATACTCTCAATCTTTAAACCCTTAAAAACTCAACCCTCAACCCTAAACCATCAATCCTCAACCCTCAAACCTTAAACCCTATACCCTCTACCATCAACCCAATATCCTCTACCCTCAACCCTTAAATCCTTAAACCCTATTAAACTCTCTACCCTAATCCCTCAACCCTTAAGCCCTCAACCCTCAACCCTCCACCCTTAAACTTCAACCCTTAAACCCTAAACCATCAACCTCTATACCCTCTACCCTATAAATTGCACTCTCAACCCTAATCCATCAACCATATATCCTCAACCCTCTATAGTCAACCTTAAACTCTCAACCATCAACCCTAGTTTCTCAACCCTCAACCATTAATCCCTCAACCCTCAACCCTTAAACCCTAAGTACTCAACCCCTATACCCTCTACCCTATACATTGGACCATCAACCATAATCTTTCAACCTATACCTTCAAACTTATACCCTAAACCATCAACCCTCAACCCTCAACCCTAAACCCTTAAATCATAAACCCTTAAACCTTCTACCCTCTATTGGTTCCCCAAATCTGCAATCCACTTGAATCATAAACGGTTGCTAGGCCTAACGGTCATATTCAAGGAGAGATTTGGCCAATGAATGAGAGATTTAGTTAAAACCTTTTTCCCCTACACTTTGAGCTTTGTGAAACCTAGGAGGGTGATCCCAATAGTGTTATTTTAGATACTTATTTTCCAAAGTACCTAAAATACTATAAATAGATGATTCTTGGTAAATGCTTAACAGACACAATACCCTAAATAATTTGCTAATATTCATGGTAATGTCTAGTTTAAACATGAGAGATGTAAGGCATTAAATTCCACACACATTGACAAAAAGATAGATAAGTAAATTTGATTTTAAAATGCAGCTACTCACAAAAAATCTTAGGAAACTATAACATCAAATACCAATGCCTAATCCTAGGGTGGAGTCACTTAAATCAAATAATTTCAAACTCATCACAACATTCATTCTATCATAATTATTCCTACTAGATAATGCCCTACATAACTGATACCAAAAACTTGACTAGTTACACTTAATAATCCTAGCAGATAGATACATAAACCTCTATCTTTGTTAATATAGTTTAATTCATTCTTTGAATGACAGTAATAACACAAAATAGACACTCAAGGAAAGACAAGAAAAATATTTGCAATATTTGATTACTCATATTTAAAATTCATACAATATGCACTGTGGAGAAAACTAGTCCAAAATATTGTGCATTTACAGACAAATATGACCATATCATGATTAAATTATCAATTACATGACTTAGAAAACTTTAGAAACCTAAAACCAACACTATACATTTGAGACCTTGTTACCAAATGGTATTCTCATGAGACCAAACTATAAGCAACTCTCTTCAGATGAAATAGAAAATTACATTTACCGAAGAAGAAACCCTAAATGACAATCTTCATCAATACTTGGTAGCACATGAATCTTCAGATCAAAAATCAAATCTCCACCATTGAATGCCCATTGAACACTTTTCTTTGTTTCTCACCTCTAAGTTTTTCTCACATTCACTTAACAATGGAAAAATATTCCTCACAATGATGAGCCATCATTCATCTTCATTCTACTATAGAAAATATTTTTTTTGTGAAAGAATAAAAGTTCTTTGTGAAAGTCTTTCACTCTTTGTTTGTTGTAAGAAACCTCCTTCACCTGTGTATTCACAATTTTTCTACCCTCATGGCTTTTTATTTTATCATTAAAAGCTTTTACATTTTATTGGGTGTTGAAAGTCTTTTTCACTAGTAGCTGAAAAATATGTCAAGTGAATAAAAAATTTCTTTCACTTTTCATATGGCAATGAAAAATTTACTCATTTCTCCCAGGAAATAAAATATTTTACCTGTGCTTTAAACTTATTTTCCAACCACTAAAGTCTCGATTTTAATTTGCAAAGGATTTTAATTTAATCGGGCAATAAAAACATTTACCTATGCCTTTTTACATTTGCATTTTTACACTCAACAACAAATGGTTTTTATTTTTAATTGTGAAGGATTTGATTTATTTACCATCAAGTTGTCAAGAGCCATTTACCCATGCACATTAAATTTCAATTATCCCCACTGTCAAAAAATACTTCAAATAATAATTGTACCCACAATTTTTGGGTGACTATGACTCTCTTTCTCTATTAGGTTTTTTCATCTAAAAGGAGAGAGATAGGCCAAAACCTATGGTAGTTCACTTAAACTAATGCAAGTACAATAAAGATATGCCTAATTGTAATGATCTAAATTTATGCAAAGAACTAAAAATATAGATTGATTATTTATGAAAAATTTAAGAAATATGAAGTGTTTGAAAACATAGTGTGATATGCCTCTCTGATAGTCTTATGGGAAATTCAGTGAGTGGGGGACAAATTGCATCTCACTGAATACCTTTGGGGTTTTTATAGAAAGCCAAATCTTCTTTGGGGTTTGGAGATAAGGGGAGAAGGAAATGTAAACATAAAACATAAAAGGTGATGCACCAAATATTTTACAATATCTAATAAATCACATTAACTCTTCCTCCTAGTACAACATAGCACGAAAAAAAAAAACTTTTAGAAAAACAGAGAATTCCAATGACATAGTCCAGGTTTCTTTAGCTACTACTTTACCATACAAGCATAAAGCATAGAAATCCAATACTTAAACTATCCATATTTAGCTTGCAAGACATAGTTTTTCATTCAAAAGGATAATATAAAGAAAGAAAGTTTGAAAAAGGCCATACATGCATAGTCTCAACAATTTCTCCTCAATAGTTAGTGCTTCTAAATATCAAATGAACTTTGAAATAAAGGTCGGATGCTAGTCTGATAATAGTTTAAACCTTAATAGATATAATATGCCAAAGTAAAGTAGTTCTACAACTTTATTCTAAAAATAATTCTAAAACCCTAAGAAAACTAAAGAAACTGTATCTTGGAATCCAACCGCTCATTGTTTCATTTCCCTCCTTTTATAACTGAAGAGAAAGAAGCACACCACCTCAACACAGAAGTAATTGTTTCCAAATGTTGATACTTGATAGCTTTCCATTTGATCATATCTCCTTGGTTAGGTTAGAATGATATTTTCTCATTAATTCCCAACTGTTGCATTAATATCCTTTAGATATTTAGCAAAGATAGAGGCTCCTAAACAATCAAAACCTAAAAAAATCTAGCAAAAGGATTTAGCTGACCAATCACATCACCCTCAGGTAGTAAATCAAAGCTTTCATCCCAAAAAACAAGAAAATTAAATGGGCCAACCAAATATGATAGACTCCAAAAGATATCATCTCATAAGAGGTGCAGTCCTTCTGTAGTGAAGAGATGACATATCAGATGGTTGGAGATCTTATGCTTTTTGAAAAATGTTTTTGTAGAAAAATTCTGCCATACTGGCATGTGTCCTAGGCCCTTCTCCAAAAGGAAAATGATGAAAAGAAAGTTGTACAACCACCATGTAGAAAATTTCCCATCTTTCTTATTGGCCCTTCATTGATCTAGACATTTTTGGAGCCAAAAACCAAAGAAGGCATTGAAGATCAAAATACTAAGGCAAAAAATGCTTCACAGTTTTGGCGACTCGCAAGGGCCTTCGCTTGTGGAGGTACGAACCCAACACTCTAGAAATTCCTAAAGTTCAAGAAAGGAGGAGTGTTATGTTTTACATTCTACTTTGATTGGTAAGAGAACACTGTGGATGAGCCTGTATGCTTGGTCAAGTTGGAAAAATTCTTTGAAAGACATGACCCCCCACCTTGTAGTAAGAACTCCAAGGTAATGATAAAGACGAGAAAGGAGAAAAATCTTGTGCTTGATGTCATCATTTGTGAGAACTGTACTTGCACTTGGGAGTTCTATAGAAGTTTGATCCTTTTGTTTGATAGCTTCTATAATTTGTTCTATTGTCTATATTTCTTTGTCTAGGGAGAAAAGGGGAGGTAGCCTATAATTGATCAAAACATTGAAATCCTTTTCAATTTCTTCCAATCTCCTTGTGAACACCATCTCACAATCTTTGCATCTTTTGGTGACCTTGTGGGAGTTTAAAATCTCACTTTCTTTGATGGAAGTGATTCTTCGGTCAAGAATTTTGGCATCTTTTAGGATCTCATTGGAAGCCACACAAATCTTGGAAATGAAACTTTGTGATTTTTCCACTTGAGAGTCACTTGTCTGCAAAATATGATTGGCCATTAAGCTAATTTTTCCATTTATTTCTCAAACATCCCTCAAGAATTGCAACTATTTTAGAGTTTATTCTTTGTATCTCAAGGTGGTGGGTTTGCAAAGCAAACATAGTCTCTTGTTTCCCTAGCTTTAACCTTTTTACCTCTGCCTGTGCCTTCCCAACACTATCAGAAGCTTGAGATTGGACAATTTCTAGCTCTTTCTATAGGTTTCTATGAGTACTTTTGTACTCCATGTTGGTCTAATGTTGGGTGGCAAGGTCAGCTTTCGATTTCTCAATCTCATAATGTAGCTAAATTTGTTTTCTCTATGTTTCTTCAAGCAACCTCAAGGTTTCCCCTTTCTTACCTTGAATCTAAATTATGTGGGCCATCTCAACATCTTTGGCCTTGATTTTAGTCTACAACCTACCCACTATTTCACTTACATTAGCCAACTCTATCTCACACTTTTTCAACTTTCTACCTAGCCTTTCATAGTCTACATATACTACTTGTTGGGTGGTCTTAGCTAAGATCCCCTTGTTGCATGGATGAGTTTCCTTTAGATCTAGGCCCATCATCTAGATGTCATAACTCTCTATATACATCTTCCCCTTAGGCATAGCCACGAGTGGTGTCATGGTGTTGATCAGGAGAGAATTTTGCTCCTCATAATAAAAAGCCTCAATTTTCTTGGTAGCCAACAACTTAGTGCTCTTTAATAGCCATATCTACTAAACATTTCATCAGGCCAGCTTTGTTACATTGAAATGATCCTGGAGGGTTTTAGTGATGCTAAAATTTAATGCTACAATAGGGGCACCAAGAGGTAAGTTAGGGTAAAGGAGGGGGAGACCTCATATTTATGGCCATGTGACAAAGCAAAAGGGAGAGTTATCATAGAAAAGGGTGGAACACCTAGCTAAGACTGAATGGGAGATTTTTTAGTAGGGTTGAATAGAAATATGGTCAAGCAAAAAGGTTTTTGCTCGAAAGATGATGGGTTGGGAGTGGGGGTTAGCATGGATGTCTTATCTCTTTCAAGATGGGCCCTTGATAGGGTGATCAAAGAGCCAACAATGGCTGAAGTGGATGCAACTTGCTTAGCATGTGGGGTAATCTTAGGGTTTTTGTTATGAACAAGAGGGGGTGTATTCAAGATTATCAAGTCAAGGCCCAAGGATAGAGAATTCATTTCCAAGAGAGGAAGCAAAGGGGAAATCAAAGATGTTGAAACAAGAAGAAGAGAGGGAGCGAAACTTAGCTGAACCGTAGTAGTTGACACATCTTGTAAGGTGGACTCCACTTATTCTTCTCCTCAAGCTGGCATGTCAGATACACCTAGATCTTGGACCCACCTTCTCTTCTCATGACTAGAACAAACATGTTTTGATCTCTTGGCCACTGACCCCTCCAAAACTTGGCCTTTGATGACCACAATGGATGACACTCTTATAGACTGTCAAGGTCTCTCTCCTTTACTCTAGGCACTAGAGGAGGATGGTGCTCATGAATCTCTTTGCTTTGAATCCCTTTGACTATTAGATTCTCAAGGCTGGGAAGCTTGATGCAGAGCTTGTTCCTCATAATTTCATGGCTGGTCTCCAAATTGTTGTTATCACTGTCAACCTCCTTATCATAAATATCTTAAAACTACTCATCCTATGGGAATTTTCCAATAGGAAGGGTGGGGAAATGAAGCTCCTATTGGAACCTCTAGAAATCTACCTTCTTTCTTTCTGACCAGCCTCTTTTTTTTCAGCTGTGTATTGATAGATTTATTTATTAGAAGGTTCCTATCATACTATACCTTTGGTGTGTAGAAGCTCAGCCATTCTGGTCACTTGAAATGATTTTGTTTCAAATCAATGTATACCTTTGCACTTTCTCGAGTCAGGTTCATCCTCCTCTTGAAGTATTCTCTCTCTTCATGTTTCATGCTATAAAATTCTTATGGGTTGTAATCCCACTTATCAAAGATGAGGACTAGTCCCAAGGATGCTAATAGATCCTTGAGCTTTTCTTCACAAAATTACTTTGTTAGGGAGACTCAACTATTAGCAATATTGAGGATAAGTGGATATAACTTTGTTTTGTTTCTTCTAGTGCCATAGATCTTGTTGAAAATGATCACCTGACAACATGCCTCTAATGAAAAGACTTTATCTATCACAAATCTTGGAAATCAAAAAGACTCATCAAGAAAGTTGTGGAATCTGATAAATGTGAAATTTGTGCCCAAGAAATAATCCACTAGGTTTGGAGAGATTCTCATCCATTGTAATACCTCAGGAGAGAAACAACTAATAGGGAAAGGAAAGAATTCTTAAAGTATCGGCCTCAAAAATTAATCCACAAACCAATAATATTCCCCTATTTTGGAAAGTCTATGTGTCCACACAAAAATTGGTTGAAGACAACCCCTTTCATCTAGGCTAAATACTAGTACATTTTTCCCTAGCCACTCAAAATTTTGATGCAAAACCAAATGAGCCAAGAAAGAAGAATAGTTGAATTTAGAATCAGTCTCGTAATTATTTAGCTGGTTCAACATGTTTCCAGCTATTACTTTGGAAAAATAATAGTGCCTCTTTTTTTTCTCTTTAGCACAAAGGCTAAGCCAAACTAAAAAGGAAGAACCTAACCATCATCTTCAAGACCAAAAGCCCAGGTCAACATTAAGAATACCGACTATGTGTCCCTCTTGAATTTCTCGTATGATAGAGGAAAGGGAAGATGACCTCTGTCTAGTCCTTCCCTTGTTTCTTCTTCATATAATTTTTTTCTTTTGGCTTTTTCTTCCTTGAAGAAATCCATCTTTTCTTTTTCAAAAAAATCTGCATCCCAGGCCATAGAGATGCACAACATGTCTCATATGGCTTGACTAGAAATAGTATCCCTAATTGTGCCATTCTAAATGACCCCTGTTACCTTGTTGAATCTCTTGGCACATGCATCGACTAACTCTGGACATGGATGCATAGTGGGAAAATGAATTGTGGAAAACCACAATCCAAGAGTTGAAGCGCAAAACACTTAGTTGTCCCATATTTTTCATTTCTCTAAAATGCACCTTCTTTGAGGCTTTTGGGGTTAACTGATAACTTAAGGTCAAAAACATTATTGGTGATATCTTGTAATGCTTCTCTTTTTATAGGTTTATCAACTAACACCTTCTTGTAATAGTTGAAAGTTTTCTCCTCCACTGCCAAGGCATTGGTGAATGACTTCCGCCCAAGAATATTGGCACAACTAGGCCAGTGACTTGAAGTTGTGGCCTATCTTCTAGAGGTTGAGGGTTCTACCATGACTATATCAACAAGTTGCAGGGAATTCCTTAGGGATAATGACCACTTTCCTTTTTCTAGAAAAGGAAAACCTACTTTTGAGTACAATTAATTCTCTTACTTGTACATGTAGTTAAGAATACACTATTACTGTTGAACCATTAAATGCTACTGTTGAGGTGATACATGTAGATTAGATATCTATATCCCTTTGAAATGCCAAAAATTCCATGAGGATGGAATTAGTACATTCCTTCTGCTATCTCTTAATCAAATGAACTCATTTCCTCGAAAAGCATGCTTTTCATCATACAAATTGTGTTGAGGTGATGTAAAGTACCCCTAAAAGGATGTGATCATTAATTTGTTAGAATTTTAGCACATTAACCCACATCTTTTCTCATTAGTAAGCTGGTTGGAACTAATGATGGTGAATGAAACATGTCAACAATCGACGTATGGGAGAATTTACTCCCAACGCCCAAATTTATTTCTGAAGGAATTCGATTAGATCCTCCATTGGATTTATCTACATTGCTCTATTTTGCCTCAAAACTTCTAATTGTCGTCTGGTTGAAAATAGCCATCCCATTGTTTAAGGTTGTCAACTCCATTTTCTATATATAGCTACACCAACTCATGCAACATTCATTCAAACATATAGTCTCTTAAGTTAGCTAGCTTTTTTCTTATTTCCATTCTGCCATAATTCGTTGCTTCATCAGAATGTTTGTTGGCTTAGGCACTCCCATCTAGCTTCTCCCTAGGAGACTATAATAGAGCTTCACAAGAGAGGTTACTAATGACCGAATCAATTGCTTGGTTAATAAATGTGACCCCCTTGTCATGACTATGTCCAAATGGGTGGTGGGTGCAAACTTCATTACTGATGAGAACTAACTTCAGAGCAACTACAATGTGCTTTCCCACTTCATGGCCTCATTGCTAGACCTAAACATGTCCAAGACTATGATAATTGGATTGTTCCTTGAGATGTTCGACACCTCATTGATGGAAGGTCTTGGTGAGGTAGTGCAAGTGTCCATCCTTTGTGTTGGTATCCCAAGCACTATGGACCTTTGCAAGCACGTGGACTTTGGCATACACATACCTTGGTTACCCTTCCTTTCTGAATTCCACACTATGGATGTTGAGATGCACTGCTACTCTTCTCAGCCAACAACCATTTTTCTACTGTAGGAGTATTTCATGGAGCAGGTTATGGGACTGGCCTAGAGGAATCACTTCAACTTCTTGGTGTAGATTAGCAATGAGTAGGTCTTGAGCCTGTGTTGTGGAGTTCACATTCATTTTTTTTCAGCCCCCTTTTGCAATTAGACAGATAAGGAGAAGAAGAGGAAGAAAATAAGAAGAAGAAAGAAAACCTACTAATGAGCCTTTACAGCTTCTTGGGCAACGACCAGAGGCCTTTTCTCACAATTTTTGCATGTTTCCTCCCTTTTGGATCTTTTGGCTTCGTAACTCCTTCTGGGTTTGGTTGAGAAAGCCTTATGTTTGAATCTAAGCCTCAGGCTTGTGTTATATGTAAAGTTTATGATAAATGTAATACAATATGTTTTCTTCTTTAGTGTTCTTCCTTAGTTTCTTTATTCTCAAAATTTTGAAAGATTTATAAATTTTTTTACATATGGTACATAACTATTAAAATTTTCACAAAATATTTAGTAAATACCATTCACTAGTATATCTAAAGCATTTCCTTCCATATCTTCAAGCTCATATGCATTCTTTTCTTTGCATGCACTGATCTAGAAAGGTCCTTTCCATAGTGTTGTAAATTTAGTGTATTGCCTTGGTTTTACAATATGTTCATTGTACTTTAGTACTAAGCTCCCTTATTTAAATTTTGGGTTAGAGGTGTTTTTGTCAAACCATCACTTGAATGTCTACCATCGGTTGATCATGGCTCCATGAGCCTTTTCTTTGTCTTCCTCTAGTTTGAGGAGCTCTTCCAAGTGTACTTCCATTTGACAATTTTCTTCAATCTCTAGGGATTTTAGTAGTTGTAAAGCAGAAATTTCTATGGAAATGGGTATCACTACCACTTTTTCGTACATCAAATCGTAAGGGGAGCTCTTCAGAATTTTCTTAGGGATAATTATGTCCGTGCATAGAGGAACTCATAAATGTTTGTGCCAATCTCTTTATTGTTCTGACCCAATACATTTGATTAACCTAATTAGGTTTTTGTTGGTGGAATTTGCTAACCCATTCCCTTGTGGGTAGTAATTTGATGAATTTTTAAGGAAAATCCCATGTATAATAGCAAAATATGACATCCCTAACCCAAAAAAATCTTGGGAATTATCAGATATGATAGTCTTGGGAAAACCAAATCTAGTCACTATCTCTTTGAGGAATAACAATTTCCCCTTCTGTTGTGTTCTTTAGGGCTATGGCCTTCATCCATCTTGTAAAGTAATCAATCTCTATGAGGATGCACTTCATTCTAACACTAGAAATAGGATTTATCATGCTGATAAAATCCAAACCCCATTGGGCAAAGGGTTCTTCAGTTACAATCAGGCTTAGAGGTTGAGTGATCGACATTCTTCCTTTTACCAACAAAATATTGAAACTGTGTACACTTCTGCACCATATGATGTGCTTCAAAAAACATAGAGGGCCAATAATATCCTACCCACATTATCTTTAAATTGATGGTCTTGGAAGAAAAATTCCCACCCTCAGGACTATGATGAAATTCGTTAAGAACTATTTTTGCCTGTAGGTTGTCGAGACATCAGAGCAACACACCATCATATTTTCTCTTAAATAGTAAATCCTCAATTAATACATACTTGGAACTTTGCAATTGGTAGTATCTCCTTTTATTAAATGGAAGAATGGTTGGGTAATATCCCTTTTGCATATATTGTATCCAATCAGCTACCAAAGACTCTTCAAACTCAAATTGGTTTGAATAGACTTGATCAATCTCGTTTTTAGCCACAAGAATCAGTTCTTGTGTGATGTATTCACATAGACCTCTTCCCTGAACCATCTTGGTTGGTCTGATGTCCACATCTTATTCTAGGATCTTAGTGATCCAATTTTCTCTTTTCTTAGTGATTTCACCTTCTATGATGTATTCCTACACACTGGGATGTGCTACAAGGATAGTGATCTTGTTGGATGACACCAAGTGTCAAAATTTCCTTAAACATTTTACTATGGAAAAATATTTCTTTTCTACAAATTTATACTTCACATCATAACCTTTCAAGGTTCTTGAATGGAATGCAACAATATGTTCTCCTTCATTCTAATCACTTTTCTGAGTAAGCACCGAAGCTATGCTATCCTTACCACTATATACTTAAAGTATGAAATATTTGGAAAATTTTGGATTAGCTAAGACCAGAGCAGCAAAAATCACTATATTTATTTCCTCAAAAGATTATTTTACTTTAGAGGTCCACTTGGACAATAGATTATTTTTAAGCATTAGTGTGATAGGCCTCACAATACCAGTGAAGTCCAAAATGAACCTGCTAATGGAATTGATTTTCCCTAAAAATGACTGGAGTCCTTTCTGGTTTACTGGTCAAGGTAGTTCCATTATCGATCTAACGCTTTCAAGATCTATTGCAATTTTGTCTTTAGACACTACAAAACCAAGTAGCTTACCTTGAGGCACTCCAACGACACATTTTTTGGGATTTAGAGAAATCCCGAACTATTGGAATTTCTAGAAAACATTTTCTAGATTATCAAAGTAGTCATCCTTTGATTTTAAAAAGACCATTATATCATCTAGATATATTAAAATAATCAAGTTGATTAAACCTCTGAAAGTAATATCCATTTCTCGTTGAAAGGTTGCACTAGAATTTGATAGGTCAAATGGCATCTTGAAACATGTGAACATTCCCCACTTAGTGGTAAAATTTTTCTTGTGTTGGTCACTCTCCTTCACATATACCTAATTATACACCAAAAAACCATCAAGCAATGAGAACATTTCAGATTCGACTACTATTTGAAAAATTTGGTCCATTGATGGCAAGGATTAATGTTCCTTTAGTGATTCCTTGTTTAAGTCTTGGACATTGATGCAAAGTCTAATGCCACCATTCTTCTTTCGGATGGGTACCATATTTGAAACCCAAGTGGAATGCTTGATTGGAAAAATAATCCTTGATGCGGCCAACTTGGTGAGCTCCTGTACCATCAATGCTTCAACCTTCGAGTTGACTAGCCTTTGATTTTGTCAGATAGACCCTTCCTCCAGGTCAATGGTATGTTGAATTATGCTTGGGTCATAACCTCTAAGGTTATCATAGGTCTAGGCCATAATTCCATCTTACTCATACCATAGATCCCTTAATCTTTCCTTATCTTTTCACAAAACCTTTTTCCAAACTTTCAACTTTTTGCCACTTCCAACATCAATCTCTTCATAATATCTTTCATTTGTAGTGATCCCTCACTTGTCATTTATTGCATCTTCACAGCCAAAAATTTTCTCGAGGGAAATCAATCCTCTGGGAAGCTTGTTCCCTTTTAATTGGATGACCTTCCCATAAAAAAATTGTTCCTAGGGTTGAACTATCGGGAACCATTCCTCCTTATTGTATGAAGGTAGCAATCTAAGTTTCTTCATTAAAAACTTGTGAATTTTCATCATTGTCAGGAATTGAGGGTCAGACAATGACTTGCACTGCATTTTTCTTGGTTGAGTCAAAAATTGGTTTAAACTACAACCTAATAGATGCTATCTGATTAACAATACTATTCTGAGATTGGGGAATAACTTGTATGCTAAAGGATTGAAAACTCTCAATCAGGTCCTAGATTCAATGTTTATATGAATTCATTCAGGTGTTCTTTTCCACTTCTTAACTGTGGACTTGTCTCATCACCAACTCTGAATATCTAAAAGCTTGCATTCTCTTTATACCCATCCTTTTTGCAATGTTTAGACCATGGACCAAGGCCTCATATTTAGCATCATCATTTGATAATGAGAATCTAAAATGGTAAGCTCTAAGAGTTTCAAATCCCATTAGAGATAGTAATCGGACACCTACTCCAAAGTTGGCTTTACACTCGGCACTACCAAAATATAGGGTCCATAGATGATTATCAAATGGGTCATTAGATTTCTCATGACCCTTCATTAGTTTCCAAAAATTTTGATCACCATCAAAAATTACATAGGTGACTAGCCCTATCACATGGAAGTTATTGAATGGATTAGAATCAATAAATTGGTTGACCAACACTTCTTCATTAGGAGTTCACTCACTTGTATCATCTTCATCTTCTAGCATTTCTGCATAATATTTCTGTTGTTGAGATATAGAAATATGTGTAGCTTCAAAGAATATGAATGCATTATCTGTAATATGTTTGGAATGTAAATATTTGGAAAGAATCTTCATCTTTTCCCCATGCTTGGTTCTCAAAATCAGGTGGGACTATTCAAGTGCCAAATATCCACCAAGTTTGGTTGTGAAATCTCTTGATAGACACATTCCAAATACTGGTGGAATTTCTATCACTACTACTTCTTGTGTGACTATTTGACTTGGACATGAGAAGAGGGTCAGAGAAAGATCTTTTATCTAACCAATGGTTAGAACCTTCTTCCCATCCAGTTGCATGATTCCTCTTTCAAGGGGATCATACTTAAGCTTCAAAGCATCTACCACGTGTTTAGGCATGATAGTTGTACTAGCTCATGAATCAATCATATTATTATGTAATAGCTTATCTCCCATAATAAGTTTTAAAAATAAAGGTGTGAGATTTGGCTTGCTTACCTCTTTCTCCTTTGCATTGTCAACATTGTTTGCATACACTATAGGTTTTGGTACTTGAGGTTCTGACACAGGTACCTTATCCTTTTCTTGATTACATATTGGATCTACTCTTGTTTGATCCATTTGATCTTCTTTCTTCAATGCTTCCTAAATTAGAGTCTTTTATTTGAGAATAGATATGACGTCCCATATTGATAGACTAGCAGGTGTCTTCTTCAATTGCTCCACCACATTAAGTATCCTGATTGTTTGGGCCTTGGGTTAAAATGGTGGTATTTCTTCATTTTTCTGAAGAAAATGTTCCAATGTGACTGGGCTTGGTGTTTGGCTCATCTCCTTCTCCACCAATGGTAGATCATGTGGCTATGGAATAGGTCAGATGACAAGTGATAGTGGTGGCTTCTCTTGTAGCAATATTCTCCAGTGAGCCTTCTTTTATACCTCATGTTATAATCTGATTGTACTTGTAGAGTGCTAGTTGTTGGAGCCTCATTTGCAAACATTGCATCTTCTTCCTCTGCCCATGAGAAAAATGCTTGATCTAGTGTAATGTATAGTTCCTGCTCTAGGGACATCCCTTGAATTTGTGTTCTAAAATGAGCATTCTTTGTTTCAGATGATTCATATTCACCTACATTTGGGGGCACACCTTTGCTTCCTTCTTCTGCCATTCATTTTTGCATATTTCCCCTACAGAAATTTTGTGGAAGATGACTATCGTTTCATGGGAAACACCATATGTATTCCTCTTTTTCCAAATTATTCTAGCCTTGGATCATTTCTCCGCTCTAGCTATATTTTACTATCTGAAGTGGCATGGACACTAGAACTATCTGTTTCATGGATGTCATCAGTTGGCCTCCTCCTTGGGAAAACCCTCGGTATATATTATGTTGATAGGAAGGGTTGCTTCCACTATAGGTCTGAGTGTTTGGCTTTGGAGGAATCACCTATTGCCATTTGAGGATAACCAACTCATTAGCAGGAGTCTACATGAGACTCTTCATGCTGTTAATATCCACCATGACTGAGTTGGAGCCTGACATGCTGCTTTGTGTGGTAGGATAACACATACATATACTTTGGCATGACCAACTTTGATTGTGTGGCGAAAGTGCTTAAAGAAGCTTCTTCTTGAGATGTTCTAGAGGGTTTTGTGAACATACACATATGGGGTCATGGTGGGAGCTTCCAACATTGATTAGACTATTTTTTATGTGTACTTCCATCTCAAACACATCAGGAAATATGTCTCCTCCCATGAAGTTATCATAACTATTGTGTGTAACTATTATTACCTATAAATATGCAAAACTAACTAATAAATGCAAGATAAAGAAAACTAGACCACCTCAAGATTGGGCTATGTTGAACACAAAAAAAAAAAGATAAAACATATCAGTATACCTTTGCTTGTGTTGATATTTTTGTTGGCCCTTGATTGAAGCTTGGATGTGTGCTCCTTGATGACAAACACTCTAAGATGATATGAAAAATGATGAGGATTTGATGGAGATTCAAGTGATGAAGGTGGGTATTTGGATAGATGCAAGAAATGTGTGTGAAGATGTAAGCTTGAAGTGCAACAATGGAGGATAAGCTTGAAGGAGAATTCTAGTGTGAGAGCTTGAAAGTTGTTGAATGAAAATATGATTGTGGTTTATGAGAAAATGAAGCCAAAAGTCATCTATTTTAGGGTAAAGAGCTCTAGGGATTTTAATGGTCAAGATTTAACCATCATGGAAAAGATGGAGGGCTGTGATGAGTTGAGGACTCACAAGCCCTCACATCTTGCCATGTGGAGGATGAGATGTCAAGAGGGCAAGTGATGTGGAAAGGGTACATGATGTGGAGGTACTTGCAAGTACCTTGGGATGAGAGTGATGGTGACAAGTGAGAGGACCACGGGAATGATAGAATTTTTTGGAGGAATAAAAATGAATTTTAAATTCACATGATGGGGAATGTCTAGTGGATAAGACAAGGTTCCCAAAAAGGTAAGTACTTGTCCACATGTGAGGAGTTCTTTAACTCCTAACAACTTGCATGGGTAAGAGTAGATATTGGAGGGATAAAATGGAATTTAAAATTACATTAGGAAGGATATGGGGATAATAAAAGGAATTTAATATTCCTTGGGAGATGATAGAGTTGACCAAGATATTGATTATACTAGCTAATCAATGATTATAGGATAGTTAGTGGCTAATGAAGGTTGAGAGACAACTTGCAAAAGTTGGAGGATGTGACACATCCTAATAATGGATTAGACATGTGCACATCCCTAATGATGGGATTAGGAGGTGGATTGGGATTAAGAAAAAGTGATGGAGGATGTGATATGTGAGGAATGAAATAAATGTATTATTTATTTATTTGAGGGAAAGGGGAATATAGGGTAAGGTATTTAATTATTAACTAAATACCTTAGTGATTTAAAAGAATTAAGGGTATTAATTAAATAATAGTAATATTACTCAATTAATGAAAATAAGAGGATATTTAGATGAAAAGGGGAAAATTTGGACAAATGTAAGGGTCTAAATTTAAGTGTCTACAACTTCAATGTTCAGATTGATAGCCTTCAGATAGAACATGAATGCCATCACAACTAGGAGTTGAGTAGTCAAGGGGATCCTCTACCAAGTTTTATCAAACCTAGTGTTGAAATTGCTCATGGCCTCTTGCGGGAACCTCTTGATGGTGATTAATTGATGTAATAGTGAGGAACAATCTCCCTTTTCTGAAAAGCATTTCAAAAGGTGCTCTCCAAGCTGGTCCTAGGAGATGGTAGAACTCAAGGCCAAAAATTGATACCAATCTTGGTCCTTTCCTTTGAAATAGGTAGCTGCTAGTAGCCTTAGAGCAATATTTTCCTCCAGTATATTATGTACCCTACATACTTCTTCTATATCTTGAAGGTGTTCAGAAAAGGTTTTAAAGTCTTTTTCGAAGAAATTTGGGATAGCCTTGAGGGCATTAGTAGGTATGGCAGACCATACATCTAGGGTGTGGGTGGCTATAATGGACTACCACTCTCCCATGTTACGAAATTTCTAGGAGTAGGGGGAGGTACGTGAGCCATAGAGGAAAAATTCCTATGAATCGGATATACAGGTACATTTGTTTAAAAGTTTAAGTCTCTGGGTGGAGTAGATAAAGCTCTAGATACTAGGCTCTTACTTCTTACTCTATTGCTCTTTACAAGTGATACATAACTTATAAGTCTTTTACTCCTAGGGGTTGAGGCAGGTACCTTAGAGTACTAGAAGTGACCTCTCGTGGATGCTCTTGTTTGGACTTTGGGCATGAAACTTCCAATTTCCTTCCTTAGCCTAATTCAGGAAATATTTTTGACTCCTAATCAAGTTTTTGCAAACTTTCTTGTCCCACCGGGCGATCTATAAAAAGAACTATTAATCATCAAATCTTGTGCCTCTCTAACTATCTTATGGGAAATTCAACAAATGAGGGACAAATTGCATCTTGCTGAATACCTCTAGGATTTTTATAGAAATTCGACTCTTGTTTGGGGTTTGGAGATAAGGGGAGAAGGAAATGTAAACATAAAATATTAAAGTTGATGCACCAAAGCTTTTACAACATTTCAAACCCAAATCATTCCTATGAGTGATATAAATAGACACAAAATTCCACAACCCTTCATTGTTGGAAAGAAAATGAACAACAAAGGATAACTTCAAGCAAAGTGCATACTTTCAAATATTTTCGCAAGTAGTTTTCATTAAGGTTTGATCAAACATAAAGATTTCTTATGCATAACGAAACAATATCTTAGAAATCATATGAACTCTTCCTCCTAATACAACATAGCATGACAAAATAACAACTTTTAGAAAAATAGAGAAGTCCAATGCCATAGTCTAGTTTTCTTAAGCTACTACTTTACCATATGAGCATAAAGCATAGAAATCCACTACTTAAACTATCTAGATCTAGCTTGCAAGACATAGTTTTTCATTCAAAATAATAATATAAAGAAAGTAAGCTTGAAAAAGGCCATACATGCACAGTCTCAACAATTTCTCCTCAATAGTTTGCGCTTTTAAATATTAAATAAACTTTGAAATAGAGTTCAAATGTCAATCCGATAATAGTTTAAACCTTAATAGATATAACATGCCAAAGTAAAGTAGTTCTACAAATTTCTTCTGAAAATAATTCTAAAACCCCAAGAAAACTAAAAAAAACTTTTCTTAACACAGAAACTGTAACTTAGAATCCAAACCCTCATTTTTTCATTTCCCTCATTTTATAACTGTAGAGAAAGAAACACGTCACCTCACCACAAAAGTAATTTTTGGTAGATGTTGATACTTGATATTGTCTCCAAGTGCTTTTCCTACTCTAAAAATACAAAGCAGAATGAAATGCAAGAAGAGAAAACACCAACAAACACTCAAGATTGGGAAATGTTAACACAAATGAAAGAAAAAGAAAATATAAAATAGATATACCTTCACTTGAGTTGTTCTTGGTTGTGTGCTCCTTTGATGGAAAGTGATGCAAATAGTGGATGCAAGGTGGGATGAGAACTAAACTATGTATGCCATGATGATAGGATGAAAGTAGGTATGAAAAATGGACTGAATGCAAAGAGTGCTTAATGATGGATTGAATGGTTGAAAGACTCAAGATCATAAGTTGGCTATCAAATGCATTAGCTCCTCTAATGAAGGAAAGAGGCGGGTATTTATATAAGAAATTGAATTCTCTGGAGAATTTGATGGTGAGGATTGAGCCACCATGGCCAAGATGAAGGGATATAGTGAGTTGAGGACTCACAAGCCCTCACATCTTGCGATGTGGAGGGTGAAGTGGAAAAAGGACATGATGAGATGGAAAGGGTACAAATGATGTGTAGGGATGATAGGTACTTTGATAGTACCTTGGGAGATGAGAATATTTTCTCAAAAAGGAACTTCTTGTTCCCATATGAGAGGAAAGTGACATGAGGAATTTCAGTATTCCTCAAAAATCTTCATGGGGAAGAGGAAAGTAGTTGGATAAATAATTGTGAATTAATAATCTTGTGGATAAGACAAGGTTCCCAAAAAGAAGGCTTTTGAAACATGTGAATGATGTGAAAAGTCAAAGGTTCTAGAACTTTGCATGGGAATAAGGAGAGTCTTGGAAAGATAAAAATGAATTAAAACTTCCTTGGGATATGGGGAGTGTTGACCAAGGTACTGATTAGGCAAGTTAATCAGTGATTAGAAGATAATTAGTGGTTAAGGAAGATTATAGGCCAACTTGCAAAAGTTGCAGGATGTGACACATCCTAATCAAGGATTAGGCATATGCACATCCCTAATGATGGAATTAGGAGGTTGATTAAGATTAAGGAAGAGGATGTGACATGTGAGGAATTTAATTCATTTGATGAAAATGAGAGTAGAGGGGGAAGTCATTTAATTATTTAACTAAATACCTTAGGGTTTTAGATTATTTTAAGGGTATTAATTAAATAATAATGATATTAATTAATTAATGCAAATGAGAGGATAATTAGATGAAAGGGGATAAATTTGGACCAATGCAAGTGTCCAAATTTAAGTGTTTACATTTTTTCCCTCTTTGAGATGGTGTTATGAAGAAGCATCATTTCTAAGAAGATTAAAAGACAACACCAAGAAGAAGATGGTTAGATTGGAAAAGATGCCCTAGTCATTCAAAGGGGTGACTAGGAAGAAAGATGATGTGGGTGAAGATGAATATTAGGGATTGAGGATACCCCCTTGAGAGGACATGTAGATTCAAGAGAACATGGGTGTGCTCTCGAAATGGATTAAACAATGAAAGGGTAAATGAGGAAGATGATGGAAAGTGATGGATGAAGGAAAAATGGATTTAAGGACAATGGTGATGTTTCCCCAGTTAGGCTACAATCCAAAAGGGATCGATTATGGATGGAGAGTTGTTGATGAGGGAATGAGAGATCCCAAAACAACACGAGGATAGGGAAGGATACATCCCAATGAGTGGTATTGATGAGGGAAGGATACATCCCAAAAAATCATTAAAGGAGAGGGAATAATACATCCTAATGATGATGATGAAAGTGTTGATGATGAGGGAGGATATATCCCAAAACAACACCGAAGGAATGATATATCTAGATGATGATGATGATAAGACTGGGGACAAGAACAAGGATTTGATTAGATGATTTGTGCTAGATTAAAAGGATGAGAATTGGATTGAGATGTGAGATGAAATGCAATCCTAATGCAATTTTCCATTTCAGAGCACTAATTTTTGCTATAGCACAAGACATGATACACCAAGGTGTGAAGGACCAAGGAGGATTAGTGTATGATGCATAAAAAAAACACAAGTAAAGAGGATATCCCAACACCCCAAATCCATGATGACCTTGGTCGGGCTAGGTATTTGGATAACCAAAAATGCATAGGATACCCCATCGTAACACAAGATCACAAGGATCTTAGTGGGTACTACACGAGACAACCAAAAAGACACAAATAGACCAGAGATCAAGATATGATCCTATGTTTACTAGTCAAAGAACACCATACTATGATGGATCAAGGTTACCAGGATGAGGTGTGATAGGGAGCTAAAATGATAAACAAAAGCAAAAAGCATAAAAATATCACAATCAATGTCAATCATCCTTTTCCATAGGATCAAGAGGATGGATGGGATTGATGAGGTCTATTAGGAAGGATACATCCTGTTGAGACCAAAGATAATGGATACTAAACTAAAAGATTGTTATGATGCGAGATGCTCAAAATTGAGTGGATCTCATGATACAAGTGGATCTCATTTTTGAAGAAACAACTAGATAAGGGTATAGGTTGATGACATGACATAAGAGATGAGACAAAAGGTAGAGGAATAATGCACCCTAAAGGCCTAGGGGCTAGGGGGCCAATCAAATATTAGCCTTTCCTATGTGAAAGTGCAAAGCCCTCGTAGTTCGATAAAATACTGATGACTAACCATGGATAAAAGTAAGGAAAGGACAATGAAGACCTCAATGGATGACAAGGATTGGATGGAAAAAAGAGCCCCAAGGGAAGATCAAATGATCAACCTTTCCTATGTAAAAGCATAGGGGCAACGTAGTTGGAAAAGAGACCAAAGACAAATAGTGGATAAGGGATCATGAGATAACCACGATAAGTGGATAAGATGAGGGGAAAGATAGAATGAAATAAGATAAACTTTTTGGATAGGATAGGATGATGGAAATTACGAAGCTCAGGGATGGGATAGTTATCCAAATCATTAAAATGACATGGGAGGATGATATGATGGATAGATGAGTGATGAAAAGTGATAGGAGATTGGAAATATGTGCCAAAAAAGTAGGAGTGATGATGATTAGATAGATGGCATTCGATTGCATGGCGAGAAGCCTATAGCTAGATACCAATGAAAAGGGATGATGAGATGGGATGAAGATAGAGGTGAATGGATAGGGAGATAGGGATGGGGGATGAAATGGATGCTATGATGGATGCATAGGTAGATAAGGATGGGGGATGAAAGGAGTGATATGATGGATGGATAGGAAGATAAGGATGGGGAGATGAAAATGTTAGGATGATGTATGGATAGAGAGAGAAGGATGGGGGATGGAAGAGATTGTTTGGATAGGTAGGAAGACAAGGATTGGGAGATGGAAGGAATTATTTGGATGAATGAAAGATGTCTCCAAGGACTATGTCACAAAGAAGGAGATGCCCCATTCTAGATATGTCATGCATGATGAGCAAGAAGGATGGAAAATATAAGGATGGGAAAATAAGGGAGTGAGATGGATATGGACAAGATGCATGGATAAGGAAGGAAGATTCATGGTAGCAAGATAGATGGATGTGGATAAGGATTATGATAGTGTATGGATGAGGGGAATGAAATGCCAAGAGGTGTCCAAAGCATGTATATATATTTACCCCTATATATATCAAGATCACAAGGAGGATGGGGGGATGGAGGTAAATGAGATATGACAAGGATGTGTAAGATAGGTGGGATGAAGTAGATTGGTGAAGGGGATGCAGTTGCCCCCAAGTGTGGAAGCAAACTAGATGGGGGAGTTTATGCATGACGCCTATTTGTCAGGTTTTCATCATAATACTTACCCAAGGTGCTTGTTTTCCAAATTTTCACCATTGGATGAAGGATTTCTCTTTACTAGTATTATTATTTTATTTTATTTTTACATTTTTTTTTCTTTTTGATTTTTTTGTATTTTTTGGATTTTTTAGGCAATATGTGGATGTAGGTGGATGGAGTTGGAAGATATATGATAAAGGGGTAGATGGACTCAAGCATCAAGTTCAATACGAGGTAATAAGAGCCCATGTGTGAAGTGACTATTGGATGTTGGTACAACCTTATTGGGATAAATGGATTAAGCAAGAGAATAGATTAGAGGGACTTGATGTGGGGGATATGTGGGATAATGGATGGGATTTTTGAAGGTGTGTGGATGGAATGATGTAGTGGATGTGTGATAGGGTGATGAGTTCAGTACCACCATTAGCACATATGGTGGCAGATGTGAAAGGACAAGAGGATTAACGAATGGAGAATGTGGGGATAATGGAGGGGATGGGATAACAACTTTTGGGACATAAGAACCCAAAATAGAGTTAGGAGATGGAAGGTGTGTATGGTTAGCTTTCAGATTAGAAACTTTGGATAAATTGTTATGGATGCTTCATTTGAAGGAATTGCATTTTTTTTCATTGGGATCCACATGGTTTTAATTTTTGCTTGGGTGGGCCTTTGTGGCCTATGGGTTTGATTTTTCTTTTCTTAAACATGTATTTTTAAGGGGACATGAGGAGCTTTAGAGTCATGTGGATGTTTAGATTTTTGCACTTTTACTTTAGCATCCAAATTTCTTTTAATAGCAATGGGATGGGTGCAAGTGGATGGATGATGTGGAGGAAATATGGAGTGATGGAGGTAGGATTTTGGGAATGATATGTGGATGAAGGAGATATAGGTGCATGCCTTTTTTATCCTAATAAGAGGACATAAGAGTGGGATGTGTATGATGGGTGACATGGATAGGTGATGGATGGATGAAAGGATGAATAGGATGAGATGGAGGAGGTGATTTTGGGATACAAGGGCCCAAAATGGATTTAGGACTTGGGGGATCTATGATGGTGGATCGAGGGACATATGGATCCAAAATGGACAAACCAGATGAAGGGGGGAATATGGAGGGTTATTTTGAGGTGATACGATGGAGTGGGATAGCAACAAACGATCTAGTGGAGTGATAGGAGGAGCCTCTTATTCTTTAGAATAGGATCGTTGATGGTATGTAGAGGTTGTACCAACATGTTTGGAATTCGAGTCATGATTAGTACATCTAAGACCTCATGTATAGGAGTTTTCTTTGGGCTAGATGTGCTCCAAAATACCTTGCCCATGAAGGCCCAAACCATTTCCTTGATAGTTCATGTTCTTGAGCATTCGATCCATGATAGGATTTGTGTTATTCTAGAAGAATGATGCGAGTCCATCATTTGGTCAAGCAGGATGGGTGGTATATATATTTTGTTCCTCTTCTGCAAGGAGACCACCATGGATGAATGTGAAAGGACCAAGGGGATATAGACATAGTATTAGGATGGTAGGGCTAGGTGACAATGGAGGATCATGATATGGAGGTGACGGGGTAGAAGTATCATGATCGAGAGGAGTGAGTGGTAAGGGATCAAGAGAGGGATTAGGTGATATGATAGGATTTGGATTTGTGGAAGTGGGTGATAAGGGCTCATGCAATGGAGTTATTGGATCTCGAGGTGACAAGGGGATCATGGGATAAAGGGGATGAATGACTATGATCTTGGGGTGGACTAGATGGGATGGTAGGATCTTGATCTGGAGAAGAGGGTAAGTTGGCATGCTTTAGATCAGGGTCTTGGCATGATAGCAGAGTGTTGGAGGGACTCATCAAGTGAGGGAGATGGAAGGATGGAGGATTCACCGAGTTCATGGGAATGGATTTTAATGATACTAGGAGTGGGAGGAGTTGATTAGACTTGGGTGTCTTCAATGGATTGGGAAGATCTAGGAGTAGAGGGATTGGATTGGATTTGGCTATCTTTGGTGGGTTCAGTGGATCTTAGGGTAGGAGATGGGAGTTTAATGGATTCGGTAGGTGTGATGGTTTCAACAGTTTGAGTGGTGCTAGGGGTGGTATCATCAATGATAGGCGTGGTATGGAGAAGGGTCTCATCACTAGTTACCATGGATGATGGATTAGGATGGAATGGTTCCATGAATTCAAGGTGTGGAGTTGGGGATGTCTTCTTTGTTAGGATTCCTTGGAGAACTTCTAGAGTGAGGATCATGCATATTATAGGCTTAGCTGGGATGATAGGGATAATGAAGGATTAGACATTGGTGGAGGACTAGGATTGGATGGAGGAATGGGATTGGATGGGGGACTAAGAGTAGATGGAGGATTAGGATTGGATGAAGGGGTAAGGTAAGAATATTTAGAGATAGAAGGTGGATTAGGACAAGAGGATATGGGTGGTGTAGTAGGACAAGAGGATGTGGGTGATGGATTATAATAAAGGCATTGGTATAGCATATCAGGATAGGAGGATTGAGATGGTGGACTAAGATAGGAGGAGGTGGATGGTGGATTAAGATAGGAAGATGTGGATGTAGGATTGTAATAGGAGTATGTGGATGGTAGATTCAGATGAGAAGATGTGGATATCGGATAAGAGGATGATGTAGATGAAGGACATGATGAATATGGGGATGGGGAAGATATTGGATATCCCTTGTCAAAGATAGCATAAGGAGCGTGATTAGGCATGGATGAAGACATAACAAGATAGCTCAGAAGAGTAATTAGATTTTGGAAAGCGGGTGGAGAAAGCTTACTAGCATGACATCATCAAGGGGATCTATGTCGTATACCTCTTGATCAACAAGACTTTCGTTATCATCATCAATGTAATTAGGGTTTCCCTTGACTACTATTTATGGAGGATAAGGATTCATGATGATGAAAGGATAAAGAGAATGGATAAAATATTTTGGATGGAAATAAACTAAAGCTAAAATCAGGATTTAGGCCAAGCTCAGATCGAGATTGGATTAAAGCTCAAATTGGGATGATTGGATGATTAGATGGGATTGATTTTGATGATCAGATTTGATTATCAAAGGATGACTATGACATCGAATCCACTTCGAGATGGAAGTAGATTGATTGAGTCGAAGGTGATTGCATAGGGATGTGATTGGATTGGATTGGATTGGATAAGATCGATTGATGATTGATAAGATCAAATGATGGATCGGATAGGATGGCGAAAGGGATTGGAAAACCCCATTCAGAGATTACCATAGCTGACTTAGGATACCAATTGATTGGATTAAAGGATAAATGGATGATTGCAACACTGAATCCACCTTTAGATTGAGAAGTAAATTGATTGGGCCGACAATGATGATTTACATAGAACGAATGACGATCCGATGCAGATGTTGATGATGATGATCAAATTTAGACACTTAGGTCAATTCAGATTATAACTTCTAAAATGAAGTTCAAGGGATCTAGATGGGGAAAATTATGTTTGATTCCTAACCTAGAGATGCTCTAAGATAGATGATGTGGATTATGAACGAATGAAAGGTGATACAAATGGCAAGGTTCTAGGTCCTTAATTTTTTGATTCTCTAGTTTGGGAAATGCCACTTAAATGATGAAATAGACCCACTAAATGATGGAACGGGTTCCCCAAATGGTGAAATGACATCCTCAAACAGCAAAACAGGTTCCCTGAATGGAAAAATGGGTTGCCCTAATGAAAAAATAGGTTCCTCAAATGGAAAAATGAACCTTCAAAATGGATGAACAGAATCACAAAATAGGAGAACAAACTCTCTAAATGGGAAAATGGGTCAATGGAACAGGTAGACAAATGATTTTATAAGGTAGAAAAATGATTAGATCATGGAAACAAATGACAAGAATGCATGAAAAAATACTTTGAATGAGGAGATGACAACTCAAAATGAATGAACAATTAATTGGAACAAGTAAATGACTGATCGGGAGGGGTGAACGACTACTCAGAACAGGTAAATGACTCCTAAGAATGGATGAACAACTCTCAAAAAAGGAGATGAAAGCTCAGAATGGATGAACGATTATTTACATGGATGAATGGATGCTTGGGATAGGGTAAAATACTAATGAAATGATGGAATGAGAGACAAAACTGATTGTTTGGAGTACAAAAACAACTATTTTGGTAAGGATCTCCCCTCTACATGGTTGGGATCGCCCCTTTGGAAGGTTGGGATCACCCCTTATGTTAGGATCACCCCTCAGGTCGAGATCGCCCCTCTGCAAGGTCGAGATCACCCCTCAAGTTGGGATCACCCATATGGACTTATCTTAGACAAAACAACTTTGGAAAAGGACAAAAAATATTTCAAACAACAAGCACAAGATAAGGTTGACTTGAATCAAGCAATAATTCAGTACTTTAGCACAAGAAAGATAGTTCAAGTAGCACAATCCTAAGATTAGTGTTAAGGATATGGCCAACACAGTCCTCTAACTAGGATTCAACAAGGAAACTAGGGAGTCCTTGATATATGCTTGGTATGTGAGGCACAAACTATGAACAAAAACCTATCACAAGTGTGAGTTGGGTACCTCAATGAGATACTGAAGGCTCAAACCAACTCTTCACATCTATCTAGGTATCACCCTAGCTTCGATGCTCTGCCAAACATGACATGACTGGATTGGGGTACAACTTTGTCTCCCCCCTTTATATAACCCATTGGTACACATTGTTGGGATCATCCCTTGGGGTGATGAAATCCCCAAGCAGGTGCTACTAAGAAGAGAATGCTAACCATTTTCAGCTACTCCCCAAGCTCACATGAAGTGGAGGGTGAAATATTGAATGATATAATGCCCCCTTGGGTAACACAAAAGGACTAAGTAGGCTACGATCTATCTTCACCTAATATTTCCAAAAGGCACAATGGGATTGGATGCATCAATAGCCTACTTAACATGAAAATCACACAATGTTTATTAACTCCCACCTACTTGAACTATATTCCTAATTATTGTGAAAGATGAAAGTAGACAGCTAGCTAAATGTCTTAATCCTTGTGTCTTGCAACAAGTGTTTTAGTAGTCTTATCCTCTGTTCTTCGTCAACCATGAGACAAATACACAAGTTTTAGTAAAAACCATTCACAATCATAAACAAGATAAATTAGGGGGTTAATAATAAGTACAAGGACAAAAAATAGTAGAAAATAGTCTACAAAAATGCCCCAAAAACACTATTTTTTCACCTTGCAGAAGCTATTGTCTGGTTAGGATCGCCCCTCTGTAGGGTCGGGATCACCCCTTAGGTCGAGATCACCCCTTTACAAGGTCAGGATCACCCCTCAGGTCAGGATCACCCCTCCTAGGTGGGGAGTGCCCCTCCTAGGTAGGGATCACCCCTCTTGGGTCGATATTACCCCTTTGAGGTTGAGGTCACCCTTCTCCGGTCAGATCACCCCTCCTAGGTTAGGATCACCCCTCTCAAGTTAGGATTACCCCTCTGCAAGGTCAAGATCACCCTTTAGGTTAGGATCACCCCTTTGAAACATAAGGATCACCTCTCGATGTCACTTGAACTTGCAGAGTGTCAAAAAACCACAAACGTGAAAGTAAAAGGAGCCACTTGTGGGTCCCATTGGGCATGCCAAAAATGTCTGCAAGTGTTTTTCCTACTCTAAAAATGCAAAGTAGAATGAAATGCGAGAAGACAAAACACCAACAAACACTCAAGATTGGGCGATGTTAACACAAATGAAAGAAAGAGAAAAACCAAAATAGATATACCTTCACTTGAGTTGTTCTTGGTTGTGTGTGTTAGCTCTCAAAAAAGTAGAAAAGATGCCTCAAGAGGTTTCCAATCTCTTGATACATTTCATAGTAACAGATAAGGTCAAGTGAACTCAACCTTCTACTCTTCAGGTGTTGCTAAACCTAGGCGGGTGTATCTTTTTGAATGAAGCAAAATTTATGTACTTATGATTATCTTGATTATCTTTCATTTAGTGATTTTTCCACAATGGAAAATGGAAGTGAACAAATGAAATCAAACTTGATAGCAATAGCAATCTTTTGATCTAAATCCTAAAATGCTTAATTAACAAATGTAAAACAGATGTAAAGAAACTGAATGAATCCAAATGATGAAATTGTAGAGACCAGTGCTTTATTGGGTATGCGGAGTCAAAATGAAATCAAGATGAGCAACACTTTCTAGAGAAAACTCAAATTATCTGGCATACATTATGTTTACAACTTGTATAAACATGCAATATTGTAACTACTAAGCTCTACTTTATTAATCCAGATGAAACTCTCTGATTACTGTGATCAACTAAAATGATTTAATATTTGCTTGAAAGAACCAATTGATTAATCACATAGATACATCAAGTGTGCAGTCATAAACTGAACATAAACTTGTTATGTCAATTTAAACAACCAGAAAGCATCAATCATGGAGACAACTTAGCAACAATTTTTCATTGAATTCAATAGATAATTGACATCAGAAATGTGCAACAACATCAATTGACTTTCATAAATACCTCCATTCTGAAATCATGCAAGAATAGTCTCTAATCTGAGAATTTTATTCTACTCTATCTACTTGTTATGTATCGAATATTTGATAGCTGATGATCCTTTTACAATTATAAAATGCCTATTTATGCACTAGCATCAGAAAAATATATCATATTGAGATCTCATGTCGGCCAACCGCTTAATTCAGGCTCATTTAATGTCGGCCTGCAATGGAAATTGAATATCCACATGTTGGCCACATTATTTGAATTTCTATTAATCTTACTGAAATAGTCACCAAGACATATCGTAGCTATGCTGAAGGCAATTCAATCGCTAGTTATCCCCATGCTTTATTCACTTTCGCTGTGACTTATGTAAGTCGAGGAGATATCCTGTAGATCACTTTATGTTTCCCTGAGAGTTCTTTTATCTTTCAAGTGTCACTGTGACTTTATGATATCGGGGAGATGTCTCACAGAGCATATTATGTTTTAACGAAAGCCCTCGAGTTCACCACAGATCACCAAGACAAAGTAATTCTCACACCAACATAACCCCCATGCACATTATCGGTGAGACATATCAATTTCAGGGAGACCTCTCGTAGAATGCTTTGAGTCATACTGAAAGTCTTCATCCAAACTGAGTCGCTGAGACAAGTCAATTCTCACACCGACAAAGACCCTTTTGTTTTCCATCGGTGAGACCGAAGGTCACTTGCCAAGACCACATGCCGAAAACCTTAACTCATACTGATATCGCATCCCTTTATGTTGTCGGTCGGCGAGACATAACTAACCTCTCACCAAAAGCCATTTGAGAGAAACCTTTTATGCTCCGTCGGTGAGACATATACACTTCACTGTGACCACTCACCGAAGATCTTTATGTTTGATCGAAGCAAAACCCCATATGTGATTTCGGCAAGACCGAAGGTCACTCGCCGAGACCTTATCTCGATAGCTCAAACTCTTACCGATATGAATCCTCCTGGCACCGGTCGGTAAGACAAAAGACATTTGCCAAGACATATTCTGATACTGCTTTTCTCTTGCCGATGAACCTCTTCATGCATTAGTCAGGGAGACATATTGAATTTGATAAGATACTACCTCGACGACCAAACTCCTGCCGATAGGTTCCTCCTCGGTCACCGAAACAATGAAAGAGTTCGGTCGAAAGGTGAATGCACATGACATGTGATCACTGAGACATCAAAGAAGTCTTTCCGACAGACCTGAAGCATACAAATGTTAGCACAAAAACAACATGGGTCGGGGAGACAACCATGAACCTATGTCGATAGGAACTACAATATGGAAAATGCATGACCTGATGGATTTTGTGGGGCTACATGGGAAAAATGCAAACAAAATTTACTCGTGGTGGGACCTATTTGGAAAAATATGAATGTGAACAATATGTAAAATCATCACATTTTTTACAGTTCCAATAGTGGCTTCATCTGGGGATGAATGATAGTAAGATCATTGCAAGGATCTAGAGCTTTGGGTGAGTAGACCAGACATAAAATGATGAACCAGTGAGCAGAATGGAATGAAAGGAAAGTAAATGAAAAATGGAGATGAACAAAACCCTAAACTACTATGCATGGAAAAGAATTTTAAAGAGGATTAGCAAGAGTTGTCCATGTACTGGCAACCCTTCATCCTATGTGTTGCTTCAAGAGAAAAACTGATTCAAGAATTGCCCATGAACAAGCAATTCCTGATCTTCACTAGCCATATTTTGTAGATAGTATGAATCTTCACCCTTCTTTCCAACAACAATGAAAGGTCCCAAGCACAAGGCTTCAAATTTACCATGCTTGCCTTTCTCCTGACATCTTTCATTCCACATCAACACAAGTATTTTTCTTCAAATTTTCTATCCTTTTCCTTCTTGTCAAATAGATACTTCATCTGTGTCTATAACTTCATGTTTTGATTTTGGGTAACTCTCCTTATTTCATCAAGTTCAGCTAGTTGCTCTAGTCTTCCCTCCATAGGTTTTGGAACATCCAAATCTTCCTGAAGGACAAACTTGTAGACTAGTAATAAATTATGCAAAGGCATCCTGGTTTGTATTCCATACACCAATTCAAATGGGGATTTCCCAATTGCCCTTTTCATAGTAATCCTATCAGTCCACACAGCTAGTTTCAATTTTGAATCCCAAGCTTTCTTGTTCTGTCTTAACATCCTCCTTATAATCTTCAAAAGAATCTTATTGTTGGACTTTGCTTGACCATTAGCTTGTGGATGGTAAGGAGCTGCATAAGAAATGGTAATGTCGTATGTGTCACAAAATCTTCTGATCTCATCTGACCTGAAACACATCCCATTGTCTGGTGATAATTTTGTCCATCAAGAAATTTGTCACCACTTTGCTTGTAGCCTATTTAGTTGGGATTGCTTCTACCCATTTAGTAAAATAATCAGTGGCAACAAGTATCCACTTGTGTCCTCCACTTGATTTTTCTTGTATCTCTCCAATGAAATCAATTCCCCATTGATGAAAAGGGGCATCAACCTGCAAGGGTCGAAGTGGCAAGGCTCCTTGATATTTCAACTTTCCAGAGAACTTCTGGTAGGATTCACATTTTCTTACATGTGTGAAAGAATCATTAAAAATCGTAGGCTAGTAGTAACTTGCCCTGAGAATTTTGTGTCCAGTTGTTTTTGCTGAATAATGTCCTCCACAAACTCCTTCATGCATTTCACTTAAAATATGTTTGGCCTAAAATTCATCTAGACATAACAATAGTATACCATCCCTATTCTTCCAAAATAGATCTCCATCCATAAAAACATATCTAGATGCCTGCAACTTTACAGTTCTTTTCTGGCTATCACTCGATCCCTCTGGACACTTCATGTACTTAAGGTAATGCATGATATCCGTATACCAAGGAGTGTGCTCAGTGCTTGCAACTGCAATCCCTTCATCTACATTACAAACCTGATTTGCTTCAATATTTGATTCTGCCATCAACCTAGCCAAGCCTTGACCTCTCACTAGCTTAGTAATTTGTATCACCATGTCAAACTCTTGGATCTTGTTAATCCATTTGCATCTTTTCCCTGTCACTTTAGACTGTGTCAGAATATATTTAACAACAGCATGGGGAACATAAGCAATCACCTTTGCTCCAACAAGATATGGCCTAAATGCTTTTTTAGCCTTCACCAATGCAAATGCCTGCTTTTCCATTATATCATACTTCAATTTAGAGCCTTGTAATGACTTACTAAAGAAAGACACAGGCTGTTCATGACCATCCTCATTCTTCTATAGCATAATAGCAACAATTGTGTGCATTGAAGCAAATGAAAATATCTGGAAAGGCTTAGCAAAATCTGGAGATTTAAGGATAGGAGCCTCCTTGATGGCCCTTTTGATAGATATGAAAGCTTCCAAGGCTTCTACAATCCATTCCATTTTCTGTCCTTTCTTCAACATTTTTGATATGGGCTTAATGATCTCAGCAAAGTTAGAAATAAATGTCCTAAAAAAATTAATTTGTCCAAAGAATGATTGTATAGCCTTAACAGTTTTGGGAACAAGAATTTTGTCAATAGCTTCAACCCTCTCAGGATCTATCCTCATCCCTTCCCTTGAAACAATATGTCCTAAGAGCTTACCTTCTGTGACTGCAAAATGACACTTCTTAGGACTTAAGCTGATACCATATTCTAGGGCTTTAATAAATACCTTCTCCAGATGTACATGATCTTCAACCTTCTTCGAATAAGTAGTCAGGTCATCCTGGTACACCACCATGATAACATTGATTAAATCAGCAAATGCCATGTCCATAGCTCTTTGAAAGGTCACTCCTGCATTAGTGAGAACAACTGGAATTCTTATGTATACATGCATTCCCCAAGGAGTTGTGAATGTTGTCTTATATTGCTTAGATTCTTTGACCTTGACCTGGTTGTATCCTGAAAACCCATCCATCATGGATAACAATTCACACCCTGTTACCTTATACAATATAGCCTCCATATTGGGTAGAGGATAATTGTCCTTGAGAGATGCCATATTCAAATTCCTGAAGTCCACACACAATCAGATGTCTCCATTTTTCTTCCTCACAGGGACCAAATTTGAGACCCATGTTGAGTGCTTGATTGGTTTAATGATTCCCCCATCTCTGAGCTTTGTCAATTATTCTTGCATTTTAGGCTCCAATGTTGGATTTATGGGTCTTTTCTTCTGTCTAAATGGTTTAGCGTCTAGCTTCAATGGTATTTCATGCTGAAACAAATCTTCCATGTATGCTTTTAGATCTTCATAAGACCAAGCAAAGATGTGTTTATACCTTCTCAGCAACTCTATCAGCATTCTTCTAATTATAGGGCTTATCTTTTTTCCCCTTTCTTGGTGCCATCTCAGTCCCCAAATTAATCTCTTCAATATCTTCCCTCTTGAATGGTGTTTGCTTCATAAGGGACCAATCATTTCCATCATACAGCCTCTCCAATGCCACCAAGCCCTTAAGAAGTTTATTTGTTTTGAGTTGTAAGATCTCTTTTCCAAACACTGTTTGCTTACCATCCACTTCCTGAACAAAAGTATTGAAGTCAATTTCCTGGGCTTCATATTGATCTATACAATTGAGGAATTTCAAAAGTTCAGTATCATCATTGAAGACCTGCCAACTATAAATATTATTAGGAACTGCAAGTCTTGTCTTGAACTCAATTTGTGACACCCCAGCCAATGTGATATTATCTCTTTTTAGTGCCACATTTTCCAAAAAATCAGCCATTATGTTCTTTGATTTGTCAATCCACTCAATTGAAAATGCATCAAACAACTCAATTGTGTCCCATACAACATTCCTATATTGTTTCAATCTTTTGTGCTTTGCTACATACTTTGACTTAATTTGTGAAACAACCAACTTAGAATCACCCAAAATAGCCAACAACTTAATCTTATGTTTCACAGCTATGTTCAGACCTGTCAACAAGGCTTCATACTCTACCACATTTTTTGTACATTCAAATGTCAACATGAAAGAATATTTAAATGTAATACCTTCTAGTGAAACAAATACAATGCCAGCTCCATTGCCTTCTTGGCTGCATGCTCCATCAAAATACATCTTCCACACTTCATTGCAGCTTTGTGCCACATGCTTTTCAATTAGATCACTATTGATTAATTTTGGCTAGGCAGATTCAATCTTAAAAATTCCAAGATCAACATCACAAAAATAATTGACCTGATCTTGTGGTACATAGTCAACAAGCTGGTTCATTCTTGGCTCTCTATACAATTTGACCTCCTGACCATTCACTGGAATTGTAGCATAAGACAGATCAAACTGAACATTTCCTCCAACTGTTGTTGTCCATTGTCTTGACAGAAGCATACCAAACTGCAGAGGAGTATCAATCACTGTGATATCTATATTATACGCCACCTATGGATAAGTAGCTAGTTTGACTTCAACACCTCTCATAATGCCTACCACAGGTACAGGTCTATTATCCATTGCATAGCACTTCCCTTCACATGTATCAACCCACATGCCAAGCTGCTTCATAACTCCTACTGGCATGATATTTATAGCAGCACCAGAGTCTATCATGCAATTTCTTAGCAGTTTGTTATTTATGAGTAATGTAGTGAAAAAATGATCAACTTGTGGGGGAGTTGTTAATACATCACTCAAGCATACCTCTAGGATATTTACTTTCTCATGCCTATTGACTGCTTTAATAGCTACACTATTCTCAGAATTCACATGTTTTTCATTTCCATTTGTTATCAATTGAACAACAATGTCCCTATATTCTTTTATTTTCATCATTTCAAGTAGTGGGACAGACATTTTTACCTGGGATAACACCTGAGTGAAGTCAAAAGAAGAGCCCTCCACCTTAACAATTTTCTTCTGTTCTGGCATTTCCCCTTTGTTTTCTTCCTTCTCTTTTTTACTAGGCTGGTCAGGCGTTTATATCTTTTTATGTAATTCCATCACTTCTTCCTTAACTTCCTATTTTTGGATAGGCTTCTGTTCATCTTTATCATGCAGTCTCTTTTCTAACTTCTTCCTAGTCCCTTGTATTGCTTTCTGATCCTTCATGAAAATTCCCCCAGGGATGCCTTCCACATCATTTACTTTTCTGTTTCTCAACCAATACTTACTCCTTGCTTCCTCAACTGCAACAACAATTATTCTTTCTATTTCATCTTTGGTGAGTCTCCTCATACTGCATGGAGCAGACACCTCAACAGAATGTGGCTCTGTATAATCTTCTTCAAAATCAGAAAAGACTTGTTGTTTAGCCATATGGAGATTGTATCTCTGATTTGAAACATCGTACTCATAACCTTCATCCTCTAAAGATGAATACCTCTCTTGAACATGATGAAATGTATTTGAAGTAAAATATACTATGTGATCTTCTTCATTTTTTTCCATCAACATTCCCTCTTCTTGCATCCTTTGGGCTACAACATAATAGTTTGGGGAATGTGGCTTGTCACAAGCTTCACAGAAGTAATTATTACTCACCATATAGGTTCCCTTCTTGCTCAATGGATCAGGAGTCTCTGTTTCTAGGCCTAGCTATTATAGGTTTTCCATCCTTCCAGTTTGTATTATATGGCATGTCATGCAACCTCGAACTTTCATTTCTATATGTGTTTTCCTATCTATACTGATAATTGTTGCTTTACTGAGGAGCCCTAGGGTTATCTCTTTTATTGATTATACCTGCAGCCTTTTTGTTGTTTTCAATTGTCAGTGCTATCTTTTGAGCTTCAGCTAGATCTCTTGGAGACCTATTTCTCAATTCATACCTTTTTTTGGGATCAAATGCATTTAAATAAACTCTCAATGCTATAGAATCTGGCAACCTTGATCCAGGAGGTACTTTAGTCTGCAACTTGTTGAATCTTTGGTTGAAATCATAGATTGAATCATTCTAATTTTTTTGAATTCGCATCAATTCATGAAGAGCTACATCTGGTGCATTTAGATTCCCATATTGCTCCAGGAATTTGTCCTGGAATATTTGGAGAGAATTAATTGAGAATGTTGGCAAGTTGTTAAACCAATCCCTAGCATCTTCAAGAAGTGACATCATAAATAGCTTCATATGTAAATCTTCATATGGCACACCTATATCTTGGATGAACACATTGAAATTATTTAAATTCTCTTCAACAGTAATTGTATTACTCCCTATAAACCTAGGTACTAGACCTCTCTAGCTGTCATCCATAGGGTAAGGATAAATTGAAACCCTGCCAAATCAAATTGTCTTATCATTGCTATATACTAGTGAGGGGGAGGAATAGGTGGGTACTGATATTGGTTCATAGGGTTATTGTATTGTGCATTATGATGTGGCACATGATGTTGACCAGGAGGTGGATGCATATTGGTATGTTGTGTGGGAATATGAGGGGTATGATTTGGCTATATGTAGTGATTTATTGTCTGATGGTGAGGAGACACTAGTGGATTAGAAGGCCCTACACTATGATTACCTTGCTTATGAGGTGGTACATACTTTGGGGGGCAATTAGCTGTCTGAGAAGTAATTTGGGCTTTCACCAATGCAGCCCTTAGTTCCTCTATCTCCTTCCTTTGTGATTCAAAATGTGCTTTTACTTCCTCAGGAAGTTCATGATCAATAACGTCATTTTGGTTACCCTCCATCTTCTGATCATATTCATGCTAAATTCTAATTTTTTCAGCCTCTAGTTTAGCTCTAAACTCAGCCTATTTCTAAGGATCGAGAAAACAAAAAATATTTCTTTGATCCTCTGGAGTACAAGGTTCTGCACTTGAATTGTTTTTCCATGTATCATAACGATCATACATTTCACAATGTTCTCTTGATGTCTTGTCTTTATCTATCAGGCACATATCCTCACTTATCCCTTTTCCCTTATCAGCCTTGTCATCTTTGTGTGTCCACTTATTGCTGCCAGTAGGAGTGCCAATATGACCTTCCCTGTATTGAGATCTTCTTCCATTCATGTTTGAACAGCTGCAAAATTTCTGTTAGAGTCACCACTCACTTTTGTCAAAAATGAGAAAAACTTGATGTTTCTTATTCCCAGCGGAGTCTCTATAAAGTTCTTGACTCTATGATTAAGGCCTTGATTCTGAATGTATCCCCAGCAGAGTCGCCAATTTTTTAGCTTCCAAAAACATAGACAAGATGCCTCAAGAGGCTGCCAATCTCTTGATATGTTTCAGGGTAACAAACAAGGTCAAGTGAACTCAACCTTCTACTCTTTAGGTGCTGCTAAACCTAGGTGGGTGTACCTTTTTGAATGAAGTAGACTTTATGTACTTATGATTATCTTGATTATCTTTCATTCAGTGATTTGTCCACAATGGCAAATGGAAGTGAACAAATGAAATCAAACTTGATAGCAATAGCAATCTTCTGATCTAAATCCTAAAATGCTTAATTAACAAATGTAAAATAGATGTAAAGAAACTAAATGAATCCAAATGATGAAATTGCAGAGACCAGTGCTTTATTGGGTATGTGGAGTCAAAATGAAATCAAGATGAGCAACACTCTCTAGAGAAAACTCAAATTATCTGGCATACATTTTGTTTACAACTTGTATAAACATGCAATACTGTAACTACTAAGCTCTACTTTAATAATCCAGATGAAACTCTCTGATTACTGTGATCAACTAAAAGGATTTAATATTTGCTTGAAAGAACCAATTGATTAATCACATAGATACAACAAATGCGCATTGATAAACTGAATATAAACTTGTTATGTCAATTTAAACAACCAGAAAGCATCAATCTTGGAGTAAACTTAGCAGCATTTTTTCATTGAATTCAATAGATAATTGACATAAAAAATGTGCAGCAACATCAATTGACTTTCATAAATACCTCCATTCTGAAATCATGCAACAATAGTCTCTGATATGAGAATTTTATTCTACTCTATCTACTTGTTGTGTATTGAATATTTGATAGCTGATGATCCTTTTACAATTACAAAATGCCTATTTATACACCAGCATCAAAAAAATATATCATATTGAGATCTCATGTCGGCCAAATGCTTAATTCGGGCTCATTTCATGTCGACCTGCAACGGTAATTGAATATCCACATGTCAGCCATAGTATTTCAATTTATGTTAATCTTACTAAAACAGTTGCCAAGACATATCCCAGCTATGCCGAAGGCAATTCAATCGCTAGTCATCCCCATGCTTTATTCGCTTTCACCATGACTTATCTGAGTTGAGGAGATATCTTGTAGATCACTTTATGTTTCCCCGAGAGTTCTTTTACCTTTCGTGTGTCGCTGTGACTTTATGATATCGGGGAGACGTCTCACAGAGCATATTATGTTTCAACGAAATCCCCCGAGTTCACCATAGATCACCAAGACAAAGTAATTCTCACACCGACATAATCCCCATGCACATTATCGGCGAGACATATCAATATCGGGGAGACCTCTCATAGAATGCTTTGAGTCATACCAAAAGTCTTTATCCAAACTAAGTTGCTAAGACAAGTCAATTCTCACACCGACAAAGACCCTTTTGTTTTCCATCGGTGAGACCGAAGGTCACTCGCCGAGACCACATGTCAAAAACCTTAACTCATATAGATATCGCATCCCTTTATGTTTTCGGTCGGCAAGACATAACTAACCTCTCACTAAAAGCTGTTTGAGAGAAACCTTTTATGCTCCGTTGATGAGACATATACACTTCACTATGACCACTCACCAAAGACCTTTATGTTTGGCTGAAGCGAAACCCCATATGTGATGTCGGCGAGACCGAAGGTCACTCGCCCAGACCTTATCTCGATAGCTCCAACTCTTACCGATATGAATCCTCCCGCCACCAATTGGTAAGACAAAAGACATTCACCAAGACGTAATGCCGATACCGCTTTGCTCTCACCGATGAACCTCTTCATGCATTAGTCAGGGAGACATATTGAATTCGATAAGACACTACCCCGATGACCAAACTCCTGTCGATAGGTTCCTCCTCGGTCACCGAGACAATGAAAGAGTCCCGCCGAAAGGTGAATGCACATGACCTGTGATCACTAAGACATCAAAGAAGTCTTACCGACAGACCTAAAGCATACAAATGTTAGCACAAAAACCACATGGGTCAGGGAGACAACCATGAACCTATGCCGATAGGAATTGTAATATGGAAAATGCATGACCCGATGGATTTTGTGGGGCTACTGGGCAAAATGCAAACAAAATGTACTCGTGGTGGGACCTATTTGGAAAAATATGAATGTGAACAATATATAAAATCATCATATTTTTAGAGTTCCAACAGTGTGCTCCTTGGATGGCAAGTGATGCAAAGAGTTGATGCAAGGTGGGATGATAGCTAGACTAAGTATGCCATGATGATGAAATGAAAGTAGATATGCAAAATGGCTTGAATGCAAGGAGTGCTTAATGATGGATTGAATGGCTTGAAAGGCTCAAGATCATAAGTTGTCTATCAAATGGATAAGGTCCTCTAATGAAGGAAAGAGCAGGGTATTTATAGAAGAAATTGAATTCTCTAAAGAATTCAATGGTTAGGATTGAGCCACCATGGCTAAGATGAAGGGCTATGGTGAGTTGAAGACTTGCAATCCCTCACATTTTTCCATGCGGAGGGTGAAGTGGCAAAAGGACATGATGAGATGGAAAGGGTACAAATGATGTGGAGGGAGGATAAGTACTTTGATAGTACCTTGGGAGATGAGAATATTTCCTCAAAAAGGAACTTCTTGTTCCCATATGAAAGGAAAGTGACATATGAGAAATTTTAGTATTCCTCAAAAATCTCCATGGGAAAGAGGAAAGTAGTTGGAGAAATAAATGTGAATTAAAATTTCACATGATTGGGAATAATCTTGTGGATAAGACAAGGTTCCCAAAAGGGGGCTTTTGACACATGTAAATGATGTGACAAGTCAAAGGTTCTAGAACTTTACATGGGAATAAGGAGAGTCTTGGAAAGATAAAAAAGAATTAAAAATTCCTTGGGGAATGGGAGTGTTGACTAGGGTACTAATTAGGTAAGTTAATCAGTGATTAGGAGATAATTAGTGGTTAAGGAAAATTAGAGGCCAACTTGCAAAAGTTGGAGGATGTGACACATCCTAATCAAGGAGTAGGCATGTGCACATCCCTAATGCTAGAATTAGGAGGTTGATTAAGATTAAGGAAAAGGATGTGACATGGGAGGAATTTAATTCATTTGATAAAAAGGAGAGTAAAGGGGTAAGGTATTTAATTATTTAACTAAATAACTTAATGGTTTCGATTATTTTAAGGGTATTAGTTAAATAATAATGACATTACTTAATTAATGAAATGAGAGGATAATTATATGAAAGGGGATAAATTTGGACAAATGAAAGTGTCCAAATTTAGGTGTCTACAGGTAGCTTCCCATTTGATCATAGATCTTGGTTAGGTCACAATGATCTTTGCTCATTAATTCCCAACTACTAGATTAATATCCTTTAGATATTTAGCAAAAATAGAGGCCCGTAAATGATCAAATACTAAAAAAAATCTGGAAAAAGGATTTAGCTAACCAATCACATCAGCCTCAGGCACCGACTCAAAGCTTTCATCCCAAAAACCAAGAAAAGAAAACAAGGCAGCCAACTTTGATCGACTCCAAAATATGTCATCTCATAAGAGGAAGAGATCTAATGCAGAAAACTTATGCCATGATAACGCATGTCCTAGGCCCTCCTCCAAAAGGAAAATGATAAAAATAAAGCCGTGCAACCACCATGTGGCGCATTTCCCATCTTTCTTACCTTCCCTTCATTGACCCAAAAATTTCTAGAGACAAAAACCAAAGAAGCCAAAGATTGAAAGACTAAGGCAAAAAATGCTTCACATTTAATAAGGGTGATTTCGTTCTCTATGAGAATCAACACAATACTAATGCATATTATGCTGAAAAAGTTAAATTTAGACATAACTAGTTGGGACCTTACATAATCGATACTAGTTATGAGGTGGCACTTACATCTTAACAGAGCTTGATCGTACACCCCTTAAGGAACCTATTAATGCTGCACACCTACATTGGTATTATTTCTAGTCTCTTTTGAATAGTATGAATGATAAAGTAGTGTTTTTTAATGTTATTAGGTTATATCCTAATTGCTTTCATATTGCTTCATTCTTTACAAATGATCATGTGTTTGTCTTGAACCCTAATGTGATTATTTAATTTATTTTTATAATTACTTTATTTTTCATACTATTCACCTTTTTGATATGTTGAATTAGATCATTATATAAATTATAGGTGCATTTAATTTAAAGTAACCTTCTTAATACAAAAATATTGTATCTAAGTAAAACTGAGATATTTTTTAAAATAATGCACATAAATTCTATTAAATCATGTAGACATTAATTAAATAATTTTACTACAAGGTTATTTCATTAATCACATTGTCATTTAACATTCAAACACTTTACAACAAACAATAACACATCAAATACTCATATATATATCAAAGTTTTACTATAAATATCATTTAAATATACAATATCATTGTGGTTTGTGATTGCTTGATCCCTCAGGATCTGTTACTCATGACCTAATAGTTGGACATTGGGAGAGGGTCATATGTGATTGTGATTAGGATCTATTGAATCTAAGTGTGAACTCTAAACCTTATATCCATCTGAGCGCCATCTAATGCTCTCCTGATATCTTATTTCTCTCTGCCCATAGCTATGCTGCCTCTGCCTCTAGCCTCTCAAACTTTGTTGGATTTTGAGATGACTTTCTTGTAGTCTTTGTTCAATGGAGTCATCTCCTCATACTCTCATATGTTTCCCATAGTCTCATGAATGGTCTTAGTGACTCTGGATCCTACTCCACAATAGGTGGGGGAACATAATTTGAGTCCATCTCATCCTCGTTGATAGATGCTGGCACTATCTCTACAGCTACCTAATGATATAGCTCTTGATATTCCCTTGGGGGATCTTGCAAGGTAGAAATAATAAATAATTAGTTCATATCATTATCACATGTATAACAAGAGCATAAAAACTAGCATAAAGTAGCTGCATGATTTAAATATCATCACCTATATCTCGAGCAGGCTAAGTAACATCAACCTCCTCCTTTGTGGAGGGCATGAAGGATGTGCGAGCCTCTCCGTGACCATGGGTAATGATGTCTACTGTGGCTACTGCATGTAATCTCGTCACATGAATGTGTGAGGAATCTCCCCACTCATGTCGATCCTTAGCTGCTACCTCATCACCCTTGCTTAGGAGTGGATCCTCCTTCTCATACTCCTCACCATCCTCCTCCTCATCCTTATCTCCTCCATCCTGGCCCTCATAGTTAGGATTTACATCGTCATCATACTCATCATCTATAATATCTATGAATATTTCTGCTACCTGGTATTATATCTCCTCGACCCTATCCTATCCCTCATCCCCCTCATCTAGCATTGGTCCTACATCACCTATGGGATCATCCATCAAAAATACAGGAGTTGGTCATGATGCTCTCCACCACTCCTCATAATCGTATGTGCTACTGATGTAATCAGCATCAGAGACTGGAGGTTGATCATGATCTAAGAAGTTGGAGTCACTTTCAACCACATGGTTTATAGTGAGTCATATGATATCACCTAGTCTCTAGGTACTTCACACTGATCTTCTAAGAAAGGGGAATTCCCTTAGTGTTGTCTGAAACTGACCAAACTGCCACGTGAATCACCCATAGTAAAAAGGAAGTACTACATGGTCATGCCAACCAACCAAAAATCTATCTAGTTGCATCCTCCTTAACTATCTCATGAAATCTAGCCACTGAAGTGTCAAATGATAAGGTATCCAAAGGTTCTCATCCTCCTCTAGCTGGTCAAATCCCACTCTCCAAAAATGCAAGTCTCCATACTGCCATAATGATCATAAAGGATAGCTGAAAGCTTGAGAATACCCTGCGGTTGCAACACATGGGAAATCGACAAGCCTAGTGCATGTGATATGCTTTAGGCACCAAACCTATAGCAGCGTACAATGAACCATACTTTCTATCTCCCAAAACATAAATCGTCCAAGATCATAATACAAATGAGCCAGGATACAACATCCCCAAGCATAGATTGTCTTGTGCTCTGCCATCCCTCGAATCAAGTAAACTATTCCTCCATCCAAGTGTACTACTCAACCATCTAGATTGAGTACTAATGCCATCATGTGCATCATTATCCATATCACCATTAGGGATCATGATTATAGTATCATTGATAGCTCAATTCACACTCTGATGCACTAATCATGTATGTCCTCTAGGGTGATCATCATCTCCCCATTCAGAAGGTGAAATGTGTAGGTGTCTACATCCCAATGCTTGCATAGCACCATTAAGATCACATCATGGTACCTCATGGGGGCATGAGGTACTGCTAGTAAATACCCACATCCTACAGGTGGTATGTCTCCTTTTCTCTAAGTGATGGGGTTAAATCCCTAAGAAAGCTCAACTATCTACCTCCTAATCATTGTCACGAATAGGTGGGGATCTATCAAAAATCTACAAATATGCTCTATAAATAGTTTAACATATTTAATTTTTACATTAATCATCATGAAAGTGTACTAAAGTTGTTCTAGTATGCTTTCCTAAAGGACCTAGACACTTTAGATCCGTTTTGAGACACTTCACAAAGAAATCAGACACTTTGCAAAGAAAAGGTATGCTTTTCGAAGAAACTGGACATTTTGCGAACAAAAGGGACACTTCACAAACAAATGTGACACTTTATGAAAAAAGGGGAGACTTTGTGAATTTTTTTCCAAGATCCTAAATTAACCTATATATGCATCAAAAATCATCTAATCATTACAAAAACACTAAACGAAGGTCACAAAATCAACTCGCCCCATGATGCCACTCGCTACATGCAACCTAGTTTGAAAGCACATCTAATCTCGCAAGCTCATATCCTCATCTACTCGACATTTTATCCTCTTCTATTGTCGCTCAAGCTGCACAAAGGTAAAATGATAAAATTAAGTGACCATTTACTTTACTTGTTACCTTTTATGTTCAAAATTAGGGCTTTTTACTCCATTAGGGTTAAAAGTATTTTTTCTTCAAATTAACATAATGGGAGATAGTGAACTTCATTTTTCAATGTTGTTTGTTGCATTGGAATCGTGCTTCCACTACTAAAATTATCAATCATCTATTATTATGTAGCATGGAACTTGGAAATGCCCTACAATATGACTTTTTCTATTCGATGTGGCTAGATTGCTACCTTGATTCAACATTTGTAAATCAAGAAGAATCAAGGGGGGCATACATCTACCCTCAAATTTGATTCTTTGAAGTTAGATAAAAGGATTTTTGAACAAATAATGAATTTTTGTTGCAGAATGTGGATCCTACTATTGTCATCTTACCGATAACTACACTAAAGGCTTAATTCTCCTGTCATTCGAACAAGTATCCTTTTATTAAATAAAGTGTACCATTTAGAGTCCTTTAGCTTATATATGCACATAGAGTCATATGGGTGCTAAAGTGGGGGCTAAATATAGTGTAGGAAATTGGACACTCTTGGAAAAAGAGAAAATTTCATGCTTAATTTGGACCTACTTTTGAGCACTCTTGCATTAATCATCCTTTAAAACAACATATATTGGCCCCTAAGACCCATTATTTTTTATCTTGAGGCCCATTTCACACAAAAATCATGCAAATCCTGACAAATAACACTTAATTCATTCATATCTCAAAAACCCACCTCCAAAAACCACAAGTAGGACTCATTCACCACCTTGGGTGAATGAGTTCCCTTTGGTGGGACTCATTCACCAAGATGGGGAATGAGTCCCTTTAGGGGAAAGTTTCAATTTTGACTAGGAAATCCACTGACTTAATTCAAATTTTCAATGGATGTTGGCCTCTTAGGTCTAAATAATGGGAAAATAAATACACATTTCCGAGTCATTTTTCACAATCTTTAGTCATATTTAACAAGAAAATTCAAAATTCAAGTGTTGAATATCTTCCAGAATAAGATTCATTAGTCTTTCTACAAAAAAGTTGAAGCTTTAGGACAAGTTAGGGTTTTTATAGGTCTTCAAGATAACTTCTTATTCAAAATATCACATTGCAAATGGTTGATCATGGATTCCTATGGAGAATCATGGATAAATCTATGATGAGGAGATTCAATGTTAGCCATCAAATCAAGCTTAAAGACTTGTTTTCAAAGTGATTTCATCTTCCAATTCTCTCTATCTATAGATTTAAGGTTTTCATGTCATTGATATTCATTTAAATGTTGAAGGGCTTGGGTATGTGCAGGATCATCATGGAAAAAATAGGCCCTTAAGTGGCAAAAAATTTAGAAAAATCAAAGTTAGGCAACTTGACGTAAAAATTTGAATAAGTTATCTATATTATTTCAAAAATATGTAAGAATAGAAGTTGTAGAAAATTGTAGGTAGTTTCTAAACTACCAGGTTTGTTTAAAAAAATAAAAAATCTATTTGGTGAAAATTTGAAATTTCAATGCAGTGGTACTTAAATTTCAGGGAAAAAATAAGAAGTAGGTGTCTGTCTGACCACCCTAACCACAATAAAATGATAATATTTTTTTATAATATTTTAGATATAAGTAGAGGACTCATGCCCTGATGTGATGCATATTTTTTAACTTTTTCCAAGTAAATAATTAATTATGAATTTTTATTACAATTTTTAAAAAATATAAAAACTCGTATGTCTGACCACCTTAACCTGGTCAAAACTTCATGAAATTCATTTTTTCTTTTTTAAATCCTATAGTATGCGAAGTATATAATGTGACACATGTTTTGGATTCAAAAAATGTGATACCATTTGAAATATATCGATGTTTTTCAATCAGCCTATTAATCAAGACTTTAGTCATAATTTGAATAGAAAATGAATAATGATTACTTATTAAATTCAAAATAAAGCATAATTTATATTGGTGGAAAGCTGAGAATCCTTTTAAAATCCTTTTCGTTTCATCAATTTTGGGTAAAAGAATAGTCATCAGCCACATACCCATCATATTGCCACTTTTTGGAACATCATGATCCTGCACATACCTGTTTCTTAGATTGAATTATTGTATCACTCAAGTTCCATTAAAACAATCTTATTCTAGCACAATAGAATAGGTTTTTGCATTACTTCAGATTTTCCTAGTCTTAGACACACTTAGGGCTAGATTTTTATGCAGATTTTATCATATTTATAAGGTTTAATTACCAAATAGGGGTTTTACTGAAGCAAACCCCCCCATTAGACAAAAAATTGTATTATGTTTTGTAGGTTTTTTCGAAGATTCAAGTTCAGGTTTCAATCTAGAAGTGTTGTACAGGTGATAAAGTGTAGATCTGTAACTTCTAATTTTGGGAAATAGGAAGTGGACTAATTCACCACTAATGGTGAATGAGTCCTGTTGAAGGTATCTAGTCTGACATAGTGTAGATTCCATCACCCTTTGGGCAGAAACCCTAATCTGGGACTAATTCACCCCGATTGGCAAATGAGTCCCAGATAGTCAAAAAGTCAACATTTTTAGTTTTTCAGTGTTATTTTCAATTCTTCAAAGATTCCAAGTGCATGATATTTATCTCATATTACTCTGTATCCATTTTATTTACATTTATAGGGCCTCTTTTAGAACTTTTTATACTTGTTTGCATATCACACCTTGTTTTCAAACACTTCATATTTCTTAAGTTTTACATAAATAATCGATCTATCTTTTCAATTCTTTCCATTTAGATCATTTCATTTAGGCATATCTTCATTTTACGTGCATTATTTTGAGTGAACCACCACATTTTTTGGCCTACCTCTCTCCTTTTAGGAGAAAAACCTTAATAGAGCAAGAGAGTCATAGCCACCCAAAAATTGTTGGTTCAGTATGCATGATATTTATGTCCATTTTTGTTTAATTTTTTGTAACTGTTAAAGATCTATAAAATTTTTGCAGTATTCTCCTCTCAAGCTTCCTTACAATTTTTTTTACCCTCCTACTCTCATGACTTGTTTTTCTAACCTTTTTCTTGAATAAATGTTTATTTTTGATTCTCCATTGAATGTGAGTAATCACAAGAAATAGGAAACATCTCCCTTGTTTTTTCATCAAATGAATCATCTCACTAGATGACATGTCCACACGTGAAGAGTGAGATTGTCTCAAGACAAGAAAAATTATTAGGCATAGGATTTTACAAGGGAAGCTAGGAATTTATTTGAATCTCTTGAGGGAAAATAGGTCTTCAAGAGGGTTAAAAATCTCTAAAACAAGGGATGTTGAAACAAGGAACGTAGGAGATTTCCTTAGTTTCTTGCATTATTTTTTCTCTATGGCTTCCAACTAGATTTTTTTCTTCCTTAGTAGAAATATACCTTGCAAGGCCCTATGAGAAAGATACAATCTTGGTGTTTCCACTTATTTCTGATGAAGATGAGCTTGATAAAAAAATTTATCTTGTTGTTGACTATATTCTTTCTCTTGGCCAATAACACTTAATTATTCTTGGAAGTATAATGTTATATCTTTGATGCTAGTGTTTTCTAGTTTTTTTGATATTTTGGGATGACTTAGGTAATAAGCATGCTAATTAGAGATAAAATAGGCCACTTGGAATTAATGGTAAGAATGTGTAGGTTTCCAAGAAGGCTAAGTAGGGGTGGGTGGGAGACACACACTAGAAAAGTGTTGATAACCTACTATGGCAAGGCTATTTGGGATCAAACTAGTAGCATTCCTACTTTGATAAAGATGATGGGGAGGAAAAAATTTACATTCTCATTGAATGGAGGTAAAAATAATGTATCCCTATAATATATTAATATTATCAAAGCATCAAAGGAGCTAATAATTCATTCAAAAATACTTAAAAGTAGAGAAATCAAATATGGTCAACTAAGATATGAGTACATACCAATAGAGTCACCATTTGATAGGCTTAAGCACATGGACTAGACCTAAACCTAAATACTTTACCATAGGAGTTTCCATAGTGTTTAATATATTGTCCTCGAAGTAAAAACACATTGAAGAACATAAAAAAATCCTTCAACATATGATGTCAAGCTCATGAAACTTGGCCCCACTAAGTGTGCCAAAACATGTTGTCAATTTTAATATGCACCATTTGTTGAAAGATAAATTCAACTTCTTAACATAAACATTGAAATGGTTTCAATGTGTGGGACCTTGAGGAATTTCACACAAACATCTAGATGAAGGTTGATTCCATCTCTAGACTAAGTGTAGAGTATTGATCCAATTGAATATTAAATACCTTCTACTGTAGAAAATTGGGCCCTCTTGAGAAAAGAGACAATTTCATGCATAATTACACCCACTTTTGAGTCCTTTTATATCATTTTCCCTTCAAAAAAACATTTATAGGCCCCTTAGACTCATTAATTTTGATCTAGAGGCCCGTTTTACCTAAGAAATTATATAAAACCCAACAAACAACATTTAATTGCAACATATCTTGATAACCCACCTTTAAAAAGTAGTAGTGGGACCCATTCACCACCTTGGGAAAATGAATCCCCTCTGGTGGGACCCATTCACCACCTTGGGAAAATGAGTCCCCTCTAGTGGGACCCATTCGCCAAGGCTGGCTAATGAGTCTACTTTTGAGGGTAGATTCAAATTTGAGTGAGAAATTAATAAATTTAACTTTATTTCTAGTGAATATTGACCTCTTAGGTCTAATTAATGGGAAAATAAGTTGTTTTTGACTATAAATACTTATTTTAAGTCATTTTACACATCTTTTGGAAAATTTTCATTATCTCTCATCATCTTTCAAGAGCAATTCATAAAGTCAAACATTCTACAAGTTTCATTAGCAAAACTTGAAGTTTTAGGAAAATAAACTAGGGTTTTTGCAGGTGTTGAAGCTCACTTTTATTATCAAGATTCAACATTGCAAAGGATTGATAATGGATTCCTATAGTGAATCATGAAGAAATCTAGGGTGAAGAGGTGCAACTAGCCACTAAATCACGCCTAAGGACTTGATTTCCTAATGCTTCCATCTTCCATTTTTAGTCTATCTTCAAATTAAGATTTAAATTTTTAGATCAAGCACTTGCATGCCATTTTATTCATATTTTTCATTTGTTGTGTGGTTTCTAGGGTTTGAGATCTTGCATTACATTGATTATCTTTGAATGTCCTATTCTACAGCAATAGAATAGGGTTTTCGTTGTGATTCATAATTTCCTAGTCTTTAATACACCTAAGGCTAGGGTTTCATTCACATATTTTTCTATTCAAGGTTTTATTAACCAATTAGGGGCTTGACTGAAGAAAACCCCCCATTAGATAAATAATTTTAAGTTATTTTACAGGAATTATCTAAGATCCAAGATCGTGTTTCCATCAAAAATTGTTGTACAGGTGTCAAGGTGCAGAATAAAGTTTTGAATTTACAGGAATCTAAAGGTGGATTGATTCACCATGCTTGGTGAATGAGTAAATCTTGAGGTCAAAAATTGGTGTTAGATTTAGATCCAGGTCATAGAACATCAAAAACATCTTCTATGCAGAAAAAGTTCTAACTTGGGACTGATTTGCCCCAGGTGGCGAATGAGTACCAGTCAACTAAAATTTAAGCTTTATCATCATTTTAGATTGTTTTTCCAACCTTCAACAGTTTACCAGGTGCACTCATTTTGAAAAATAGCTTTTTGTTTGGTTAAATTTTCATGTTCATTCATTCTTTTAGGTTTATTTGCAAACAACATTATGTTTTCAAACATTGTATAGATTTTAGTTTTGCATTCATCTATATTCATTTAGATCATTCATTCACATTTGGTTTGATTCATTTAGCATAAAAAACATCCATCATTTCATATTTGAGTGAACTTGTTAGATTCTTTGGCACTCTCTTTCTCCTTTTAGGTGGAAAACCCTAGAAGTGTTAGAAAGACTTAGGGTGCCAAAAATATACAGTTCATTTTGGTGAACTCAAATTTTGAACATAAAATAATTTGCATTTGCATCTTAGATATTCCTATACTTCATTTTGCATTGTTTTACATCTTTAGGATTCTTAAATATTGCATTAGTGAAAGCATTATTTAGATTCCATTCTTACATTTCATTTCATTCAATCATTCTAGTATCCTGTATTTACATTTTGTTTCTACATTTTCTAGACTTCAAAATCTTTAGAAAACACAAAAAAATCAGAAAAATCTTTAAAAAAATTGTATTCTGGAACTCTTTCGCCACCTAGGGTGAATTGGTCTCTCTTGAGGGTTCCATTAACATTTCCAGATTTCAATTTATTACATTGCATCTTTCTGTTTTCTATCATTTATTTCTTTGTTCTTGTTCATTTGGTCCTATTTTTGTTTAGTATTATGGAATTTATGAATAGTCTTAGATTTTTGCAAGCTCCTTTTTCCATAATATTTCATAGTCCTTTTAGATCAGCATACATTGAGGAAACCATAGAAAATTTAAACAAACAATCACAAAAAAATTCAAATGATCCAATACTGAAAACGTATCTCATCCAAACCACCTAGTTGTGATGATTTTGATAAGTTAGATGAAGCCCTTAACAACATCCTCCCACTCACTTCATCCACTAATGATTTTCATGAGAAACCTAAACCAACTAATGATCCCCCATCTCCTAAACCTTTAAGTAGTGATGAATTTTCTATATTAGATGAAGCTCTTCAAGACTTCCTCTCGAATAAGCCATCCACTAGGGTTTGTGAAAACAAACTTGCACTACCAACAAACACAACTTCTGAACCGGTTGATGATGGTTTACATCTTAAACCTTCTAGCTGTGATGACTTGCATGAGATAGATGAGTCTCTTCAAGACCCTATTTCAACCAATTCATCTACTTTGGTTTGTACTGAACCTTTTAATATCAAGGATGTTAATTTAATTCAACCTAAACTTATACTTTATCCACCTGACCATCCCCTTTATCCCAATAATCAACCTCAACATACCATTTATCCTCCTAATGATGATGTATCACAACAATCTAGTACTAATACTATTGCTCATTAGTATAGCACCTGAAACAACCCGCAACCTCTACAACCAACCCCATCATATTTACCTTTACCCAATCCACCCAGTGCTCCTTGTTATAGTCTACCCACTAAGGAGTATGATCTTATTGAACAACTCAAGAATACTCTTGCCAAAATCTCTCTTTGGGATTTGCTTCAAAACTCACTAAATCATAACAATATCCTTCAATCCACCTTGAACCAAATCACAACTCCTCTTGGTACCACTCCAAATGATGTGGTAGGTCTTGTTAATAAGAAGACTTTTTATATTGCCTTTTATCAACATGAGCTCCCTCCTTTGGAGTTGCATAATCAGCACGATGCCTTTATGATAATTGCCTGATATAATCACACAGGTATCAAACACACTCTCATAGATAATGGTTTTTCCCTTAATGTGTGTAGTGTGAGTCTCCTCAACCACTTCAATGTAGAAAAGGTCACAAATAAAACTAGATTTAGTTTCTATTCAAGGATTTGATAATATAATGAAGCAATCCATGTTACGGTTGGGGTGGTTACATTACATAATCCTATCCATGCTATGCCTCATCATCTTTCATATAATCTTCTTTTAGGCCAACCATGGATTCACAAGATGAATATTGTGCCTTCCACTGTTTATCATATCATGAAATATGTTTATAACAATCACATCTATCAAATTGAAATTGATCCTGAGCCTAGATGTTGCTTGACCCTTGAGAAAGGGGTTGCAAGTCCTTTAAAAACATTAATTCCAACATCCAATAGAGATCCTCTTCAAATTGAACACAATGAAACATAATCAATATCTAAGTTATTTGGTGATGATTGGGGAACCTTAGAATTTACACCCTCATTTATGGGAAAATATATATTTTCACAAAAGAAAGATGAAAAACCATAACAACCCACAATCATGTCCACTCAAAATTATGAACAATCTTCTCAAGCATCTATCTTCTATAATTTGGATGACAATGCAACATAGACAATAAATTTTGATGAGATAGAATACCAATCCCCGCCTACTCCATGTGAAATGGAGTGCCTTTATGGAAAAGGTTATAAATTTGTCAAATAGTTGGGATATGGTGGAAAAAGATGTGGAAAACATGAGCAAGGTATTCATGTCCCTATAGAACCTAATACACAAGACATAAAAACTAGATTGGGATACACTTTTTCTAAGACAACTAAATCTACTCAACAACCATCCTTGAACATTACTGCTATAACAAGTCAATCTCAACACAAACTTGTGGTGAAATATCCTGACTTGATTGATTCAATTGTATCACCTTTATGGGAGTATGCCGATACTGATGAGGCTTTGAAACAAATGTTAGGAATTTATGATCACCCACCTTCACTTCTTTGTAAGAAAACCATTCCTTATTCCATGAATATTTCTAAGCAAGAATCAAGTGAATTGAATGAAGAGTTGCTTGACTTTGAAGTCCTAAATCCAATGCACTCCCTTTAGGGGATACACTTGATGTGTTAATGGATATCAATGATAAAGATAAGGTTATTAAGATTGGGAAGTTCCTTGATGATGAAGAAAAAGAAGATATTGCCACTTTACTTCATGATTTTCCTAATATCTTTGCTTGGAAATACTCTAACATGCCAGGAATTGACCCAAAAATTGTGATGCATAACATTGTTCTTGCTGCAAATGCTAAACCCATTCATCAAAAAATTCACAAAATGCATCCTAATGTAGCCTTCCGTGTTAAGGAGGAACTTGAAAACCTCCTTGATGTTGTCTTTATTCACCCTATTGATTATTCTCCATGAATCTCAAACATTGTCACAGTTCCAAAACTTGATAATGGGTATGTGCAGGATCATGATGGGCCAAAAAATGGCAATATGATGGGTATGTGGCTAATGAATATTTTTTACCCAAAATTGATGAAATGAAAAGGATTTTTAAAGGAGATTCTCAGCTTTCCATCGATATAAATTATGCTTTACTCTGAATTTCATAAGTAATTATTATTCATTTTCTATTCAACTTATGACTAAAGTCTTGATTGATTGGTTGATTGAAAAACATTTATAGCTTTCAAATGGTATGACATTATTTGAATCCAAAATATGCATCACATTCTATGATTTGCATACTATAGGATTAAAAAAAATGAATTTCATGAATTTTTTACCAAGTTAAGGTGGTCACATACATTTTTTTTAATATTTTTTAAAAAATTGTAATTAAAAATTCATAATTAATTATTTACTTGGAAAAAAATTGCAACAAAATATGCATCACATTGGGGTATGAGTCCTCTACTTACATCTAAAATCTCATAAAAAAATATTATCATTTTATTGTGGTTAGGGTGGTCAAATAGACACCTACTTCTTATTTTTTCCCTAAATTTTAAGTACCACTACATTGAAATTTGAAATTTTCACCAAATAAATTTAAAAAAAAAACCTAGTAGTTTAGAAACTACATTCAATTTTCTATAGATTCTATTCTTACATATTTTTGAAATAATATAGATAACTTATTCAAATTTTTTTGTCAAGTTTCCTGACTCTGATTTTTCTAAATTTTTTGCCAATTAAAGGCCTATTTTTTCCATGATGATCCTACACATACCCTAATCGTATTAGGATATGCACTGACTTTCGAGACTTGAATAAAGCCTCTTTAAAAGATCATTTTTTGCTTCCTAATATCAACATGATCATGGATTCAACTACCAGACATGTTTGTTGTCATTCATGGATGGCTTCTTTGGTTATAATCAAATTATTATTAACCCTCGCGATCAATATAAAAATACCTTTACTACTATTTGGGGAAATTTTTGTTGGGTTGTGATTCCCTTCACTTTAAAGAATGTCAGCGCAACTTATCAACGTGCAATGACATTAATATTCCATTACATTCACAAATTTTTGGAAGAACACAACAAGACAATGTAAATGTCCTTCATGCAATATTCAAATGGATACATAAATACAACATGCGTTTAAACCTAGAAAAGTGTGTCTTTGGTGTAGATAGTGGTAAAATTTTTGGGTTTTTCATATCTCACAGAGGCATTGAAGTGGATACTAAGAAAATTGATGCAATTATTAACATGCCACCTCCTAAGAATATTTCTCAATTACGCACGTTATAGGGTCGGATTCAAGCTATCCACTATTTTGTTGCATCGTTAGTTGATTGAACAATCCCTTTCACGCATCTCCTTAAAAAGGGTATCCCTTTTCAATGGGATGAGGATTGTAAACAATATTTTGAGAGTCTCAAGAAATATCTAGCTACTCCACCTATTTTACAACCTGTTGTGCCACATAGACTATTTATTTTGTACATCACTGCATCAGCCCATGCTCTTGCAATATTGTTGGCTCAAAACAATGATAATGGTAAAGAGCACCATGTCTATTACACTAGTCACACTTTAATTGATTATGAAACATAGTATTCACCAATTGAAAAACAAATTTTGGCTCTTGTATTCACTACTAGCAAGTTGTGACATTATTTGCTAAATGATGAAATACAAGTTGTCACAAAATATGATCCCCTCAAGTATATTTTCAATAAAACTAATCTTCCAGGACATTTAGCTAAGTGGGTAATGTTGTTAATTTAGTTTGACCTTAAATTTTTTTTGCAAAAATCAATTAAAGGCCAAGCCTTAACTGATCACTTAGTTGATGCTCCTTCTCCTTCTGTTTCACTTATTTTTGATTCCTTTCCTAATGATCATGTCTTAACCGTTGACATTAAACCATGGGAGTTATTTTTCGATGGATCCAAGTATCAAACAGGTTCCGGTGCTAGAGTGATACTTATCCCACCTGATGGTAAACCTATTCCCTTATCCTATTGATTAAATTTTCTATGTATGAATAATATAGTTGAGTATGAGGCTTTGATCGTGGGATTACAATTTTTTTTATCTTTACACGGTAAACATATTAAGATCTTTGGTGTTTCACAATTGGTCATAAAATAAATCAATGGCACATATCAAACTAAACATGAAAAGTTGTCAAAATACAAAGATCTTATCATGAAAATATTAGAAAAATTTGATTCGTTCACAATTGATAATATCCCACGTAAAGATAATCAACATGCAGATGCAATAGCGAGTGTTGCTTCTCTAATTTCCACACATGATTCTTCCAAAAATTTCACTTTTGTTATTCATTCCATCATGCAACCATCGATCGACACTCCGATAGAAATTTTTTTGCCAATAAATCAAGATAATTCATGTGATTGGTATGATAAAATATATAATTATTTGAAAGATGGTACCATTCCTGAATCGACAACAACAAATACCCGAAAGCGCTTACAAAAACTTGTCACTAAATATGTAATCCTTGCTAATGCATTGTGTAGAAGATCATTTAATGGTCTCTTATTGTGATGTCTTAGAGATTTTGAAATCCCTTTCGTACTTGAACAAGCTCATGTTGATGCCTGTGGTGGTCATTTTGGAGGTCATTCGTTAGTACAAAAGCTTCTTCATATGGGTTGTTATTGGAAAAACATGTAGAAGGATTGTCTTAACTATACAAAAAAGTGTCACAAATGCCCAAAGCATAGCAGTTTGATTCATGCTCCTGCTGCTGAACTTTGTGCCAATGTTCCCATTTGGCCATTTTTAGTATGGGGGTTGGATCTAATTGGAAAAATTTCACCACCCTCTTCTACTGGACATACATTTATCATAGCTACAATATACTATTTCACGAAGTGGGTGGAAGACATTCCCCTTTGTTCTACAACTTTCAAAGTAATTTGTCGATTCATCTTGGATCACACAATTATTCACTTTGGACTCCCTTCTGCAATTGTTTCAGATAATGGAAATCCATTTAAAAATAATGAAGTTCAAACATTCCTTGAAAAATTCAACACTCAACATCATTTTTCAACCCCATATTATTCTTAGTCTAATAGACAAGTTGAAATACTAATAAACTCCTCCAACAAATCCTAAAGAAAATTGTCACTCAACATCATAAAGATTGGAATACATAACTATCTTATGCCATTTGGGCTTATCAAACTAATGTGTGCTCTTGAATAGGACATACCCCTTATAGTCTTGTTTATGGTACTGATGCAATTATGCCCTTGGAGTTAGAAATTCCTACTTTGTGAGCTACTCTCTGAGATATCATTGATGATGACACTTATAAAGATCAATGGTTGCATCAACTTGAGATGCTCGATGAACAACGCATTAATGCTCTCGAACACCTACAAGCTCATATCAAAAAATTATAATGCAAAAATAATATTCATGTCATCCCTCGATCATTTTCTAAGGGTGATTTTGTTCTTATTGAAAATCAACGGATTGCTAGTGCAAATAATGAAGATAAAGATAAGTTCAGTCCTAATTGGTTGGGACTCTACATAGTCGATACCAATTATGGGTCTGGTGCTTATCTCTTAACGCAACTTGATGGAACACTCCTTATGGAACCTATTAATTCCATGCATTTTCGTAGATATTATCTTTAACCCCCTTCTGAATAGTATGATTAATATATCAGTGTTGTTTAAAGTTATTTGATTTCTAGTTTTCACATTGCTTTGTTCTTGAAACCTAGCTTTGTGTTTGTCTTGAACACTAAGGTAATTATTTAATTTAGGTTTCATACTATTCGGATTCATCTTGTGTTAAATTAGATCCTTCTTGGTGTATTTAATCACAAATTTTGTATCTATGCTAAAACTAAAATATGTTTTACATTAGATCACATTATTCCTATTAAATCTTGAAGCTATTAATTACATACTTTTACTCAAAGGTATTTAATTAATCACATTGCATTTAACATAAGTTTAAAATATATACATCATCATATCATATAAAAAGTAATCATGGTCTATGAGAGCCAGAACCCTCAGGCTCTGGCACTCGTGATCCTATCCCTAGACATAATGAGAAAGTTGTGTGTGATTGTGATCATGAACTGCCGACTCTAAGTGCATACTCCAAAACCTATGCTCGACTAGGGGCTACAAGCCAATCCTCTACAATCCGATCCCTCTCTGCTCATGTTTGTGCTAGCTCTACATGTAGTCTCTCTACCTCTGATGAGGTTTGTGCTAACTATAATTCACTCTCAACTTGGTGGAGTCACCTCCTCATACTCTCATATGTTGCCCGTAGTCTCAGAAAAGGACTAAGTGACTTTGTCTCTTCCTCCACGATTGGTGGGGGAACATAGTTAGGATTCACCTCCTCATTATTGATAGAACATGCACTATCTCTGTGGTAGCCAGACGATAGAACCCTTGCCAGTCTCTTGTGGCTCCTACAAGATAGATAATGTACACAATTAGTAACTCATCATCATATCTATAAATCAAACATAAAGTACTAGAAGACATGCATAAAATTAAATATTATCACCTATGTCTCTAGAAGCATGAGGAATTTCAACCTCATCCTCTCTAGGGGGCATCAAGGATGTGCTAGCCTGTCTTTGAATATAAGTGCTAATGTCTGCTATAGCTACTATCTGTGATCTAGTCCTGTAATTATGTTAGGACTCTCCATGCTCATGTTGATTCTCGATAGCTACCTCATCACCCTCAGAAAGGGGTGTCTCATGCTCGTACTCATACTCCTCCTCCTCATCATTCTCTCCTCCATCCTGGTCCTCATATTCAAGATCAACCTTGGACTAGTACTCCTCATCAATAATATCTATAAAAATATTTGATAGCCTATATTGTGTCTCCTCTGCTCTCTCCTCTGGCTCATCACCATTATTTACTGCAAACTATGCATCACCTATAGGGAAACCCATGGGGAACACAGGAGCTGGTCATGCATATGACCACCACTCTTCATGTTCGTCTGTGCTACTGACATCATCAGTGTCAAATTTTGGTGGTTGATCATGATCTAAATCATCATAATCACTCTCATTAACATGATCTATAGTCAACTAAATAGTATCACCTAGCCTCTGGGCAGTCTGCATTGATCGTCTAATGAAGAGGCACACCCTTAGTGATGTTTGTACCTATCCAAACTATTGCATGACTCACCTGTAATAGAATGGTCATACAACATAGACATGCCTCCCTACTAAATACCTATTTGTTTGCATCCTTCTTAGTTGTCTTGTGGGATCTAGCCACTATAGAGTGAGTAGATAAGGTCTCCAAAGGATCTCATCCTCCTCTAGCCAATCAAATCTCATTCTCCAATAATGAAAATCTCCATACTACCACAAGCATCACAAAGGATATCCAAATACTCATGGATACCCTACAACTATAATACATGGGAATCCAACATGCCTGGTTCATGTGATATGCTCAAGGCACCAAACTTGTTGAAGCATACAATGGACCATATTGTCAATCTCTCAAAATACAAAATGACCAAGATCATAATATAGGTGTGCTAGAATGCAGTGACCTCAAGCATAAATTTTCCTCTACTTATGCATCCCTCATATCAATTGTACCAGTTCTCCATCTAAGTGTGTCGCTCATTCATTTGGATTGAGAACTAGTGCCATTGTGTACATCATAATCCATCTAACAATAGGAGCATGTGAATACAGTAGCATAAGAAACTAGATCCATGCTCTGACTCTCTCATCATGTACTAGACCACCTAAAACATATTGCATGTCTCTCTTCTTCTCCTAAAATGGCTGATCCCCTTGGAAATATACCTGTTCTCCCTGAATAGGAACTCAAAGGATGCAGTGTACATCCTCAAGAGTGATTGTCATTTACCTGATGGGAAGATGAAAGCTACAAGTATCGACATCCCAACACTTGCACAGAGACATAAACATCACATCATGGTATCTCATGTGTGGCATCAAGTATGCCCAATAAATACCCACTGATTGTAAATGTTCTATCTCTATTGTTGATAGTGATGGTGCATAATCTCGTAGAAATGTGAGCTGTCTTCCACCTAGCCACTATCATGACTGGGCATAAACCTATTAAATTCATCACAAAATGTTCTAAAATCCATCTAAAATCTTCAATTTTTATAGATTTCATCATGCAAGTGTGCTAAAGTACATCTAGTGTGCTACTCGAATGGCCCTAGACACTTCATAACCCTTTTTGGACATTTCACAAAGAAATGGGAGACTTCGCAATAGAATGGGACACTTTGCAAACAAAAGGGACACTTTGCAAACAAATGGGACACTTTGCGAAAAAAGGGGATGCTTTGCAAAAAATTTTTACAAGAACCCTAAATTACCCTATTTATGCATATAAATCATCAAAATATCATCAAAGCACAAGATGAATGTTGTAGAATTAACCCACTGCATGATGCAGCCCGCCACATACCACTTGCTCATGAAGTTCATCCAGCCATGAAGGAATGTAATCTCGTCTACTTGACATGTTCTTCTCTCATGTGTCACTATCAAGCTACAAAAAGGTAAAATGAGTAGTAAGTGACACGTTACTTTCTTATTTCAATCACTTTCTTATGTTTATTTATTCACACTACCCTATTATCTTTTCTAGGACATATTATATAATCATTTTTCAAATTAACATAATAGTCCTAGGGTAATCTATTTTCCATTCCATTTAATGCATTGGAATCATAATTATGCACTCAATATCATCATTCATCTATCATTATGTGGCATGGTACTTGAAAATGCCCAACGATATGATGTTCTTCTTTTATGTGCCTAGATTCCTACCTTGATTCCACCTCTGTAAAGCAAGCAGAATCAAGGGGGACATACATCTACCCTCGAATTGGATTTCTAGAAGTTAGACATAAGGATTTTTAGACAATTAATGAGTTTGTGTTGTAGGATGTGGTTATGCAGATAACTACACTAGGGACTTCATTCTCCCATTCTTTTGAATGAGTATCCTTGTTATGTAATAAGGTGCATTGTTTAGATTCCTTTAGCTTTCATATGCACATGGAGTCATATGGGCACTAAAGTGGGAGCTAAATGTGTCAGAAAATTGGGCCCTCTTGAGAAAAGAGACAATTTCACACATAATTACACCCACTTTTGAGTCCTTTTATATCATTTTCCCTTCAAAACAAAATTTATATGCCCCTTAGACTGATTAATTTTTATCTAGAGGCCCATTTTACCTGAGAAATTATATAAAACCTGACAAACAACATTTAATTGCAACATATCTTGATAAACCACCTTTAAAAAGAAGTAGCGGGACCCATTTCCAACCTTGAGAAAATGAGTCCCCTCTAGTGGGACCCATTCACCAAGGGTGGCGAATGAGTCCCCTTTTGAGGGTAGATTCAAATTTGATCAGGAAATTAATAAATTTAACTTTATTTCTAGTGAATGTCGGCCTCGTAGGTCTAATTAATGGGAAAATAAGTTGTTCTTTCCTATAAATACTTATTTTCAATCATTTTACACATCTTTTGGAAAATTTTCATTATCTCTCATCATCTTTCAAGAGAAATTAATAAAGTCAAACATTCTACAACAAGTTTCATCAGTAAAAGTTAAAGTTTTAGGATAGCAAACTAGGGTTTTTGCAGGTCTTGAAGTTCACTTTTATTATCAAGATTCAACATTGCAAAGGATTGATAATTGATGCCTATGCTGAATCATGAAGAAATCTAGGGTGAAGAGGGGCAACTAGCCACTAAATCACACCTAAGGACTTGGTTTCCTAATGCTTCATTCTTCCATTTTCAATGTATCCTCATATTAAGGTTTGCATTTTTATATCAAGCACTTGCATGTCATTTTATTCATCTTTTTCATGTGTTGTAAGGTTTCTAGGGTTTGATATCTTGAACTACATTGATTATCTTTGCATGTCCTATTCTAGAGCAATAGAATAGGGTTTTTGTTATGATTCAAACTTTCCTAGTCTTTAATACACCAAAGGCTAGGGTTTAATTCACATCTTTTCCTATTCAAGGTTTTATTACCCATTTAGGGGTTTGAATGAGGAAAACCCCTCATTATACAAACAATTTTAAGCTATTTTGCAAGAATTTTCTTAGATCCAAGATGGGGTTTCCATCAAAAATTCTCTTTTATATCTTAGATGGAAACCCGATCTAAGAATATTTCCCATGTATCAACTAAAAATGTGGCCCAGTCAACTAACAAAAAGGACCTGACCTATAGATGATAAAGGAGATGTGAGTGAAATTTTATATCTTTAATCCACAAAAAACATTATTCAAAACCTCTTGGAAGGAACCAAGGATTGAAGATGGGTAGTTGGGAGGGTCATCGTCAAATTGATGGAATCATTGAGGAGTTAGGTACAAAATATTGTGTAACTCTTTATTATCCCACATATAGCAATAGTCAACCTTGACTTTAACTTCTTCTAGTCTCCTCCCCATGCCTTAATTCTTCCTTGCATTCAATTTGCTACACCTTGAATTCCTTCATTATGATGACACAACGTATTATGGGATTAGGAACTAGGAACCATTGGTTATTATTTATTATCGAACCTTCAATTATCCTCATCGTTGGGCACATTATTTTTTCTACTTTCCTTAGTCACCTTATCATTTGTTATTCACTACTCCCTTTTCCTTACTTTCCACCTTATTTTGCCACAAAACTTTGTGGGGATATTCCATGGGAATTAGGAACTAATGGTTCCTATTTCATATGGACTTAGTCCATTTGGAATTGTAGGTTTATATGACCAACTAAGGTGGAGGGAAAGGGAAATTGACTAAAGAAAGGGAATGCGATTGAAAATCCAAAGGAATAGTTGACATGATGACCCATGCTAAATGAAAAGATAGAAAATAGGGGGGAGAGTGTTTCTATCCTTAAAGAGTTATGGCTCCTCATATTTCACTTAAGTATCACTCAAGGAAACCCTAGATATCTCAATCTGAGGATGGAATGAAGGAAAGAGATCTACAATAGGGTTGTCCTAGGGTCTGATTAAAAACTAAAGAGGGGTTCACCACCAATCCAGGGCTTGGAAAGACAAATGATATGCAAGACTTAATGAGTAAAACTAATGATATGTAAAGTTTCACTAAATGACCTATAAAAGAATGCAAATCAAAAAGAAAGATGGTGAATCAGAAGTGTACACCTAGGAATCTGAGGAGATCTAAATGAAGACTTGAAATTATGAAAACACTAAAATTAATGTTTATTGAGACTCATATGACAGTCTGGGTGATTTAGTCCCAAATTAGGGTTTCTGGGTAGAAACAAAAATATGGCAGAGATATGCCTAAAACTCTTTTAAACTACAAATTTCACTGTACCGGGACTCATACACCAGAAGTGGTGTATCAATCTAGTTAGGCTTTTCCAGATATCCAAAGTCTAAATATTCTCTTCAATCTTTGCTCTGCCTTCTTGACCTAATTTATGGGTCTGAATCTCTAATTTGCAACCTACATATATCTTTTTGTGCTCTTCAAAGAAAGGTGACAAATTTTCTCCAATCTTGTTCTTCAATATGTCTTCAACCTAGATCTATAAATCACAAAATAAAGAGAGGGGAAAATGTTGTTTTGTTAATGGAAAGGGTATTTCCTTGTTCAAACCTCGTTTTGGCAATCAAACCTTGTAATGAAATCAAATGAGATAAAGGAATGATGATTGAAAAAAATGTAATGTTGCAACTCACCAAACCATAGGAATAAAGTGTTGCAAACATGTATGAAGTGGCTCCAATTGATGTAGATCTTGACTCTTGCTTCATTGTGATAGATCTTAAATTGAATACTAGCTTGAATCATAGGACCCTACATCACAATTGTTATCTCAAAAAAAAACATGATGCATGATGAATTTGACATGATGCTTGATACTTGCATAATGCTCCAAAACACTTGATAATAAAATATTGAAGATACTTGAATGCTCTTGTGGATGCTTTAATGCTTGTGAAGTCAAATTTGCTAGAATGGATAAATACTCAAATGCCTGGGAGAAAATGAGTTGAATATCCTTGTATTTATACTTGTTTATGCCAAATTTCCCAAAATTACAACACTACAAACTGACAATAGATCTAGGAGGATAAAATCCTTCCAAGAATTTGAATTGAATTTGATTTTGGTCCATACGGGGCTCATACACCAAAAGTAGCATATGAATCCCATTAGGCATTAATTATGGGACACATTTTCAAAATTGCTTAGATTCATGTGAAATCAAGATCGAGGCCTTGAAACCTAGGTGGGACCCATATGGTCAAGGTGGTGTATGAGTCCCAAATCACTAAATTTGGTCCACACAACCTAAAAGTACATGAATTATTATTAGATATTGGTTTATGTCAGGATTATCCTTGAAAAGATGCATTAATTAAGTCTTGCAGATACAAATTAAGGCCAAAAAAGGCATAAAGAATCCTAATTAATTATAAAAACCTAGATTAGTGTGAAAGTGTGGAACAACACTATACAACACCTTAAACAAGGTACAACTAAGTAAATTTAGCTCACAAGGACACACTGCCTAATGTGCATGTGTTAAACACATCACAACACTGTCCTCAATTTAATAAGGAGGGCCCAAGCAAGCAAGAAAAAGTAGAGGGATACTTTTTTCATTGCCACACTCAAATTGGTTATCATAAATGGGAAAACGAAAATGGGCCACAAAGTGACAACAATAACTCATCATGTATTTTAAAATTGTGTTTTGTATAATATAATGGAAATTAGAAGCCCAACCAGGGTGGGGGCCCTAGCTAGATTGGCTAAAGAATCCTGTTGCAAGAAATACATCACAAGGTCCAATATCCTCCCACCCCTGTTATATTGGAGGGCATGCCACACCAACATTACAAGTGACATGATTGTTTTTACTAGGTGCACTACAATTTATAGGGGGCTACCCAATTCCTGTAGTGTAAAAAAGAAATAAAAAAGTAGAAGCCTGACCATCACTTTCAAATGTGTGAGTTATTTATCTAAAGTAGTGAGAATTAATACTAGTAATAATAGGTTGTTGGGAAATACTAGTACTTAAATATTTTGAAATTCATAGGTCACAACATACAAAATAACATCTAGGTATTATTTTGGTGTCTTAGAAAAGTCAATCAAAAATCAAACATGCATTGCCACATCAGTGAGTGGAAAATGATGTTCATGTAAAAAATAAGTAAGTTGGTGATGAAATATTAGCTAAAGAAATGGAAAAGTTATCCTAGAAACATTATAGGAGGAGAAGATGAGAAATAATGTTGAAATGTAGCATGAAATTGTGAAGGTATGAAAATTTATATGTTACTTTTTTCCATCACTTTATCAAGTTGATGAATCCAGGTATTATGTTATGTTAAAGAATAGAAATGAAAGTAATAGAAGTAAATTTCATATATGTGAGGAGGATATTATATAGGATATAAAAATTCTTCAAGTGGGGGAAATTTTCCCTCAAACTAAGAACATGAGAAAATAATACATCATGACAAAAATCCCTACATGGAAATAGTTTCAAAAAATATAAAACTAAAAAAACTGTGTTAGGCTACCATACTTGCTAAAGCACCTATCAAAATCTGTACAAACTCTAAAACCTCAAACATGGGTTAGTTGCATACAAATTCATCAAATGCTCCTATGAAATAACATCTTATGCTTCAAAATGCAACAAATGACAAAAGAGATAAAAAAGACATTGCAAAAGCATAACATGTACCTATTCCATATTGGATTGGTGTCAAATGTGCCAATGAACCTTTCCCAATCCTTGCTAAAACTCAAATGATACAATTCAATGGTGATGGGAAAAAATAGTTCTCAATTGAAGAGAGTAACTTTGCATGAGAGTGTAGATGAGTTGATGAAGAATAAGCCCTCTATTTATAGATTTTCAAGTTGGAAGAGAGCTCAAAATAGAGAAATGTGGGATAATGATTTGATCAATGAGATGGAGCCACTTGTCACATTGTGATAGGTTGAGGAACGTGCAAGTTTTGGCCAATGTGCCAAAGAGGGGAAGATTCAAATTTGAAATTGTGAATTAAGTGCTAAGTTTGACCCTTGCAAAAGACATGTAAGAGACATGTAAGACCTCATAAATGTCTTGTTTGATGTACATGCCAAATTGGGGGAGATTCAAACTTGGAGAATATTCTCCCTTTATGCCAAGTTGAAAGTAAATAAAGATTTTGATAAATTAATTAAATGCAATTTCATGTGCAAGTGGCAAAATCTAGATAATACAAGTGATTAGGATTAGCATTTAATCATGGACTAGATTAATTAAGATGATGTTAGATGTTTTTGACCCATTTGTCTTAGATTTAGGGATTTAAATAAAATCAAATGGAGATGAAAGGTGATAAAGATTTAGTTAATTAAATATTTGATTTATTTAGCTAAGGGGGATAATGATAGGATCAAATTAAATAAATTTAATTTATTTAATTTTAGATGGACGATCCTTAGAGATTAAATCAATTAAACTTTGTTTAATTAATTGATGGGCGAATATGAACTAATTAAATGCATGATGTGAATTTCACGTATCTACATTTTTCCCCTCTTTGAAGCAATGTACTTGCTACGTTGGTTCAAAGAATAAACTTGCTGTGATCAAAATTCAAAAAAATTATGATTTTTTTGGATGCCCCAGCGGAAAGAAATACACTGGTACATTGCCCCCTCAAGAGATTGAGAGAAAAGATTCGATTTGAGGGTCAATCTCACAATAAAGAGGTTCAAAATGGATGGTATGGATGATTACGATGATGATGCGATAATTCTTATATGATTATGTAATAGATGTTTTATGCAAATGTATGATTTTATGAGATGCTTAGACTAACAGATCTATATTATGATGATGAATATGCAATGCATGTGAAATGATTGGTGTTTCCTATTATGTATGATATGAATGATATGTGGCATGCTGATGGTTTGTGGATGCAGGATGGATGCATGATGGATGCAAGATGGATGCATGATGAATGCATGAAAGATGCATTGGTGATGCTATGTTAGCGTAGAGAGAAGAAAGAAGAAATGAGATGATGACAAGAGGATCCAGCAAGTCCATGATTTGACAAGACTTTATTAGAGATGATGATGATGATGATAGATGATGATGATTTTCTTATAAAGGATTGGGATTTTAAAAGGGATACTTACCTTATGTTTGATAACACATATAGATACAATGCATCAAGGTATAAAGAACCAGGATGGCATTGTACCTAGTGCGATGGACTTTGACTCAACAAAAAGATAGGAGTATTCTTGTTCACACTTGACATACGAAAACCTTGCTAGGACGTACCTAACAAAGAAAGTATTCACCAAGTTATTTTACAAGAACATCCAACAAGCACAACAGACAAAAGATAATGATCGTTGCCCCATTCCTATCTCTCTAAATCCTTTGTTTTAATATCATTGAGAGGTCCTTGGAACGAGCGCAATAAGATAAATCAAAAGAAAATATCAAGTATGCAAACAAGCCAATGTTCTTCATACCTATAGCCAAAGGGATTCGTTTTGATAGGATAAGAATCCAAAGTGATATCCAAAATGATGCCATTGTCGGAATGATATATCCTAGGACATGCATTGTATAGGATGATGATGGGTTGATAAGTTGATTGATAGGCTGTTGATATAAGGTTGACTCACATGTTTGAAAATGATCAAGAGTTTGATTTTGCGTTTAAAAGTTTGTTGTTTCGATTTAGATTTTTGCATTTGGAATTTAATTTTTGTTGACTATTGTGATTGTTTCTATTTGTGTTGCCAAAGGATGAAGGTGATGATCAATTTATTATGGATGATTGATTATTTCAAGTGAAAGCGAGATGAGACAGATGGATTTTTTCAAATATTTGGATGTTTTTGACTTTTTTGGAATGTTTTGAGGTTGTTTTTGGTATTTTCAAGATTTTACAATTTTATTTTTTTTATTTTTTTGAATGTTTTGGGGTTTTCTGAGATTTTATGGATGTTTTTGGATTCTTTTTTTTTTGAATATTTTTGTGTTTTTGTGTCTCGGGGGCTGATCAAAGATTAGCCTTGCCTATGTTTAAGCTCAGAGACGGCGTAGTTTAGATTCTAATGTTTTTGATATTTTCTATTTTTTTATAAATGTTTTTGGATTTTTGATATGATTTTGGATGTCTTTGGATTTTTTATATGTTTTGGATGTTTTTAGATTTTTTGCATGATTTTGATCATTTGGATATGGATATGTTTGATAATATTAGTGCTCTATTTGGTATTTTGTTGGACACCAAGCTAAGGTTGACTGATTGAATCAATGGATTGATGATGATGATAACATTGTTGAGGATACACAACAATGTAAGGATTGATGATGATAACATTGTTGAGGATGCACAACAATGCAATGATAGTGTTAAGTAACACAATGATTGGGAAGGATATCCCAAGGTGATGATAGATTGATGATGATGTTTTTATTGGATTTGATTGATCATGTTTGATGAAGCTTGATTTGGAACAAAAGTTGTTCGAATGATTTGATGTGATGTTTGAAGTGCAAATTAGATGAGAATAATAGTGATTGCTTGGCTTGATGATCGATGAAAGATGAAGCTTGATAAGGAACATTTGCTTGTCAAAATATGCCATTGGCTAGTGATTTGGATTCTAGATCACAAATGCTTTGACCAATTTGGTTTCACATTTTCCAATGTTCGTATAGCCACATAAGTTGGAGGATATAGATCAAGATTTATTCCCGAAGCAAGATGTAAATATCTGTGCCCAGGGTCTAGCAATGTATGGAATTCCATGGGTGGATGCTTGGATAGGTGTATGGATGGAGGGATAGGGATTATGTTGTGATAAGATAAAGAATGCTCATTTGGATAATGCTTCATGGCTCAGATAATGTTGCATAGGATAGGATCAATGAAAATGACCCATGTCAAGAAGTTTACCATAAGCAAGCGTAAAGTGTGCACCAAACTTTGTCAAGATCAAGATATCTTGGACTATGTATGCAGATGAATGAAAATGGATAAAAGGTTTATGGATGAATGGATTTATTATGGCTGAGATGGATGGAATGATGGCTTTATTATGGATGGGATGAGATGATTTCACCTGAACTAGCACACGTAGATGCTCGATTCTACACATGACTCCTGTTTTCCAGGTTTTCATCATGGTACCTATCCAAAGTGCCATCGTAGTGATTTTCACTAGAGGGCGATTTTTATCTTTACTATTTTCAATCCTTTTTCTGATTCTTTTGTTTTGGATTTTCATATTTTTTTTATTTTTTGATTTTTCTGAAAGATTCATGCTGACTGACCTAATGGTGTCGTTGTAGATGCTTCTTTCATAATGTGTCATCGGTATCCTACCTGAAGAAGTTGCTTTGATAAGATACATGCACTTGAATGCAACTTTTGGGATTCCTGATTTGCTTCGTTGATACTAGAGCTAACTTCGTCTTGGTGCACACATCGCAATAGAGTGCCTTCTAAATTCTTATGATAAAGGGTTGTTGCCAATACATGGTCGATGTGAGAATTGGATATCATGTGTGGAGGCATGGATGGAGTGCGTTTAAGGATAGGAGATGGATTGGTTGATAGCTTGGAATGTTTGACTCTCCAAACGTGGGAAGATGAGCAATGATGGGTGGCTACAGAAGTGTGCATTGAATTAGGACCAACTGCTTGATACACTTTGTACATTGCTTGAAAAGCCTGCTTTTGCTTTTGTGGAAATATTTGATGCATACTTTTCCCTTTTTTATTTTGCCCCATAGTTTCTTTGACTGATGGAGTCTGATAGGGATAATATTTCTTTGTATGTTTTGGTATCCATGCATATTTTATTTTTCCATTACATGCTTCTCAGCTTATTTTGCTTTGATAACGTTCTTTGTACTTTGATTCAAATATTTCCTTTGATGTTGGTCCCAATTCATGGATGGGGTCATGGGTGGATGAAGATTCATGGTGTGGCTGGTTGTAGTATTGGCAATGGTTTCACCATAAAGATTCTTCGTGCTCCCTATGTTGACGTTTGCTTGAGACGAAGTGGACCCTAGTATAGTGGTAGTAGTGCCTTCATGCTTTGATTCTGCCTAATCTAAGATGTCTTGTTCAATAAGCATTCTTTGATGGATAACCATTGTAGATGATGTTAGTTCAACTTGTTGTTCTAATAACTCTAGATTATACTATTTTGTCTGAATTGATTCCTTGAGTGGATAGTCTTGGATATCCTCATAGCTGATGTCCTCAATCTAAATTTGGGATATGTCTGATTTGGATGTTGACAACTCTATTTGACTATACTAATCAAGAACCTACTCTTTTTGTGCAATACTATCAAGAGTAAAGGAATCTTGTTGTGAATGAAGATCATCTACGTGTCCATCCACAAAAAGCATCTCATGGGTAGGTGGAGGAGTATGTGCTACATGGATATGATCATCTTGCATAGATAGGAGAGTGTCCATTAGACAATTATAGTATCTTGAAGATACAAATTCTTGATCTTGAATGATTTCAGAGTTGCTTTTGACATGCTTTGGATCAAGTTCTTGACATGGGTCAGTTTCAAATGATGGATTCCTTAGAAAGGGTTCTTGGACGTCGTCATTAGACATGCTAATTGGTTCAATATCTTCAAGTGTCAAGTTCAGGGTTCCTTTAGTATTTGTAACCATGAGGTCGAAGGATGTCAATATGTCTTGGAAAGGACCATTACTATACTTTGGTGAAAGATGTTTACCATACTTTGGCATAAATTCTTGAGATATGTCATCTAACTCATAAGGCAATGTAGAGACATTTTCAATATGATCATTGGTCGATGGATCATAGATTATGTCAATGGGGTCAAATAATTCTAACACTCCTTGAAATAGATCACTAAAAGGTGGCTCTTGATGTATGGTGATTTGGTCATTGGATGGAGTGGAAACATCTTCAATGTGCTCATTAATGGATAGATTTTGATCATTGTTTTCAACAATTGTGGTGAAGGGATTTCCGATGTCCTCAACCATAGGGTCAAATGATGTTGAAATTTCTTGAATTGGATCATTGTTGGGTATTGTTGGTGGATTTTGATCATGATTGAAGAGTGACTCTTGATCTATGTTGATTTGATATTCATACGAGATAGAAAAATCTTCAAGGTGTTCATTGATAGATAAATCAAGATCAATGCTTTCAGCAATTGTGGTGGGGAGATTGTCAATGCTATCACCAGTGGTTGAATGTTCATCATTATCCCCAATAGTTATCATTTTTCATGTTTGTGCTTGTGTTTGTTGGGTAGCTTGAGAGGCTTGTTACACTTGTTGAGCTTGTGTTGCTTGTTGCGTGGCTAGATATTGTTGGATGGCATTTTGGTAGGCCTGGTGAGCTTTTAGCACAATGTTATATTGTCTTTCTACATTTGGTTTTGGTGGTAGTGGTGGAAAATTCGAAATTGTGTTGGATGTAGTGACAAGTTGTTGAGATATGTTTGGAGTGATTGTGAGGGTTTGAGATATAATGGGTGTGATAGGGGTGGTTGGAGTGATCGAGGTGATAGGAATGGTTAGAATGACCGAGGTGATAAATCCTTGGGAGACCATATTTTGATTTGTCAGGATTGATGTTGTCATTTGATTGGATACCCTCTATTGGTGCAATGGCGATGGTATATTCAAAGGATTCAAGATGTGATGGCTTGATTGGTGTTAGGTGGATTGATTTGGATGGAGTGATTGGTGCTAGGTAAAGAGGTAATCCCTAAACCAAGGAATGATGTTGATATGGGTAATGGTGGTGGAGATGTCTCTTGGCCCAATGACTCAACTATTTTGGTAAGTGTAGCAATTTGATCTCCCCAAATTTGATCTTGATTTCGATCTTGACTCCCTTGATATAGTTGATTTGGTTTTTGTTCAAGCATTTTTGGGATGCATACTCATGGTTTTTGAATGGGATCATGGAGAAATTGATTTTGGACAATGTTCTGATTTGGGATGATGTTTAGATTTGGCATGATAGGTTGAAATTGAACATTGTTTGTGTTGGGAATCACATTGCCTTGATTTAGGTAACTTTGATTTTGCATGGTGTTACCTTGACTTGGATTAATACATGGAGTTGTTAACATCTTGTTTGGACTTTAAACAACATTTGTATGATTTGCGAACATAGACTACCCCAAAGTTTTCCAAGTGTAGATTTGAAATGTTCATGTTTGGAAAACTTGTACTTGGTACATGCACATTTGGCATGTAGGGATTTGATGGGATGATGTTCATTTGAAGGCTCATGCATTGATTGTTTGGTTGATAGATTTGTAAGTTTGGGCTTAAATTTAAATCTACCATCGGGAAAGGTGTTCCAAACTTTTGACTAGGCGTACTCACATTTGTTGAACCATTGATATTTGTAGGACAAAATGATCCCATGTACGGATTGTATAAATGTGAGTGTTGATAATCAATCGGCATTGTAAGGCTTTGAGAGTTTGGTTGACTTGGATTAATCATGATGTATGGATCAAGTTTGTATTCCATGTTCTTCTTGTGTTTTGACCTTGTTGTAAAAGTGACCTCTAAGGTGTTTAGGACCAATGATGAGATGAATGATGAAAGGGGTGAATGATATGGATGTTGAACATTTAGGGACTTTGGATAAATGCTAAACTTAGGGTTTGATTTTGATTGGTTTGATTGGATTTGGATAATGAACTTGTAAACCCTAAGATGTTAGATGTGATCTTAGGATGAATTTGTTCAAAGGATGGATAATTTACTTGAATGTATGAGAAAGGATGCATTCCCATACACCTAACTAAATAAGGTGATTTTGATTTTGATGATCTACCCAAGTCTAGAATGATGTTTCCAAACCTCTAAAGTTGTTTGGTGGGATGGATTTTGATAAATGTTTGGGATGGGTGAATTGTTTGATTCAAGATCCTAAATGAACCTAGGAAGGACTTGTTTACTAGACCAAGATAGTGAAGAACATTCCTTTCTCTAAGATTAATTAAAAATCAAAAGATCAATGTTTCCATGAAAACCATTTGACCAAAAGATTCCAAGCACATGTGTGGGGTCCAATTGATTTAATCTTGGTTAATGGATTATTTTTACCACAAACATACTTTTGATTAGATTTTGAATCTAGATGTATAATGTCTCAACTTTCCCCTTATCCCGCAAAGTGTATTATGTAGAAACCAAGGAAATTTGAGGCAAGAGTTACCTATTGTTGACCTTAGTAGGAGAAAATTGAGATGAAATCCAAATGTTTAGAAGCCTCTAAGGATTCAAATCCCTAGGGAAAGCAATAACATGTGAATTGAGTCAATTGTATTTGTCTCCAAAAGGGTTTGAAATTTGGATGATGATGTTAAGATGTTTTCAATCAAGCAATGCATTTTGTAACGCAAGAATAAGTAAAAGCCTATGGATGTGTAATACAATATTTGTTGGATTCCCACTTGGACAAGTCCAACTACGCTTATCTTTAGCAAATGGTTAGATACTTGACCCCACTGGCTCCCCTCCACAGCTCATTATCGTCAATCGGGGCAGCCAAGCATCAACACCCATGAAACTTCCATGGTATGCTTTCCATTTCTACTAAAAGACCGTAAAAGTGTGGGGTGGCTTCAGAATGACCGTTCTTGCACCAACAAATTATAGATTAAAGGATTTTGGAAAATTCTAGCACATGGATTTTAATGACTTTATGTTTATGGAGATTGACCCATACGACAAGAGTCCCTATCAAGTACCTAGCGCCATGATGAAGCACCTACCAAAATCTGCACAAACTCTAAAATATCAAACATGGTTTAGTTGCATACAAATTCATCAAATGCTCCTATGACATAACATCTTATGCTTCAAAATGCAACAAATGACAAAAGAGATAAAAAAGACAATGCAAAAGCATAACATGTACCTATTCCATATTGGATTGGTGTCAAATGTGCCAATGACCCTTTCCCAATCCTTGCTAAAACTCAAATGATGCAATGCAATGGGGATGGGAAAAATTAGTTATCAATTGAAGAGAGTAACTTTGCATGAGAGTGTAGATGAATTGACGAAGAATAAGCCCTCTATTTATAGATTTTCAAGTTGGAAGAGAGCTCAAAATAGAGCAATGTGGGATAATTATTTGACCAATGAGATGGAGCCACTTGTCACATTCTGATAGGTTGAGCAATGTGCAAGTTTTGGCCAATGTGCCAAAGAGGGGGAGATTCAAATTTGAAATTGTGAATTAAGTGCTAAGTTTGACCCTTGCAAAAGACATGCAAGAGACATGTAAGACCTCATAAATGTCTTGTTTGATGTACATGCCAAATTGGGGGGAGATTCAAACTTGGAGAATATTCTCCCTTTATGCCAAGTTGAAAGTAAATAAAGATTTTGATAAATCAATTAAATGCAATTTCATGTGCAAGTGGAAAAATCTAGAGAATACAAGTGATTATGATTAGCATTTAATCATGGATTAGATTAATTAAGATGATGTTAGATGTTTTTGACCCATTTGTCTTAGATTTAGGGATTTAAATCAAATCAAAGGGAGATGAAAGGCTATAAAGATTTAGTTAAATAAATATTTGATTTATTTAGCTAAGGGGGATAATGATAGGATAAAATTAAATAAAGTTAATTTATTTAATTTTAGATGGATGATCCTTAGAGATTAAATCAATTAAACTTGGTTTATTTAATTGATGGGCGAATATGAACTAATTAAAAGCATGATGTGAATTTCACGTTTCTACACTTGTATATATTTCAACATGATAAAAACACATAAACATAAGAAGAAGGAACATAGTAGAAAGTTTAAAGATTTTTTTTGGGTCAACAAAATAAATGAGACTTCATTGTGAAAGTTGTCTCAATATCATCCCAAAAATATGATGGAACCATTTACATATTAAAACAAGAATGAATCTAATATGATGAGAAGAATATGATGAATGTACCAATTGGAGAGTGTGTCAATGTCTATGTGGAAGATTTTGCATGACACACACAAGAGGTTCATGTAGAAGTAAGTTAGCAGTTGGAGAAGAGTGAAAACAAAAAATGCAGGTGTGGATGAGCACTAAAGAGAGAGCATTCACTTAGAAGGTGAGTTATTCATTTCATGCCTAAGGAAGGAAATAATCCTAGGGTGACATATGATAAGGTGAATCCAAGGAAAAATATACCTTGTAGAGTATTGCATAAGATTTCAAAGAATTCATATGAAAACTTAGTCATAAAATGATTTGAAAATCTAATCTATAAGAATATATTGAATCCAAAGATATGGTGAAGGATAAAAACTCACGACGTGAATTAGATTAGAGAGATTTTTTTCTTCAAAAGATAAGGGAAGTGATAGAGGAGATTCTAAATACATGATCAAGAAATAGAACTGGTAAGATAAAGTACAACAATATTTGGTTTGATGGAAGGGAAGGGGACTTGAGAATGATCCATGACTTTCTAAAGATGTGGTGGCCACCACAACCTCTATCACCTAGACTTAATCTTTGAGCAACATGCTCAAAATAATATTACCTATGAGATCGAATGTAGGAGAACATAAGGTATTGCACATTGTTGGATCACGCAAAAATACTTGATTTCACATTTTATTTTGTTTTGTAGAATTTTTGTTTTCTTTATTTATCAAATACTCGTTGAAAAGATAGTTCCCACCACAAAGGCTTTTTCTTTCCCAAACAAAAGTTAAATACAATTCAATTTCTATAGAAAATTTTTACCATACAACAACCATTAACTTTTCATTCTAGCAATTGAAGAGCTCTCCAATAGCATGGTTTACTAAGAGGTTCTTGGCTAAAGCCAAACTAAATTTCACAAGAAGATATTAGTGAAAATGGAATCTACCTTGTGGGTCCTCCTTATTGGCACAATATAATGTGTAATTATCCCTTTCATGTTTTAGAACATTTTTTTAATATTGTATGGACTAGAATTCTTTTAGATTGGTTTTGAATAAGATTCATGAGGGAAGGTTCAATATCATTTGGTTAGTGGTACATTATCATTAGAAGAGTTCTTTATATGTATGGTAATGAATTCTTTAAATTAAAAAATGATAGAAGACAAGCGATTTTGAACTGGTAAATTATTTTTCATGATGTAATAACCACATAGATTGAACACACATTAGAAGTTACAGAAAGCATTCTCATTCTTAAATTTGAAAGTAACTAAAGATATAATTATGACATGTATTTTAAACAAATATTTCATATAATAATAATTGAATTGTGTCAACTAATTTATTTTATATATTTCTATTAAATTTATTCTCTATATGTTCCTATTATTTAACTTTATTCATTTAATAAAACAAAATTTCCCAGAAAAGTTTACCTCACGTGGGTATTTCAATCTAGACGAGGAAAAAACGTCCAATTTTCTTCCCACTCTTAGGGAAGCATGACATCCAAAAATGACAGATAAGCTGTGTTCGCATTCAAATCCCACATTAGAGGGAAGATTATACCTTCTCATAACTCTTTAATCGTGCAAAAGATGAGGCTACATAGTTAGCGTTGATACAATCATATATAGCCTTTCTTTAAGGATCCAAAATCCATTATTAATTAATTCATTTTGATTCCAAATTGACTTACTTTTATTTATTCATCTTCCATACGCAAATATTCTGCAACATAGCTGAAGGCCTCGCCAATTTCTATGAACAAAACCTATTGCTAAGATATCAAAATGAAGGTAAGTCTAGATAGGTTTTTATATATAACTTTTGTTCATGGATTCGTGTCGAAGTTTGAACTGGTAGATGGTCTCTGTTCAACATTTACAGAAATGGTGTTAAAAGTAACGACCGAGGGCGTCTAAAGCAAGAGAAAGGCCCTCAAGGTAGTTGAGGCGGTGGAATGAATACTTGGTTTTCAAAGAATGACATCAATAAGGAGGAAGATTTCCACATAGTTTTGTTTGGGTTCCTATCATTCCTAATGAATAGTCTATTAGATTTTACAGTTTTATTTATACATCCAAGAATGCAGAAGAATGGATCGAGTTTTGGGATTAGATGTCTGAATACCTATCTAATGTTAATTGGATTCTAGGTGGAGATTTTAATATGTTGCAACAATTGGTATACATTGTCTCAAACTGGAATAGGAGGTGACAATGAATTAAGCAAGTTGGATAAGTTCTATGTGTCTCTTAGGCTATCACTAGTCCATGACTCTTTTGACACGTGTTCTAGTGGACTACTCTACTATGTCTGCAGATCATTTTCCTATCTTTTGCAAAAGAATAGTATTAACTCTCCACTACCTTTCAAACTCAACATTTCTGACTTAAATAATAAGATTAGTATGATCACATTTATAGAGATCTAAAATTTTATACCCAAACTCTATGAAGAGGATTCATAGATTGAGTGGTGGTGTGCAACTATTTCTCAATGCACTAATTTTCTACGTTCATTTGTAGAAATAAAGATTGGCAATATAAGCACAGGGAAAAAGTAAAAACCTTCTAAGGGAAATTGAAACATGTAAGGATAAACTTAATGTTGATTTGACCACAAAATTCTTTCACTACTACCAAGGCCCAACTACACAAACATAACAATTATAAAGGAAAAGGAAAAAAAATAGAGCTGTTATAATGAATCAAAGAAGGAAAAAAGAATACAAATATTTTAAAAGTATCTAAATATAAATAAATAAATAAATAAATAAGATAAAATTCAGGTTATAATGGATGAATTTGATGTCCTACATACTAACCCTTGTAATATATGCAAGTCATTTTAAAAAATATATGGTAAAATTTTCAAAGAAGAGAATCAATGGAATGATAATCAATAAAAATTAGAATATATAGTTGAAGAATACATTCCTAACTATGGACAAAGATTTTGGCACCCAAAATGCTTGTGACCCTTCTAGGGTTTTTTACCTAAAAGGGTAAAGTTTTGGGCCAAAATGCAATGTTACATTCAAATGTGGATGTGATTTGGGTGCAATATGCATAAATGCAATAAACTAAATGCAAAGAACTGATCAAATAGATTACTAATTGAATGCAAACTAAGAAATATGAAGTGTTTGAAAACACACTAGTGTATGCAAACATGAACTAGAAACATGGACAAATGAAAACAAAATTGAATGAAACTAAAAGGGGTGCACCTGGAAACTAGAAGCACATCTAAGAAGATTCTATAATGTTGTAGAATTCAATGTTGATTCCCACTGGGACTCATTCACCACAGATGGCGAATCAGTCCCGCTTTTGGTAAAATCTATCAGAATAGGTTTCAAGATGTTAGGAACACAAAACTGCAAAAAACTCTTTTTCTAGCCTAGCAGTGTGACTCATTTGCCACAGATGGTGAATTATTCCACCTACAAAAAAATGAAAAAGTCAAAGGTCAACTCTATAGGTCCTCGTTTGCACTTTTCTCCTTGTCAGGTTGTTGGATCTGAATCTGTAGAAAATAGGTTGAAAATCATCTTCAAGCTCCAATTAGGGTTATGTTGACTATAATGACTTAGATGACTTATTGATCACTTTTCAACACCTTTCTCCTTGACAAATCTTCCTACAAAACCTACAAACACACATGCAAAGAGGGGAAAAATGGTTAAGGGTTAGAGTATAGGGGTTTGCCTTGGTCAAACCCCACTTTGGTAATCAAACCCTATGAGATGAAATTAAATAAGAAAGTAATGATGAAAAAATGACATGCAAATGCCATAAACTCACCAAACCCTTGTTGTTGAAGTCTGAAGATATATCAATGGTTGATCCAAGATGCTTGATTGAATGATGTTATGATGCTTGAGTGAATGTTTAAATGGATTGACTGCAAGAATGAATGCTTAGATGAATGGAGGGTTAAAATGAATAGAAAATTATGTATTTATACACAATTATTCCCTAATTTCTTGAAAATACAACATCACAGGCCAACCTTAGGTCTTTTGGAATAAAAACCCACCAGTAATTTGAATTTATTTTGAATTTTGTGCCAAGAGGGACTCATTCGCCACCCTGGATGAATGGGTCACACTCAAGGCATATGAGTGGGTGTCAGAAATTAAGTTTTCTTTAATGATGTTTTTCGGGTTTATATTCAAAAACACACTTAATTAAGGTTTATAAGTGCATAAGAAAGGTGTATTTGTTGATGAAAAGCTTAGAAAAGCATGAAAACTTGTTACAAGACTTTTCAACACTTTAGAATAAGACTTGGTAAGTGATAAAAAGTGGGTATATAGATGAATTATGATAAGAAGAGTCTAGAAAAGTGATGCAGGAGCATCTAGTGGTGTAAGGGCAATCTTGCATCACCCAAAAATAGTTAAATTTCAAGTTTCTTGGTTTTTAGATGTTTTTATATTTTTGGATACCCTTTTCGTCATAATGAAATTCCCAATTTATGGTTTTTATTTTCTATTCCTGGGTGGAAAGATATTACAGTTTTAGTTTCCCAGATTTGCACTTAAAAATCTTCTGAGTTAGATTTGAGGCACTTAGAGTTCCCGGATTGGCCCCAAAACTTTCCAAAATTGGTGTAGAAAATTTTGAGCGTGTTCTTGACTTTGAGACCTTTCCAACGGTTCCAATGGTTCACGAATCAGAGCCCCGGATCAAAAGTTATGGCCCCAGAAAGTTGGCACACTTTCTAGAAGATACAATTGCAAATGTTCTTTTGAAATTTGAACTTCAAGTTGTAATTTTTTGGCACCAAGCCGCCTAAACTCAAAATTGAATGTTGTTTTGGCTCCAAACTAAAGAGGAGCTCTATTTATAGGCAGGTTTCTAATTTTTAGGTAACTTTTCGGGGACAAGCTCGCATATTGTGAAAGGGTGATTTTGTAGCTTTCTATAACTTGCATATGTTGTAGAACTTTGGGGATTTGAGATCTTTTGCACGTAAGAAGCTCCATTTTTCTAAATAATAAAATTATTCTCTTGTTTGTGGGTTAGTTTCTAAGTCTTGGGTTGCGCCCTCATCAAGTGGTATTAGAGCGGGTTTTCTTGAGCGTGTGGACAGATCCCCAATTGTGAGGCAGTTCACACCAGGACCGTGGTTGTGGGTCGAGGTCAATGAAGATTCCTCCAAGAGTGATGCATGGTAGGCATGGTGGTGCCAGAGGTGGTCAAGGCGGTAGAAATGCTGGTGCAAGAGATGCATTGGCAGCCCTCCAGAGATAGATTGACGCGTTACAAGAGTAGTTGAGAAGAGGGTTAAACCCGAGGGAGGAAAGTGAGGATGAAGGAGAGGAAGAAGATTCAAATGCAGAAGAGGAAGAAGAAGCAATTGATCAAGACCAAATGCAGCTAATAAGGGCCATTTCAAAGATCAAGAAAAGACCCAGAGCAGAAGTCCCCAGTTATTCGGAAGTCTGAATTCGAAAGAGTTGATCGACTAGATCAACGAGCTAGAAGAATATTTTGAGTATGAGGAAATAGAGGACCCAGATCGAGTTAAGTTTGCGAAAATGAAGTTAAAGGGCCATGCCAGATTTGGTGGGAAGAGGTCCAGTTAGAAAGAAATCGAAGAGGAAAAGGAAATATCACCAAATGGGATCGCATGGTAGAGAAACTGAAGAAGTAGTTCATACCAGTGGACTACGAGTTAGATCTATTAAAGAAATTGCAAGGGTTAAAGAAAGGAAGCAGATCTGTGAAAGAATATACTAAAGAATTTAACAAGATAATCATCAGAACGGGCCACACAGAGGCCAATAAGGAGAAGGTAGCCCAATATCTTAATGGGTTACGACCGAGCATTCAGGAGGAGTTAAGCCTAGTCAGAATGACCACCATTGAGGATGTGAATCAGTTTGCTCTGAAGGTGAAAGTGAAGCTGAAAAGATTTGATGGAAAGCAAAAAGGATGAGGAGGTCAAAGTGGAAGGGGCAGTGGAAGACCTTCAGGAAGCTGAAATGATGATGAAAAGAAAAGTGAAGATGTGGGTACCAAACGAAGCCAAAGGAATGACAACTCACTGCATTGATCAAAACAGTGGTGATCAAAGAGGTAGAGGATGAGGAGATATGGACAAGGATCTAGAAGAGGTGGTTTCAAAGGAACGTGTTTCCAGTGTGGTGAAGAAGGGCATTGAGCCTATGAATGTCCACAACACCAAGGAAGGGAGACAAAAGGCCAGAAGGTCATGGAAGAGTTGTGCATGTAGATGAGGAGGCTCAATTTGAACATTCAGATGATGCTAAAAGGGGAGAATCCCTAGTGATTAGGAGAGCCCTAATGACTGAGGAAAATGAACTAGAACAGAGGAAGAATCTGTTTCGCACAAGGTGCAAGTGTGAAGGAAAATGTTGTGATGTCATTATTGATGGTGGGAGCATTGATAATCTGGTGTCAAAAGAGATGGTCACAAAGTTGAAGCTGAAGAGGGAAAGGAACCTGCATCCATATCGATTGCCTAGTTGCAGAAAGACACAAGGTTTTGGTCAATGAGCAGTGCCTAGTAAAGTTCAAGATTGGGAGCTACCATGATGAGATACTCTGTGATATCATCCCCATGGATGCATGTCACATGTTGTTGGGGAGGCCGTGGTAGTTCGATAGGCGAGCTATACATGATGGCCATGCAAACACTTATTCCTTGACAAAGGATGGGGTTCATGTCACAAGTTGAAACCCCTGAAGGAGACCGAAGAAAAGCTATGCAGTAGTGCTAGAATTTGTTATGTAGATGGAAGAATTTTTAGAAGGTATGAAGCATGAGCGTGTGTGTTATGCATTGATTCCTAGAGTGAGTAAGGAGGATAGTGAGAAGGTTCCGAAGAAGTTTCGGATGTTGGATGAGTTTCAGATATTGTTTCTGATAATGTACTTGAGGGTTTACCACCAATAAGGAAGATCCATCGATTGACTTGATTCCTGAGAGCTTGCAAATAAGGCAGCTCATAGAATGACTCCAGCAGAAAATGATGAGTTGAACAGACAAGTTCAAGAGTTGTTGAGAAAGGGTTTGATACGGGAGAGTTTGAGTCCATGTGTAGTACCTGCAGTACTAGCACCAAAGAAGGATGGGGAGTGGAGGATGTGTACAAATTCTTGAGCCATAAACAAGATAACAATCAAGTACAGATTTCCCTTGCCAAGGATGGATGACCTAATGGACTATTTGAGTGGAGCTCAGTACTTCACAAAGATTGATCTGAAGAGTTGATATCACTAGATCTGGATTCAAGAGGGAGATGAATGGAAGACTGCCTTCAAGACCAAAGAGGGCTTGTACGAGTGGTTAGTCATGCCTTTTGGGCTAACCAATGCACCGAACACATTCATGTGCCTCATGAACGAGGTACTATAAGAATTTCTGAGAAGTTTTGTTATTGTGTATTTAGATGATATTTTGATTTTCAGTAAGACGTTGGATGAGCATCTGATGCATATTCGAAGAGCCTTTGAGAAGTTAAGAGAAGATAAACTATTGATTAATCTGAAGAAGTGTAGTTTTGTGAAGAGCGAGTTAGTGTACTTAGGGTTTGTTGTCTTAGCAGAAGGTCTCAAGATGGATCCAAAGAAGGTGAAGGCTATTTTGGAATGGCCTATCCCAAAAACTACTACCAAGGTGAGATCTTTCCATGGTTTGGCTAGTTTTTATAGAAATTTTATTAGAAACTTCAGTAGTATTTGTGGACCCCTGACTGAAACAATGAGAGGGGATAGAAAATAATTCAAGTGGAATAGTGGAGTGACAAAAAAATTTGAACTGTTGAAGTAGAAGGTGACAAAGCAACCTATTCTAGCCCTCCCAAATTTTAACAAGGTGTTTCAGGTGGATTGTGATGCCAGTGGTTGTGCCATTGGAGCAGTGTTGAGCCAAGAAGGTAAGCCCATGCCTATTTCAGTGAAAAGTTAAATGATGCCAAGAGAAAGTATTCTATATATGATCAGGAATTTTATGCAATAGTTCAAGCATTAAAGAAATGGAGACATTATTTGTTGCTGAAGGAATTTGTTCTATATACTGATCATCGCCTTAGTAAATTTAAATAGTCGTGAAAATTAAATCGAGAGGCATATGAAATGGGTAGAATTTTTTGCAGAGTTATACCTTTGTTTTGAAACATAGGAGTGGGAAGTCAAATAGGGTTGCAGATGCCTTAAGTAGGAGGCATACATTGATGACAAAGATGCAGATTGAAGTGGTTGGGTTCAATGAACTTAAGACACTGTACGTAGAAGATCCTAATTTCTTAGAGGCTTGGAAAGCTTGCAAGGAACCTGTTACAGTGGACAGGAGAAGGTGGTCTGGATTTCATAATCCAAGATAGCATGTTATTTAAGGGAAGTCAATTGTGTATCCCAAGGAGTTCCATGAGGGAGAACCTAATAAAGGAGAAGCATAGTGGAGGAATGGCAAGACATTTTGGTCAAGATAAGACCATTGCCATTATCAGTGAGCATTATTATTGGCCTCAGTTGTCACAAGATGTGAAGAAGTTTGTACAAAGCTGCAGGGTATGTCAGATGGCTAAAGGAGTGAGCCAAAATACAGGCTTATATCAGCCCTTACCTGTACCAGAGAGGCCATGGGAGGATATAAGTATGGACTTTGTTCTTGGTTTGCCAAGGACACAACAAGGGAATGATTCAGTCTTTGTGGTGGTTGATAGGTTTTCAAAGATGGCACATTTCATTCCATGTCAGAAGACCCATGATGCAGTCCACATTGCTGACTTTTCTTCAAAGAGGTGGTGAGGCTACATGGTCTGCCAAAGAGTATTGTTTCAGATCGTGACACCAAATTTGTGGGGTACTTTTGGAGGACCTTGTGGAAGAAGCTGAAGACAGAGTTGAAGTTCAGTTCTGCACACCATCCACAAACAGATGGGTAGATAGAGGTTGTTAACAGGAGTCTGGGTAACCTACTGAGATGTTTGGTAGGAGATAAACCCAAGGGATAGGACTTGATCTTATCCAGGAAAAATTTTCTTACAATAATTCTGTCAACAAAGAACTAGTAGATTACCATTCCAGATTGTGTATGGAGGAGTCCCATAATAGCTCTAGAATTGAGGAAGATGGACCAAGAGAAGAAAATAAGTGTTGAAGCCGAAGATTTTGCAGAACACATCAAGGATATACATGAGAAGGTAAGAGAACATATTAACAAGATGAATATGCAGTATAAGGCTAAGGCAGATCAGAAGAGGAGGTATAAGGAGTTTTAGATTGGTGATGAAATGATGGTCCACTTGAGGAAAGAAAGGTTTCCAGTGGGAACATATAACAAATTGAAGATGAAGAAGTTCGGTCCCTGTAAAATTTTGAAGAGGCATGATTCAGGGAATGCATATGAGGTAGAGTTGCTAGATGGATTCAACATTTCCCCTGTGTTCAACATTTCAGATTTGACAAGAGTATCATGAAGGTGGCGCAGAGGAAGTACCAATGATGGAGCATGTGGAATTCCACACCTACTTAGAAAAGGAGGAGATTGAAGAAATCCTAGATAGTTGTGTGGGAAGGAGTACGGGGAATAGGCGATGAAGAATATCTGGTGAAATGGAAAGGAAGGCCTATTGAAGATTCATCTTGGTTTCCTAAGGCAGAGGTTGACCATTTAGGTTTTCCTCCACCATCTAAGACATGATGGGGTCACTTCTCAAATTACCCTGGGTGTCTGATGCAGGCATCCAATGGTGTAAGGGCAATCTTGCATCACCCAAAAATAGTTAAATTTCAAGTTTCTTGGTTTTAGATGTTTTTACATTTTGGATACCTTTTGTCATAATGAAATTCCCAATTTACGGTTTTTATTTTCTATTCCTGGGTGGAAAGATATTGCAGTTTTAGTTTCCCAGATTTGCACCTAAAAATTTTCTGAGTTAGATTTGAGGCACTTAGAGTTCCCAGATTGGCCCCAAAACTTGCCAAAATTGGCATAGCAAATTTTGAGCGTGTTCTTGACTTTGAGACATTTCCAACAGTTCAAACGGTTCGTGAATCGGAGCCCCGGATCAAAAGTTATGGCCCTGAGAAGTTGGCTCACTTTCTAGAAGATACAATTGCAAATGTTCTTTTGAAATTTCAACTTCAAGTTGTAATTTTTCAGCGCCAAACCGCCTAAACTCACAATTGAATGTTGTTTTGGCTCCAAACTAAAGAGGAGCTCTATTTATGGGCGGGTTTGTAATTTTTGGGTAACTTTTTGGGGACAAGCTCGCGCATATTACGAAAGGGTGATTCTGTAGCTTTCTATAACTTGCATGTGTTGTAGAACTTGGAGATTTGAGATCCTCTGCATGTAAGAATCTCCATTTTTCTGAATAATAAAATTATTCTCTTGTTTGTGGGTTATTTTCTAAGTCTCGGGTTGCGCCCTCATCAAAAAGTGTGAAAATATCTTACAACACGTCAAAACACCTTTACAAGACATCATAAAGTCTTAATGACTCATAAAGATTCAAGACCTAATGTGAATATGTGGGCCATATTACAACAAAAAATAAAGGAAAAATCAAGCCAAATAAACACGAGGGAGAAAAAAAGAAAAAGTAAAAGGGTTACTTTTTATGTGTCCACACTGACAAATTTAATCCTAGGTTCAATTATTTGTTGAACAAAATACTCTCTTTTGAGTTGGAACATGCTCTATCTTTTACTGTACATTATAAAATTATAGGTATTGATGAGTTTTCTAGTGAAAATTACCAAGCTATGTTGTAATTTATCAAAGTTGATTTTTATCTTCTATACTTGGAAGCATTTCAAAAAGGATCACTTTGCCCATACATAAGCAAAGTTTTAATTAAGCTTTTATCTATATGTTAAAAATATATAATTTCTAGTTGGTGATCTATCACATTTATTAATACTTACTATAAAATAATAATAAAATTATTGGTTATTAGAATCAAACTTGTGGCACAAGGTAATGTAAAATATCGAAAGTATAGGTATTTTGGGCCCACTTAGTGGATAGCTTAAGAATGGAGATAAATTAAATACTAATATATAAATATAAATATTCTTGGATATCTTTTGGCCTACATGTTTCAATTTATGACATGTTGAATTAGTTCCTTAATAGACTCAAGAAAACCTTTATAATTGAAGTAACAAATTTCTTCGATAGCTAGAATCTATGCTGCTAATAGAATACTTATTGCCACTCATGTATAGTACTCATCACATTGGATGCCATCTAGAAAACATCATGAGGATTTAAATAAAATTATTGGATAGTTTCTTTAGAGTAAATGTGATGGTAATTTTGGTTTGAAATCCACATCTTTGGATCATTATATATTCAACCAAAATGTAAAACTTGAATGTGAATTATAGACTAAAAGGTACAAGGGGTATGTTTAGCTATTGTATGGATGGCTAAAGTTGTTACAAGTGAAGTATTAATAATTTTAAGATGATATATAATAATTTTAGTTTCTTTAAGAGGAAAATGGTAGCTTGAGATATGGTAGGTTAAGATCCTTGTTGTTCCATTCTTCCAAATGAAAGCTTCACCTCCTTTACATCCAATAGGAAGGCATGTGAATACATTTTCCATATTTTAGAATGGAAATATCCTCCTTATAAAATGGGTTAATTTTTCTTCTTTGTCTATTTACTGGAAAAAAAAATCCAATATCAAGGTCAACCCCTTTCCATAAGATTTCCCAAGTAACCTTATTATTTGTTTAAAAGGGTGATTTGTAATTTTGGTGATATTTGAGATTTTTTGGTGAGCTGATTACACTAGAAAGTATCTAAAAATCACTTTGGATTGAGTAATAAGTTAGAATAATTTCTTAATTTTGTGTAGTCTTGGTGTCATTAAAGCTAATTATAAAAATGTGTACCCTATTTTATGAAACTTCTTTAAAGACTAGTTATGACTATCACTTATTGCTTCACATATTTTACCTTTAATAATATTTATCTACATCTTCTTCCCTTGATGAATTCAATATGGAAATGAAAATTCAATTAAAAGTTTTAGTGAAAGTTAAGTGCTCAAATTTTTGAGACATAAAGTTGACATTGATTCTCAAATAATGGCTTGAAAGATACAACATTGAAAATTGCTTATTGGAGATAGGTTGAGATGTACTATGATCTATCCAATTAATTTTATTTTTTTTCAATTCGAAGAAAATTGAGACACACTTTTAGGGATGCTCATTTTTAAAAAGTAATAGTAGGTTATTTTCAATTAAATTCCTATCACCTTTGAATGGAAACTAAACTAGAAAGATTCCTTATTGGGTATGGGTCATCATAATAGTGTGATAGTCAATATTGTTAGACATGTCATTTGTGGCATTATGTGAAACTAGATGTTCAGTAGTTTTTCTAATCATAATTATCATCAACAGATGGTATTTTTTAGGATTTACTTTGATGTGTGTTTTAAAATTGTCTATCAATTTTAATAGTTATAGAAGGAGCCAAAGAATAATTTGAAAATTAATCACCAAATTCTTCAACTCAAATAGCAAATGACAAATCTAAAGGTTTTTTCTATCAGACAAGATGAGTTGAGTTGGTTGTCCTCTTAATACATTTGCATTCCTTATTCTCTTTTGTGATGGGTATATCGGTGGATTAGTTGGGAGTCAAAGTTTTGATAAAAATATAGATTTTGTTGGAATGATTTCTTATATAAGGAACTTTTACAACTATTTTCCATCACCCTTTGTAGACAATGTTTTGTGGATAATTGACATTAATATTAGTAAACTTAGAAAGTATCACTTCATACAATTGAAAGAATTGTTATACTTTTATCATTTAACAAGAATTTATTTTAATTGGTTTTCATTATTTCGTATCAATGAGCAACTACAAGGATACTACTTCTAAGTATATATTGTGCTCACCTAAACCCTAAACCAATCAAATAATTAAAATACAATGTATTCAACATAATATACGAGTCAACCTAACCCTTCATGTCATTAAAATTTCGCTTGTTACAAGGTTCCTTAGACGAAGAAATGATTGAGGCTTCCTAAATCACAACTTTAACACACAGACGGTGTCGGGGGGCCCCTAACAAGAAGTTTTCTTATTACCTGACAAAAAGGTTTGGTTTGCTCAGCTAGTTAAATGGTATAAAGTCACCAAAATTTAGAAGATTAAGGCAATATATATTTCTTGAGTCAAGCGTAAACTTTAAAATATCCATTTTCTTTTTAAATCAATTGTGGGGATGGTGAAACATCCAAATCCCTCTAAGTTCCTCGTAATTGGTCTTCCGGAAGCATGGAAAATGAATGTTCACTCTTTTTAAGTCACCCTCAGAACTGACCGGCGAAGTTGTGTTCACATTCCAATCGCACATTACAGAAAAGATGGTAACAATGCAGCTACAACCATGACGATGTAAGGTCAAAAAAACCAATAAAAAATACAGCCGCCTCATTATTATGGGTTGTTCATTAATGCCACGTGATTGGAAACTCATATACTTTCAGCGAAGAATTCCAAAATGTCTCCTCTTTTTCCTATTTATTCGATCTCCCAAACACCCAAACACTTGTACTTCCAACTTCTGGGGTTTCATTATACGGATCCCAAATATTCTGCATCATAGTAAAAAGCCTTGCCGATTTCTGTGAACAAAACCCATTTCCAAGATATCAAAATGAAGGTAAGTCTAGATAGCTATTTATATATAACTTCGGTTCATGGATTCATGTCGAAGTTTGAACTGATAGAATATAGTCTCTGTTAAAAAATTGGAGAAAATGGTGTTACAATTGGCGATTGAGAACGAGAAAAAAAAGAGCAAGGCACTCAGGGTGGTTGCAGAGGTAGAAGGTATGCTGGCTGCTTTTTATCGCCTAATTTAAATCTTAAGCTCGGATTTGTTTTGTTACAATATAATCTGATGAATGAATATTTGACTTGCAGGGGTGGATTCTGTGGCTGTGGACATGGAGGAAAGGAAGATGACTGTAATTGGGAAAGCAGATCCTGTGTGTGTGACCCGAAAACTGAGGAAATCCGGCTTTGGCTTTGCAGAGTTACTGAGTGTGGAGGATACCAAAGAGGATAGCAAGGAGGACAAAATGGAGGGGGAGAAAATGGATGTGGAGATAGCAGAGACCCCAACAGTTTTGTATGTCCAAAGGCCTTATTATGATACCACTTATGTTGAAATGCCTTATTATGGTTACAGTTACGTCGCTGATAATCCCAGCGCCTGCACCATATGCTGAATTCTCGTCTACTTCTGTCTCAAATTTACCAACTTTGAGTTTGTGATGTCTCATGTTTCTGACATGTTTTGATTACCATTGTTTTATATGGGTCAACTCGTAAGTCAGCAGGAGATTTTGTTAACCATTTCGGCAGTAGTTTCTTGCTTATCGTTTTAGACGGGTAAATAAACATTCTCTATGCTTAGTCTTCGACCAATCCAATAAGGTGCATGCACGTATGTGCAAATTAAACTAGATTGTTCAATAATAATAGTTTGTTAATTTGGATGATGCAATTGAATGTTAATTGAGTAAGGTAAATGCAAAGAATAAGGGTATTAATTTAATTACTAAAGAATGGTCGGTGAAAGAATCTCAAAGCCTATTTTAAGAATTAAAATGTGTGGTTTATATAGGAAAAATTGGAACTTTTGTGTATGGTTGTATATTTGTGAAATGTGTAAATTAAAGTTATCTAAGGTCATTTCCATTTAGTTTAAAATTAATCTACAACTATTAGAGGTGAGACTATCAATTCAACTAGGCACTAGACAAATTATAATAAGTTGGAATGATCCAAATTTAGAAATCAAGAATTTTTTTGACTAACTTCAAAAAAATCAGATTTAGAAATCAAGAATAAAAAACTTTACTAAGAATTGGAAGTAAAGATCAATGAATAGATGGGTTTAGATACACCTCTAAGATGAAGTGGTCTAGATGAAAGTGACCTGAAATCTTCTTATGGTGCAACCTATGGAATTTGGGACATGTTAGATCAAAAGGAAAAGTTTTGTTATGCAAAGAAGTTTACCTAAGAACATTGAGTAGTCATAATAGCCGCCATAACCACATTATCTAGTGGGGTATCCTTGACAAGGGATTAGGAAAAAACTTTTAAAAAATTAGGTGGGTTCCTAACTAAGTGTTCACTTATTAGTGACCAACATAAGATATGCAATTTATAATTTTAGTAATGAAAAATTAGCCTTTTTCTTTACTTGGTTTGATAATTGACATTAAAAATGAACTAATGACATCTTGGAGTGGTGTTGTACACATTAATACTATTCTAGGACCTTTATTTGACTAAAACATCTTAATTGATCCTTTGCAAGGGTGTTGTAAAACACTTTCACACTTTTCTAGGATGTATTTACTTAATTAAGTAAGCTTAATGGGCCCCTTTCTAAATAAAATGTACCTAATTTGTACCTTATTTAAGTTTTGTAAAGTGTTATAAGGAACTTTCACATTTATCTAGGTGGCCATTAATTAATTGTGGGTAATTGGATTAATTAACCCCATTTTAATTCAAATTTAAGCCTTAATTTTGACACCTCCCGAAGATCTATCCCAACACCCATAGTTTAATTAATAAAATATTTCACTGGGAAAAGTTAGGTCCTAGAAAATGGTGCCAAGACGCATTCGCCCTAGGTGGCGAATGGGTCCTCCCTTAACAGGACCCCCCTTTTCAGTTGATCTAAAATGGGTTTTTAGTCCTCTTTCAATCTCATGGGGTTAGGTCCTGGAAAACTGAGCCAGGACCCATTCACCCTAGGTAAGGAATGGGTCCTCCCTTAATGAGTCCCTCTTTTTGAATTTCATTCTAGTGGGAATTTAATAAAAAAAAATTCTAGATCTAGTGTCGATCTTGATTGTTTAAATTTTCGGGTTAATCTCCTAATTTAGTATTTAAATAAGGGGTTAATTCACATTGTTCCTCCTAGCAATTTTACAAGCATCCTAACACTTTCAATTATTCAAGCATTATAGAAAATTAGAGTTCAAAAGAGCATTACAAGAGCATTAATAAGTCATTTCAAGGTAGAATTCAAGGGTTTATTGTAGCAATTCAAAGTCATCATCATGTCAAGGGTTTGAAGCATCCATTCATGTTGTTGAGTTAAAGAAGTGGATGTAGCATTGAAGATCTACTTGCAACCATTGTTCAAATCACATTCAAGGATCTCAGATCTACATTCTTCATGGCCACTACATGTTAGATTGTAGATTTTTTTCATGAGATATCATCCAAGGTGACATCAATTGCATATTTCATGTTTCATGCTTCATTCCTTTATTTCATCATTTGGTTTGATTACCTACAACGGGTTTGACTAAGGAAAACCCTTATTCACTAAAAAACAACAATTTTTCCTTCCCTTGAGTGTGTGATTGTAGATTTACAGGTTGAAGATCAAGTGGAGCAAGTTTGGAGAAAAATTGGGAAAGTTGCAAAGTTGCAAAAGTTGTCACTCAAAGTGCAAAATCAAGGAATCAAAGCTACATAATTTCCTACAAACTTTCAAAAGTTGATAACAAGGAATTTGAGAGTGTAGACATCAAAGAATAGGACCATAATCTTAGTTTCATAAACCCTAACAGAGACCCATTCACCATTGAAGGTGAATGAGTCCTTTGTAGCTTAAAAACAACTTTTTGATTAGGTACACAACCTTTTATTCTCTAAAAAATTCCCCCATAGTTGCTATAATAGTTAGATAATATTTTTTATTGTTATTTACATCTTTTGGCTCTCACAATTACATCTTTTTGTAGTGATTTTGGTGGAAAAACTTAGTGGTTCATCCTCTTTCTCATGCATTTGGGTCTACCCTATTTTTCACCCTAATCAATAATAAAAAAAAGGGTCCTGATAAATATGATTGACAACTTAGAGATGGAAATGTTTGACCTAGTAAATTGAATGACAAAGGTTTAAAATTGATAGGGATCATAACAAAACCATGGAGAAGAATCCAAAGGTACTTCAACTGCTAACTTGCAAGAGGAAATCAAAAGAAATGAAGTATTTTCACTTAATAAAAATCTAGTTCTTTAATATAGATGGATCTCAAGAACTAATATAGACCTAGCAAAATTAGCTTGAAAATCATTAGCTTGAGAAGTTTTTTAAAAGTAATTGATAGCTTACTAATGGCCTTGAACATGTTTGATAGCTAACAAGGTGGCCTTGACCTCTTAAGGAAACCTTGACCTTATCAAACTATCATCTAAAACATTTGTTTGGGGTTCTTCAATTTATATTGAGGGGTATTTTGAAACTATAAGTTTCTCTAAAATTCTACAAAAAAATATTGAAATTGACTTGCTAGTAAATTTTTGTGAGAGGCAACTGTATAAAAATAACAAATTATTGGGGAATCTACCTTAGTTAGTCCTCTTGTGCGATTTCAAATATTCATAAATAATAAGATTTAAAATTTATCCATGTTGATAATTTATTTCAAATCAAATCATAACCATGAGAAACTTAGTGATGATGGTAAATGATGCATGAAAAATCAATAAATAAATATAGGTAGGAGAATTGTTTTGGAAACAAGGTTATGGTTCAACCAAAAAAGGTTTTCATTTTTTAAAGAGAGCTAATAAAAGAATGGGAAAATATGATAGTTTAATATGGAAATGGCACCAACCTCTTATATCTCTCAAGTAAAAGCTTGCATTCATAAATGGGTGATGGGAAAGATAATGAAATGATAAAATGTCTCAATGAGGCACTAATGGTAATGAAGTAGGATGATATATTATTTACAAACCTAAAGTTTGAATGTGGGTTAAAGATAATTTTAAGAGAAAATATGAGGAAATAGCAACATACAAAGGCAAAGGACTGAATATTAGAAACATGAGGTGTATAATATAGAAAAATAGACTAAAAAGGTGATAAAGATGGATAGTGATACCATGGAGGTTTGAGGTGAGCCTATATGAGAGGAGAGTAGAGGAAAATTATTGAAATAAAAGATTCTAAAGGAAATTACTAAACATACTAAAACCTTGAAAATTAACCACCTAGTGTGATATATTTTACTACAACATTATTTAATGGAAAAACAAATTAATTAAGGCTTTTAGGGTGGAGTTAACTCACTCATATTTTGATGAAATATAAAAAACTCAATAGGTGAGAAGGCCTAAAGATTAATTATTGTTATTTCAAATTGATGGTGGGAGGATAAAAAATAATGTCACCTTATTAGGTGTCAAACTATAGGCTTGTTTGTGAATGAAAAATCAACTTATTTTTATAAGGAACTTTAATCTTCAAGGTGCTCATCTAGTGACATGTTCTTTCTTTAATTTTAAGCTTAGATTTATGAAGAATAAATGTATTTTTTAATTGAGGATGATGCTATGAATAATTTTTAGTAGTAAATCACAAGCGGGTAAAAGGGTATAAATTAAAAGGAAATTAAAGGTGGGACTATGACATGGGAAGGGGATACAAATTATATAAAAACAAAAACAAAATAACTCTAAATAAGGCTACAAAAAGAACATGCTAAAGGGAACATGAATGAATAGGGGTGACTTAAACTAGGAAAAAGAGTTCAAAATGACACACTATGTACACAAATAAGATAGGTCTAAGACTATAAAAAATATCTAATATACAAATTTTATTCATAAATATGATACATGACTTAGCTATTTATAAGAGGCGATCCATCAACCAAACCAATATTGTGCTATAATATGTTATGTGTGAGAAGATATTTGTTCTAATGAAATATATGCATATACTACCATAGTAGATTATCAAGCTTTTAATCCTACAATGATGTCTTTCTAACCTTGTTTATTACTAATACACACTTGATTTTACATCTATTTCTTTAGGTGTGTAACATGCCCATTATTATTTAGGAGTTGAGATATAGCTCATAGAACATGTTTGAGTCACTCAAGGACTCAAGCCTCGAGGATCATCTACAAAAACCAACAACCTTCCACAAGAGGGAAAAAAAAGAACATGAAATTACAACATTGAATGCTAGATGTGGCCAATATGTAATACTCAAGATCCTAATGATATATTGGACTTACACAACATGCAACTGAGATTTAGATGAATGACATGTACATATGAAGCCTTACTTATATAGGAAAGGAGAGAGATATGATTAGAGAAGATCATGACAAGTGTCTTAATCATATCACATGATACAACTAAGTCATAACAACCTCAATGAAAATATTAAATGCATGAGAGAATTATTAAATGCCTAGATAACTAAAAGTCAATAATGAGACATGGCCCCATTATAACTAACTTCTAGAAAAGACAACTACGAAACTTAACTCCTAAGTAAAATTATAATAATTTGAATAGGTCCTCACTAATAACTAGCTAGGAAATAACCCCATTCACACTAACACCAAAAAGTGCAACTTAGATAGTGTTGTTATTATGAAAATGATGCAAGGATGGGTCCTAGCTATGAGGCAATGTTAGGTACACATGTTTAAATGAAATACAAATAAATATCTCACAAATGGAGAAAAGGAGAAAACCCAGTGGGATAAAACTCCTCTCCAAATGATGAAATACAAAACAAAATTATCTCAATAAAAAATGAGAAGGAAAAAACCTCATGCGAGGGAAAAGTCCCCCCATAAGAGAGAAGTAGAAGAGAAACCATGGAGAAACCCCCTCAATGTTGAGTCTCTTGCAATGATGGTAGAAGCTCAACATTGAATGCTAAAGATGATCCAATCTCGCCGAACAACATTTCCCCCCTTAGGAAGAAACAAAACCAAGATGGTATGTAGGATATCAAGAATATAGATGATGGATGATGTATCTAAAGAATGATCAAGTGTCTCCATGTCGATGCTGAAAGATGTCACACTCTAAATAGGTGTTCTAGGCCACACTGTTGAAGAAGATAATCAAGAATCACCTAGAAACAATTGTAGAACAGAATCCAAAGACAAGGAAATATCCTCTAAACAAGCCTCCTCCAAATGCTATCCAAAACTATCCATGCTCATATCAAACTGTAAAGAATTTTCATGTAGAAAATGAACAAGAGGGTCATAGAATTCCCTTGCAACAACTAAAGAAGAATCATCTCCATCAAAGAGAAGATATATGCAATCAAAGATGTCTCCCAAATCTAAAATATGAGACTCAACAAACAACCCACCAATGTTTGTCAAGTATGCATCCCAAATGGATGTAGCTGGATGATGATGTAGATCCTACTACATTGAATCACAAGAGGCCAAACCTGTGCCAATATGGGCATCATTAAATGCAATAGTAGATGGAGTAGATGAAATATAAGGCTCAAGAACAAGATCAAATGTGAGAACACCCAAGTTCAATAAGCCAAATGTCTCCTCTAAATCATGGTTCACACAAGAAGTGTGATTGATAGCTGAAGGAATAATTTCACCACCAGTAACAAAATCTACAAAGGAATACAACCAAGATGAATAATCAACCATCCTAATAGCAATAATCTCTCTACTCTTCATGTCCAAAATGATAACTAAATTAGGAGTGAACTCCATACTCCTCCCATCTCCACCATGTGTAATCTGATATATGGAAAGAAGATTGTTCGTCAAATGAGGAATACACAAAACATCCTGAAAGGTGTTTTCCCCAAAGCTAATACATCCCTTCCCGAGTACACTCATGTATGTATTGTTCCCCATTGAAATACGAGACATAGTGCATGACTCAAAAGAATAGAACATAGACTATGAATATGCCATATGATGAGAAGCTCTTGAATCGAGAATCCAACTCCCTAATCCTAGACCTAAAAAAGAACAAAGAGATTTCCCATTATTTCCTAATGTAGTAGCCAAATTAGCATGACCTTTTCCCTTATTAGATTGTTTTGAAGATGATGAAGAAGAAGGTGGAGACTCAAAGATTCTAGAAGGAAAATCAATATGAATCTTTCTGAGAAGATACTTTAACTCATCAATATCCTTCATGCAACAAGAATGTTCATCATGCTCGGGATTCTTGCATTATGAACAAGTAGACTTCTCCTTCTTAGATGATTTATTTAAGGAGGATTTATCCTTGGTTGCTCAAAATGTGGCTTGTTCTTTGACTTCTTCTACTTCTTATCAATAGTATATGATTCTTTTACCTAACTAGTAAATGATGGAAATGATGGTGTAGTATATGAAAACCCCATAATCAACCTATGAGTGTGAAACCTAGAAATAAAAGCAACATAATTAGGAACAAGTTTGTTCAATGAATCGTAGACCAACTAAATGTCCTTCTTATCAATACTACATGCTTTACATTAATCCCTTAGACCATTAACCTTAGTGATGTAGTCCTCGATGTTGTCAAAGCTATTAGGATCAAAGGCTCATCAATTTATTATCAAGTTGATAGCCTCTAACTTCATCTATAGAACAATATAATGTTTTCAATTTATCCCAAGCCTCATGAGAATTATTGCATGATTAAATTTGGAACAAAAAATCTTGAGAAACTAGTTTACAAAGACATCCAAGAGATTTGGTATGCTCAATCATCTGGACATTTAATATTTTTCTCATCATCAGTAGGTTTAGGTACCTTGTTCTCAACATATAGAGAGTGACCCTCATTCATTAGTATACTCCATGCATGTTGATGCCATGCTGAATAGCTATATGATGTCAACAAAGGAACCTTAGAATGATACATGAAAAATGAAGAGAGCACAAGAAAAAACATAAAATCAATACACCAAGAGACCCCCCTCCCAAATCACTCAATCAAGAAACCCACCAAGAAAATATGATTTGTGAACATTATAATTAGTGTGATTATAGGTGCCACTTGCCAAAAATATTGAAATGGACTTGATCTTAGTGCATATAGATTTCTAAATTTTCCCTCAAGCTCAAAGTAAAATTTTTACAAAGAATGAGATCAATATGATCACACCACTATAAATTACACAAAAAACTATGCACTTTAAAAAAAAATCACTCAAAAATGTTACCATATGAGTGAGAATAGATCCTTAGAAGTGCCTCAAATGAGAATGGCTCAACAATAGCTCTGAAAATCTGCATTTCTAGAAAACACAAGGAACCAAAATAAAAAACCAACTACACCACTACATAGAATGCAAAATTATACCCCAAATAAAAACAAATTGCTTGAAGAAAGGAGTCTGTATGACCAAGTTATGAGCCTCTAAAGTTTGCCTCCATGGAGAAGGGGTCCAATTTGAGCAACCTGCTGATGGCCATTTGGCCATCAAATTTAAGATAGTAAATACTAAAGGCTGACTAAATTCCAAATTTAACATAGTGTCAAATGATGGTCATTTGGTTCTCAAATTTAACATAGTGTTTTTTGACGGTCATTTAGTTGTCAAATTTAAGATAATCACATGACAAAAGCCATTTTTTTCTAGAGGATTCATTTCTTGGGTTTTTGTGAGCACTTTCTTTCTCCTATTTATTTTTATCATTTACATTTCATTTAGTTTTCTTTATTTTAGTTCTTTTACTTTCTATTATTTCCCTACAAATGTCTTAAGAGTTCTTAACAATTAGGCTTTTAGTAGTCATTTAGCTATTTTGTGTGACACTCTTAGTTTTTGGTCCATATGAGACACTAGCACACCTTTGGAAAGACAACACACCACATTTTCATTTGTGTGTTGCACTTTCATCCTTGGCCGAGAGTTCATTAGTCTTTCTAGAAAACCTCTATGACTCACTCTTTCTATTTTTGGAACTCTCATCATTTTATCTTGTCACCTAAGCTTTTTCCTTGAGGTAGTTGAGGACCATTTGCTTCTTGAAGATTCTTTCTTGTTTTAAGAGTCGAGGGTAGAAAATATTCTGCTCTGTAGTGAGGAATCACAAGAAATGAGGAACGTCTCCCTTATTCTATCATCAAACTAGAATCATCTCACTAGATGACATGTCCACCCTTGAAGAGTGAGATTGTTTTAGGACAAGAAAAATTATTAGGTTTAGGATTTTTGAAGAGAAGATAAGGATTTTTTAATCTCTTGAGGAAAAATAGGCCTTTTAGAGGGTTGAAAATCTCTAAAACAAGGGGTGTTGAAATGAGTAACGTAGGAGGTCGCCTTAGTTTATTGCTTTTTTTTCTCTATGGCTTCCAACCACTTGATTTTTTCTTCCTTAGTAGCAATATACCTTACAAGACCCTCCTCAAGATACCTTCTTTGTGTTTCCACTTGTTGATGACGATGAGCTTGATGAGCAAGTTCATCTTGTAGTATACTATATTCTTTCTCTTTTCTAATAAGCCTTAATTATTCTTGGAAATTTAACATTATATCTTTGATGCTAGTGTTTTCTAGTTTTCTCACATTTTTTGGGATGACTTAGGGAATAAGCATGTTAGTTGAAGATAAAATATCTGGGATCTTGGGGATAATGGTAAGAATGTGTAGTTTTCCAAGAAGGCTAAGTAGGGGTGGGTGGGAGACACACTAGAAAAGTGTTGATAGCCTTCTATAGCAAGGCTATTTGGGATCAAACTAGTAGCATTCCCACTTTGATATAGATGATTGGGAGGAAAAAAAATATTCTCATTGAAAAAAGGGAAAAATATTTTATCCATATAATATGTTGATATTATTAAAGCATCAAAGGAGCTAAGAATTCCTTTAAAAATTCTTTAAAAAATAGAGAAATCATATATGGTCAACTAAGATATGAGTACATACTAACATAGTCACCATTTAAGAGGCTTAAGAACATTGATTAGACCTAAAATAGAATATTTGACTATAAGAGTTTCCATGGTGTTTAAGATATTGTCCTCAAAGAAAATATGCATTGAAGAACACACCAAAATCCTTTAACGGATGATGTAAATCTCATGACACTTGGCCCCATTGAGTGTCCCAAAAAAAATTGTCAATTTGAACATGCACCCTTTGTTGAATGATGAATTCAACTACTTAATGGAAACATTGAAATGGTTTCAATTTTGTGAGAAATTGAGAAATGAAATTGAAGCTCTAGATGAAGGTTGATTCCCTCTCTAAACTAAGTGTAGAGTATTGATCCAATTGAATACTAAATACCTATGCATAAAAATCTGATCATACTTGATGAATCTTCCAAGATAAAAAAGAGAATAATGAAAAAAAAAATGAAAGGTGATGTACAAATATTTGGAATGAATTTCTCTTACCAAAAACATATAGAGGCTCAATAGGAAAATTCTAGAATCATCCACACAGGTTTTTTAATTACCATTTCCTAGAGGTATATATGGAGGTTGAAGTTTGTTAGGATACTAAAAGGAAAGATATATCAATAAATAGCTTTGAAAACAAAAATAAAGTATCATACATACATAGAAGATGATAAAATATACTCACATAGAGGAAATAAATATTACATAAGATGCAAGAGAGAGAACTAAAAAACTAACATTTTTTATTGGTGTAGAGGCATAGGGTCAATTTATAATTGTAAAAGTATGAAAAATACAATTATATACTTAGAAACACAAGGAAGAACCCCTTACAATGAATGTTAAAATTTATTTTATTTCCCATCAAGTCATATAAGAGAGAGGGAGAGAGTAGGTCGAGGCAAGGAGAGGAGGTTGAGGTAGGGAGAGGACCGTGGTTGTTGTCTACCACTCCCTAACATATCCACAAAATAAAATTCAATCTACAGACATGAGGAACATTCCAAACACCCCTCCCAATACCAACATTAGTGAAAATGGGGGAAAACTGTAGAAAATCCCCCATGTATCAACTAAAAATGTGTTCCATGAATGATCATCTAAGAAAAGGAGAACCTGTAGATGATAAAGGAGATGTGAGTGCTATTGTATATCTTGAATTCATAACAAAAACCATTTAAAACCTCTTGCAAGGCACCAAGGATTGAAGATGGGTAGTTGGGAGGGGCGTTGCAACATTGATGGAATCACTAAGGAGTTAGGCACAAAAGATTTCATAACTCTTTTGTTCTGCCACATAGAGCAATAGTTTAGTACCTTAATTTTAACTTCTTCTAGTCTTCTCCCCATGCCTTAGCTCTTCCTTGCATTCACTTTTCTATGCCTTAGCTTCCTTCATTATGATGCAATAGCTTAATGAGGGAATTAGGAATTGGGAACCATTGGTTTCTAGTTCTTATGGGACCTTCAACTATCCTAATCCTTGGGCACACTATTTTTTATACTTTCCTTAGTTGCTTTATCTTTTGTTATTCAGTACTCCCTTTTCCTTACTAACCTATTGGCTTCTTTTATTATAAACCTTTTTTAGGGTGTTCCATGGGAATTGGGAACTAAAGGTTCCTAGTTCCCATGGAACCTTGAACCATATTATTTTTTCTTGAGGACTTAGTCAATTTGGAATTTTGGGTTTAGGTGACCAACTAAGGTGGAAGGAAAGGGAATTTGACTAAAGAAAAGGAATGTGACTGAAAATACAAAGGCATAGTTGACATGATGACCCATGTTAAATATCTCAAATTGGTTATCATAAAAGGGAAAACAAAAAGGGTAGGAAAAAAGTGACAAAAATAACTCATCATGTATTTTAAAAATGTGTTTTGTATAATATAATGGAAAATAGAAGCCCAATTGGGGTGGGGGCCTTGGCTCAATTACCTAAATCATCATGTTGTAGGAAAGATTTCATGAGGTGTAGTCTCCTCCTCTCCTTGTGGTACCTTAGGATGTGTCATGCTAGCATTACCAGTGACATGAAATTTTTTTACCAGGCGCACCATAGCTTATAGGGGGCTACTCGATTCTTGTAGTCTAAAAAAAATAGAAGCTCAAGGTCACCACTTTCAAATGTGTGAGGTATTTCTCTACAATAGTGAGTATTACTACTAGTGAAAATAGGTTTTTGTGAAACAATGATACGTAAATATTTTGAAATTCATAGGACACTATCACACACAAGAACATCTATGCATTATTTTGGTGTCTTAGAAAAATCACTCTAAAATAAAATATGCATTGTCACATTAGTGAGTGGAAAATTATTTTCGTGTAAAAAATAGGTAAGTTGGTGATCAAATATTAGCTAAAGAAATGGCCAAGTGATCCTTGAAACATTATAAGCGATAAGATGATAAAGAATGTTCAAATGTAGCATGAAATTGTGAGGGTGTAAAAAATTTCTTTGCTACTTTTATCCATCACATTATCAAGTTGATGACCCTAGGTGATATATTACGTTGAAGTATGGAAATAAAAGTAATAGAAGTAAATTTCATATATGTGAAGAAGATATTATATAGGATATAAAATTCTTCAAGTGGGGAAATTTTCCCCTCAAACTAAGAACATGAGAAATGAATACATCATGGCACAAAACCCTAAATGGAAATAGTTTCAAAAAATATAAAACTAAAAAACCATTGTGTTAGGCTACCATACTTGCATATACTTCAACATGATAAAAATATATAAACATTAGAAGAATGAACATAGTAGAATAGTTAAATATTTTTTTTGTGTCAACAAAATAAAAGAGACTTCATTGTGGAAGTTATCTCAATATCTTGTATCACCCCAAAAATATGGTGGAAGAAAATATATTAAAATAAGAAGGATTATAATATGATGATAGGAATGTGATGAATGTACCAAATGGAGAGTGTTTCTTATGTCAATGTGGAAGATTTTGCATGACACACACATGAGGTGCATGTAGAAGTAAGTTAATAGATGGAGAAGAGTGAAAAAAAAATGTAGTTGTGGATGAGCACCGAAGAGAGAAGACTTACATAGAGGGTGAGTTATTCATTTCACACCTAAGGAAGGAAAGGTTCCTAAGAGGGTGTATGATAAGCTGAATCCAAGGAAAACTAGACCTTGTAGAGTGTTTCATAAGATTTCAAATAATTCATATGAAATTTAATTACAAAATGATTTCAAAATATAATCTATAAGAATATATTGGATCCAAAGATATAGTGAAGGATAAAACCTCACCACATGAATTAGATTAGAGAGAATTTATTTTAAAAAATATAAGGGAAGTGATAGAGTAGATTCTAGATACATGGTTGAGAAAAAGAATTGGTAAGATAAATACAAAAGTATTTTGTTTGATCGAAGGGAAGGAGAATTGAGAATAATCCATGACTTTCTAAGGATGGGGTGGCCACCACAAGCTCTCTCACCTAGAATTAAATTTGAGAAACATGCTCAAAATAATATTACATAGGAGGTCTAATGTAGAAGTGCATAAGGCATTGCACATTGTTGGATCACCCAAAAATATTTTATTTCACATTTTGTTTTGTTTTGTAGAATTTTAGTATTTTTTAGTTATCAAATACTCATTGAAAAAGATGGTTCCCACCAAAAAGGATTTTTCTTTCCCAATCATCAATTCAATACAATTTAAGTTCTAGAGAAAAATATTACCATGTAACAACCATTCAATTTTCATTGTAACAATTGAAGAACTCTCCAATATTATGGGTGACGAAGAGGTTCTTCGCTAGAGCCAAACTAAATTTCACAACAAGATCTTAGTCAATATGACATCTACTTTGTGGGTCCTCCTTATTGGCACAATATAATGTGTAAGCATCCCTTTCATGTTTTAGAACATTTTTTAATATTGTATGGACTAGAATATTTTGAGATTCGTTTCAAATAAGATTCATGAGGGAAGGTTCAATATCATTTGACTAGTGGTACAATTATCATTAGAAGGGTTCTCTATATGTATGGTAATGAGTTATTTGAATAAGACATGATAGAAGGTGAGAAAGTTTGAATTGAGAAATGATTTTCCATGATGTAATAACAAAATAGACTGAACACACGAAATAATATAAAACATTCCCATTCTTAAAATTAAGAATAACTAAAGATATAAATACGACGTGTGTTTTCAAGAAATATTTCATGATAATAATTGAATTGTGTCATCTAATTTATCTTCTATATATTTCTATTATTTTACTTTATTCAATTAATAAAACAAATTTTCCCACAAAAGTTTCCCTCATGTAGGTATTTCAATCTAAACGAGGAAGAAGCGTCCAATTTTATTTCCTAGTCTTACGGAAGCATCACACCCAAAAATGACTTATAAAGGTTGTGTTCACATTCAAATCCCACTTTAGAGAGAAGATTATGTACCTTCTCATAACTCTAATCTCGGGAAAGACGAGGCTACATACTTAGTGGTGATACAATCATATGTAGCCTTCCTTAAAGGATCCAAAATACATTGTTAATTAATTCCTCTCCCATATGCAAATATTTTGCAGCATTGTTAATTGATATATATTGTTTAATATGAGAATAGGAGGTGATAGGGAATTAAGCAACTTGTATAAGTTCTATGTATTTTCTAAGCTATTATTAGTCCATGATTCTTTTGGCACATGTGTTCTAGTGGACTTCTCTACTATTCCAATTTGCTATCTTTTTCACCATATTTATGTATCAAAAGAATAATATTGCCTCTCCACTCCCTTTTAAACCCAAATTTTCTCACTTAAATAATTCTATTTGTACAACCATCCTAATAGGGATCTAGAATTCTATATCCAAACTCTATGAAGAGGATTCATGGATTGAGTGTTGGTGTGCAACTATTTATTATTGCACTAAATTTCTATGCTCGTTTGGAGAAATAATGGATTGACAATATAGGTATAGGAAAAAATCCATCCAAAGGAAATTGCAACATGTAACATGTAAGGGTAAAGTTTTTGATAAAGGAAAAAATGGGTTTTACAGGGATCTAAAACCACATAGTTTACAAGTAAAATAAAGATAAAGCATTACATAACCCAAAAAAATAAGACGACTACAAGATAGAAAAGACCAGAAGAGACTCCAACCACAAGCCCAAACCTAGCATAGGCTAGAACAAAAACCAGCACAAAATCAAGACTAACCTAAGAACTTTAAAGTATCAACAACCTCAGCTTCAAGGTTGCACATATCATGGGTGCTCTTTTTGAGAGCCTAAATCTCCTAGGGCATAGTAGCAACCTTTCTCTTTAGGTGAGCTCTTGTCCTCTTCGAGATGTTAGCATCTTCAGTCCTATTTTTCTCCTTGTCCATGTCCAAATCCACCACTAGAGAACCCTGCCAGAAGTTTTGCATTTTATCAACCATAGTGCTCATAACAATTGCATTGTGATTGGCAATTTTGTGGTTCTTCTCTAGGATAGTTTTAATGGTGTCCTTGATTTTGCTAATTTCTCCCTACAGGAACTTAATCTTAACCTCATTATCCTTCTTAATCTTGTCTGTGAGCTCAATATTTCATTGAAGGTGCTCAACGATCTCCCTCAAATTATCCTCGGTACATAGCCTCAATAGAATTGTGGGTAGCACCTTTAGCTTGCAATTCTTCCACTTTACTAGTAAGAGCCCTATTTTTTAAGCTAAGGTCCTTTACCTCATGAGAGATCCACTTTATAATCTTGAAATAATCAATTGCTCCATTTCTAGCAATTGCTAAAATATCATCAGGAAACTCTTGGTCATGCTTAAAGTAGTCGTCTTTAGGGTTAAGGTTTCTAGGAAGTCTAGTTCTATCTTCTTTATCCGTAGCAGGGTAAGAGGGGTAGGAATCCTCACTAGCTTTAGGGATTTCAATTTTATTCTTCAAGGAGTCCTCAGAGTAAGAAACCATTTTTTTAGCAGGGGGTTCCTTAATCTTAAGTCTCTCTTTCTGAGCAGAGACAATGAGGGTTTTCACAGAGCTATCATTTTTAATCAAGGGCTTACTCATATGGGTTTTCTTACCCAACTTTTTGGGGGAGGGAGGGTCTTCCTCAATCCAATTCAGGGTCCAAGTTATCCTTTTCCTCCGGCATGTTGTTCTTAGTATCATAGTCTTCAGAGGCCGAAGCCAAGATAGGGTTAGAGAAAGCTGGCATATTTTTAAAATGTTCATAAATAAGTTGAATGATTCCAGTATGCATGACCAGATACTTCCTAGGGTTATTTCTATGATCTTCCATGCTTTTACTCAAGGAGTGATACATATAGTGAATGAAGGAAACCCTTGCCTTATGGCGAAAATGATTGAGGACAAAATGGTAGCTATAAACTCTGGTAAATCTGCTATCCAACATGATGTATTCCATTATAATCTTGAGCACCTTTCTCCATACAGCCTTAATAGTGTCAATTTCAAATTAGCTACTGGATATTTTAATCAACTCTCTCTTTTCCTTATCTTTTTTGGGAAACCTAATAATAGCCTCATCAGAAAATTTTATGTTGCAAAAAAACTTCATCCCCTTGGTCGAGAGACCAGTGACCTCCCCGATGAGGTTATTGTTCAATCCAAAATTTAATGGTCCATGAGGGAGGGGATTTTCCAAGGATGCATTCAATGATGTTTTTAGAATCACCCTCTAACCAAATATTTTTAACATTCATTCTACTAGCTAGGTCAATAACCTAAAAATCTCCAATGGCTTCAACAACATGGTTAGATTGGATGCTTAAGGAGATGGCCACAGCTGTAAAAAAATTACCATTATAGTCCCTTATCACTCCCCCACTTCCTGCCAAACCTGAGTTACCCTTAGCTGCCCCATCAAAATTAGCTTTTATCCAGCCTCTAGGAGGATGACTCTAGCACACTCCTTCATGGTCCTTTTTGGCAGGTTTTGAAGCCTTAGACACATCACTTTTAATATTCCAATCCTTAGGCATCTTTAGATCATAGGTCGAACAAACCACAATCTCCTTCATATTCTCTTGATGAGGGATGATATTGAAGTTTTCCATAATTAATCTAAAAGTCTTCTCATACACAGTGTTTTTTGATGTTTCCTTTTCCCTGAAGATCCTATTATTATGTTCCTTCCACACACCCCAAGCTATATGAGGGAAAGTAAAAGCCCATAATATTCAAATAGAAGGATTCATAGAAGGAGCATTCCACTGAATAAAAAAGTCTTTGATGGAGCTTGGAAAATCCCACGTTAAATTCTAGAGATTCATAAAGCTACCCCAAATAGCCACCACATACCGGACAATCAAGAAACAAGTGGTTAGCAGTTTCTGCCTCTTCTTTTCATAAATAACATTGATTTGGCATCTAGATACCATGCTTGTAGATATTTTCAACTGTGAGGACTTTATTCTAAAGAAGGATCCAAAAAAATATGATAACTTTGGGAGTCAGATGTTTAATCCAAGCTTTAGCCCAAAAGGGAGAAGGGGCCTAAGAAAGGGACATCAAAGAGACAACCAAAGAGACATATTAGTTGCGCGAAGGGTTAGCAGTCCAAACTAAAAGATCCTCTTGCTGATTCGGCATCATCCTGATAGCCATCAAGGTAGATTGAATTGGGACAAGATTCATCCTAAACTAGAGCAAATTCACCCAACCCCCATTTCTCTAATAATCCTTGACATGATACCCAAAAGCCGTTTTGCAGGTATCAATTCACCTATTAAACCTTTCATCGACAATTAGAGGACCCTTCAATAACCATCTATCTTCCCAAAATCTAGCTTGATTATTGCTTCTTATGCTCCACCCAACTCCTAAATCAATAATCTTTCTCCCTCTAATCATATCATTCCAACAGGTTAATCCATGGGGTAAGTTAGGAGAATCTAGTAGAGCCTTAAGAGATCCATTATTAGCCATGTATTTTTTCTTTAAACTATTATTCCATTCTCCATTAGATGAGAAAAATCACTAAATTTTCTTAGCAAGGAGTGTCCTGTTCATCATCCTCATCTTTATTAAGCCCAGACCTCCTAGTTTTTTAGGTCTACAAATAAAGTCCCAACCAATGAGAGACATTCTTTTTCTTTCTTCAACACTTGACCAAAGAAATCATTTTTGGATTTTTTCAATAGCATCCACAAATTTGGTAGGGATATTGAAAAGACTTAAAGCATATATTAGAAGGTTCTGAAGAGTGGCTTTGAGGAGCTGGATTTTACCTAGTTGATTAAGAAGAGATCCTTTCCATCTAGCAAGCTTTTTTTCTGAACCTATCCACCAACAAACTCCAAAAAGACTCAGGGGGCTTGAGGAACAAAGGAAAGCCAAGATAAATAGAAGGCAAGGACTCAATTTTGCACCTAAAAAATTCTAGCAATCTTATTCTTACTGGGTTCAGGGGTGTTGAAGAAGAAGATAGATCTTTTTTGTATATTAATCATCTGACCAGAAGCTCTCTCATACTCATCCAAAAAAAATTCAGATTCCTAGCTTCAGTCATAGTTGATCTTCCCATCAACATGGTGTCATCAACGAGCTGTTGGTGGGAACAGATTAGATTATTGGAGGAGGGCCTTCAACCAACTAAAGTTTCATGATCAACCAATCTTTTCAAGTTTCTCCCAAGGAATTCTACCAAAATAGTAAATAATATAGGGGAAATAGGATCACCTTGTCTTAAACCTCTCGAGTTTTTAAAGAACCGTGAGGGATCCCCATTCACCATGATAGAAATGGAAGCAGTAGAGATGAGCTGACTAACCATCTGAATGACTCTATTGTTGAAACCAAATGTCCTCATGATTTTGAGTAAAAATTCCCAATCCACTCGATCATAAGCTTTTGAACTATCTAGTTTTAGGAGAAAGCCTTCAGTTTTAGATTCCATAAGAGAGTGAATATTCTCATGGACATAAATAATAGAGTTGAGGATCTCCCTACTAGGGACAAAGCGATTTTTCTGAGGGGAAATTAGGGAGGGTAGAATACTGAGAAGCCTAGAAGTCAGCACCTTAGAATTAATTTTATAGAAGGAATTGCAAAGACTTATAGGCCTAAATGCTTCAAACTCCGCAGCTCCTAGTTTCTTGTGAATTAGGACCATGGAAGTGGCATTAAGTTCCCTTAGGAGACTCCTTGAGCCAAAGAACTCTTTAACTACATTCACCACATCATCTTCAACAATCTGCCAGAACCACTGAAAGAACATAGGAAACCCATCAGGGCCAGAGGCCTTGTTCCCTTCAAAAGAGAAGACCAGTCTTTTGATTTCTTCCCTTGAAGGTATAGCAACAAGCATTTTGTTATCATCTTCCCTAACAACTTTAGGAATTTCCTCTAAGAGGTTATCTTGCTCTTCATATTGGACTCCATTATTCACTGAAAGGAGATTACTGAAGAAAAGGACAACTTGTCTTCTAATGTCTTCATCCTTCTCAAAATGACTACCATTGTAATCAATGTGAGAAATTCTATTCGCAACCCTATGTTTTGAAGCAAACAAGTGAAAATATCTAGTTTTTTTATCTCCAGCAGTGAGCCACAGATCCCTAGACTTCTGTCTCCAAAAAATCTTCTCTTTGGCTATTATATCATGCATCTTCACAAGCATTTCATCTTCTTTCACCCGATTGTCCACAATAAATCCTTCCCGCTATATTTTTTCTTGTATCTCCATCAAATCAACTTGTAATTTGGACTTGATACCAAAAATATTAAAAAATATTTCTTTATTCCACCTTCTAATTTTGAATTTGACTTCACTTAGTTTCTTAGCCACCCTGAACATAGTAGTCCCCTAAACCATGATATTCCACCAAATCCTAACCTCATCAAAAATTTGAGGATGTGAAAGCCACATACGCTCGAATCTAAAAGGGAAATTCCTCTTGACCATTATAGGGTCCACCACAAAACTAATTGAAAAATGATCAAAACCCACCCTGGAGAGGGCCTTTAAAGAACATAAATAATTTATAAACCATTGACCTAAAATTAAAGTTTTGTCTAATCTAACTTGAATCAGATCCTTACCAACTCTATGATTCGACCAACTATAGGTGGCTCCATGCAGATCTAGATCGATCAATGCCTAGTTATTAATGAAGTCCAAGAGGTCAGTTCTACTTTCTAGATTAACCTGGGATCCTCCATACTTCTCGCTTTCCTGAAGAGGGGTATTACAATCCCCCATAGCAACCCATGATTTGTTAGTGAATATCCTACGAAAGGCAGCCAACTCAAGCCAAAAGGACTTTCTGGCCCCTTTACCATTAGGAGTATAGATATTTGACTGAATCCAACAAAAAATATCTATGATATGGGTAAATTTGGTGGCCACATGATTTGAGCTCTCAAGAAAAGGTTCCCCTTTGATGAAACTTTGATTCCAAAAGGTGGAAATTCCTCTTGAGGCATCTTCAGAACTGTTACAATGGACTCCACAATACTTATACATTTTAACCATTATACACCTTTTCTTTTGGAATTTTTATTTCTTGGACAAGTAAAATGTCAGGCTTATGATCCCTAACAAAATTATGCAGCACATCCTGCTTATGGAGGCTATTTAACCCCCTTATGTTCCATGACATAATCCTCATATCTTATGAGGGGATTGGAGTTTAAAAATATCAGGAATGGTCTTCTGAATACCATTCGCAATATCCTGAAAACTACCATTCTCTCTCAGCCACTTTTTTGATCTTCTTCCTTGGTTGCTCTTTGTGGCTCCACAGTCTGCCTTAGCTTTGGTTCTAGTAGAGACTCCACTTGGGGTATTCTATTGTTTGTTTTTCTTCTTATTTTTAATAGTATGCGAGTTGAAATTATCTCTGTCTGTTCCTTCTTGGCTATCCATCTCTTTTCCTAACTCCCAATATTTCTCTGAAATACCCTTTTGATCGAGGGGACGAGTATCCATCAACTCATTGTTAAACTAGGTCAAATCTCACTTGAGAACATCTGAGTTTGACTTGAGTTCTCAAAGGTATCCTTAACAACTTCCTAAGAAATAACAATTTCTAGGATCTGAAGTGACTCCCGGTTGGAAGGGAAACTTCCTCCATAAATATTTGGTAAGAGAGGAATCCCAATATCTAGAGACAGGCCTTGAATAGAAATATTATCTAGGCCTATCTCTCCTTCTTCCTTTCCAGCTGAGTAGTTCTTTGGGTTACTAAGAGGAAATTCCTTGTTCACCAGGCCATTCCCACTATCATCCATGCCAATTTTTCCATCATACTTTCCTCTAGACTCAATCTCTTGCTTATTTCTTTGGGGCTCCTAGATGCCCGGATCTATATGACTCTCTGGTGCAAACAAAAGAGCTTCAGACTTCTTACTCTTTAGCTCGCCAAATTGGAAATTTCTTTAACATCCCCTTCAGGGTTCTTCTTCTAGAAATTCTTTAGTTTGGGCTGGGGTTTCTCTTTCTCTTTGCTAACATTGAGCAGGCATTTCTTCACCCAGTGCCCAAACTTTCTACATTTAAAATAAGAAAAAGGGATCATTTCAAACTCAATAGTTTAAGTCCAGGTACCCATCTTCAATTAGATATCAATAGAAGATGGGAGGTCAACATTCTAGGAAACCCCCACACAGATTCTAGCACATACTAGCCTTTTCCTTGCCGTTCTCATTAGATCTATTGACAAAAGCTCCCCAAAAGAGTTAGTGATGCCACTGAAGATATCCTCATTCCAATATTCCAAAGGAAGACCATGAATTCTAGCCCAAATAGGAATGTTCTAAAAAATGGAATAAGAAAGATCAAGATTAGAACTCCATTTCTTGAGGACCAAGGACGATTTTGGTGTAGGAGCACCTACACCTCATTCTCCATTTTTGCTTATTTAATGGAAATTGGTGTTTAGTAGGATTAGTGTTGGTATTTTTAGTATTTTTGTCTTTAAATAAGGTCTAGCAAGACCATTTACTATGATCTAGGTTGATTTTTTGAGTTTTGAGTCTCAATGTACACAAATGCACTCTTGCACTAAAAGATGCTTTTGTAGCCTTTGAAGGAAAAAACATAATTTTTTATGTAAATGTGCAAGGGTGGGTGTCTTAAGAATGTAACAAGGCTAATTCCAAGCCATTTGAATGGTTTTTAAGGTCTTAGGTCTTTAGGATTGAAAGTTTGCTTCAAAATGCAAAGTTTTCATAATGTAATTTGGAGTAAACTCAGCATTTATGATGTAATTATCATTAACCAACGGGTTCCCTCCTTGGAAATCAGTTGAGGGCCATTGGAAGTGATGGTGAAAAGTTTAAAAATCCTCCCTTGGGTTGAGGTTGGGAGTTGATGAAGTTTTGAAGCATTAAATATAATAAAAACACTCTTTCTTTTTTTTCTATTTTTTAGCATTTTTCACTGTTCCCGTGCTTGGTACGGTTTGGTACATCATTGTACAGGCTACCAATTAGCATGGTTTGAAATAGAAAATATTCTAATTTCTTTTTCTGGTGATTTGGCTCATTTTTATCAAGTATTGAGTAAGTTACATCAATTTTAGTGAAAGTGGGTCTGAAACCTTGCAAAACAAGGGTTTGGTCACCAAAATGGATGTAATTCCCATTTCCACATTGGGAAAAATCTGAAACTTGGTGGATTAGTAGATTTAGGACTCCTTTACATGCTCTAATTTTTTTTAGATTGAAAAATGGAGGTTTGAAAAAGTTATGTGATGCCCTAGGTCTAGTTTTTTCCTTGTACAATCCAAAATGTGATCATTTGAATACATTATTTGTTGATTTTTGAGTATTTGAGTAAATATAATGGATAGAAAGCATGGAAGAGGTCTCGGGGAACCTGTTGAAGTATTTTAAATGAATTAGGGGTTTTGGGGTGTGACTTGACAAGTTGATTTCTTCTTTGCACAAGCCAAATGAAGCCTATTGGTGGCTTGTAATTTAGTTAATTGATACACCCCCTCTTGGTGTTTGGTCCTATGATTTTGGGGATCTGTAAGGGTCTATGTAAGAAATACAAAACATGGTTTCTTTCTCTATTATTTTCCTTAAACAAATTTTCATCATGATTGTCCTATTGGTGAGTGCTAGAAGGAATGCATGGATAGTATGACAACAATGGAGGAATGAGAGTTTTTATGAGAAAAGTTTGGTTGTTTGTTCATGTTTTTTCATATTAAGAGTGTCCAAATCATCCCCAAGTTTTGTGGTGATTTCTGGTTGTGTGAGTCAAGTTGTATGATCATATTGTCTTATTGACGAATATAGTTGAACAAGTGTGTGAAGTTGGGTGCTTCCCCTGCCACTCTGCATCATAGTGGTATCAGAGTCAGGAATATTTTTTTTTGTATTTTATAGGTTGAATAAGAAGTGAAGAGATTTCAAAGATGCCTCCAAAGAAGAATGATATGGCTAAAGAGATGAACGAGATGAAGGAAATACATGGTAAGTAACTCAGAGAGTTGGAAGAAAGGATCATATCCTTAGAGACAAACAAAAGAAGGGATGCTGAAGAGAGTGAGACAAAACAAGAAGAAAATGAGGAGTTTGAAGATGTGGAAGAAGAGCTTACTCCAGAGGATCAAAGAATTGCAAATTTTTTGAAGGAAGTGAAAGGTGACAAGCCTAAGGTAAAACTTGATGTTCCTAAATATGGTGGTAGTTTAAATGATGAAGAACTACTTGATTGGATTGTTGCATTAGATAATCATTTTGAATGTGATGAAGTTCCTAAAGAGCAAAGACTCATGATTGCAAAAACTAAGTTGCAAGGCCATGCTTTGGTATGGTGGGATTACTTTCAATCTGAGAGGGGGAAACAAGGAAAGTCTAAGATCACATCATGGGACAAGATGATATCAAAATAAAAGGTAAATTCTTACCCAAAGATCACAAAGTTCAAATATTTAAGAAATTGCAAAGTTTAAGACAAAAAGAAATGGATATTAAGTCTTATACTAAGGAGTTTTATAAATTGAGTCTAAGATCTAGTCATCGTGAGAATGAAGATGAAAAAATTGCTAGATATATTGGTGGTTTGAGGCTTAATATACAAGATGAATTGGTTTTGGCTAACCCTAGGAGTGTAGAGGATTGTTATCAAATGGATATCAGGGTGGAGGAGAAAATGATGAGAAGGAAAGACAAAGTAGTTAGAAGTAGAGGTGGTCCTAGTGCAAGAGGAAGAGGAATACCTTCTACAACAAAGCATCCAAGTGAAGATTAGGAAGGATCAAACAAAGGTAAAGAACACAATGTTGAGTCTAGAGGTGGTTTTGGTTTTAGAGGTAGAGGAAGGTTTAGTACTGGTAGGGGAACTATTGATTTTGTAGGAAGGTGCTACACATGCAATGAGTTTGGCCATCCTTCATGGAAATGTCCTGAGAGGGTTGGTAGTTTACATAGTGGAGACAAGAAGGTTGATAGGAGAGCACAGTTGGTTCAGGAAGAGGAATGTGAAAGTCATTGTTCCACAAGTAAGAATGCAGATCCTGAGGTAGGGGAAATGTTGATGGTGAGAAAAATAATCTTGAAGGCAGGAAAAGAGGAAGCACCTTTGCAAAGGAAAAGTCTCTTCAAGACTAATTGTAAGTGCAAGGACAAGGTGTGTAGAGTGTTCATTGATTATGGTTCAATAGAGAATATGGTGTCATGTGAAATGGTAAACAAATTAGGCTTGAAAAGAATTCCTCATGAATGTCCCTATAAAATCTCATGGTTAACTGATGATCAATCTTTGTTGGTGAATGAAAAGGCTATAGTGGATTTTCAAATTGGTGGTTATCATGATAGTGTTGTGTGTGATACATTCTTCCAATGGACTATTGTCATCTCTTATTGGGCAGACCTTGGCAATATGACAAGAGGGCATTGCATGATGGTAGGGAAAATACTTACACCATAGTTAAAGATGGTCATTCTTTTGTGTTGACTCCTCTTGTAGAAGATACGAAAGGTAAAGCTAAAGTAATAATGTGTGGTAAGAAGGAGCCTATTCATGTGATGAAGGAAAACAAACATTCTAATGTTGTCAACTATTCTAAGACTAAAAATGCAGGGGTAGCTAATGAAAAGGTAAAGATAGGGATAAGGAGTGCTTTGACAATGAACATGAAGGACAGTGTGTTAGTGGGAACCATAGAGTTCCTTGTGGTTATGAAAAAAGTTGAGAAACAGGTAAAGTTTGTAGTAAATACAGTACATAAGTCTGATATGACAGTGACAAAACAACTTCATGAGGCAATGAGTAAAGGACAAGCAAAATAGGTAGACAAGACAATTGTGGACATGAGCATGAAAAGAAAGTGAGGAAAAATCAAAGGAACACTGACATATGTTTGTTTGTAGGTGAAATACAAGGTAAAAAATCACATCTTGGTCAGAAAAAAGGTAAAGGACAGTTGACTAGTTTGAGGATAGATTACAAGGTAAATGCACATGTAAATGCATTCCAACATGCTAGAAGTGTAGGGAAGATTGGACAATCAGTATACATGAATCAATGGAGTGGCTTTGTGGATCAATGGAGCCTAAATGAATCATGGAGACAATGGATTCAAGGGAAACTCATGAGGCATGAGTATTTTCTAGGGGGGGTGTATGGTGCAAGAGCACCTACACCTCATTCTCTATTTTTGCTTATTTGATGGAAATTGGTGTTTAGTAGGGTTAGTGTTAGTCTTCTAAGTATGTTTGTCTTTAAATAAGGTCTAACAAGACCATTTACTATGATCTAGGTTGAGTATTTTAGTTTTGAGTCTTAATGTACACAAATGCACTCTTGTGCAACTAAAAGATGCTCTTGTAGCCTTTGAAGGAAAAAAAATGAATTTGTATGTAAATGGGCACTTAGGGTGGTGGTCTTAATAATGTAATAAGGCTAATTCCAAGCCATTTGAATGGTTTTTAAGGTCTTAGGTCTTTAGGATTGAAAGGCTACTTCAAAATGCAAAGTTTTCATAATGTAATTTGGAGTAAACTCAACATTTATAATGCAATTATCATTAACCATTAAATATAATAAAAAAAATCTATTTTTCATTTTTTTAGCATTTTTCACTATTCCTATGCTTGGGATAGTCTGGTACATCATTGTACAGGCTCCCAATTGGCATGGTTTGAAATAGGGCAGAGTCTAATTTCTTTTGGTGGTGATTTGGCTCGTTTTCATCAAGTATTAAGTAAGCTACATCAATTTTAATGAAAGTGGACCTGAAACCTTGCAAAACAAGGGTTTGGTCACCAAAATGGATGTAATTCCCATTTCAACTGTGGGAAAAATCTGAAACTTGGTGGATTGGTAGATTTAGGACTCCTTTACATGCTGCAATTTTTTTTAGATTGAAAAAGATAACCATGAGAGACAGAGATGTATGACAAGCACAATAAGAGATAGAAAGCATAAACTCAATCAATATTGAAAGATAGTCAAGGGTCTCCTTATAAAGGAGAAATATCCAACCATGAGCAAAATATCTCTAAATATCAGCACGAAAAATATCAGGAGATATTTAACCTGCACAATAAATGCCATGCCTAAGTAGGCTTAGGTCAACCAGTGGATAGGAAACATTAAATGTAAACACTAACACCCCCCCTTAAGCATAACTTAGGTGGGCATGGAAAAGATGGGTCCCGACTATACGCCATGCTAGGTACCCATGTATAATGCAATCTCTCTTTAAAAATAGAGTAAGATACAAAACCCAGTGGGAAAAAACTATCCTCTAAAAGAAAGAGAGAAGTGGAGAATACTAGAAAGCCCCCCCAAGGATGATGATGATGTTGATATAGACCGCACACCAAGAAGAGCTCATAGATGAATGAACTTGCTCTCAATGAAGGGTTTGGTGAAGATGTCAACAACCTGCTCTAAAGACTGGAAAAAGACTAAGTCGATGATCTGTCCATGAATCAACTCTCGAATGTAACGCATATGAATCTCTATGTGTTTAGTTCGCTGATGCTAAACTAGATTCCTAGATGACTATAGGCTGCTTGAAAGGACTGCCAAATTTAGAAAGAATTCCTTGAAGCCATATAGCCTCTGTATTTGAGTTAACAACCCCCCTGAACTCTGCCTTTGTGGATGATAGAGCAATAGCATTCTGCTTTTTTCTTGACCAACTGATAGGACCAGAACCAAGTGAAAAGCTGTAACTAGAAGTGGACTTACGATGCTCAATGTCACCAACCCAATCTGAATTTGTATAACCAACCAAGTTAAGTGATGAACCAACTCTATAGTGAATCCCAAACCCAAGAGTACCATGAAGATAGTGAAGGATCCTCTTAGTTGCTTTCCAATACAGCTCATGAGGTTCCTACATGAATCTCAAAACCATTCCTACTGCATAGGAAATGTTTGGCCTAGTATGAGTCAAGTATATAAGACTACCAACAAGTTGTCAATACAATGTAGCATCAACCAATGGTGTAGTACAAGAAGTCTTGATCTTGACTCCAGAAAGAAAGGGAGTTTGAGATGGTTTGCAGGTAGTCATATGAAACCGTGCAAGAAGATCAAGAGTATACAAGTGGGTTGTGCAAGAGTAATCCCTGAAGTTGGCTGTGAAATCTTGATTCCAAGGAAGTAGTGTAATAAACCCAAGTCTGTCATGTCAAATCTATCCTAAAGTGATTTCTTCACTGCTACAATGGCAGATGAAGTACTCCCAGTAATTAAAAGATCATCAACATATAGAACCAGTATTAAAAGTGAATCATCCTGCGGTAGTAGATACACATTAGGATCAGAATGACATCTAGTAAAATGTGAAGATAGGAGGTAGGAGTCCATCTTGGCATACCAAGCTCTAGAAGCTTGTTTAAGGCCATAGAGAGATTTCTTAAGTCTACCAACTAAGGATGAATCCTAAACAAAACCTAGTGGTTGTTCCATGTTGATTTCCTCCTTAAGGTCTCTATGAAGAAAGGAACTCTTCACATCCATCTAATGTACATTCCATCCATGTGATGCAGCTATAGCAAGTGTGAGTCTGATGGAAGTCATTTTAGCAACTGGTGCAAAGGTTTATGTATAGTCAATGCTTGAAACTTGTGAAAAAAATTTGGCTACCAATCATGCTTTGTACTTATCAACTGACCCATCTGCTGCAAATTTAGTTCGATATATCCACCTGCATCAAACTATCTTCCTTCCTTTAGGAAGTGAAGTCAAATCCTAAGTGTGATTTATAATCAAGGAATCATATTCCTCATCCATAGCAATATCCCACTCTGGTATGCTTGATGCCTCTCTGAATGTCTATGGATTAGAAACTGAAGCAAAGAAGGCATGTTTCCCCCCCTGAAAATCTACTTGAATCAGTCTATCATCTATTGAATCCTGTACACCTATATTTGTCCTATGTATAGTGTAAGATTTGGGTGAGTCTGGTGCAAATATATCAAATTCTAATGCAATCCTAGAACTAGATTAAGATGAACCCTCATCACTGTGAGAACTAGAAGAAGAAGACTCTACACTAGGAATCTGCTAAGAATGATCTGAATCATCAGTACTATAATCAGGATCTGAAGAGTCCACAATATGTTGAGAAGTGTCAAGTGTAGTTTCAGGAGATGTTTCTGGAAACTTAACACTTCTCTCAATAAATAACTCAAGTGTGGTAGGGTGGAGTAGGCGATAGCCTTTTACACCATCTGGATATCCCATAAAGATGCAAGGTTTGGATTGTGCATCCATAGCCTTGCGTTGCTCTTTTGGAATGTGTGCCATGGCATGCGACCCAAAAACCCTAAAATGATCAACTGCGGGTTTCCATCCTTTCCAAGCTTCAAAGGGAGTGATACCCTTTAATACTTTATGTGGAACTCTATTTTGTATGTAACATGCACAGTTGATTGCTTCTGCCCAATATGATGGTGTGAGGCCCTTAGAGTGAATCATACAATTAGCCATCTCTTTTAAAGATCTATTTTTACGTTCTGCAACACCATTTTTTTGTGGGGTATAAGGAACTATACGTTGTAGATCTATCCCATCTGATATACAAAACTACTCAAAACTATTGTTGACGTATTCTCTCCCATTATCTATTCGAAGAACCTTGATGACTTTCCCTGATTGTTTTTTGACAAGAGCTTTGAAATCTTGGAAAGACTCAAACACTTTTGATTTTTGTCTAAGAAAGTAGACCCATGTAAAATTTGAGAAATCATTAATGAAGGTGAGAATATATCTAGCCTTTGTAAAAGATGGATGGGGAAAAGCCCCTGAAACATCACTATGAACAAGTTCTAAAACTTGTGTTTCCCTCCTTGATTTTCCTTTGTCAAATTTTTCTTCTGGATCCTTGCCAAGTGCACAACCCTCACAAATCCCTTTAGAAAATTTAACCTTAGGTAATCCCTTCACCATATTCTATTGACATAGTTGTTCAAGATAGTGGTAGTTAAGATGGCCAAATCGCTCATGCCATACTTTGCTAACTTCATCTGAATGAGTTAGTAGTGCTTTTGGAGAAATATCTATGGAAAAAATGGAGAAGGCATATAATCTGGTTTGGTGATTTACTTCTCCTATTGCTACCAAATTGTTACTTTGTAAGTCTCTTATCTCAATTGAATCTGGAGAGAACTGTACTCTCATTCCCTTCCCTAAATGAGTTATTTGATACACTGAAAGGAGATTAGTTGAGAGTGAAGTTACACTTAGAACATTAGCAAATGCTCCTCCTTCAACTTCAACAAACCCTCTCCCTTTTACCAATGCTGGAGTATCATCACCTAAGGTGATTGTGGACATAATTGATGGTTCTAAGGATGAAAAGATAACCTGTGAAGAACCCATATGGTGTGAAGCAACAAAGTCTAGAATCCATGATGGAGATAAAGATGCTTTAGCAACTAAGGCTTTTCCCTTTGATTTCTCTTTGTCCTTAGTATTATCTTGATTTGATGAAGATGCCTTGATAGAATCAAGTAGCCCTATATTATTCTTTTTGAGAATTTGTTGTAGAACTTCAATCCTTTTCTTCATGCAATGTTGTTCATGATGTCCAATATTTTTACAAAAGGTGCATGCAACTCTCTTTTTACCTTGAGGGTCCTTTTTGGAGTTGTCAATTTTGATTTCTTTCTTAACTTGCTTGTCCTTTTTAGTGTTCTTCTTCTCCCCTTTTGAAGTTTGTGGCATTTCATTCCCTACAAGTAAGACTTGAGGTTTCGTAGACTTCAAAGTACCCATTTGAATTAACTTTTCTTGCTCCCTTGTGAGGTCAGCAATGAATTTATCAAGTGTGGGAATTGACCATGAGGCTCCAAGAGCCCATTTAGTAGAGTAGAAAGTTGATACAAACATAGAAAGTTCTGGACCCAGCTTGGAAAGTACAGAAAGGATTAATTGATCCTCTTTCTTGTCAATTCCAAAATATTTTAAGTGTAACTTCAAGGATTTAAACTTACTAAAAAAGTCTTGTAAAGTTGAGAAATTCCTAGGACTAATACCTAAGAGTTGATTTTCCAACTCATGGCTTCTAAGTTCATCTATTTTCCCAAAAAAATTGTCAAGACCTTCCCAAACTTGGTTGGGTTTTGTTAAGTTCTCAACATGGAACAACAAATCAAGAGATAGATTTAAGCATAGAAAGCCAAATGCTTGATCACACTTATTAAAAAAAAAATCTTTGTCTTTAGTTGCATTAGGTTCTTTCTCTGTTCCCATAGTTACCCTATATAAACCTTTGTTCTTAAGCACAAGAATTACTTTCACCTTCCAATCATGATAATTGAAAGGTGTTAAGGGCACTATAACAACATTAGATTCCATACTGCGTTGACCAAGATAGTTGTTTTGTAGAAATGCATGCAGAAGTGAAAAAACACAACAAGACAAGCACTTCTCAAGGAAGTGTGAAAATGAACCACACAACACCCCCCCCTTGATTATTTGTTTAACCCCCAATTTAGCACTGTAGAGAAGGAGTGCGTGTAACTGACCCAAAAAAGACACAATCAGGCACTTTATAAGATGAGTGCAATTTTGTGCTCCACGGGTTCGTGGTGAAAAAAAGTAAACTTTTGCAAAAAAAAGAACTCAAAGCTTAAGATATAGTGCAAAAGTAATTACAAATTATAATTTCCACTCTTTACAAATGCCCAATTTGTACTCTTTGAACAAACACAGACAAAGAGGAAAACAATCAACCTGCACAATACAAATCACACCTAATCTCTTTTCAAAAAATAAGGCTGAGCTATGATCACAGGTTCCTTCAAGGAATACGCAGCCCCCAAACACAAAATAATGCCTACAGAAAAAGAATAAGCTTGTGTGGATTGCTTAGTTGATATGCAGCCTCCATAACAGAATCATAGCTCCTAGCAAGAAAATTGCACAAGAGCCTTGGAGATCAACTGCAAACGGCTATGAGAATGGAGACTTCTGATTTCAAATCTGCAACAAAAGAGTCAGGATGGGCGACTAATGAGATCCTATGCAGATCACAAACGCCAAGTATGGGCGAAACTGGACAGAGGTAGAGGATTCATGAGTAGAGGATAAAATCCTCAACACAAGCAAGGAATGGATGTCTCCATACGTGCCACACCAAGCAGATCACACCTTTGAGCAAAAGACATCAACTGCAGTGAGAATAGAGGCCAAATGTGGTCAAAATGATGGGCCCAGCAAGGAAAAATGAGCCTCAAAGTTAGAAACGTGGTGGAAAATAGTGCTACAGCTCCATCATAGAGATAGTTCGTTCTTTGACATGCCCTATCAACTGGAAGAAATTGCGACAGGAACAGGGGTATCCAGGCTGAGAATAAAATGCACCCACAAGCAACCTTTCAATGCACAGATTGCACACCTAGGCATAAAACGCCTCTTCTAGCCTCCCTTCTTGCCTCTAAACTAGGCCTCCTATAGACAAAAAACATGCCTCAAGATATGTCTCAAGAGGAGACCTAATTGCTACGCCTGACACAGGAATGATGAAAAAAGAAAACAATGAACAACAATAAGAAGAAAACATGTCCTTAATAAAGATATTCACTGATGGAGCAAAGACTCCTGTGTCCTCACACCCTTGATGCGACCTAAAACTGTATGCAATCAACCTACGGCCTGAGAACTATCTGTTCTACTATGATACCATGTGATAACCAAGAGAGACAGAGATGTATGACAAACACAATAAGAGATAGAATGCATAAACTCAATCAATATTGAAAGATAGTCAAGGGTCTCCTTATAAAGGAGAAATATCCAACCATGAGCAAAATATCTCTAAATATTAGCAGGGAAAAATATCAGGAGATATTTAACCTACACAATAAATGCCATGAGATATTTAACCTGCACAATAAATGTCATGCCTAAGTAGACTTAGGTCAACCAGTGGATAGGAAACATTAAATGTAAACACTAACAAAAAATGGAGGTTTGAAAAAGTTGTGTGATGACCTAGGTCTGGTTTTTTCCTTGTACAATCCAAAATGTGATCATTTGAATACATTATTTATTTATTTTTTAGTATTTTAGTAAATATAATGGATGGAAAGCATGGTAAAGGTCTTGGGGAACCTGTTGAAGTATTTTGAAGGCATTATGGGTGTTGGGGTGTGACTTGAAAAGTTGGTTCCTTCTTTGCACAAGCCAAATAAAGCCTTTTGGTGGCTTGTAAATTAGTTAATTGATACACCTGCTCTTGGTGTTTGGTCCTAGGATTTTGGGGATCTCTAAGGGTTTATGTAAGAAGTATAAAATATGGTTTCTTTCTCTGTTATTTTCCTTTAACAAAGTTTTATCATGACCGTCCTATTGGTGAGTGCTAGAAGGAATGCATGGATAGTATGGTAGGTAAAAGCACAAAGTTGTGTCACACTTTATAAAGGAAATGGCCAACGCTGATCCAATTTTTAAACTTCAATCACTAAAAAGTGGCATATATGTTTTGAATTTTGAAATGATGTAAACTAGTAAAATATTTATTTTATAGAATATTTTATGTTTGTATTTTTTAAAAAAATATAAAAACTAATTTTAAACTACTTTTTAATAAATTAAAACTATAATTTCGTTGCTAATAAAATGCTGAAAAATGAAATTGCATGGGATGTCAAACTTTTTATAGTAAATTTTATTTTTTTTGTTTCAAATTTTTTTTGTGTATTTAAAACTTGAATTTTTTGTGCATGGATATATTTTTTTTCCAATTTTGATAAATATATATTTTTAAAAAAATATTAAAATGTGCGCAAATAAAAAAACAACTGTTTTCATCGGACGTCAACTTTCATATTAAATATTTATCTAAAATGGAAACAAAATTATACCATCTTAAAATAGATTCTTTTATCTAGTGTATCATATTTTTTTCAATTTTTTTTAATAAGTTTTAATATTTTTCCTTCGCATAGTAATCAACCTCATATTTTGTGCTGAAAACCTACTTTTAGTAAAAATAAAAAATTAAATATAAAAAAATTAAACTATTAAAATAAATATATGTTTGAAAACTAAACTTATGGATCTACAAAAGGGTATTTTTATATTTTTTTAAAAATGTTGTTTACATTAGAAAGAGTTATTGAAACTTCAAGTTTTTCAAATAATTTTTTTTTTTTGGTAAATTGGACTCAAAGTAATGCTCCATACATTTTTAGCCAACAATTTTAGTTGAAAAAGTTGTGGAAGCATATAAATTAGCTATAATTAATCTTACTAGATCATATGTTTGACCAAAATTGATTTTTAGTTAGAAATACTTAAATTTAGTTGTGTTGATAAGTTGGCTGAAAGTGTGACATAGCTTTGTGCTTTTACCTGGTAGCAATGGAGGAATGAGAGATTCTATGAGAAAATTCTAGTTGTTTGTTCATGTTTTGTAATATTAAGAGTGTCCAAATCATCCCCAAGTCTTGTGGTGATGTCTGGTTGTGTGAGTCAAGTTGTATGATCATATTGTCTTATTGAAGGGTATAGTTGAAGAACTGTGTCAAGTTGGATGCTTCCCCTACCACTTTGCATCAAATTTAGCTATAACCCAAGGACCCCCACTCTTCACAGCCAAAATATCCTCCTTATAGGTAAAATCAAAATAAAACTAGCCTTTAGGAAGTGTAGCTACTGATACTTTACCATTGGATCTCGATTTGCTTTTGGCAAACACCCTGACAACTTCAATATTTAGTCTAGGGCCCATAAACTTTCCTACAAACGAACTATCCATTAGGGTAATATTATGATCAATGATCTGATTAGGGACAAATATGGAAAACTTACCTCTTACCAAGTTAAAAATGTTGCAAACTAGGGGGAATTCAAATTTACCAGTAGGTTTAACTCCAAACAGAGAAGACCATTGTTTGTCTTTAGAGTCTTCCCCACCAACAGCCCCCACCATATATTTGGTCTTTTCAACCTCTTGTTCTTTGATATTCCCAATAGGGTTAGCAACCACCTGGACATCCTTCCCTGTCGGGTCCACCAGAATATTTCTTCTGGTGTCATTCTCCTCTGAATCCTCCTTACCTTTCTTTCCGCTCAAAAGTTGCTTTGAATCTGCCTATGAACCCTCAAAGCATGCAAATCCATTGCCTGCTCCATTGCTCGAAGATTCAAAATCTTGCTTTTCCTACCCATGCTTCCGCTTCTCCCTCCCGTCCATCGTTCCACTAATCTTAATTTGAATACAAATTTGTATAGCTACTACCAAGGTCCAACTACACAAGAATAACATAGAGTATTGTTTTAATGAATCAAAGAAGGAAAAACCAATTCAAGTAATATAAAATTATCTAAATTATAAATATATAAAAAAGAGAAAATAGATGAGCTATATAATGAATGAATCTAATGTCCTACATACAAACCCTTCTAATATGTCCAAGTCATTTTAAAAAGTTATGGTGAAATTTTCAAACAATACAATCAATGGATGGTATATTATAAATTTATAATTATTAATGGGATTTCTAGTGAAAATTTACCAAGTTATGTTGCAATATATCAAAGTTGATTTTTTATTTTCTATATTTGGAAGTATTTCAAAAAGGGTCACTATTCCCAAAGATAAAGAGAGGTTAAATTAGGGTTATTTTTGGATGTTAAAAAAACACATAATTTCTAGGTAGTGATCTATCACATTAATTAATACTTCCTATTAAATAATTGTAAAATGATTGCTTACTAGGATCAAATCCATGGTGCAAAGTATTGTAAAATCTTGACAATAAAGTTTTCTAGAGATAATTAAATAGGAATACATAAATAGCTATATTTGGATACCTTTTGGCCTTAGTGTTTCACTCTATGACATGTTGAATTAGTCCCTTAATAGACTCAAGAAAAAGTTTTTCAATTGGAGTAACAACATTATTTGGTAGGTAAAATATAAGTTGCTAATAGGATACTTATTGTCACTCATGTAAATACTCACCATATTGGAGGCCATCTAGAAAAGATCATGAGGTTTTAAATAAAATTATTGTAATAGATTTTTGGGATAAATGGGATGGTAATGTTAGTTTAAAATCCGCATCTTGAGAACATTGCATTTAACAAAAATATAAAAGTGGGATGTGAATTATAGACCAAAAGATACAAGGGGTATGTTTAGCTATTGAATAGATGACTAAGTTGTTAGAAGTAAAGAAGCATGGATAATTTTAAGATGATAAAAAATTAGACTAGTTTCTTTAAAAGGTAAATAGTAGCTTGTGATATGGTAGGATAAGATCCTTGTTGCTTTATTCTTCCAAATGAAAGCTTCACCTCCTTTACATCTGATAGGAAGGAAATACATTTTCTATTTATTAGAATGGAGAGCTACTCTTTATAATATGGGTTCATTTTTCTTCCTTTTTCTTTTGGTGGGAAACAACGATTGAATATCAAGCTCAACCTCTTTCCATAAAATTTTCCAAGTATGATTATTATTTTTTTAAAAGAGGGATTTATAATTTTGGTGATATTTGGGAATTTTTTTGTTGAAATGGTTGTTCTAGCAAGTATCTAAAAGTCACTTTGTTTTCAATAATAAGTGTGGACATTTTCTTACTTTTGTGTAGCCCTTGGTGTCATTAAATCTAATTATAAAATTTATTCACAAAACTTCTTCGAAAGGCTGGACAATTCAATCATCTTATTGCTTCACCTTTTTACTATTGGTGTAATTAATATTTAATTACACTTTACATAAGTTTACTTAGGTAATTTTGCACTGAATCTCTCCAAAAATCTGAGAAGGGGCTACAAATCAAGGCTCTGATACAAACGGACACCTCCATTGCATTCCCAGTGCCCCAAAACCCTAAGATCGCTTGTTGCTTTGCTCAAATCCAAGCAATTGTAACAAATGGAAAAAAAATAGAGGCACACAGATCCATATAGATTTGAGCACCTCGTTTTGCATGCACATAGGTACAAGGGTTAATTTACTAGTTTTTAAAAAAATTCCATCAATCAAAAATAAATATTAGGTTTTTTAATTATTTTTTTTACCTGCAATTATAAAAAAAAATCCATTAGTTTCCTTCAAAATCAAAAAAAAAATTTAAGCAAAAAAAAAGGCCAAAGTCTTTATTGGAGGCTACATACAGGGTACAGATCCATACCCTGGCGACAACCACACTTCCAGAGCGGGCCCTTCCATGTCATACCAACGGCTTTAATAACTATCGGCGGTCGGTAACGACCTTGCTGATGGTTATTAAAGAGCCAGCTGATGGTACTAGCAGTCAACTTCCCTTAAAATCTGCGCCCATCCCAAAATGGACGATCTCCAAGTAGCAAAGGAATCTTGAAAGATTCCACTGAAAATCCATCCACCGCCAAAATTTTTAGGAGATCGGGAACATTTTTTTTCCATGCAGGGCAACGACTGTCAATTTTTTTGCAGGAGGGCATTTTTTTTCTGCGATGGTCAAATGGCCGTCAAATTTTTTGCTGTGAAGTGATGACATCACCGGCCGTACGACCCTCTTTGCCCCTCCTAGCACTAATTTTTCCTAAAGGAGCAGTTTTTTTCTTTTGGGCATAACTTGGGCATACAGTATCAAAATTGGGCAAACTAGATATCACCGGAAAGCTAGTTCCAAGCACTTTCCAATGGTGCTATTTATTTTTCAGTATTTTTCTATTTATCTTCATTTATTTATGTTTGAAGTTAGATGTTTATTTTGGACTTCCAAGCTCATAATTGTTTGCCATGATCTCTGATTTTTGCCATCTTTGCAGCATTGGAAAGATTCCAAGGTTGTTCCAATTTGTGATTTTTCTAGTGTTCTATGGCATAGGGTCTGTTGTTGCTTTATCATGATTCCTTGAGTCAATTAGTGACTCTCATCTAGTTTCAGTAGTAAACAGAAGTATCTTTCCTTGCTTGCCAGTTTCAAGTTCTAGTGTTACTCCATAGTGTTCTTCCAGTGCTTCTTTGCAGTAGTCATCTCATTGTAGGGGGGTTTTATCCCACTAGGTTTTCCTTCTCTACTTCATTTTTGCATTTGTAAATGAGTATTGATTAGGCATTGTTGTCAGGATTCATCTTTGCATAATAATCTGCTTCTCCCTAAGTTGCACTTATGGGGGGTGTTGGTGTAATTAATATTTAATTACACTTTACATAAGTTTACTTAGGTAATTATTTAATTCCTAGGTTAATTAGTTGTCATCCTTATCTTGTTGCTCAAGATAAGATTAGGGTTATGCATCTTTTCTTTTATAAAGAAAATCATTATCATGTAATTATGAAATTCCTGAATAATATTATGTTGCACATCTTTTTGCAACTCTCTATTTTTTCTATTTTTCTCTTCTGTGGAAGGATATTCTGGTTTGCAAATTTGATCTTGGTTTCTAACATTTACCTTTAAGAATATTATTTTGCATCATCTTCCCTTCCTTTAAATCCATTCTTCAATTTAAAATGGAAATGTAAATTCAATTAAAAGTTTTGTTTAAAGTTAAGTGCTCAAATTTTTGAGATCTAAAGTTGACATTGATGCTAAAATCATTGCTTGAAAGATACTACATTGCAAATTGCCTATTGGAAATAGGTTGAAATGTACTAAAATTTGTCCAATTAATCTATTTTTTATCAACTCCATGAAAATTGAGGCACACTTTTTGGAGATGCTAATTTTTAAAAAGTAATAGTAGGTTATTTTCAATTACTTTCCTCCCATTTTTTAATGCAAACCAAACTAGAAATATGCCTTATTAGGTGTGGTTTTTCATAATATTGTGATGGTCAATAGTTTTAGACATGTCATTTTATGGCATTAATGTGAAACTCATATTTAATGCTACATTTACCTTGGAGAACAAAATTGTATTGTTCAAATTGAAAGAATCATTAAAATACCACTTGTTACAATCTTTTGTGGTGTAACTTCTAATTCTAATTCTAATTGTTGATAAAGGATCATATTTAATTACGTCGAGGGGCGTCTATAGTGGCATCCAAAAATATTTATAAAGTTTTTGAAGCTGCATTTAAAATGACAGGCAAGTCGAAGTCATGTGCAACTACAATAGATTTGATGAAATAAAAAAATCAAATAAAAGAGAATTGATGAAACAAAAAAATCAAATCAAAGAGATTTGATGAAACAAAAAGAACAAATAAATAAATAAATAATATTTTTGATGGCAAAGAGAAATCAAAGATTTGATTACAAAGATAAATCAATAAAAAAAGTAAATTAGAAAATGATAACTCTCAACCTATTTTTTATATATTAATATTTAATATATATATGCTAGTTTTATGAACACTTTTAATTATTATTATTTCTTGATTATTAAATATTTTATTCTAGTTTCATTCTTCCTAATCTCTTTGAAAACTATTTATTCTATAATAAAATAATAAATACCATAATATATAAAACAAGATGTCATTCAAATTCCCCTAAAGAATAGAATCATGTTGTTCAAATTGGAAGAGTCATTAAAATTCCACTTGTTAGAAGCTTCTTTAGACGAAGAAATGATTTGAGGCTTTCTAAATCACACCTTTAACAAATACACGGTGTCGACGGTCCCTCTAACAAGAATTTCTCTTATTATCCGACAAAACGTTTGGTTTGCGAATGTATTTAAATGATAGATATTAGAAATCCGCCAAAATTTGGAATATTATGTTAACGACTCACTTAACATATATTACTTGCGTCAAGCTTAAAATTTATAAGATTCATTTTTGTTTTGAGCCAATTTAGTCTTGCGGAAGTATAGAAAATAAATGGTCACGTTCTTTTTAAGTCACGCTCAGAACTGGCCTGCAAAGTTGTGTTCACATTCCAATCCCACATTACAGAGAACATAATAAGAATGCGGCTACAACCATGGCGATGAAAGGTCAAACAAAACAATAAAAAAGATAGCCGCCTCATTATTGGGACAATGACGCTATTACAAAGTTGTTAATTAATTCCGCGTGATTGGAAACTCGTATACTTTCCGCGAAGAATTCCAAAATGTCCCCTCTTTTTCCTATTTATTCGATCTCCCAAACACCCAAACACTTGTACTCCCAACTTCTGGGGTTTCATTATACGGATCCCAAATATTCTGCATCATTGTAAAAGGCCTTGCTGGTTTCTGTAAACAAAACCCATTTCCAAGATATCAAAATGAAGGTAAGTCTAGATAGCTATTTATATATAACTTGGGTTCAGGGATTCATGTCGAAGTTTGAACTGATATATAGTTTCTGTTCAAATTTTGCAGAAAATGGTGTTACAATTGACGATTGAGAACGAGAAAAAAAAGAGGAAGGCACTCAAGGTGGTTGCAGAGGTAGAAGGTATGCTGGCTGCTTTTTCTCGCCTTTAAATCCTAATTAAGCTCAGATTTGTTTTGCTACATAATCTGATGAATGAATATTTGAATTGCAGGGGTGGATTCTGTGGCTGTGGACATGGAGGAAAGGAAGATGACTGTAATTGGGAAAGCAGATCCTGTGTGTGTGACACGAAAACTGAGGAAATCCGGCTTTGGCTTTGCAGAGTTACTGAGTGTGGAGGATACCAAAGAGGATAGCGAGGACAAAATTGAGGGGGAGAAAATGGATGTGGAGATAGCAGAGACACCAACAGTTTTGTATGTCCAAAGGCCTTATTATGATGCCACTTATGTTGAAATGCCTTATTATGGTTACAGTTACGTCGCTGATAATCCCAGCGCCTGCACCATATGCTGAATTCTCGTCTACTTTGTTTCTCAATTATACCAAATTCCAGTATCTGAAGTCTCGTGTTTCTGAATGTTTTGATTCCCCTTGGAATACAAGTTTTATATCGGCCAACTCGTAAGTCAGTAAGAGATTTTGTTTAACTACTTCAGCAGTGTCCTTACCCTTTTAGATGGGTTACTCGAAAGGTAAATAATAAACTCTCTATGCTTAAGCTTAGATCAATCCAATAATGTGAATGCACGGAAGTGCAAATTAAACTATTTGTTACATAATAATTGTTGGTTAATTCGGATGATGCAATTAAATGCAAATTAAGAAAAGAAAATGTGAAGTATGTGGTGTATATAGGAAAAGTTGGGTCATTTATACAAGGTTGAATGTTTGTAAAAAAGTGTATATTAAAGTTATTTGAGGCTATTTTCAACTAGTCTAAAATTAATCTACAACTATTAAAGCTAATACAATCAATTAAATTAGATTTTAGACAAACTATACTAATTTGGAACAATCTAAATTTAAAAATTAACAATAACAAAAATGATTAATGTGGAAAATTTGAGATGTAGAAATCAAGAATAAATAAAAAATATCAGAATTGAAAATCAATGAATGAGTGGGTTTAGATACACATGAGAGATGAATTGGTCTAAATGAAAGTGGCTCAAAATCTTCTTCTAATGCTACCTATAAAATTTGGAACATGTTAAATCTAAAGGACAAGGTTGCCTCATGCAAAGAAGATTAACTAAGAACATTGAATAGTTATAATAGCCACCATAACACCATTATCTAGTCAGGTAGCCTTGACAAGGGAGTAGAAAAAGACTTGAAATTTGTTAGGTGCATTCCTAACAAAGTGTTCTAGCTCCCCAAAACTATTCACCTATTAGTGACCAATATAAGACATGCAATTTATAGTAAAGCCCAAGGGGTATTGATAAATACAATTGACAAAGAGATGCAAGATGCAAAGATAGAAATGTTTTCATCTTGTAAATTGAATGAGAAAGGTTTAAAATTGATAATGTAATCACAATGAAACCATGAGGAAGCATCCAAAGGTATTTCAACTCCTAAAATGAAACCCAAGTCCATAAATTGGGGAATCTATTTAAGGTGTGTAATAACGATCAAAACCCTCCTTCACTTTGCTCTCTTGAACAAAACTACATGCAAAAAAGTTATAAATTCACCCTATAGGAAGCGTCTTCTAGTTCACAATCATTAAATTTATAGTCCTTAAAAAAAAACATGACTTCAATTCAACACTTGGTGATGACATCTAGACCAAGCCTATTAAAAATGAAAAATGGAATATATCCATGTTTTTTATTCCCAAGATCATGAAATCATGTGAGGGGAGACAATATACACACAATCTTTAGAGTTATGCAAGAGAAAAAATACTTTATGATTCTCAAGATTGCATCATGATGCAACGTAATAGGATATGTGTGTCAATAATGATACAAGCATAAAGGAAAGAATTTTTTTAGTTTGTTTGGTTTTTAAGAATCTTTATCTAACATAGCCAAGCAAAAATAATATTGATATCTTTGTGATTGATGTTTTTGACATGCTATCTTCTTATAGATTAAAAAATTACTTATGGAAATGATATAAGTAATAAAATATTAGTAATTTTTTTGTAAATGTTAGATTGAGATTAATATTGAAAGTGTAATTTCCACCTATAAATTAGATGATTACATATAACCCAATAACTATGTATCCACGAAAACCATTTCCTACCAAGATATTTGGTAATATAGAAGCATCCAATTCTCCATATAATGACTACAATAGCCTTCATAGAAAATATTTAAACTTATATCAACTAAGAATGCATATTAATTATATATAATGACAATAAAATTGGCTAAAAAATTACCATGTTCAAAGTTGTCTCACTTTATAGACTTCTTGAGTCTATATTACCATTGTTGTAATAAATTCAAGTAGTGTAAGAAACTACAATAATTCATGATGAAGTTGTTGGAAGAAATCTAAAATAGATGCATATAACCAAGAACTATCTAAGAAATAAATATGTTATAAAATGATAAATGAATAACATAGAGAACCAAATATGCCAGAGTACCATCCTACTATAAAATATATATATTTTAAAGATAAGAATGACATCAAGTGTTCCCAACTTTTAGAAGGAATGAATGCATCTTGAGATACCAATTTCAAGGGCCCTATTTGAGGTTATAAAGAGACTTCTAAATATCAAAAAAAGTGAAAGGTATTATATAAGTCCATATGGTTTCTCCATGTGTATTTCCTACCAAAGGTCACTATAAATAAAAAAACTCTTCACAACCATAAAATAAGCTTACCATTTGTGAGTTGCAATAATAGCAAGGAAAAGTCATATAGAATTCATTTTAGTGACTGGTGTAAAAGTATTAGAGTAGTAAATCCTAAGAACTTTAGAGAATCCTTAGACAACCAAGCAATCCTTATGCTTATCAATTATCCATGAACATAATTATTTTCAATAGATCCACTTGCACTGAACAATTTTCCTCCCCTCAGGAAGGGGTAATAGATCCCAAATATGGTTCCTCTCCAAAGAATTGAACTATTCTTGCATAATAGTGCATCCCACTCGTGGACACAAAAGTCATCCCAAAAGGGTTGTGGATCAAAAACTATAGCCACGAAGAGTTGTGGAGCCTATTGAAACTATAATCAAGTACTATCCTAGTGTCTAGAGGATCACCAACCTAATACAATAATGATTTTAATATCTATCAAACCCAAAAAGGCTTTGTGGGTAGAGAAAATGGAGAATCTAGAGGAGAATCAAAATTATGACTAAGTGAAGAATGTGAGTCCTCATCATTGTCATTGTCTGAAGAACACTCCTCTATAATACCATAAGAGTAAATATCCTTTAAAGAACTATCAATATGTTGTAATGAATCCAAAGTGATTATTGATGGAGAAGTTATTGGAGAAGGGTTAGAAGGACTCTCCTCAAAATGAACACTCCCATCAATGAATAGCTCCTGAATATTAGGATGAAGAAGCTTATGGATCTTGACATTATTTCCATACCCAAAAAATATACAAGGCTTTATCTATAAATCTATACTCTTGCATTTTTTTGCTATAATGTGGGCCCATGTGGGGGAGCCAAATAAATGAGCATGTTTCTTGAGGGATTTCAGCCAATCCAAGATATACAAAAATTTACCCCCTTTATATAATGAGAGGCGTAGTTTTGAATATACCATGCACAATTGATTACTTCTACCAAATATGGTGGTGTCATAGATCTATAAGGTATCACACACTTAGCAATCTCTTTCAATGATTCATTCTTCCATTAGGAAACTCTATCTTTTCTAGGATTATATGGGAATCAATGTTACAATTCAATCCCCTTTGAAGAATAAAATTACTCCAAACTATGGTTTCAACATATTCCCATATTATCTATAAGTAGAATATTTATGCATTTCCTAAATTATGTCTTTGTAAATTATTTGAAGTTCAAAAATCAATCAAATACTATAGACTTTTGTTTAGGAAAATATAAAAATATGTATCTAGGAATATCATCAATGAGGTCAAAACATATTAGGATCTACTAAAAGATGGATGTGGAAATGGACCAATCAAATCACTATGTACTAATATAGAAAATTTTAGGTTCTCCAAGCCTTGACTTTGTTAAATTTATCTTTTTGATACTTTCCAAGAATTCACCACTAATAAAAACCATTATAAAAAGAGTTGAATGAAATCCTTAAACTATGTCATATTGACTGATCTACTATAAATTGCACTAGTTCAAGTGGCCAAACTTCTAATGCCACAAGTTTCTCACTTCATTTGAATGGAAAAGAAAAATTATAAACTTTTTTATTATATTGAAATTTTATTTTTTCATTCAAAATACATGTATGGTGTTAGAACAAGAGTTGTTAATTGATTCATTTTAAGTAGAAATGAAGATTGTTTATGAATGCATGAAGAGAGAATGCAAAATACAAAAAAGACACTAACAAACATCCCCCTATTCACCAGTCTTAGAATCACCTCCCCTTGAGATCACATTGTTGACACTTTATGATTTGTGTGATTACAAGGCCCATAATGAGAAATTTTTTGAATCTTAACACAAAATGAACTTGATGTGAAGTTTAGAAAAACACCTTTTGTCATGTATTTATCTTCAATATATTGCCAACACCTATTTATTAATGATAAATAAAGCTATACAAGGTGAAACTTGTGGCTTGTTGAAGAAAAAATTAGCAATCAGCTTCAACTTACAATATCTAATTAAAATTGAAAAAAATTCTAATCAAGACTTGTATAGATAGAAATTGCTCCCTATCATATTTCCATCAAGATTATTCATTTTACAAAATTAATTATGTAACAAAAAAGTTGTGCATTTTCTTAGAAAGGGCCTAACTTGGCCTAAAATGGTCCCTAATGGATCTCTCTTAGCACATAGGTGGAACCAATGATAGTGGCTAATGCATTTGGCTATTATTTTGATAGTCATGTTTTGTGCCTCATTTTAGTTAACTCTTGACCATGACGATTTTAATTTTTATTAATATTTTGTATAGTTAATTCTCATTTGAAGTTCACAACAATTTGAACTCATAGTGGCTTAGGCTATGGGTGCTTGGCACACTGAGCATTCTACTCTTGGTTCTAGAGCTAGTTCTTAGGAACTATATTTTTAGTACTATAGTGCTTAAGCACTATAACGTTTAAAATTATTTTTAAGTAAATGGTATGGGTATATACCAAAAGGGTCCATATATGTAACGCCCCATCGTGCGAACCCCAAAGGACAACAACATAATAATTACTTCACAATTTTTTTTTTAAAGATAACATAACATACATGTAATACACATTAAGTCATGACATGAATTTCATTTAAACAGATTCACTAACACATACATCCCTTGGGGTACAAAAGGAGTCATTATGAGACAAAGATCCACACGACAACAATGAAGAATAAAAACCAAAGATATAATCCATAACAAAATAAACATTAATAAATAGAACACATACATGATAAAGCATTGATAAGAAACCATCTGAGTAAATACAACATATACATAATTAACTCAACACAATGAATAATAACTGTTATGGCCAATAACCACACCAAGTTTAACATTGCATTATAGTACAATGTTCTGGAGATACAATGATACAACAGTGTTTCCAATCATGAACGGAAACCATAAACAAGATAACATGATACATCTGAACAGAGGAATACAAAGTATCATAACTCGCTCCAAGATAAATACAACTCTGGAGTCACTGCAACGGCACCAATCCGCACCTTTCGATCCTTGACTAGGGACCCAATGGGGTGCTTAGCACGTTCCACCCGACCATGTGAGTCCGAAGACCCACCCCCCGTGCTAGGAGCTAACAAGAAAGAGTCCTCAACCAAGAACATCCAAACGGGGAACCACAAGACTCAACAACATACAAAAGTATCATAAAACTCAAGGATTACAATGACATAATCAACAACATCCAGAAGTCATTAAAATAACTTAAAATCATAAATCTAATCACATAAATCAAAGGATGATTATGAAACACTTCCAAATCAACTGAATTAATAAACATAATACAATTCCAAAATTGCAATTTAACAACACAATAATCATCATAACACAGTACCATAAAAGTACAAGGTCATAAGTCAAATATCAATGAAATCACACAAGACCACAAAGTACACCAAAGATGTATCGAGACAATAATCATAAATCAAGATAAATCCAAATATCAACAATCTAAACCAACTCCCATAACATACTTCCAGAGGAACATAATAAAGTAAAAACACCTGGGCAACTAGGGGAGAGTGTCATCGCATAGTCCTACATGGGCTGTCCTGTGCTCTTCCTCCCAACTGGAGGCGCCAGTCCCATCTATGGCTGTCCTGTGCTCTTCTTCCCAACTGGAGGTGCCGGTCCATAGGGTGACTCATGCAGAGCCAGTAGACCTCTCGTGAAGAGGAGGTCACGACCTTGCCAACCACTGCCTTCTCAGCCTTCCATTAGCCTACGGAAGCACTAATGAAGATGAGGCATCCATTTTATTAATCTTATAATGATATTACTACCTAACCCTCCTAAGTTAATTATTAGGTTTTCCCTTGTTTACTAACTCACTCGTGGGTTATCCTGAGCCCTTCCCCTTAAACGGGGCACCGGCCCCCAGGAGGAGCCACTCTCCCTAGAGACCCCACAACATAAAAACCAAGGATTGTACCAACATTATCTGAACAAAGAATCACAACATAAAAGCATGCGAGGCATTACCCATCTCGTTAACAAGTACAACATCAGAGTCTTACAAAGTTCCGTACAACCCTTTCAAAACAATAAAACCAAAACACTTTCCACATAAAGGGCACATAAAGAGAGAACATCAACTGACAATCAACTCAAGCCTCTGGAAGATTCTCAAAAAGTTTACACTAGGGTTTCCCCATCAAGAACTAACAACAATAATTGCAAAGCGACAAGCACTATATGCGATACAAAAATAATGAGAGAATACATCAAAATAAGATCAACAACTCCATTCAAACAATACCAACAACTTCGATACAAACTAAATCGGAAATCCAAGGAAAACCTCTATTTTCCTCTCTTGGAATACCCATAACTCAAAGAACTTTTCAATTTGACTCATTAACAACTCGAGCAGAATCATCAATCATGACGAAGATAACATTAACCAATTTACCAATTAAGTAAAGAACAAAAGAAAACATATGGGTTCCCAACGAATAGCAACATAATTTAAATGAGAGAAAATCTCCAACTCAAAATCAACTCACAAAAAGTCACATCGAAAGGGTCAATCAAAACAATCCATAAAACCACACATTCAAATACAATATATCCATTCATTCAATAAGAAGTAACCTGAAACAATCTAAAAAGAACATTATTTTAAAGATCAATCATTCCCAACATTTAAGGATAGCACAATATTGCGAAGTGAAGATTAAACCTAATGTTTTTAAGCCATAAGACACTAATCACAAGTATACAAAATTAAAACAAATACGGTCCAATTTACACATTATACAACAATCTCCATTCCTAATTCTATCACTCTCCTATTGTCAAGATTACTTAATCCCTTTATAAAAAAAACAAGTTAATAACTTTACGATGATATAATTCAAAAGCTTCCTTAATATTACTCAATTAATCATCTAAACTATTTAATCATTCTCTTTCTTCTAATCTACAAAAAGTGATAACATTAAACTAGTATTTAAGGCTTCCTTTGTATCCTATCTCTTCTATTATTGAGACATCATTCAAGTTCATTCAAAGAAAATGAAGATACATATTTTAATATCTATCTCACTACACATTTATCACAATTGTAACTCCACTCCCCTAAAGCTATATGCATAAAACATACAACCTCTACTTCTACGAACATGCAACTTCCACATATTTCGCCTAAAGCCACGAGACACCATGATTCCAAGAACTACCAAAGTGACACTTAAACCAAAATAATTCATATTAAGATATACCAAAGTAACCCTAACCTCCTAAGTTAATCAATTTAAAACAAGTGAGAACACAATAATCCAACCCACTATATACAACAATTAACACGTAAGAATGACTTTCATTTGTTAAATGGCTTAAAGGAATTCAACAATAAAAGAAATTATCTAATTGAAGAAAGAGTCCTCCAACTACCTAATGCAATAAAATCAACTCATAACTAAATCTACTTATCTAAAATAAAATAAAATAAACCATTTGAACTCTAAATAAAATAAATAAGTAAGGCTAACCTTCATTTAAATTCTAAATCAAATAAATAAGTGAAACAATTCTTTCTCAATTAATTCTATGCTTAACATATGTCCTTATAAAGGATAATAAAACAAAAGTTTATTTTAGATAAAGGAATAATATCGTAAACTTATCTATTGCCTTACAACATAGATACCTCACATATTAGAAATTAATTTCATTTAAACAACCCTTTCAAATATCTAAATGCAATTAATTCACTTTTAATTATTATAACTATCCCAATTACATTTCTAATTGCTAATTGTTGCAATGATGAAAATAACATACAAATAGATGGGTATATACATTTATATCTTTCATTTGTTTACTCTTAAGTTATAATCATGGTATACTTATATATGCATATATACATATAATAAAATCAGAAAACAAATTTCATTACTCTAATTAATAAGTTAACAACATAAATATACAAACATGTATATATATATTAATTGGGGAAGAAACGTTGTTTTTAAATATGTAGGGAGAGCATCTATATATATTTACATGTTATTGAAACAATAGTCATATATATATGTATATATATATTCCAACCAGATAAATATATTCCTACTGCCATAATCTATTTATGAAAATATTCTTTAATTAGAACAGAAACTCCAAAGAATTGGCAGAGATGGAAGGCAGACCTAGGCACAAGTTTAGGCTTAAATAAGAATAAAAAAATAGGCGTAGGGAAACAAAATTAGAGAGACAATATTCAGTCTGATTTCCTATGTTTTAAACCACAATCAGAAATAACATCAGTTTATCTGAGGAGATCAAATTCATCTGAAGAGAATGAGGTTAGAGTTAAACAAATTTGCAAAGGTATCAGGGGAATTATATAAATTTAGATTACCAGACTATGCGAAGGAGCTCATCTAAACACTGTATTCAATAACATCAATTTCACTCAGCTTCGACTGAACGGAGGTAATTGGCAAAGGCTTGAAACATTGTGCAGACCAAGAGAATTAAATAATCTGCTCATTGGTCCTCAATTTCTTCACTTGAACAATTTGCTCATTGACGGCATCAGAGAAGAAACACGAACCAAGCTTCCTCCAAGTTTGAGATGGTTACGGTTGCAAAAACGTGAGAAGCCACTTTTCTTCAGTCTTATGGATAACATTCGGGATTTTGATAATAAAATCAAAGAGTTTAATTAAATCTATACACCCTACCATGTTCAAGTACTGGAGCTGTGACAGGTTGCCAAGTATATCAGAAAGTGAATATTGGAAATTAGAAATATCACCATCTACTTGCATTATTATCAAACTCAAAATGTTATCTACCAGTCGGACGGGAAGGAGAAAGGTGAGGTGCAGATACGTGGCTTGAGAGGAGGAGAAACAATGAACAACTTTTTCTGTTTTGAACTAGATAAATTTATGTTTGGTGGTGAGTTCCAGAGACGTGCCAGTTGGAGGATAAACTTCACCACGATCAAAGGAAAGCTTTCTATTATGTTAGCACTTTGACAATATTTATTTTCAAGTGCAGCAACTGTGATAGATTATCAGAGGAATCAAGCAGATTATTTAAATCTTCAGATTTTCCTATGCGGTTCAAGTGCGTGGCTGAGACTAGATGACAATGAAATCAGAGAGATTATTTAAATATTTAGCATCGGTGACTCCACTCAATTCGTTATCAGGAATAGGAGATAGGAGTAGCATTTTCTTGATCAGTGACAAAGATGAATTCACAACATTCAAAGCATCACTCCATGTTTAAGTTTCGAACTCGAGTTATCATCTGAACAACATTCAGCTTTTTAATACAGCTGAAAGCATGGGTTTCCTAGGAAAATTCCTATACATAATGGTTTACGCCAACTTCTATATGATCAAAGCCAAATTAAAATGAAATCGAGATTCGATGCAAATAGAACAACAAACGAAAGTCATACATATCAAATCTCTACAAACCAATGGAAAACTCAGAAGAAGGTAGGCCAACACATAAGATTTTAGTTTTCACGGATATAGAATGACTTACTTGAGAATTTATTTAGAATTAAATTGTAATGTCAGCATAAAGACGTTCTACAAACAGCCATCCAATAGAGAGCCAATGCAATTGAGTCCCGTTCGAATCCCCCGCATCCCTCTTCCCAAAAGCTAGATATACTTTATTTATTTTTCATATTCTACAGTTCAGTTCTTTTCGACTTCCAATTGCTTGATTGGTGAAGTTTCTTTCCAGCTTCTCTTGCCTTTTACACTTCCCATAAACCTTATCACAATTTATTTAATTAATAATCTATTCACTTTCCATTTTCCAATTGCCTTCCTTTTTATTATTTTCTTTTGCAGATTATTTTGTTCATCAATTTATCTAATAATATCACTTGTGCTTTTAACAAATTAGTTTAGTTTGATTATTTGATCTAAATCATTTGATTTAATTTAATTGATCATTACTTTTATTTCTAATCATATTTTAAATAACCTTGCAGATCACTTATGATTTAATTAATTATATAAACATGATTACTAACATATTATATTTTTCACACAATCAAATAACACAGTAACCAATGAGACACACACAAAAAATTACACACAAGTTCAGAACAACCGACACGGAGGGGTATTACATCCTCCCCCCCTTAAAAATTGACTTACTCCTGGAAGTCGAGCTCAATCATAAACATGGTAACACAACAATATCAATGATCATAAGCACATCATCACCATAAATTAAAACATCGATTAAACATCATCAAGTAAACAACGAAAATTAAATAAACCAAAAATAAGGAAAGGATACCAAAACAAAAATGGTGACGGGGTTGCAACCAGACCAATTTGATAAACACAAGGATAGATGACGAACTAGGTTGGGGAAACTTTCTTGTCAGTTCCTCTTTTTCCACGTCAATCCCATTGGGTCTTTATGATGCTCGCCCTGTCCTGACAATGCAGGTGGAATCGAGACTTAGTTCCTGCAATCCTGCATGCAAACAAACGTTGTGCACAATACATATATATATCACAAATACCTCGTGAGAGGAAATCCCAGCATAGTAGGGCACTCGCAAGCGAGTGATACCACACTGTCCCTCCCACCAAACTACTCAAAATAGTCAAAACAGTTCTAGTAACTCGTAAATAGTTTGCTTCTTATTAGTTAGGCAATGTTCGCATAAAGATATTAACCATAAACCTAATTCATCTACTATATCAAAATTAATTACTACTTAACATAATAAGTATCTATACCTGCATATTACAATTACATTACCTTCGTCACTATGCTTTCTGAAGCCAACTTCCTGTAAATCAAAAGCTACCATAGGACATTGCACATTAGTACCAATAATCCAAGTTGCATCTTATCCTCAAGATACCATATTCTGCTAAAAATCATAAAATAATTATCCGCAAAACCTCACATCTTCGTTAAAACTCATAATTTTCACACAAAGAACAATTCTCACATCAATTTCAATAAAAAGGGTAGAATTTTACACCTTCACAGATTCAAGAAAACATAATTCATCACTCAAAGACAACCAAATCATAAATTCCACGCACACTTGACATATTCACACACATAAAACACATCACACAAAACTCAACGGTCCATAGAGCATCCCTGACAGGAAGGATACCGGTGCATTGCGCACTACACCGAGGGTCCTATCCTTTCCCATCAGTTTCTTGCACCATCGACCCGACACCAGAAAATGGAAGAAACTCAAGTTCACAACAATGACAAAAGAAAAATAAAACTCAAGACTCATGGGTCTAAGCGTAAGGTTGCATAGTGAGCACACATAGTGCCCAGTGTGTGAACCTATGCTCTGATACCAATGTTGTAACGCCCCATCGTGCGAACCCCAAAGGACAACAACATAATAATTACTGCACAATTTTTTTTTTAAAGATAACATAACATACATGTAATACACATTAAGTCATGACATGAATTTCATTTAAACAGATTCACTAACACATACATCCCTTGGGGTACACGAGGAGTCATTATGAGACAAAGATCCACACGACAACAATAAAGAATAAAAACCAAAGATATAATCCATAACAAAATAAACATTAATAAATAGAACACATACATGATAAAGCATTGATAAGAAACCATCTGAGTAAATACAACATATACATAATTAACTCAACACAATGAATAATAACTGCTATGGCCAATAACCACACCAAGTTTAACATTGCATTACAATACAATGTTCTGGAGATACAATGATACAACAGTGTTTCCAATCATGAATGGAAACCATACACAAGATAACATGATACATCTGAACAAAGGAATACAAAGTATCATAACTGGCTCCAAGATAAATACAACTCTGGAGTCCCTGCAACGGCACCAATCTGCACCTTTCGATCCTCGACTGGGGACCCAATGGGGTGCTTAGCACGTTCCACCTGACCATGTGAGTCCGAAGACCCACCCCCCATGCTAGGAGCTAACAAGAAAGAGTCCTCAACCAAGAACATCCAAACGGGGAACCACAAGACTCAACAACATACAAAAGTATCATAAAACTCAAGGATTACAATGACATAATCAACAACATCCAGAAGTCATTAAAATAACTTAAAATCATAAATCTAATCACATAAATCAAAGCCATGACCAGTGAACGAGTAATCAAAGGATGATTATGAAACACTTCCAAATCAACTGAATTAATAAACATAATACAATTCCAAAATTGCAATTTAACAACACAATAATCATCATAACACAGTACCATAAAAGTACAAGGTCATAAGTCAAATATCAATGAAATCACACAAGACCACAAAGTACACCAAAGATGTATCGAGACAATAATCATAAATCAAGATAAATCCAAATATCAACAATCTAAACCAACTCCCATAACATACTTCCAGAGGAACATAATAAAGTAAAAACACCTGGGCAACTAGGGGAGAGTGTCATCGCATAGTCCTACATGGGTTATCCTGTGCTCTTCCTCCCAACTGGAGGCGCCAGTCCCATCTATGGCTGTCCTGTGCTCTTCCTCCCAATTGGAGGCGCCGGTCCATAGGGTGACTCATGCCGAGCAGTAGACCTCTCGTGAAGACGAGGTCACGACCTTGCCAACCACTGCCTTCTCAACCTTCCATTAGCCTACGGAAGCACTAATGAAGATGAGGCATCCATTTTATTAATCTTATAATGATATTACTACCCAACCCTCCTAAGTTAATTATTAGGTTTTCCCTTGTTTACTAACTCACTCGGGTTATCCTGAGCCCTTCCCCTTAAACGGGGAGCCAGCCCCCACGAGGAGCCACTCTCCCTAGAGACCCCACAACATAAAAACCAAGGATTGTACCAACATTATCTGAACAAAGAATCACAACATAAAAGCATGCGAGGCATTACCCATCTCGTTAACAAGTACAACATCAGAGTCTTACAAAGTTCCGTACAACCCTTTCAAAATAATGAAACCAAAACACTTGCCACATCAAGGGCACATAAAGAGAGAACATCAACTGACAATCAACTCAAGCCTCTGGAAGATTCTCAAAAAGTTTACACTAGGGTTTCCCCATCAAGAACTAACAACAATAATTGCAAAGCGACAAGCACTATATGCGATACAAAAATAATGAGAGAATACATCAAAATAAGATCAACAACTCCATTCAAACAATACCAACAACTTCGATACAAACTAAATCGGAAATCCAAGGAAAACCTCTATTTTCCTCTCTCGAATACCCATAACTCAAAGAACTTTTCAATTTGACTCATTAACAACTCGAGCAGAATCATCAATCATGACAAAGATAACATTAACCGATTTACCACTTAGGTAAAGAACAAAAGAAAACATATGGGTTCCCAACGAATAGCAACATAATTTAAATGAGAGAAAATCTCCAACTCAAAATCAACTCACAAAAAGTCACATCGAAAGGGTCAATCAAAACAATCCATAAAACCACACATTCAAATACAATATATCCATTCATTCAATAAGAAGTAACCTGAAACAATCTAAAAAGAACATTATTTTAAAGATCAATCATTCCCAACATTTAAGGATAGCACAATATTGCGAAGTGAAGATTAAACCTAATGTTTTTAAGCCATAAGACACTAATCACAAGTATACAAAATTAAAACAAATACGGTCCAATTTACACATTATACAACAATCTCCATTCCTAATTCTATCACTCTCCTATTGTCAAGATTACTTAATCCCTTTATAAAAAAAACAAGTTAATAACTTTACGATGATATAATTCAAAAGCTTCCTTAATATTACTCAATTAATCATCTAAACTATTTAATCATTCTCTTTCTTCTAATCTACAAAAAGTGATAACATTAAACTAGTATTTAAGGCTTCCTTTGTATCCTATCTCTTCTATTATTGAGACATCATTCAAGTTCATTCAAAGAAAATGAAGAGACATATTTTAATATCTATCTCACTACACATTTATCACAATTGTAACTCCACTCCCCTAAAGCTATATGCATAAAACATACAACCTCTACTTCTACGAACATGCAACTTCCACATATTTCGCCTAAAGCCACGAGACACCATGATTCCAAGAACTACCAAAGTGACACTTAAACCAAAATAATTCACATTAAGATATACCAAAGTAACCCTAACCTCCTAAGTTAATCAATTTAAAACAAGTGAGAACACAATAATCCAACCCACTATATACAACAATTAACACGTAAGAATGACTTACATTTGTTAAATGGCTTAAAGGAATTCAACAATAAAAGAAATTATCTAATTGAAGAAAGAGTCCTCCAACTACCTAACGCAATAAAATCAACTCATAACTAAATCTACTTATCTAAAATAAAATAAAATAAACCATTTGAACTCTAAATAAAATAAATTAGTAAGGCTAACCTTCATTTAAATTCTAAATCAAATAAATAAGTGAAACAATTCTTTCTCAATTAATTCTATGCTTAACATATGTCCTTATAAAGGATAATAAAACAAAAGTTTATTTTAGATAAAGGAATAATATCGTAAACTTATCTATTGCCTTACAACATAGATACCTCACATATTAGAAATTACTTTCATTTAAACAACCCTTTCAAATATCTAAATGCAATTAATTCACTTTTAATTATTATAACTATCCCAATTACATTTCCAATTGCTAATTGTTGCAATGATGAAAATAACATACAAATACATGGGTATATACATTTATATCTTTCATTTGTTTACTCTTAAGTTATAATCATGATATACTTATATATGCATATATACATATAATAAAATCAGAAAACAAATTTCATTACTCTAATTAATAAGTTAACAACAACATAAATATACAAACATGTATATATATATTAATTGGGGAGGAAACGTTGTTTTTAAATACGTAGGGAGAGCATCTATATATATTTACATGTTATTGAAACAATAGTCATATATATATATATATATATATATATATATATATATATATATATATATATATATATATATATATATATATATATATATATATATATATATATATATATATATATATATATATATATATATATATATATATGTATATATATATTTCAACCAGATAAATATATTCCTACTGCCATAATCTATTTATGAAAATATTCTTTAATTAGAACAGAAACTCCAAAGAATTGGCAAAGATGGAAGGCAGACCTAGGCACAAGTTTAGGCTTAAATAAGAATAAAAAATAGGCGTAGGGAAACAAAATTAGAGAGACAATATTCAGTCTGATTTCCTACGTTTTAAACCACAATCAGAAATAACATCAGTTTATCTGAGGAGATCAAATTCATCTGAAGAGAATGAGGTTAGAGTTAAACAAATTTGCAAAGGTATCAGGGGAATTATATAAATTTAGATTACCAGACTATGCAAAGGAGCTCATCTAAACACTGTATTCAATAACATCAATTTCACTCAGCTTCGACTGAACGGAGGTAATTGGCAAAGGCTTGAAACATTGCACAGACCAAGAGAATTAAATAATCTGCTCATTGGCCCTCAATTTCTTCACCTGAACAATCTTCTCATTGACGGCATCAGAGAAGACACACGAACCAAGCTTCCTCCAAGTTTGAGATGGTTACGGTTGCAAAAACGTGAGAAGCCACTTTTCTTCAGTCTTATGGATAACAATCAGAGAGTTTAATTAAATCTATACACCCTACCATGTTCAAGTACTAAGGCTGTGACATGTTGCCAAGTATATCAGAAAGTGAATATTGGAAATTGGAAATATCGCCATCTACTTGCATTATTATCAAACTCAACATGTCATCTACCAGTCAGAAGGGAAGGAGAAAGGTGAGGTGCAGATATGTGGCTTGAGAGGAGGAGAAACAATGAACAACTTTTTCTGTTTCGAACTAGACAAATTTATGTTTGGTGGTGAGTTCCAGAGACGTTCCAGTTGGAGGATAAACTTCACCACGATCAAAGGAAAGCTTTCTATTATGTTAGCACTTTGACAATATTTATTTTCAAGTGCAACAACTATGATAGATTATCAGAGGAATGAAGAAGATTATTTAAATCTTCAGATTTTCCTATGCAGTTCAAGTGCGCGGCTGAGACTAGATGACAATGAAATCAAAGAGATTATTTAAATATTTAACATCGGTGACTCCACTCAATTTGTTATCAGGAATAGGAGATAGGAGTAGCATTTTCTTGATCAGTGACAAAGATGAATTCACAACATTCAAAGCATTACTCCATGTTTAAGTTTCGAACTCGAGTTATCATCTGAACAACATTCAGCTTTTTAATACAGCTGAAAGCATGGGTTTCCTAAGAAAATTCCTATACATAATGGTTTACGCCAACTTCTATATGATCAAAGCCAAATTAAAATGAAATCGAGATTCGATGCAAATAGAACAACAAACGAAAGTCATACATATCAAATCTCTACAAACCAATGGAAAAATCAGAAGAAGGTAGGCCAACACATAAGATTTCAGTTTTCACGGATATAGAATGACTTACCTGATAATTTATCTAGAATTAAATTGTAATGTCAGCATAAAGACATTCTGCAAACAGCCATCCAATAGAGAGCCAATGCAATCGAGTCTCGTTCGAATCCCCCGCATCCCTCTTCCCAAAAGCTAGATATACTTTATTTATTTTTCATATTATACAGTTCAGTTCTTTTCGAATTCCAATTGCTTGATAGGTGAAGTTTCTTTCCAACTTCTCTTGCCTTTTACACTTCCCAAAAATCTTATCACGATTTATTTAATTAATAATCTATTCACTTTCCATTTTCCAATTGCCTTCCTTTTTATTATTTTCTTTTCCAGATTATTGTGTTCATCAATTTATCTAATAATATCACTTGTGCTTTTAACAAATTAGTTTAATTTGATTATTTGATCTAAATCATTTGATTTAATTTAATTGATCATTACTTTTATTTCTAATCATATTTTAAATAACCTTGCAGATCACTTATGATTTAATTAATTATATAAACATGAAATTACTAACATATTATATTTTTCACACAATCAAATAACACAGTAACCAATGAGACACACACAAAAACTCACACACAAGTTTAGAACAACCGACACGGAGGGGTATTACAATATACCCCTAAAAAGGGAAAAACAAAACTAACTAAGATTTTGATGATTTGGTAGTTTCTCCTTATAACTATGGGCCCTTTGAATGCGATGAAAAAAAAATTAGGCTAGAATTTTGTCATTTAATATATTTTTGTCATATCTAAGCTTTAAACCCTTGTTTTCTAAGGTAAAGTACACAGTTGTGTCACACTTTTATAAAGGAAACAACCAACATTGATCCAAATTTTAAACTCAAATAACTAAAAATTTGTATATATGTTTTGAATATTGAAATGATGTAAACAAATGAAATGTGTATTTTTTAGTATATTTTATGTTTGTATTATTTTGAAAAAATTAAAAACTTATTTCAATATATTTTTTCATAAATTGACATTATAATTTAGGTTTAGGTGTTGATAAAATTTTGAAAAGTGAAGTTCTTTTTTTTTTTGGGAAAAAGGATAATAGCCTATATATTATATTAATAATAATAGTAATTAATTACAAAAGAGAACAATAGGGCCTAATTACAAAAGTTCCCAAGAGGGGGTAATTATAAAAGAGCCCAAGAGGGCCTAAGTAATTACAAAAGTGCCTGATCTCTGAAAGTCTAATCTAAGAAGCCTGCCACACCATTAGATTTGTCGGGAGTTGGGAGTCTTAAATTCTTCATACCACTTCCATTAAATGCATGTTATAAATTATGAAGCATGATCAAACATCAAAACCTAAAAAAAATAGCTTTGCATTCACCTTTTTGATGGTTAGGGTTTGCGCATCCTCCTTAGTGGATACCAACTTCATGTAGAGCTCAAGCCTCATCACTAACTTGTGAAACCTTCTTACTACTTCCAATTTTCATGGGTTGAGGATCAGGGATTCCTCATATCCTTTACACCATTGAATAATCAAAGCCATCATTCAGTGGGATGGTGGGAAACTTCCATCTTTCCTTTCAAATTTTGGGGATTGGGGATCCCTTGTCCTTCATGCCAAATCGAAAAACATAATGTTGAGCAGTGAAGAGTGAAATCCTTTTGCTAGTCAGGGTTCAGGGTTTCTCAATACCTGATACCACATACTTCACAAGTAAAGGTTATGATGAAGCTCTAAAGTTTGAATGCAAAAAAACTCCAAACTTCGTAAGTCTTTTTGAAATGCATTTGTTAAGTGATAAGCCCCATGATTAATGCTCATTTTTTACTAAAATTAGTGAAGTGTGAAATCCTTGCACGGGTTGGGGTTTAGGGTTTCTCAATACCCAATACCATAGACTTCACACATAAAGGTTACAATGAAGCTCCAAAGTTTGAAGTCTAGTGAATGTCAAAAACCTTTAAACTCCTAAGTATTTTTCAAATGCATTTCATAAGCAATAAGCCCAACGACCACTGCCTGATTCTTACTTAACTTTGAAACCTGCTAGCTTAGCACAAATTTGAATATATTTTACACCTCTTCTTTATGATATTGCACAGATCTTCTTTTGACTTCAAGGACATCATTATGCCAACAATCTCCTTTTAGAATCAAGTCCAAATCATCTTTGATCACCTTTTGACATCAATGACAAAGGTATGCCAAAAATTTCCATGTTTATCATTTATGGAAAAACTTAAATGCTCTAAACTAATAAATGAATATCCACAAAGCAATGACAACTATAAGTAATGAAAATAATGTACCTACAAGATAACAAAACTCATTAGTAGCTAAGAAACACTTTACAACACATGTGATAGATGGAAAGTGGCATCCACGAAGGCATTATGCCAACACGCCCATGTTGACTCACTATGAGGATGTGACTTGCAAGACTAAACCACCATCAAATAAATTACACAAAGCTTTCTGATGAAATTATTTATGCCACCTTAGGGAAGGAATGGAAAATATTAGACCATTGTAAAAAATTGAAACAATCGATTTCCTTCCCAATAAGTATGGGAAAAAATTAATGACTTAAAACTTTCAAACAGTTCTAACCAAGCTTGTCGTAAGAAGTATTTGACCTACAAAACTTTTATTTGCTTCTCCTTGCAAGTCCAATCTATTTCTTTTTGACTTGGGAAACTTAAGAAAATTTTGGTTCCAAAGCTTCTCATGGAGCAATTGTAGCTAATTGAGGATATGCTTGTAACTGAGCCACATTATTTAAAATTGCCACCTCCTATAAAACACAAAACTTTTTCATTTTATCCCACTTTCAAAACTAATAATGTCCATCAATTTTTTTGGCAAAAAACCATACTAATCATATGAATTTGTATTCTACAATTTCTCACACCCCATATTTGATAATAAATCCACTAAGTGGTTTAACCTTGGAGAAAATTTTGTGGTTAAGCACACTTGAGCTAGAGTAGTACTGGGATGAGTGACCTCTTGGAAAGGCCCAATGCTTCACCTCTGTGAGCCTCACCTAGATGCAGTGAGTGTTGAGTAGACCATTCACTATCATGAGAGATGGGTTCTTATGAACCACTAATCATGAAACATGGGTGAATGAGTTTGAATCATAAAACTACATGGTTGAATCTTGATAGCAATATCATAATTTAAATTCGTAAGTTTATTTCCCTCTCTATACGTATGGTTTACACTACAAATAGATAACTTATCCATTAAACTCCATGCCTATTGTAACTCATAGTCTAGTCTCCAATTTAAATATTTCCTTTCTTTGCAAGCATTTATTATTATTAATGATTCGTCTTTGATATGAAGATTTTTAACTTGTAACTCGAAGGCCATTTGAAGTCCATAAAGAAGTTTTTGTGATTCGGTGGTCTTATTTGTGCCATGAGAAATATTAACTAATTTTGCACCAATTATTTTCCCATTACTGTCTCTAATTACCATACCTACACCTAAACACCTAGATTCCCCCTTGAAGCCCCATCAAAATTTAACTTGAGAAAACTTGAGGGAGGTGGGAAACAAGAAACCTTTGGTCTATCAATTTTATCTTTCCCTATTTGGAATTGACTTCCTTTAAATGGGAGAACAATATATTTCCAATTCTTCATTACTGATGCATCCCAATCAGTGAACAAAGAACCAACATGCTTGAACTCTTACACTCGTGCATTTTTTACCTCAAAGATTGAATTCTCTATCTATAATAGGACCTGATCAATTAATGTTGATTCCTTTATGAAAATATACTTATTACGCTCCCATCAAATATTCTAGATAACTAAAGCTGGAATTAATCACCAAATGATAGAGAAGAGTGAGGTTTTATACAACACTGACCAACTTGCAAAGAGTTCCCAAAAGGTAGTAGGTAGGGACAAATACCAATTAAGTTTTCCTTTGATGAAATCCCAAAAAGTCTATGCAAACTTACATACGAGGAAGAGATGATTTGAATCTTCTTGAACTTCATCACACATGACACATTTAAACTAATTTTAAATTCCCATCTTAGCCAATCTATTAGCTATTAGAATTCTATTTTTAATGGCTATGAGATTTACTATCTAGCCTACCCAAGAATCTAATGACTGAAGAAAATCCAAACCACAAATATGAGGAATATACTCTACTCCTCTAAAAAATGCATACCTATATTTAGCTTGAGAATTGAGATTACAAAGGAAATTCCTTGGTTATATAGGCCAAGGGGAGAGATACATGCAACCATATTATGACAAGTGTTAGCATCCTATGAGGTGTGACAACTCACATCATTAACGGCTCAACCACCTTATCCCTATGTAAAGTTAAGCTAGTGTGAAGAGGAATTTAGTGGAGAACTAGCTAAAAATGAAATAGTTAGATAAAGTACCCCTTTCACACTAACACCCCCCTAAAGTGCAACTTAGGGAGAAGTATACAATGAAAAGATGAAAATATAGGTCCTGACTACTAGGCTTGATGAGGTACCCATGTACATAATAACCTCTCAATGATAAAGAAGTAGAAAATCCAATGGGAAAAAACTCTTGCCCATGAGAGGGTGAATGAAGAATGTCTAAGTGACCCCCCCAAAAGAGATTTTTCTCACCCCCAAGAGAGAATGAAGATGAAAATACTTTCTATGAATGAAGGGTTTAGTGAATATATCCACAACTTGATCTGCTATAGAATAGTATCACAAATTAATGACCTACTCCTGAATTAGCTCCTGGAGAAAATGTACATGGATCTCGATGTGTTTGGTTCATTGATGACGGACCAAGTTCTTCAATAGCTAGATGGCACTCTGGTTCTCACAATAGATTATTGATGGCTTCTAAAAGGTGATTCCAAGTTCAATGAGGATATTCTAAATCCAAATAGTCTCAGTGGTAGCATTGATAGCTCCCTAATACTTAGCCTAAGTTGAAGAAAGAGCAATGGCATGCTGCTACTTGTTGTTCCAACAAATGGGGCCAAAACCATAGTGAAAATTGTAGCCGGATGTGGACTTGCGATCATCAATATCAATAGCCTAATAAAAATATGTGTATCCTAGTAAGTCTGAACTTATGCATGTTGCATAGTGAATCCCATACCGATGAGTTCCCTAGATGTAGTGCAAGATGTGTTTGGCAGCTTTCCAATGAAGCTCATGTGGCTTTGTCATTAAGCGAAAAATAATGCCAACTGCAAAGGAAATATTAGGGCGAGTATGAGTCAAGTAGATGAGGCTACCAACAAATTGACAATATAAAGTATCATCAACTAGTGGTGTGGAACATCTGGCCTCAACCTTAACTCCAAATCGAAAGGGAGTCGATGCAAGATTGCAATAAGCCATATGAAAATGTGACAAAAGATCAAGAGCATACTTGGGTTGTTCAAGGGAGATCCCAGAAGAGGTTTGAGTGATCTCGATCTAGAGAAAGTAGTGCAAGAGTCCCAAGTCAGTCATGGAAATTTTTTCATGCAAAGTAGTCTTGGCAGTCGAGATGATTGATGAAGTGCTCCCAGTGACAATCAAGTCATCAATATAGAGAGCCAAGAAGAGAAGAGCATTTTCCTGCTACAAGATGTAGAATTTTGGATCTGAGTGGCATTTGGAGAACCCAATGGAGAGAAGAAAGGAGTCCATTTTGGCATACAAAGCTCAAGGAGCTTGTTTGAGGCCATAGAGAGACTTCCTTAGTTTACAAACCAATGAAAAATATTGAATGAATCCTTGTGCTTGCTCGATGTAAATTTAGTCATGTAGATCTCAGTGAAGAAAATAGCAAGTACCAAGTGAATGGGGTTCATTTTGGAAATAGGGAAAAGGTCTCAATGCAGTCAATACCTGGTACTCGAGAGAAACCTTTGGCCATAATTCGTGCTTTATACCTATCAACTGATCCATTCACTACAAATTTGGTTTGATAAATCCAATTACACCAAACCAATTTTATTCCTTGAGGAAGTGGAATAAGATCCCATGTTTTCTTCCATATTAAAGAGTTGTACTATTCCTCCATTGCAAAATCCCTCTCAGCAATACCAGATGCTTCATGAAATGACTATGGATCTAAAGCTATGGTGATGTATAAATGTGGAATGTCTTGATGTTGTGATTGAGTCCTAGTATTTGAAGGATCCCCAACAAGATCACCTACAAAATCAAGTGTTTGTCGAGCCCAACGAGGTATGGTAGGGGATGGAGGAGGAGATTCCAAACTCTCTAAAGAGAAAGATGAAATATCATGAACAACTCGATGACTAGAGGAAGATTTAGGAAAATCCTCAATGTCAGAATCCTCGAAATCCACTGTGGAGGAAGGAAGAGTAGAGGATGAGCTAGAAGAGCTTTCCTCAAAATGCACACTATGCTCAATGAAGAGCTCATGTGTTGTAGGATCCATTAGCCAATATCCTCTGACACCATTAGGGTAACTAACAAAGATTCAAGGCTAAATATAAGGTTCCAAGGCCTTACACTTCTCTAAAAGAATATGTGCCCATGATAGGGAGCCAAAAACTATAAAGTGCCCCAAAGAAGATTTCCTACCACTCTAAGCTTCGAAGGGAGTGATATCCTTTAGTGCCTTGTGTGGAACTCTATTTTGGATGTGAGTAGCATAGTTGATAGCTTCTTCCAAATATGCAAGTGCAAGGGAGCAAGTGTGGATCGTGCAACCAACCATCCCTCTCAAGGACCTATTTTTCCTCTCAGCTGCACCATTTTATTGTGGTGTGTAGAAAATAGCATGTTTAAGATCAATCCATTCATGAGTACATAATTGCTCAAATAAGTGGTTCACATATTATTTGTCATTATCAGTGTAGAGAATTTTGACACACTTTCTAGATTGCTTCTCAGCACGAGCCTTAAACTCTTGAAATCTATCAAAGTCTTCTCCTTTGTTTTGAAGAAATTAGACCCATGTGTATCTGGAATAGTCATCAATGAAGGTGAGCAAATAGCGAGCCTTACTAAAAGATAATGATGGAAAGGACCTAAAAAGTCACTATGGACCAATTCAAGGACTTTTAAATCCCTCCAAGCCTTCCCTTTATCGAACTTGTCTTCAAGATGTTTTCCCAAGGAACAACCTGATTATACACCATCATAAAAATTGATTTGAGGAAGACCCATGACCATATTCTATTTGTTGATTTGCTGAAGATAGCAATAGTTGAGATGGCCAAACTACTCATGCCATAGTTTACTTATGATTGGCCTTACCAACTGCAAGGAGTGCATTATCTTCAAGATTCTTGATGCTGAATGAAGCTAGAGTGAATTCAAATTTTCTAACATTCTAAATGATTTGGTAGATGGAGAGAATGTTGGAGCTAACATATCAGGAATGTAGAGGACATCCTAAAATGTACCATTTTTTGTATCAATTGAACCTTTCCCAATTACTTCCACTGAATAATCATCCCCAATGAGAATGTGGGGCACAAAACAAGGCTCCAACAAAGAAAAAATTTCTTTACTAGAACCCATGTGATGTGATGCACCCGAGTTAAGAATCCACTCTTTTGAAGAATCATTAATAGCAACAAGTGCATGTGCTTTCCCTTTACCTAATTTGGAAGGAGTAGAGGACTATTGAGCAATGGAAGAAGGAAAATTAATGATGTTCCTTTTAAGAAGATACTTTAACTCATCGATTTGCTTTTTATGACAAGAATGGTCCTCATGACCAGATTTCTTGCAATAGCTACAAGTTGGCCACTCCTTCTTTTGAAAATTCCCCTTTGAAGAGGAGAAGTTGGAGTAAACTTTTTTTGTTGAAGATGATTGTGCTTGATTTATTTTTTGTCAGGTTTCCTTGATTCTTTTTGACCCTTTGGTGGACCAACCATCAAAGCTTGTGAGTGTGAAGGCTTAAGAAAACCCATTGAAAGAAGCTTACCTTGATCTTGCATCAATATTTTAGAAAATGAAGCAAAAGAAGGTGTAGTGAATATAGATCCCATTTTCAACCTATGAGTGTGAAAGCTAGAAACAAAACCTCCAAATTCAAGTCCAAGTTTTTTTAGAGTGTTATAGACAAGTTGAATGCCTTTCTTCTCTAAGCCACATGATTTACATTGTGCTCTAAGTTTATTGACCTTTGTTACATAATCTTGGATGTTATTAAAAGACTTTGGATCAAGACTCATTAATTCATTGTCAATTTGATAACCACGAACTTCATCAATTGTACCATAGAAAGTTTTTAGTTTTTCGCATGCATCATATGAATCTTTACATTCTTCAATATGGAACATTATATCAAGAGAAACTAAAACCCTTAGAAAACCAAGAGTTTTTGTATGTTCAAACATCTAGAGTAGTTTATCCTTATCATTTGTGGGTTCAGTTACCTTGTTCTCATAATAAGGTGTATATCCTCGTTGCATTAACCTGGCATTCCATGCATTTTGATGCCATGCTTTGAAGTTGTAGGGCGTGAGAAATGGAAACTTAAATGTACCCATAGTGAAGGAAACACATAGAACAAGTGCAAGCACAAAGATAACAAGATGCCCCTCTTCTTTACTCAATCAAAGAACCCCCTAAGGAAAAAATGATTTGACACTTAAATATTTTTAGTACAGTTATAGATTTTGGGATTTCAATGCTTTTTACAAATCCTCAAAAAAGGAGCATGTGCTGAAAGTAAATATTTTTTATCATTTCATATGGAATAAATAGAACCACTATGAAATACACAAAAAATCATGCACTTTCAAAAAAAAAATCAACTTGATTCGAGGTCGTATGCAAAAGTTATGCAACTTTGAAGTTTGCAAAACAAGAATAGTCATGTGTCATACCTGAGAATCAGAAAATTATGAAAAATTTGTGCACCAAAAATCTGAAAATAATTTCTTCACCAATGCGTAGAGCATGAAAAATTAGCCCAAATTAAAAAAAATTGCACCAAATTTGGGGGTCAGGATCTTGAGTTATGAGCTTTCAAAGTTGGCTTTGAAAAATCAATGCATCAATGGAGAGGGGCTAAGAAATTTCCACCAAATTTAGCAGAACTGCTGCCAAAGTTAGCAGTCTGCCAAAATTAAATGTCCTCCAACTAGTTTACACCTCTGCTAGATAAATTTAACAGTTTTCCAGTTTCAATGCCGCTAAATACTCCTCCAACTTTAGTGACAATGAGACTTTTATAATTTTTAATTAAAAGAAAATATTAATAGAAATTATTTTAAAAGTGTTGGCAGCATGCAAAAAAAAATAAGAAAATATTAAATGACGTAGAAATAATGGACACACTTTTTAAAAAGTTATAATAATTAGTATTTAAAAGAATATTAATTTTTTTTTTAAAAGGTCAAAAAAAAGTGGGTGTGCTTTTCATAACCATCGATGGACTATCCAAAACATTATATTTTTTAATATAAGAAAACATTTAAAAATATTATAATAATGGTAGATTTTAAAAAAATAGAATTTTCAATAGTTAAAAAGTTTATAAAAAAACTTTTCAAAAAAAAAATTAAGGCTCGAAGGCCGAGAGCAGGGCAGTGCAGGCGCTACCTGCGCTTGGAAGCGCAAGTATCATGTGTAGTACACCCTATGTAGGTATCGTGCATACCTGCTACATAGGTAGCCTGAGTACTGTGTAGGCACATGTTGTAGATTTTTGTGCTTTTTTTGTAAATTTTTAAAAATCAAAAAATATAATTTTTTGTAATTTTTTTAAAAATAACAAAAAAATATCTTTTAAAAAAAATTATTTTATTTTAAAACAAAAAGAATATTTTTATTTTAAAATAAAAATTATTATAATTTTCTAAATTATTTTGTTCATGAGGCCAAATGGCTCCCTAGACAAAAAAAAAAATTGCCTCACCAAACAACTTTGTCCAAAATCAACATTTTGATAGTCAATTTTATGGTTTTTAGGCCTTTTGAGCACAATGGCAAAGTCAGATTTGACCCAAAATGCTCTGAAATGATGGCTCCTTACCAGATCTGGCAATGAACCTCCTACTTCAAATTGTTGTAGATTTGGTCTCCCATGTCTATTTTAGGTGAAATAAAGGGAAAATCTTAATGTCTCAGCTACTTTGGACTCAATGATGATCTCAAAAATCTCTCCAGGAAGCTTCAAAAGACCTTTAACTAACTATTCAATGCATGAATCCCCCTAGAAACTGATGTTTTCTTCACACTTTTATGATTATCTAGATCATTTGAGGATGGAAGAGACTTGAGCATACTAAGTGCTATGAAAAAAAAACTCTACACTCTTAGATTTCCTAAAGGAATGTTAACCCACAACTCAAATTTGACTCTAATATCATGTGAGATTTGCTAACTAGCCTACCCAGGAATCTAATGACTGAAGAAAAGAAAAACTAGAAATATGAGGAGGAATAAATCGTATTCCTCTCAAGAATGCAAAGCTATATTCAACTTGAGAGTTGAGATTACAATGGAAATGCCTTCGTTATATAGGCCAGGGGGAGAGATAGATGCAACCTTATTATGCCAAGTGTTGGCATCCTATGAGGTGTGACATCTCATGTCATTAAAGACTCAACCACCTTATCCCTATGTATAGTGAAGCTAGTGTGAAGAGGACTTTAGTGGAGAACTAGCTAAGAATGAACTAGTTAGATAAAGTACCCCTTTCATGCACTAACAATGGACAACCAAGGAAAGAAACCCACCTTAGGAAATCCTACATAGTTCCAACAAAAGGAAAAATCCCTTTGTGATTCATGGTGTACCCTTCCACTTACAACTACTTTATAACCCTGATTTACTGAATACTTTTACATTCTAGAAGGAATCTAGATAATTTTATCTAGCATGGATGATCTGAAAACTGTTCTATCCATTAGAATATCTTCCAATTTATGTTTTTGATTAGCTAGGATGTGAAATCTTGAAAAATCTCTCCACTTGACTTTCCCCATTGGCTCTAATAAATCCTAATAGTAATCCTTTACTTTAGCACCCCAAGAAGTAGTCAAAATTTCCTCTGTAATTCTAAAATCATAAAGAGAATTCAAGGATGGCAAGCCATTCCAAGAGTCTTTCTAGAAGACAGCTTCCTCACCATTATGTATTTTCCAACTTATATATGAAATAATTATTTTCCTAGATGATATCAAAAAATCTCACATGGAGGACCTCTGTTGTGGGTTTTCTATTATTATTATTTTGTTTGGTGAAGCCTCATCTAAATACTTACTTTGCATAACATGACACCATTGGGCATTAGGATTTTCTTACATATGCAATACCAATTTAGATCCCAATGACAACTCTATGGTCATCATATTATGTATTCCTACACCTCCTTTCAACTTTTCCACACAAAGGTTTTCTATTGAGACTAAAGGAATTTTCTTAGAGTTTCCATATTTCCCTTCCACTGGAAAGCTCTTATTAATTTTTCTATTTCATTGACCATGGATTTTGGATCCTTTAATACTACCATATAATAATTTGGTATTGAAGATAACATTGATTTTACCATCAAGATCCTCCCTACCAGTGAGAACCACCTTTCTTTCCATGAGGATATTTTGAGTTTGATGCACTGAATTATCTTATCCCAAAAACTTAATCTATGTGTACCTGAGAAGAGGGGAAGACCAGGATATTTACATGGCAGCTCTACTGCTTTGAATCCCAACAATCTTATTATTTTCCTCTTCACCATTGATGTAGTATTTAGAACATATACTTTAGGTTTTTCTGCATTGATTTTTTACCTTGAAACTTCTGTATATTTCTTCAATAAGCTTTGAATTTGTTTTGTAATGTGGCATCTGCAAACAAAGAGTGTGTTACTAAGATATTAGTAGTAGGAAGAAATACAACTTTCCATAAATCCTAAGAATGAACCTTTTTAATATCTCTACTTAGAATTTTATCTAAGATGATAAATAAGAAGGGGGACAAAGGGTCTCCTTGATGGCTACCCTAGGTGGATTTGAAAAAAACTAATGGTGACCCATTAACAATAATTGAAAACATTGTGCCAGATAAGCAAGATAATATCTATTTACACCATTTATTTGCAAATATAATTTTTTTTTAAGATTTGAGTTAGGAAATCCCAATTGAGCCTATCATAAGCTTTCATCATGTCCAGTTTAACAATTATTGATAGCATATTATATGTTTGTATTGAATGCAAGACTTCATGGGCAACCAATACAGCTGCTACTATCTATATCCCTAGAAAAAAATCCCCACTCCTCTAAAATTTTTTTTGGAATATATCGGAAAAGTCTAAGGTAGATTACTTTCATAAAGATTTTATAAACCATGTTACATAATAAAATAGATCTAAAATATGCAAAAAAATCTGGTTGCTCAATCTTGGTAATTAAGGAAATGTTAGTAACATTAAACTACTTCAAAATAGTCCTCGTTTTCCTTGACTCTTCCATTGCATTAAGTAGATCTTGAGCAATAAAATTCTAGCCTTTTTGGAAGAAGATTATTGTGAAGCCATCCAGACTGGGAGCCTTGTCCGGGGGTAATAAGAAAACCACATACCTCACTTCTTCTAGAGTAAAAGGTCTCATCAACTATTCATTTTCATTAATACTAATCAGTTGGGGCATAGCCTCAAGTAAATATTCATTTTCTATCATACTCTATAACTAAGGCATAGATGAAAACAATAAATTTGAAAAAAAATGCATACTCTCATTCTGAATATCTTCACTTGTTAGGAATGATCCTATTAGACCATCTTGGATAGAAAAGATAGAAATTTTCAACCATTTGATTTGTGTTGAAACATGGAAAATTTTGGTGTTTCTATCACCTTCCTTCAACCATAGCTCTCTATATTTTTTGTGCCAATAAACCTTCTCCCTTGCTAGAAATTCTTCCCATTTCGAGTGCAACAACTTTTTTTTTTCAAACATCTCTTCATTCATTCCATTTGAGATGACATGCTCATTTACCTCTAACAATAGTTTAAAAATTCTCTCCTTTTCTTTGAAAATATTCCTTAATACATGCACATTCTAGCTGATTATATGTTGTTTGACATAACTCAGCTTCTTGCAAAACTAAAACTTCCTTGAGCCATTTAGAAAAGGTGCACTCGTCCACCACTATTCAAGAAGGTTGATAAAATTTAGATGTCTCAACCACATGTTCTCAAATTTAAAGTCTAGCACCCCTCTCATTTGGTTATATTTTCAGATAGTTCTTTAACTTTGATAGACCATGATACTATGTTGTTATTTGATCGCTGACATTGGAGCGATGATGGTTTTTATATTGTGATGTGATAGTATAGTTTATGGATGATTATTGATTATGGAATGCTTTATGGCTAGCATAGTTGATTATTTGAGTTAATATTGATATATTCTCATATGTAGTTAATTGATGTTTTAGTTTTTCCAGTTTTGATGTGACACTATATTGGTGAAAGGAATGACATTGCATCACTCGCTTGCGAGTGCACTACAATTTTGTGATTTTCTCTTCACGGTGTGATTTTTTATAAACTATATAAATGTATGACATATTTTTTATTGAAGGATTGCAGGTACAGGACATCAGCTCCACCTAGATTCACAAGTTTGAATGTGTCCATTTCCCAACGGAATAGTTGATTGGGAGATAGTAATGGGGTTTCCTTGTCAAGCCACAACCCTAGTCACAGTGTGGTCAGTCCTTGTTTCGGTATGCTTTGTTGTTATGTTGTCCACATTTTCCTTGTCGTTTATTTATTTTTCAAGGTATGTTATGTGGGAAATTAATGTTCAATAATGCATATAATAGTTTTTAGTGATTATTTAATTAATTTTTATTAATGTTGTTAGAAGTTTTATATTTTATTTAATTAATTAAATTTAATTTATTTTGTAAAGTGATTTAATCTTTGTGATTAAATTTATTTTATAAAGTGATTAAATTAATTAGATTAAATTTAATTAGAAATTAATATGTGAATTATGAAATATTAAATGCATAAATGTCTTGTAATTATCCTAGAGGAAATATCTGTGATTTGGTTGAAAATATATTTTATTTGGGACATGTGTTAGAAAAATTAAACATTGTTGTTGGGAATTAATTATCAAAGAGAATATTTGCATTAACTAAAAGAGGGAAGAGGCTACTTCACGACAATGAGAAAATATATTTTGGAGGAGGTTGTTGAAAATTGGGGAAGAAGTTCTTGAGAAATTTTGGCTCTAGTTTTTGTTTTCATCTTTCTGGAAAAGTGGATAATTTGGAAGAAGCTTTGGTAAATTGGAATTTGAAGGCGAAGCTCTACTTCAAACATCATTTCCTCAAGCATCTAGAAACAAGTTCTTTAAATTATTTTTATGCAAATTGGAAAGATTGCCTATACAAGAAGAATATGTTATGTGTAGAAGCTTTAATATATTTTGTAAATTTGAAAGATTGTCATGTTTGGAAAATTGTTGTGAAAGTTTTGAGCTTTTGTAGAAATTTTTTTAAGCTTTGATTTGTTTCGAATTGGAAAATTGTCATAAAAGCCTTAGATCCTCTATAGGAAATTATTTTTTAAAAATAGAAATCCTAGAGCCTAGAACACAATAGAAAATTTGGAAATCCTTTGTAGGAAAATTTATATCAATATTCCTATTAAAATTTGTAGAAACCCATTAATTGTATTGGAAAAGATCTTCCTATAGAATTTTTTTTTTCTTCCAATTAGTTTTATTTGGCTGGGAAATTGTAAACCTCTGGTAAATTTGTAAATCTCTTCTTGTAGAAAACTTTTTGTGAAAATAATTTGCTCAACTGTAGCAATCTTTTTGATGAATTTATATATATATATATATATTGAAATATATATACATATACATATATATATAACTGTATATATATACATATATTATTTATGAAGTTCCTTATAATTTTTTATGTTTTGAAAACCCTATGAAAATGTTTATACGACGATTTTTATATTTGCAATTGTTGAAAATTTTGTGCGGGAGCATTGTGGCTATCCCATAGCCGACTTCGCATTGGGGAGAGCCGACATTGTGAGGTAGCGCCATCACTTCCTCACAGTGGTTGAGCCCCCCCACAATGGGGGTTTGATTGTGTATGTGCAGCCAACATTGCCATTAATTTCGTCCACCCTATTTAAAATTGATTTTTAATATGAAATATAATATATATATTATATGCATAATATATGTATATATATAAATATATATTTATATATATGTATGTGTGTATATATATATAATTTATCAATATTTTTGGAAAATTGTAATTTATTTTTAAAATTATTAAATAATATATTTATACATATATAATTATATAGAAATACATATATAATTATATATATTTAAATATATATATTTAAATGGATATTTTTATAACAAGTGCATGTAATTGCACAAGTTAGATAATTTTTAAATGATATGATATGTAAAAGGAAATTGAGTTTTATTTAGATGTAATTGGGAAATTCAAATAAACAAATGGATTTAATTTCTTTATTGACTATAAATGAAGTTGTAATAAGCTAGTTTATTTGGGAAATGTATTATTATATATTCTTGAAATTGAAATTGGATATAGGAAATCCTAATGGTAGCTTTATTTCCTACCTGAATTGCTTTTTAAATTGTGACTTCTTTTATTCATGTAAGTTGGGGAAATTGGTTAGTTGTGTATGTGAGTCTTCCAGATGATGTTATTTTATGAGGGGGTTGTTATGATTTATGGTTTAGCCCTTTAATTCCCCTTGGGTAGTGCACTTGGCTGTGATTTAGTTTAAACTCCCACTTACTACAAACGGGATGTGTTGCCTCTTATATTTTGGATTGGAATTTAATATTCGTTTGTGCATTGTGTTAACCATTGGTTGTGGATTAGATCCTTCTGTTGTTAGTAGGGGAGTGGTTGGCACACAAAGTGGTGCCAGGGTAACTCATGTGAGAGTTAGTTAATTTAGTGGAAATTAAATAATTGTATTAAGGGAAAGGGTAGCTTAAATCATATAACTTTTTAATTGTGCCTTGCTCATGGGCTCAAGGGCCTTTTTAGACTTGGGATGAGACAAGAAGGTGTGGAATGGAAAGATCATTATCTTATCTCTTTGAAAGATATTTGATTTTGCATCAGTTTTCATGTGGGTTCGGGGGTTGTGAGAGGCTACCAATAGTATGTAACCCATGCAACTTGGTGATGAAACTCCTCCTCTAACAATAGTATGTATTGTTTAGTTGATATACTTAATTATTTTACGTTGGAATCAATGTAACCTTTAGGTATATATTGTTCTTGTATGGTATAGTATTGTGTGTTTTCTGTGTCTAGAGGTTGTTGGTTTTTCCTAGGAAGCCCTTTTAATATCTCCTAGCAGGAGGGGTGGGCCTTCAGGTACCACTTGATTGGGTGGAATGTGCACCTTACACCGTTGGGTTCCCATTTCATGTTTGTGATGGTAGGATCTTCTAGATTGGAGAGCTCAAGGGTACCTGGTTAGTTGTACTATTTCTTATGATCTTTTGTATTGATCAGTTGGATACTTTGTGTATGTACTACTCCTCATTTGTATTCAAGGAGGATTCTTGTATCAATGTAATTGTAACATTATTATATGATCTTCCTCATTTTGGAAATGAGCTTTGTAATTGCTATATTGAATAAATGCAATCTATGAATGATTCATTAATGTACTTTGTATCTTTTGTCATGAGTTTAATGCTTTTGGATCTATGTTCTTTATATTATGAGATTAATTTTATATGCTATGGTTAGTTCACTTTTGTATATTATGGGATTCGAATGTAAGCATTGTTGTGTACCTTAGAGGATGTATGCATTAAGTGTGGTTAACTTTACTTGTTATTAATTACACTTTAAAAAAAATAAAATTGTTACATTTATGTTGTGTCTATGTCATTCTCTAGGGTTATGTGGCAAGGCGTTACACATGGTATCAGACCCCAAGTTTAAACACTGGGTGCTCTAGGATAATATTGAACCCATTAAGTTGTTAGTTGCATAGGATTTAAGTCTATGTACCTTGTCTTATACCTTGGAGTTGGGTGATAGTGAGGAGAAGATTTCTCTTGATAGCCTCCCCATACTTCAGGAGTATGCAAATGTATTTCTGGATGAGATTCCAGGGATTCCACCTCAGTGTGACATTGATTTCAAGATTGATCTTATACTTGGTTCCAAGCCTATTTCACGAGCTTCGTACCATATGACTATACAAGAGCTTAAGGAGCTCCATTTGTAGCTGGAGGAGTTGTTATCAAAGGTTTCATCCACCCTAGTGTTTCACCTTAGGGAGCACCAATAATTTTTGTGAAGAAGAAGGATGGTTGTCTCCGTCTGTGCATAGACTACCGTCAGCCAAATAAAGTGACAATTAGGAACCAATATCCCTTACCTAGGATTGATGATTTATTTGATCAGATCAAGGGTGCTACGGTCTTTTCAAAAATTGATCTTAAGTCAGGGTATCATTAGCTACGTATTTTTTATTCCAAAATTTATAATACGGTGTTTCACACACATTACAGTTGTGAGTTTATAGTGGTACTGTTTGGGTTGATGAACAAAGTATTTTTCCCTTATCTAGATAGATTTGTATTAGTATTCCTTGATGATATATCAATCTATTCTAGGATAGTAGAGGAGCATGAGGAACATAGATCTAAGGAAGGTTTCACAGAGTTTCAGAGATCATCATTTGTGCGCTAACCTACCCAAATACGAGTTCTTTAAGACTGAGGTTGAGTACCTTGTGTTGGAAGTGGAATTACTCTAAAAGGGGGGGTGGTGAATTAGAGTAATATACTTAAAACTTTTTATCACATGAAATGCAAATTTAAGCCCCTTTTTTATCTTGAAAAATGGTGACCTTATAAATGTAAAGTAAACACTAAATTTTGAATGATTTTTTTAAAGATTTAACCAAATATAACAACTCATATCAAAGCATAATGTACATTGTTCATATTGTGCTAAATGAACAATTTTTGATGCTTTCTTTTGCAGAGGACAACAAACTCACTTATGGTAGAACTTTAGCATTCATAGAATGAACATGAACAATTGAACTATGATCTTGAAGACAACTTGAAATTGTGAAAAGTATCAAAGCATTGCATGAAAAAAAATTATAAATGACTAAAAGAAAGATTATACAAGATAGGTACAAATCACACAAAAGAGAGACACATAAATGTGATGAGTGGAAAACCCTCTTGGGATAGAAAAACCACTCCAAAATTCCTTGTAGGCTTAATTCCAAAAATGTTTAAAATAATTTTAGAGCACCAAATCAATAATAATCTAGAGCACCAACTCCTATGATAATATGGAGCACCAACTCCTATAATAAACTGAAGCACCCACTTCAAATTAGAAGCACCAACTTCTTCTAAACAAAAACTAAGGATATTGCAACCTGTTGGTACTTTATAACTACACTAAATGTTTGTACTGACAAAATCACAATAGGATACAAAATGATGTTTTCAATAATTCCCACTACAAAATTTCTTTGCTTATAACAATTAAAATACTCTTACTGAAAAACTCAATATGATCTTTGTAATGCATCCAGAGATAAAATCAATATAAACCCTTTTTTTCTTTTTTACAAAATGATATCATAGTAATAAACCCTCAACATACTTTGTTTAGACTTATCTCTTCTCTCTCTTTTTCATTGATTCATGGCTTTTTCCATGCATTTATACAAAATACATAAATAGTTATCCTTTTCAAAAACTTGTATCTAATAACAAGGGGTTTAATAAACTGGTAAAACAAAGTAATTAAATCATGAGACCCTAGATATGGGTTTAAATAATAACCACAAAAAAATCAATGATATTTTGATGAATTCCACTAAATTAATGAACCCCTTGAGTATAAACTTAGGTTAATAAAAACTGTAATTAACCTTTAACAAATTTTTGATCTTCAACAACAACTTAATCCATAAAATAGCTATATTTGAAACCATCATAAGAACTTTCAAACTTAAAGAAAAATACCTATCAAGGGGACCAAAATGTTACCAACTAATTGTGCAAATCCTTCATAATGGTCTCACTAAAGCTCATCCAACATTCAACTTCAAAACTAGTTGTAAATTGTGATCCCATATCCTCCATGATGACACTATTGTTGCCTCAAATCAAAACAAAAATAACAAAATGATTTTCCCTAACTTCTTTTGAAATCCTTTAGCCCTTTTCATCTTTTGATAATATTTGGAGTCTAATCCATCATAAGTCAAACATAATGATGATTTTCAAGTCTACCAACAATCATTGTTAGTAATACACAATAATAGTTGTCAAATTTTCTAAGTCAAATACCTTGCAAACATGATAAGGCCGACAACTATAATCATAGTAAGTCCAATAAAGTATGTTATGCTTGATGAAAACAATAAAAAAACCCAATGTATGGTAAGCTCGGTGTGATATAAAATGAAGCTTGATACATAGTATGCTCAGTGTAATATGGTCGATGAAACCAACTTTATAACCATTCAAATATAGTATGCTTGGCTAAGACTTGGTGACAATTACAATGTATAAACCACTTATGAAGAGCCCAATTAACAATATTGAGGGTCAACTTAAGTGCAAGGTGTTATGCACTTTTTAAATAAAACAATAATATGTGCAATAGAAACCTGATAATAAGACCATTGATGCCAACTAATGGAGTTCCAAAACACTTTAAAGTGTAACATCCCATGCGCAAAGTGAAAGTAGTGTAAATAATGTAAAGTGAAGCCCAAGCACAAGAGTGTGCTAAGTAATGCTATCAAAATGTTATACCAATAAAGCCGACCAACAAATGTAATGACCAATATTCATATCAATGAAACCTGAGTCTACACAAATGAGTTAATGAAACAGTAACCTTTTCCATGATATAAATACCAAAAGATTTCTTTTAATCTGCACAAAATGTAACCCAATAATCAAGATGCCTTTTAATTTGCACAAGGAGCCAAAAGATCAATACCATCAAACTGGATATAAACCAAAATCACAATGTTGTCACTGAATAGGATACTGAATGCCAAAACCAAGTATGCCAAAATTGAATATGAAAAAGAGTGATATGTCATTATCAAGAATGCCAACATCAACCACATGAAAACATGTAGAAACTAATCCACCAAACTGATCCAACCTGTATGAAATAAAACTCCACTGAACAAATATAAAGCTGTTGCATATAAAGCCTCTACACATGAATCCATCAATCAGTATCATAAGATAAACACTGAATATGTAGCAACCATATGTAAACTGACCAATTATCCCAATGACAATGATGCAAATCCAAACTATGAGAGCACAATGTCAAATATGTGATAAATAAATGATGTGATGCAAATCAGTGTAACCAAGCCATTTTGACATGTTTTGACATCAATGAAAAATGCCACAAAGAGAAAGTCAACAAACTCCCCCTTTGTCCTTGATGGAAAAAAATGAACCATCTGAGAAAACAACTGAATCTGTAATTTCTCTTCCTTTTTTCTCACAAGGACAAAGAAATACACCTATAATATGTCATAAAATACAACCAATGAAAAACCAATTATAGAAACAATGTTCATCAGGTAACTTTTCTCCCCTTAAACCATAGCACTAAAATGTCATTGAGCCATGTACATAATCTGCCCAATAATACCAACATCAGTAGAAGTAAGATTAAGCATGAAAAAATCTGAGAGAAAGTCATAATATGCACTGTCATTGATGGACCAAATGAACTCTTCCACTCTACTACCACTAACCAAGCAATTTGTGAAAGAGCCATATCCAAAATCTCAAATCAAAGTTAACTATCCATGTGTACCAATACTAAAAAATATAAAGCACTATTTCATCTTGCCCTTTGTCATAGAGATATTACTTACTCCCCTTTAAACAACGTTGCTGCATGTATCTCCTTGTGTTAATCACATGGATAAATATAATTATATTATTTTATGCACAACAAACAAAGACCTTATCAATTACAACATGACGCTCCTCCTAATTCTTTGCAAATGAAATGCAAAAAGAGGGACTTGTCTAAGTAAGAATGCAACACTATGGAACTATGTTGACGTGACAGTACAATATTATTCTTCACCTTATGATCCGTTACATTGCTACATGCTCTTTGTTCAAGCACATCACAAAAAAAAAAAAAATGCTAATCCACCAAAAATTTTAGGTACTGTTATTGATACAATCAAGATATAGTATCACAAACAAATTTAGTTTGGATTTTACTACTATCCATACTATACTCACTATCAATCATTGAAGAGTATGTTGTTTTAACAAAAACACCTGTTTATAGTACTATCAATAGAGAATAATCACTAATAATGATTGGATTGTCTATCCATCAATTTTGTACAAACAACTTCATGTTGTCTTTTACTTCTCTATTCATAGTTTTACTTGTTAGAATGAACCAACAAAGTACTATCACCTGTAAGCTAAAAACCATGAATTGCCAAGTAACAACAAAGCACAATTATACCAAAGCAACTATAAACATTTCTATCATGTATACTATACTGCCAACATACAAAAGAACTGTTATAGATAGGAAATATACATTGAGCTATGAGATTTTATCACATTGTCATCTACATACTCACTGTCAGAACACTAGAATTGTTGCCATACCCTTGCAAACACCTTACATCTATAACAAACAAAAAATAATACCACTGGAAAACTAAGACTGATATCAAACAATTGCCTGCTTATTTCTGACTTGTGTTCAAACAAAAAATGTTTCTTTTATTGATATTGTCTTGCCTTGAGTAATCATCTCATAAACCTTGAAACAATTTAACTTTCCAACACACAATCCTTCATGTAATCAAAATTTTCAAACTATTCCAAAACGCCAACTAAACTGCAAAGATTTGATTGTGGTTTATATTTTTAGGGATGTAAGATAAAACTTTAAAGCACACCCTACAATCACAAAGATTGATTAGTGAAAAGAAATAGGAGGAAGATCATAGAGACTCTTCCTTAACTTATTAAGCACTTTCACACTAGTCACTTCATAGATATTTCCTTGTGTCCTTGAACCAGTTATAAATATTTCTCTTGATTTCCTTTTAATCTGACACCCACAATCATAAAAAAGAATACATAAATCTTGATCATATTTTTGTCACACTTAACAGGTTATGTTTTAAACCTCCTACAAAATAAACATCTGGCAAGAAAATGTTGTTACCAAAAACCATTGTGCCTTTTGCCATAAGTTGTATGTAATCGTCATTACCAAACCATACTAAACCAAAATCACCAAATTCAAGTTCAGTAAAAATACTTTTTTCCCCTGTCATATGATGAGAACAACCACTATCTAAGATCCATGTATTTTCAACTTTAACATGTAATTCATTTTGACTAAAGATACCTCCCAGTTCTACATTGCTCTTTTTAGGTATCCAAATCAACTTAACTTTGTTTTGCATAGTTGTCTTAGAAAGACTATTTTTCTTCTTGTAGGAAGCTTATCTAGATCTTCCACATTTAGCTTTTATATTTACAACTAGAAAATCACTTGAATTACTCATATAACAAAGACCTGACTTGTCTTCATAAGACCTTTGTTTATTTAAGAGACCTGTAAATTATCAAATTCCTTTCTAAAATTGTTGATTTTAGTTTCTAAGATACAACACTTTTCTTCCTTGGGTTCCAATTGAATCCTTGTAACCTTAAGAATTTCAACTTGATGTCTTAAGGGTATGTGCAGGATCATCATGGAAAAAATAGGCCCTTAAGTGGCAAAAAAAAAAAAAAAATAGAGTTAGGCAACTTGACGTAAAAATTTGAACAAGCTATCTATATTATTTCAAAAATATGTAAGAATAGAATATGTAGAAAATTGAATGTAGTTTCTAAACTACTAGGTTTTTTTTTTTAAAATCTATTTGGTGAAAATTTGAAATTTCAATGCAATAGTACTTAAATTTCAGGGAAAAAATATGATTTAGGTGTTTATCTGACCACCCTAACCACAATAAAATGATAATATTTTTTTATAATATTTTAGATATAAGTAGAGGACTCATGTCCCAATGTGATGCATTTTTTTTGTAATTCTTTTCCAGGTAAACAATTAATTATGATTTTTTTATTACAACTTTTAAAAAATATAAACAACTCATATGTCTGACTACCTTAACTTGTTCAAAACTTCATGAAATTCAATTTTATTCTTTTAATCCTATAGTATGCAAAGCATAGAATGTGACACGTGTTTTAGATTCAAAAAAATTGATACCATTTGAAAGCTATAGATGTTTTTCAATCAACATATCAATCAAGAATTAAGTCGTAATTCAAATAGGAGTGTTGTCACAATAGTGGTTTACAATTTCTGGGAGATTCTGATTTTTGCTAAAATCACATATTTTTAGAAAATATAATGATTTAAGCCCTATAACGTACCATTTAAATCATTCCAATTGAAGAGGGTTTGATCAAGCTACCTTATATCAAACCCCCTTAGATAGAACCCTACTAGTTTTAAACCATGCCTATAATGAAATCTCTTTTACACCTATCAAAATGTTGATAAAAAAACACTTTTGATTTACCTTTTGGAGGATCAAATGAATTCATTTAAAATTTATTTTTTGTAAGTATGTAGTCCTTATTATAAGCTTTCAAAAAATTATAATTTTAAATAAATTGAATTTTATTATTATATTTATTTTTTATTTCTTGTGAATGTAGGTTTTCACTAAAAATCAAGCTCTTTGTTCTACACATGTGGAAAAATAGCAGATTATCAAAAAAAAATGAAAAAAAAATGAGTGCACCAGATATTGAAGTCCTTCATCCAACAAAAAAAAAATTGAATTTTGATACATACAAAAAAAGTTACATGTTATACGGTTGCACTATGTCTGAATTTTAATTGGTTTGACTTCAAAACTTGATTAAAGAAAAAATATTGAGTAAGAAACTATCTAACCAAGTGGAAGCACTAGTTATTAGAGTTACAAAACTAAATGTGAAAGAATTATAATTTTATCCTTTATAGAAAAAAAGGTATGTGTTATACGGTGAGTGTCACTTTTTAAAAATGTTGTTTTATGAAAAAAAATAGTTTTCGAGGGAGAGGGAAAAAGAAGTGCAATATGATTCCCAAAATTTTTGAAAACAAATTATTTAGAATCTACAAACAAAATTTCATGAAACTCTAGTTTGCATCATCTTCAAATTCCTTACGGTTTAGTCGCTATAGTTGCTCGAAAGTGAAGATTTAGTTTTAAAAAATTATTTCAGTGTCTAGTTTGGCCAAAAATTGTAAACCACTATAGTGGGATCACCCATAGAAAAATGAATAATAATTATTTATTAAATTCAAAATAAAGCATAATTTATATTGGTGGAAAGCTGAGAATCTCCTTTAAAAACCCTTTTCGTTTCATCAATTTTGGGTTAAAAAAAAAGTCGTCAGCCACATGAGCCATCATATCACTTACATATTGCCACTATTTGGCCCATCATGATCCTGCACATGCCCGTAAATCAGTAAATTATTTTCTAGTGATTATAATCTTACTTAGATTCTCAATATCTTGCTCAACCTCAATTTTCGCGTATACTAAGTTCTTCAAATTTTGAACTTTACTAAGAGCAATTTTTAGTTCATTCTCAAAACCATTTAATTCTTTGTTAGAAGTAGAAGTATCTGCAAGTCTATTTTCTTGTAGTTCCATTTCATTCATTGTGGCCATAAATACAGTTTCACCTTTTAGATCTGCTTTATTATCTTCTAAAATAGACTGATTATATGATTCTTTAATTGAAACCTTTTGTGAATTAACTTCAACCATGAATAAAGTTTCATCTTCATCACCAAGTGAGTCATCTGTCTCAACATCCAAGTCTTCTTTGGTAAAGAGACTCTTTTTCTTTTTGAAGTTAAACTTCTTTTTAGGTTCAAAAACCTTTTTTTAAATTGTTTTTCTGCTTTCTCATCATCATTGGTTTGATCTGGATAAGGAAATTTAGCTACAAAGTGACCAACTTTGCCACAATTAAAACATTTGAAAGGCATTTTTCCTTTATATTTATTTGTCAACTTTCTCACTAAAAGAGCTTCTAAGGTATCAGACAATTTTGATTCACCATCTAAGTCTTCTTTCTTTTTTGCTGTAAAAGCAATCTCTTTAAAGGTTGGAGTAGAGCTTCCTATCCTCATTTCATAAGCTGTCAATATGCCTTGTAAATTTTCCAAAGTAAGTGAGTTAAAATGCTTCTTTTCTTCAAAAGCAGAAACTTTAGACTCAAATATAGGATGCAAAGTTCTAATAAATTTTTGAACAACATCAGACTCTGCAATTGTTTCACCTAGACCTCTTCTTGCATTGACAACTTCATCTATCCTTAAGAAATAATCAACAATCTTTTCATCATCCTTCATTCTCATTTCCTGAAATTGACTCTTGAGAGGAAGGATTTTGGATTGCTTAACTTTTTCATTTCCTTGATAAATGTTTTCAAGCTTTTCCTAAATATCATATGCAGATTTACAATGCATGACTTTGACAAATACATCATTTGTCAAACCACAAAACAATGCATGTTTAGCTCTTGCATTCATTTCATATTTTGTTTTCTCATCATGATCTGTAGGTATGGTATCACGTATAGCATATTTACTGCACATTAAATTCCATACATCAAGATCTAAAGAAATTAGATATGTTTCCATTCTAATTTTCAAGAACACATGATCAATGCCATCAAATAGAGGAGTTCTTGTAATTGATGAACCTTCAAGTGCATGTACCATAATGACAAACTTCCAAGACCAGAATCAATCCTAGGTGATAAAACCTAATGTAGGACTCTATGCTTTGATACCACTTGTTGGAAGTGGAATTACTCTAAGAGGGGTGGTGAATTAGAGTAATATATTTAAAACTTTTTATGACATGAAATGTAGATTTAAGCCCCTTTTTTATTTTGAACAATGGTGACCTTATAAATGTAAAGTAAACACTAAATTTTGAATGATTATTTTAATGATTTAACCAAATATAACAACTCATATAAAAGAATAATGTAGATTGTTCATATTGCATTGAAAGAACATTTTTTTATGCTTTCTTTTGCACAAAACAACAAACTCACTTATGGAAGAACTTTAGCATTCACACGATGAACATGAACAATTGAATTATGATCTTGAAGACAACTTGAAACTGTGAAAAGAATCAAAGCATTGCATGAAGAAATTTTATAAATGACTGAAAGAAAGATTATGCAAGATGGGTTCAAATCACACAAAAGAGAGACACTTTAATTTGACGAGTGGAAAACCCTCTTGGGGTAGAAAAACCACTCCAAAATGCCTTACTGTAAGCTTAATTCCAAAAATATTTACAATACTTTTAGAGCACCAACTCAATAATAATGTGGAGCACCAACTCCTACGATAATATGGAGCACCAACTCCTATAATAAACTAAAGCACCCACTTCAAGTTAGAAGCACCAACTTCTTCTAAAAAAAAAAATTAATGGTATTGCAACCTGTTGGGACCTTATAACTACACTGAATGTTTGCAACCAAAAAATCACAATAGGATAGAAAATGATGTTTTCAATAATTCCCACTAAAAAATGTATTTTCTTATAACAATGGGTATGTGTAGGATCATGATGGGCCAAAGAGTGGCAATATGACGGGTTTGTGGCTAATGACTTTTTTCTTGATAAGTAGGAGGTATTTTTCCATAGCGTGTCAAATTATGATATTGCTATCAGGATTCAACCGTGTAGTTTCGAGTCAAACTCATTGACCCATGTTTCATGAGTAGTGGTTCAACAAGAACCCATCTCTCATGATATCGAATGGTCCACTTAGCACTCATTGCATCTAGGTGATGCTCAGAGGTGAAGCCCGTGGGAGGTCACCCATCCCGATCTTGCTCTAGCTCAAGCGCAATGGGGAGTTTTCTCCAAGGTTAAGCCCGCTTGAGTTGTTACCCCATTTGCAAAACCTTCAGCAGTGTTGTGCCTTATGAACCATTCATAATAGAGCCCCTTTAGCTCATCAATTGATAAGTAGGAGGTATTTTTCCATAGCATGTCAAATTATGATATTGCTATCAGAATTCAACCATGTAGTTTCGAGTCAAACTCATTGACCCATGTTTTTCTTACCCAAAATTGATGAAATGTAAATGGTTTTTAAAGGATATTCTTAGCTTTCCACAACTATAAATTATGGTTTACTTTGAATTTAATAAGTAATTATTATTCATTTTATATTTGAATTATGACTAAAGTCTTGATTGATAGGCTAATTGAAAAACATCTATAGCTTTCAAATGGTATCACATTTTTTAAATAAAAAATATGTGTCACATTATATGATTTGCATTCTATAGGATTAAAAAAAGAAAAATTGAATTTCATGATGTTTTGACCAAGATAAAGTGGTCAAACATATGATTTTTTTATATATTTTAAAATTTGTAATTAAAAAATTCATAATTAATTATTTACTTAGAAAAAAATTACAAAAAAATATGCATCACATAGGGACATGAGTCCTCTACTTATATCTAAAATCTTATAAAAAAAATTATCATTTTATTGTGGTTAGGGTGGCGAGATAGACACCTACTTCTTATTTTTTCCCTGAAATTTAAGTACTACTACATTGAAATTTCAAATTTTCACCAAATAGTTTTGTTTTTTTTTTTAAACCTAGTAGTTGAGAAACTACATTCAATTTGCTACAGATTCTATTGTTACATATTTTTGAAATAATATAGATAAATTATTCATTTTTTTACGTCAAGTTGCCTAACTCTGATTTTTTTGATTTTTTTGCCACTGAAGGGCCTACTCTTTCCATGATGATCCTACACATATCCCAATACAAATACTCTCACTGAAAAACTCAATATGATCTTTGTAATGCATCCAGAGATAAAATCAATATAAACCCTCTTTTTTTTCTTTACAAAATGATATCACAGTAATAAACCCTCAACATACTATGTTCAGACTTATATCTTCTCTCTTTTTCTTCATCGAGTCATCGCTTTTGCCATGCATTTATACAAAATACATAAATAGTTATCCTTTTCAAAAACCTATATCCAATAACAAGGATTTTGATAAACTTTTAAAACAAAGTAATTAAATCATGATACCCTACATGGGTTTAAATAATAACCACAAAAAACTCAATGATATGTCAATGAATGCCACTGAATTAATAAAACCCTTGAGTATAAACTCGGGTTAATAAAAACTATAATTAACCTTTAACAAATTTTTGATCTTCAACAACAACTTAATCCATAAAACGGTTATATTTGAAACTAGTATAAGCACTTTCAAAATAAAAACCAAATACCTATCAGGGCAACCAAAATGTTACCAAGTGACTGTGCAAATGCTTCATAACAGTCTCACTAAAGCTCATCTAGCATTCAGCTTCAAAACTAGCTACAAATTTTGTACACATATCCTCCATGGCGGCACTGTTGTTGCCTCAAAGCAAAACAAAAATAACAAAATTATTTTCCTTAACTTCTTTCGAAAGACTTTAGCCATTTTCATCTTCTGATAATATTTGGCATCCAATCCATCATTAGTCAAACATAATGATGATTTTTAAGTCCTCCAACAATCATTGTTAGCAATACACAATAATAGTTGTCGACTTTTTTAAGTCAAATACCTTGCAAACATGATAAGGCCAACAACTATAATCATAGTAATTCCATGTTATGCTTGATGAAAACAATAAAAAAACCCAAGCTATGGTAAGCTCAGTGTGATATAAAATGAAGCCTGATACATAGTATGCTCGGTGTAATATGGCCAATGAAACCAACTTTGTAACCATTCAAATATAGTACACTCGGCTAAGAATTGGGGAGAATTACAATGTATAAACCACTTGTGAAGAGCCTGATTAACAATATTAAGGTTCAAGTTAAGTGCAAGGTGTTATACACTTTTAAAATCAAATAATAATATGTGCAATAGAAACCTGATAATAAGACCATTGATGCCAACTAATGGAGTTCCAAAACACTTTAAAGTGTAACATCCCATACGCAAAGTGCAAGTAGTATAAATAATGTAAAGTGAATCCCAAGCACAAGAGTGTGCTAAATAATGCTATCAAAATTTTATACCAATGAAGCTCACCAACAAATGTAATGACCAATATGCATATTAATGAAACCCGAGTCTACAAAAATGAGTTAATGAAATAGTAACCCTTGCCATGATATAAATACCAAAAGATGTCTTTTAATCTACACAAAATGTAACCCTATAATCAAGATGCCTTTTAATCTACACAAGGAGCCAAAAGATCAGTACCATCAAACAAGATATAAACCAACATCACAATCTTGTCACTAAATAAGATACTGAATGCCGAAACCATGTATGCCAAAATTGAATATGAACAAGAGTGATATGTCATGATCATAAATGCCAATGTCAACCACATGAAAACATGTAGAAATTGATCCACCAATCTGATCCAACCTGTATGAAATAAAACACCACTAAAAAAATATAAATCTGTTACATATAAAGCCTCTGCACATTAATCCATCAATCAGTATCATAAGATAAACACTGAATATGTAGCAACCATGTTTAAATTGAACAATGATCCCAATGACAATGATGCAAGTCCAAACTATGAGAACACAATGTCAAATCTGTGAGAAACAAATGATATGATACAAATCAGTGTAACCAAGCCATTTTGACATGTTTTGACATCAAGGAAAAATTCCACAAAGAGAAAGCCAACACCTTAGGCATGTGATATGAGGAGAGGGTATTAGAGTAGACCCTGTGAAGATCTGAGTGATCATTGATTAGCCTATGACCACTAATATGGTAGAGATACACAGTTTCATGGGATTAGAAGGCTATTACATTAGAAGGCTATTACAGACACTTTGTTTAGGGTTTCTCTAGGATAGGAAATTTTATCACTTCTCTTCAGAGAAAAGGGAAGAGATTCGTCTGGTCAAAGCAGTGTGAGCCAACATTTCAGACTCTGAAGGATAGGTTGACCAATGTACCAATTCTTGTGATACCTAATCCTACTGCAGATTTTATTGTCTATATAGATGCATCTTTGGAGGGATTAGGAGTATTTTTGAAGCAAAATGGTCATGTTATTGTGTATGAGTTGTGGAAACTCAAGGATCATGAGTTGAATTACCCCACACACAATCTTGAGTTGGTAGTGGTAGTACACATTTTGAGGAGATGGAGGCATTACCTATTGGGGCACAGATTTGAGTTGCATAGTGACCATTGAAGCTTATAGTACATCTTCACATAGCCTAATCTAAATTCCAGGTAGAGGCGATAGATGGAATTCCTTTGTGAGTTTGACTTCAAGGTGAAGTTCGTCTAAGGAAAAGATAATGTAGTTGTCAATGCTCTCAATAGATGGACACATGAGTTGTCAGAGTTGACTCTTGGTTTGGATTTGAGAAGTCAAATTCTTTCTACACTTCCTATAGATAGTTGGTATCAGGAGGTGAGATTAGAGATAGAGATAGGAAAAGTTCTTGAGGGCAGATTCTTAGGTTATTCTCTAGAGTCAGATGGTTTGTTGAGAGACATGGGACATATTTATGTTCCATCTTTTGGAGACCTTCCTACCTTGATTATGATAGAGGCACATTGGGCACCCTATTCAGCTCATCTAGGAGTGAAGAAGATGCATGTCGATTTGCGACAGTTATACCTTTGGGCAAGTATGAAGCGAGATATTGCAGACTTTGTGTCGAGGTGTTTGGAGTGTCAGTGAGTGAAGGCTGAACACCAACATCTAGTAGGACTTTTGTAGCCACATTTGGTGCCAGAATGGAAATGGGATATAATATTGTTGGATTTCATTGTTGGGTTACCCAATTCTTCGTGATGACACAATGCTATTATGGTGACGGTGGATAGGTTGACGAAGATAACACACTTCTCACCTATTCATTCATCCTATAATGCTTTTTCCATTGCTAGAGTGTTCATGGAAGATATAGTTAGGTTGCATGGTATTCCTCATCAGATCATTTTTGACAGGGATCTTTTGTTTACCTTACCTCTTTGGACGTCATTGCGGCATGCGATGTGCACACAGTTGAACTTTAATTCAGCATATCACCCTGAGACAGATGGATAGACCAAGAGGGTCAACTATATCCTTGAGGATATGTTATGCATGTATGTGATGGACCAGTAGACACGATGGAAGGACTATCTCCATTTAGTGGAGTTTTCTTATAATAACAGTTATCAGAGTTCGATTGGTATGCCTCCTTTCTAGGAATTTTATGGACGACTATGTCAGAATCCTTTGAGTTGGGATTGGTTAGAGGAAAGAGTTCTACTGGGTCCAGAGATGCTTTAGGATATGGAGCAGCAGGTGACCCATATCAAGGAACATTTGGTTGTTGCACAAGATAGGGAAAAAAAGTATGCAGATGTGCATCGGGTGGATCGCCAATTTGCAGTAGGTGACCAAGTCCTTTTGCAAGTGCGTCTGCGAAAGATTCCAATCCAATATGGAAAGGTCTCTAAGCTGACACCTCACTTTTTTGGGGCATTCAAGATTCTTGAGAAGATTGGGCCAGTAGTGTACCATCTTGCTTTGTCGCCCAATCTTTCATGCATACACAATGTATTTCATGTTTTAGTACTTAGGCCTTATCACCCTGATATGTATCACATCCTTGATTGGAATTCCTTATAGGTAGAGAAAGGGAAGCTAGCTTTGGAGCCTGTGGCCATCACACAATACAAGAGACTCATCCTCAAGGGTTGATATATTAAGTAGGTTAGGGTCCAATGGGATCCTAGAGATGATACTTTGGCTACCTGGGAGGATGTGACTAGGATGAGGGAGCTCTATTGCAATTTTTTTGTAGGCTTCCAGGTGTAAGCTCGATCCTAGGGGCCAAGGATGTAGTACCTCTCTAATTCGCTTATATTCTAAGACAATGATTTTACTTCAATAGACCATGATACTATGTTATTGTTATTTGATCGCTAACTTTGGAGTGATGATGGTATTTATATTGTGATGTGATGGTACACTTTATGGATGATTATTGATTATGACATGCTTTATGGTTGGCATAGTTGATTATTTGAGTTAATATTGATATATACTCATTTGTAGTTAATTGATGTTTTAGTTTTGTTAGTTTTGATGTGACACTATATTGGTGAAGGGAACAAGATTGCATCACTCGCTTGTGAGGGCCCTGCGATTCGATGATTTTCTCTTCACAGTGTGATTTTTTATAATCTATATACATGTATGACATATGTTTAATTACAAGATTGCAAGTACAATACATTGACTCCACCTGGATTCACAGGTTTGAGTGTGTCCATTGCCCAACGGAATAGTTGATTGGGAGATAGTAATGGGATTTCCTTGTCAAGCCACAACCCTAGTCTTAGTGTGTCATCAATCATTATTTCGGTATGCTTTGTTGTTATGTTGTCCATGTTTTCCTTGTCGTTTATTTATTTTACAAGGTATGTTATGTGGAAATTAACGTTAAATAATTCTTATAATGGTTTTTAGTGATTATTTAATTAATTTTGAGTAATGTTGTTAGAAGTTTTATATTTTATTTAATTAATTAAATTTAATTTATTTTGTAAAGTGATTTAATCTTTGTGATTAAATTTATTTTATAAAGTGATTAAATTAATTAGATTAAATTTAATTAGAAATTAATATGTCAATTATGAAATATTAAATACATAAATACTTGTAATTATACTAGAGGAAATATCTGTGATTTCATTGGAAAGATATTTTATTTTTGACGTGTTAGAAAAATTACACTGTTGTTGGGAATTAATTCTCAGAGAGAATATTTGCATTAACTGAAAGAGAAAAGAGGCTACTTCAGGGAAATGAAAAAAGATATTTTGGAGGTCATTGAAAATTCGAGGAGGTTGTTGAAAATTGGGGAAGAAATTCTCGAGAAATTTTGGCTCTGGTTTTTATTTTCATCTTTCTAGAAAAGTGGATAATTTGGAAGAAGCTTTGGTAAATTGGAATTTGAAGGCGAAGCTCTACTTCAAACAACATTTCCTCAAGCATCTAGAAACAGGTTCTTTAAATTATTTTTATGCAAATTGGAAAGATTGCATGTACAAGAAGAATATGTTATCTGTGTAGAAGCTTTACTATATTTTGTAAATTTGAAAGATTGCCATGTTTGTAAAATTTATGTGAAAGCTTTGTGCTTCTATAGAAATTTTTTTAAGCTTTGATTTGTTTGGAATTGAAAAACTTCCGTAAAAGCCTTAGATCCTCTATAGGAAATGATTTTTAAACAATAGAAATCCTGGAGGGAAAACAATAGAAAATTTGGGAATACTCTGTCGGAATTGATTTAAATCTTCATGTTAAAATTTGTAGAAAACCTTTAATTGTATTGGAAAAGATCTTCCTATAGAATATTATTGTTTTTTCTTCCAATTAGTTTTATGAAGTTCCTTGTAATTTTTCTATTTTGAAAACCCTGTGAAAATGTTCGTACAATGAATTTTATATTCGTAGGTTTTGAAAATTTTGTGTGGGAGCAATGTGGCTACCTCACAGCCGACTCCCCATTGGGGAGAGCCGATGATGTGAGGCAGTTCTAGCGCTGCCCCAGAGTGGTTGCGTACCCCACAATGCGGGTTCAGCTGTGTATGTGTAGCCAACGTTGCCATTCATTTCATCCATCCTATTTAAAATCAATTTCTTTTATATGAAATATATTATATATATGCATAATATATGTATATATATAAATATATATTATATATATATTATCATTATTTTTGGAAAATTGTAATTTATTTTTAAAATCATTAAATAATATATTTATGTATATATAATTATATAGAAATACATATATAATTATATATATATATATATATTTATATATATATTTAAATGGATATTTCTATAACAGGTGCATGTAATTGCACAAGTTAGATAATTTTTAAATGATATAATATGAAAGATGAAATTTATTTTTATTTAGATGTAACTAGGAAATTGAAATAAACAAATGGATTTAATTTCTTTATTGATTGTAAATGAAGTTGTAATAAGCTAGTTTATTTGGGCAATGTATTATTATATGTTCTTGAAATGGAAATTGGATTTGGGAAATCCTAATGGTAGCTTTATTTCCTACCTGAATTGCTTATTAAATTGTGACTTCTTTTGTTCACATAATTTGGGGAAATTGGTTAGTTGTGTATGTAAGTCTTCTAGATGATGTTATTTTATGAGGGGGTTGTTGTTATTTATGGTTTAGCCCTTTGATTTCCCTTGGGTAGTGCACTTGGTTGTGATTCAATTTAAACACTTGGTTATTACGAATGGGATGTCTTGCCTCTTATATTTTGGATTGGGCTTTAATATTCATTTGTGTACTGTGTTTACCCTTGGTTGTGCATTAGATCCTTGTGTCATTAGTAGGGAAGTGGCTCTCAATGGGGGTCTGCGCTCAAATTTATGCCAAGGTAACTTATGTGAGTTTTTTAATTTAATGGAAATTAAATAATTGTATTAGGGGAAAGGGTAGCATAAATCATATAGCTTGTTAATTGTGCCTCATGCATGAGTTCAAGTGCTTGTTTAGACTTGAGATGAGATGGGAATGCTTGGAATGGCATAATCATTATCTTGTCTCTTTGAAAGATATTTGATTCAGTATCGGTTTCCATATGGGGTCGGGGGTCGTGAGAGGCTACCAGGGTAACCTAGGATGGGGGTCGAGGCCTAGGAAGATATATTAGGTTAGCCCATGCAACTTTGTGATGGCACTTCTCCTATGACAACAATAAGTATTGTACAGTTGATATACTTAATTATTTTACTCTGGAAGAAATGTAACCTTTAGGTATGTATTGTTCTTGTATAGTATAGTATTGTGTGTTGCTTGTGTCTAGAGGTTGTTGGTTTTTCCTAGGAAGCCCTTTTACTATCTCCTAGTGTGGGGGGTGGGCCTTCGGGTACCACTTGGTTGGGTGGAACGTGCACCTTACACTGTTGGGTTCCCATTTCATGTTCGTGATAGAAGAATCTTCTAGATTGGAGAGCTCGGGTGTACCAGTTGCTTTGTACTATTTCTTATATTATTTTGTATCAGTTGGATACTTTGTATATGTACTGATCCTCATTTGTATTCAAGGAGGATTCTTGTATCAATGTAATTGTAACATTATTATATGATCTTCCTCATTTTGGAAATGAGCTTTGTAACTGCTATATTGAATAAATGCAATCTATGAATGATTCATTAATGTACTTTGTATCTTATGTGATGAATTTTTGCTTTTGGATCTATGTTCTTTATATCATTAGTTTAATTTTATATGCTATGGTTAGTTCACTTTTTTGTATTATGGGATTTGAATGTAAGCATTGTCACATACCTTAGAGCATGTATGCATTAAGTGTAGTTCACTTTACTTATTACTAATTACACTTTTTTTAAAACAAATTGTTACACTTCTGTTGTGTTTTTGTCATTTTTTAAAACAAATTGTTACACTTCTGTTGTGTTTTTGTCATTCTCTAGGGTTATGTGGTGGGGTGTTACATAAATGATGATTTAAACCTTCATTTATCTCCTTTCCCTAATATAGTAAAACAGATCAGAAAAAATGATCTGATCCAATCCACAGTAAGATCTGATATGACAAAGTATATTCTACTAAAACCCAATTTGGAGAGGCTAAGAACCTATCAAGGCATTCGACAATCTACAAGAAATATTTATTTCTATTTTTCCATGCTAATTTACCTGAAGATGGTTGGATATCAATGAGTGCATTATTAGATATGAAGGCGTTAAAGTCCTTCATAACCCTTATAGGAGGTGTGATCTTTCCCTTCTTCTCTTACAAAGAGACTATGGCATTAAAGTCACCTGTTAACATGACTTTATCTTCCCCAATTTCACCTAATTTGTGTTTTAGAGTATCCCACATATGTTTCTTTGTAGTTGTTTGAGTTGGACCATAGACATTTAAGATCCAAAACTGTAAATCAAAATGAGTTATTTTAAGTAGTTTCCAATTTGTCTCAGACTTAGAAACTTCTAGTACCACTATGTGAGTGTTCCATATTGTGAGCAAACCCCTTGAAGCACCTATGGTAGGCAAGTGGACAAACTTCCATTTTGGCCACTTTTTTAATAGTATTTTGAAAACTTCTAAATTTTTTTATTCTTGAATAACTACTAGATCTACCCCACAAGCATCAATCTAACACTTGATTTGGGCCCTTTTGGTAGGGTTGTTGATTCCCCTAACATTCCATGAAACTATTTTCATTTCAACCTACGAGAGAAACACACCCTCCTTGGTCTTGACTCCTTTCGTGAAGTAGGGAAAACAATGTTGTTGTCCAGAGTGTATTGTATCCCAGTAGCTATTTCTTCTTGCAATTTTGTTTCTCTAGACTTTCTACCACTTTTTATAGGAATTTTTTTTTAAATAGTTTATAGGATGGGTGTTTGAGATATTGAAATATTCTTAGAATAGTCATAATCTCCTAAATCTCCTAACTCTTCATTCCCAATATCTTTAATTAGCTTGATACTTTCCTTTCTAATTATTTTTTTTGCCAACTCATAAAAGTTTCCTTCTTCAAACATACTCTTGAAATGAAGGAGTTCTAAATCTATAGAATCCTCTAAGACTTTATCAAATGGATGAATATCTAACAATGTTAAGCTTGGTTGTGATACCCATTGCGTGTGGAGTGGTTGAATATCATATTGAAGTTTCCAAAACCTATCACCAAAGACTTTACTATATATCCTCCATGTGTTGTGTACTAATATTTGGCATGTGACAAGAATACAAGTGGAGCAGACTAGCATTAGCCACAAACTATTAAGATAAGATTCTAACCAAGGATTTTGGAGCTTTGATAATGAAATTTCCTGAGTTATGATTTATAGTATTTACCCTTCCTTGTACTTTAGTATTGTTTAGAGCACATGTAATCCGCTAAATGGAGAGTTGTCTCTGAAAGCTTAAAATTGACTTTTACATTTGAGATGAAGGGGACAAGATTTTGACATTACTCAAAATTGAATCATTTAATAACAAATCTAAATTTAGAAATATTTTAGGGCTTATAAATTTTGTGCAATCTTTAACAAGATGGTCAACATAATTGTTAGTGTAATTAATTATTTATTACACTAGCATAATTATACTTAGTTCTTTATTTAATTAATTAAGTCCTAGGTTGCATCATTAGAAAATCATAAATAATGGGGTAATTACCCTTTACATGTTTGTATGAGATAAGATTCCTTCTAGAATATCATCTAGAACTTATCTTGATCACTTCATAATTCCCTAGGTAGGTTTTTAGGGTTTACATGTTGTCACATGTTGTGTGATTAAGACACTTTGCAGCACCATAGTGCATTCTAGATGTCTCTCATTCCTATTTAATCAGTTCATATGTACACTTGCAAGATATCTCATATCTCATAATAGAATCTCTATTTGAATGCCATTTTTGCAACACTTTTTGTGTGGGTGAATATTTTCTTGGAAAAGGTCCTCTATTGAAGACTGCACCAGCATTAGGGACACTATGAATCCATAATTTCAACATGGTAACAAATATTTTCTAGTGAAAGTTCATCCCAAGATCAAGGAAGTTGGCTTGTGAGATTCTTTGCAGGCTTGAGGGTTTTACTTTACAAGCTAGTTGATTCTACCTAGGAACCAAGTTTTCTAGTGCCGATCATGCTCTCTTTGACCTCTCCATTGTTCTTAGAAGGCCTCGAAACCTATAGATTGACTTCCTATTCACCAAAATAATAGATATATGACCGGAAGCCATTTTAGGTATTATCTATGGTTTGCAATTTTTTTGTAATGTTCACACAAATCTACAGTAAAAATATCCCCTTTTAGTCATCCTCCATGGAAATTTTTTTTAAGTCAACGAGCCTTTTTTTCAAAATTTGGGAATTTTTCTCTATAGTTTGGCAGAAAATTAAAAGTTTTGTGAGTGACCTACAAATAAAATAATTCATCGGCATCTATGGTTAAATATTTTTCTTGCAAACTATAGTCTTCATTAGGTTTGATTTTTAGCGGTTGACATTTGATAAATATTTTTCTGTAGATTATATATATTTTAATATTGGCATTTTTAATGAAATTTTGAATCAAATTTTATGCAATATTCAAAATTTATTTTGTGTCGGCATCTATCATTTCATAGTTTGTAGATGTTACATCAATCGGGCCCACCATCAGTGGATCCTCCATCCTGTTGACCACAGTTTCCCAGATGTCATCTCGATGTCGAAGTTTGTTCCTAGCCACCTGTCATTGCTAACTGTCAAAGTCCCTGCTAAGCCCCCTTCTTCGTTTGTGTGGAAAATCAAAGGCTTCCAAGACTTCAGCGGCACCACCTGGTTCCTCAACCGTGCCACCCAACCGCTACCAACTCGCCGCTCCAATGCAACCCAATCCGATCAATCATTTTTTTTTCCCTATTTGACGATGGTCACATCAAACACTAAGGGTCAGAAATTTTTTAGCCCTCAGGGCTAATTTTTTTTCCCCGGTTAGCCTATGTAGTTCTAATACAATAGTAATCTTTCAAAGGCCATAACATTTTCATATGATCTTAAAATCCAGTAAATAAGATACCATTGGAAAGATGTTGAAGTCTTCTTTTCATTGGTGCTCTTTGATTTTTAGGATTTTTCTTCCATCAAAATTTCTAATTAGTTGAAGTGAAAACCCTAGTTTGGACTTGGAAGGTGATATCTCCTCTTCAGTTTGTCAAAAATATGCCATTCAAGCAACATCAGGGAGGTATTCCATTATTTTTATCCATCAATACTTCCATTTCTTTTAGATTCAACACTACGTGATTTTCTTTGGTAGTTTGTCACTTTGAGCATTTTTTTTCATCACGTGGATATCTTAGTTTTTGGAGGAATATTTTTTGGCATCAAGAGGCTTCACTTCAATTGCAATTCTATATATCATCAACATCACAACATTTTTTTCAAATATCTTTTGTCTTGTACTTGGTTCTTTCTCTAATAACCCCCTCCATATAAGACTATTTGGTGAAATTCAAGTCTTTGAGGACACAAATTTCAAGGTCTGGTAAAGAAAAAATAGATAAGGAATGCATTTTCATGATTTTTTCTAAGTTTAAAGGGTCATTTTCCTTTTTCTACTTCCTTTTACTCTACCATGGATGGTAGCTTAGGAGATAGTTTTTCAATGCCTTCCTTTGAGACTTTTTGTGAGTGGTTGACAAGGGAATAGTCCAAACTCAACCATTTTGATTCATCTTCAAAGTCTCATGCTCTTGTGGAAACAACTTCCAAAGGGAAAGGAAAGAATAAAGGAAAGTCTAAGACAGGATCCAATGAATCATCACATCAAAAGGAAGAAAGGCCTAAGAAGGAGAGGCCCACATGTAGTTTTTGTAATGGGCGTGGACATCATGAGGAGACATCTTTCAAGAAGGACACTTGTGAGCTGAGATAGATTCTCTAGGATCACAGCATCACTCTTCCTCCTTTTGTCAAGTCACACCACTCTTCTTCACATGAGGAATCCTCTTCAAGTATTACAAGAATTGCCACAACTGATATTCATGGCAAGGGAAATGCTTTGATCACTATCCTAGTTGATAGATAGGAAGGATGGGTCATTCACTCAGGTGCTTCTCGATGTGTCACCTATTCTTGGGATCATATCCTTTGGGATACCATGAGACAGGTCAAAAGTTTGACAGGATATTCACTGCAAATGCTAACATTGTTCATGTAGCTGCTCTTTGTGGTGTCACTTTGGATGGGGGGAATTTGCATGATGTTTCTTATATTCCACAAATGGCTCACAATGTACTTTGTGTTTATCAACATGCATAGGAGGGTTTAAATATTGATTTTACATATGTGGTATCTATCATCAGGGATGAGTTTTATACACTCATTTCTTATGGTGAATTTGATCATAACTCCAAGGTGTACAAGTTCACTAAGTTTTGGGATCGTGATCAATCGGTTCCTAATTCTCCAGATTCTAGGGTAGGAAGCAGTTATCCACCTCCTTGCCAAGGTTGTGGTGGTTGGATTGAATTAGCTCTTCTTTTGGAACCATCTTCTTCCTCATATACCTCTCCATTGAGATTTGATTCAACAAAGTAGGGTTCATTCACCTCTTTATACTTGTGGCATCTAGATGGGTTCATGACAGGTCTTGTCGACTTGGCTTCTCATTTCTCTATAGGATTTGAAGATATTCTTGGGGGACCACTCTCCTTTACGGTGGGATATCTAGTCTCCTATTTCATTCATTTTTTATCTTTCTATGATGGTTGTAGTCCTTGGGGGGTATGATGTTGAGACCTCCAATCATCACTCTTCTACATTTTCATCTCCTTTTTGAAGAGGGGTTTTCTTCCCACTGGGTTTTCCCCTTTTCTCAGATTGTGGGAGAGTAGTATTTTCATATCATTTGTAAATGGGTACCTAATATGGCCATCATGTAGCCAGGACCCATCATCCATTGAATAATCATTGTATAATAATTTCCTCCCTAAGTTGCACTTATGGGGGGTGTTGGTTTAATTAATTATTTATTACACTAGAATAAGTTTACTTAGGTATTTATTTACTTAATTAAGTTCTAGATTTCATAATTAGAAAATCATAAATAATGGGGTAATTACCCTTTCCATGTTTGTAGGAGATAAGATTCCTTCTGGAATGTCATCTAGAACTTATCTATATCACTTCTTCATTCCCTAGGTAGGTTGTTAGGGTTTACATGTTGTCACATGTGTGATTAAGACACTTGGGAACATCATAGTGCATTCTAGATTTATCTCTTACCTATTTAATAAGGGAATATGTATACTTGTAAGATATCTCATATATCATAATAGAATCTCTATTTGAATTCCATTCTTATAATACTTTCTGTGTGGGTGAATATTTTCTTAGAAAAGGTCCTCCATTGAAGACTACAACTTCATTAGGGACACTTTGAATCCATCATTTCAACAAGAATGACATGATAGCCATACATTTTGAGGAGTTTCTAGAGAAATTGTTTGAACCCAAATCCAATTTTTTGATTTAATATGAATCTCCTTAGGAAAATCCCTTGTTACATCTATCAAAGCATATATCCTTACTAGGCATTTTGGATTCTTGAAGAAAATCATATCATGCTTAAGAAAAATCCATATTTGGTTTTCCATTATTTCAACAAGTTATTTTTCCCTATATTCTAGAGGTAAGGAATGAAGTTGTAACCAAAAAGGGAAAAACTTTATCATAGAAAATTTAGGGTTAAAATTTTGAGACCATGGCTGAATGAACAAACCAAATCCCCCAAAGACCCATGATTAAACCCTATAAATATCATCCCTACGTGCTTTAGATGCAAAAATAACTACAAATAAAACCGACTCCATGGCCTATATTAAAAACTTGGTTCGCCCCTACCAATTATTGATAAATTAAAATATTTAACATTTCAATGCTAGGGAAAAAATTCTAGAACTTACATATTAATGCCTTTGCGTGAAGATCATTGATTTGTAGATTGAGAAGATCCTCTAGAAAGGTGACATTTTCTACCCATGTTTGCTCATTTGATGCTTTCGTAGATTGATTTACATCAATTTGTCCCATCGTATTTCCTTTCTCTTGATCCTTATTTACATCTTTTCTCTACCATTTGAATCTCCTCAGTTTCCTTCTTCTAATAATAGTGTTTGGGTAGTGAAATATTGTTTGGAAAAGAAAAAATAATAGGAATCCTATTTGGATATGTCATTGGGATTCCTTTCAGGTCAACCTTGAAATTTGAGTCATCATGTGACTCAGACTCACAAATGTTAGAGATAGGTTTTTTTTTCTTGTTTAGCATTTTCCTTGCTCGTCGTATAGAAAAATGACTAGGTTGATGACCAACTATGTGAAAAAATTATGCCTCTGGTTGGATATTGTTGTTGTATAGCTTGAGTGGGAAACCTGGAGTGCTCCTTTTCAAAACCCTGATCCCTTCAAGTATGTAGATGTTTCAATGCGTGAAGAATTGAAAATTTACCAAAGTTGTTCACATACACTTTCCCGTAGTTGTTTACATGCACTTGTCTGAAGCTTTTTCACATGCCCTTGCTTTGGTTCCTCCCCAAAATTACAACCCAAATTTGTCATGCCATGCCAAGCATACCCATGGGACCTACAAGACTGATGTAGCTTTCATGGTGGAAAGTTTAAAGAATTACCATTATTGCTCGCAAGCACCATAAATTCACTAGAATTTTGTTTTCCTAAAAAGTGAAGTTACATGAGCCGATAATCTTTATATATATATATATATGAAATTATGTGTGTATTAAAACATAATTGTTGAAAATTCAACATCAACTTTCATATTAACTCTTTATCTAAAGTAAAAATAAATTATACAATCTTGATATAGATTCTTTTATCTAATGCATCATATTTTTTCAAAAAAAAAAAAAGATTTTAGCATTTTTCTTGACATAGTAATCAACCTGATATTTTTTGTGGATAACCTACTTTTAATAAAAAAATTAAGAAAATGTAAATAATAATTAAACTATTAATATTGTACAAAAATATCCAAGTACTCAAAAATCTCAAAACCAAATCTCTACTACCATTTAATAAATCTAAAATAGATGTATAGATAATAAATTTCTATGAGAGGAATAATCTATAAAATAATAGATGAATAACACAACTAGAAACTTGAGATGCCAAGAGATGAGAAAAAATTAAGAATAAGATATTGCAATATGAGCTTAAAGATAAGTTGCATGAAAAATGAATAATGAATGTATGAAAGTACAAGATGCATAGTGAGTTTATATATAACTAGTGAGAGAGTGGAGATATATAAAATCCAATGGAGGAGTGACCACCAAGTGATATAACACTAATATATGTACTCCTCCCTTTTAGGATAGTGACACCTCAAAAATTTATCTACTAGTTAATTATTATTTAAAATCAATTCATTAAAATAAGTAGGATTAATTAAAATGTATGAAAAACCTAGAATATAGGAAAATAAATCACCACACTAAGAAAATAAAAACCTACACTAACAAAAACATGGTTTGCATGAAGAGAAACCCTATTTTTTGTTCTTATTTTATATCCTTGTAGAGGTTATAGTTAGATACAAATAAGAATATATTTATTTCATAATATTTATGACACAAAAGTGAGAATGCAGGACAAGCTAATCCTTTGTCTTATTACCATAAATATTATAATCACCTTCACTAGGAAAAGATTAAAACTAAAGATTGTTCAATAAAATTAACATTTTATTTCACTTTAGTGGTCTATTTTCATGGTAGTCCAAGTAGTACCATAATAATTCCTTCAATTAAACTTGTCTATCTTATAAAAGAAGAAAATATATTAGAGACTATCCAACATCAACATATACAAGAGGTAATGAAAGCTTATAAAAATTCTATATCAAAAATATTTCATGATGAGATTGAAAGGTGTGAGAAAATATAATGTTAGAATGTGAAAGAAGCTACAACACTATCAAATTCAATTAATAAAGATCTTTCTACCATATTTGAGCATGTTTAAGAGATAAATTTTAGCTCACTAAATCATAATGTAGCACACATGGTTACTCCAGGTTTATGGAAAGAAATATCAACTATAATTAATGATGCATTCTATTAATAATTTAGCAATAAAACAATGAGTAAATTGGAGAAACCAATTGGAGAAAAATAAACTCTCTCATGGCAAGACAAATCTAGTCATAATTTTCATTATATAGAATGTAGTATCTTGAAGATGCATTACAAACAAGATTTGAGAGTTCAATTATCTCTAACTTTGACTAATACTATAGGGAAATAATTGAGCAAGTACATGTTACATTTTGGTACAACAACAAATCTATCGGGAATATTTCTTTCAAATCAATGTCAAATTAGAACAATGCGTGAAATGATACTGATATTGATATTAGACAAAATAGAAAATACAACATAAAATTGAATGATGGAATTGCAAAAGGGGGTATTAAAAACTAGAAGAATATAATTACTATTATAAAATTAAAATCTAAAGCTCCATTTTTTATTTTAACACAATATGAAAAAAATAATACAAGCTAGATGAAGCAATATGGTGTAAAACCCCATCCCGCAACCTAGAGGACGATGCAACACTATGGAAGCCCAACAATTTTTTTAAAAAAAGTATAACAAGATGAGTAAAGTATCCTACTCTAACCAGATACATCCTCTAGGCCACGCAACGCATCTACATGTAAACCCATTACTTATAAAATTTAAACCAACCATAGCATATGAATATTAAACTCAAGATATTACATACAAAAAAGAATTAAACCGTTGCAAGATAATTCTAACACATAGAAATGTATTGAACATATTTCCATAGATACAACACCACATAACATCCAATACACCATTAAATCCAATAATGAATAGATCATAAATATTATTACAATTACATCACAAAGGTTCACCTCGATACAAATGAGGTAAGTACTATATTTATACATAATGATCCACAGTTACAATGAAGAAAGAGAAGAACAACTCTAGAGAACCACACGAGTTCCTCAAACAAGAAGATCCAGCCATCATGAATAGGAAGATAAACTCAACAATGAAGAAGCACGCCACCCAACCATATGGTACCTGTAGGCCCAACCCCCATGCTAGGAGATAGTAAAAGGTAACCAAGAAAATCCTACTACCTCTAGACACAAACCATATACAAAATACTCATTGTATGTAAGTAAACAAGAATAATGGTCACGTTGCTTCAAGAATCATTGAATCAATTATAAGCACAATACAAATAAACTGACTATTGTCATAGGAGGAGTGTCATCACAAAGGTTGCATTGGTTGTACAAAGGAGATCTTCCTAGGTCCTGGTCCCCCTTTAGGGTTATCCTGGTAACCTCTTATGACTCCGGCCCCACATGCACACTAGTGCGGAATCGGTTATCTTTCGAGAAGACAAGATAATGATCTAGCCATTATAGTCCTTCTCGACTCATCTCAAGTCTCATACAAGCCCTTGAGCGAATGAGTGAGGCTAATTATCTTGTTGAATGTGTTAAGCTAATAGATTATTTAATTCCCACTTGATTATACTAACTTCCACATGAGTTGTCCTGGGACCACTTTGTGTCTCGGCCCTCGCTGAAAGCCACACCCCTATCAACAACCCATAACTCAAACTACATGCCAAGGGTAGACAGTGCACTAAAACTTACAACAATAACCAGTACACCTCAAAAGGTAACACATCTCTACGGATGTCCAATACTAAATCCCAATATATGCACTACCCAAGAAATCTCAAAGGGTGAATTAAAGTTACAACAACCCCTTTTCACAAATTACAACTCTGGAAGACTTAGATTCTTGTAATAACAATTACTTCCCTCCCAGTACACAATTACAAAAACACGTGCTTTTAAATACAAATCAAGAAAATAAAAAATGCTATCATTTGGATTTCCTAAATCCATTACAATCAATTTCGCAAATTAAAATGCACCATTTAAATATATATAATTTCCAACTTACAATTCAACAACAAATTAAACTAATTGTTCATCTTCCAGTTTTCACAAGTACTCATAACCTTAACTCAATTTTTCTCAATAAAAGAAATCAATTATTTCAATTTAATAAATCATGCTAGTATACATTTATTGTAAAATTCAACCATTAAATAAGTATACTAGCATGATTTATTAAATTGAAATAATTGATTTCTTTTATTGAGAAAATTGAGTTAAGGTTATGAGTACTTGTGAAAACTAGAAGATGAACAATTAGTTTAATTCGTTGTTGAATTGTAAGTTGGAAATTATATATATTTAAATGGTGCATTTTAATTTGCAAAATTGATTGTAATGGATTTAGGAAATTCGAATGATAGCATTTTTTATTTTCTTGAATTGTATTTAAAAACATGTGTTTTTGTAATTGTGTATTGGGAGGGAAGTAATTGTTATTACAAGAATCTAAGTCTTCCAGAGTTGTAATTTGTGAAAAGGGGTTGTTGTAACTTTAATTCACCCTTTGAGATTTCTTGGGTAGTGCACATATTGGGATTTAGTATTGGACATCCATAGAGATGTGTCACCTTTTGAGGTGTACTGGTTATTGTTGTAAGTTTTACTGCACTATCTACCCTTGGCATGTAGTTTGAGTGATGTGTTGTCAATAGGGGAGTGGCTTTCAAGGAGGGTCGAAAAACAAAGTGGTCCCAGGACAACTCATGTAGAAGTCAGTATAATCAAGTGGGAATTAAATAATCTATTAGCTTAACACATTTAACAAGATAATTAACCTCGCTCATTGGTTCAAGGGCTTGTATGAGACTTGAGATGAGTTGGGAAGACCTAGAATGGCTAGATGGTTATCTTGTCTTCTCGAAAGATAACTGATTCCACACTGGTGTGCATGTGGGGCTAGAATCGTAAGAGGTTACTAGGATAACCCTAGAGGGGGGTCAGGACCTAGGAAGATCTCTTTTGGACAACCAATGCAACCTTTATGATGACACTCCTATGACAATAGTCAGTTTATTTGTATTGTGCTTATAATTTATTCAGTGATTCTAGAAGCAACGTGACCATTATTCTTGTTTACTTGTACTATGAGTATTTCGTTTATGGCCCGTGTCTAGAGGTAGTTGGATTTTCTTGGTTACCTTTTACTATCTCCTAGCATGGGGGCTAGGCCTACAGGTACCATATGGTTGGGTGGCGTGCTTCTTCACTATTGAGTTTATCTTCCTATTTGTGATGGTGGGATCTTCTTGTTCAAGGAACTCATGTGGTTCTCTAGAGTTGTTCTTCTCTTTCTTCATTGTAACTGTGGATCATTATGTATAAATATAGTACTTACCTCATTTGTATCGAGGTGAACCTTTGTGATGTAATTGTAATAATATTTATGATCTATTCATTATTGGATTTAATGGTGTATTGGATGTTATGTGGTGTTGTATCTATGGAAATATGTTCAATACATTTCTATGTGTTAGAATTATCTTGCAACGGTTTAATTCTTTTTTGTATGTAATATCTTGAGTTTAATATTCATATGCTATGGTTGGTTTAAATTTTATAAGTAATGGGTTTACATGTAGATGCGTTGCGTGGCCTAGAGGATGTATCTGGTTAGAGTAGGATACTTTACTCATCTTGTTATACTTTTTTTAAAAAAATTGTTGGGCTTCCATAGTGTTGCATCGTCCTCTAGGTTGCGGGATGGGGTTTTACACCATATTGCTTCATCTAGCTTGTATTATTTTTTTCATATTGTGTTAAAATAAAAAATGGAGCTTTAGATTTTAATTTTATAATAGTAATTATATTCTTCTAGTTTTTAATACCCCCTTTTGCAATTCCATCATTCAATTTTATGTTGTATTTTCTATTTTGTCTAATATCAATATCAGTATCATTTCACGCATTGTTCTAATTTGACATTGATTTGAAAGAAATATTCCCGATAGATTTGTTGTTGTACCAAAATGTAACATGTACTTGCTCAATTATTTCCCTATAGTATTAGTCAAAGTTAGAGATAATTGAACTCTCAAATCTTGTTTGTAATGCATCTTCAAGATACTACATTCTATATAATGAAAATTATGACTAGATTTGTCTTGCCATGAGAGAGTTTATTTTTCTCCAATTGGTTTCTCCAATTTACTCATTGTTTTATTGCTAAATTATTAATAGAATGCATCATTAATTATAGTTGATATTTCTTTCCATAAACCTGGAGTAACCATGTGTGCTACATTATGATTTAGTGAGCTAAAATTTATCTCTTAAACATGCTCAAATATGGTAGAAAGATCTTTATTAATTGAATTTGATAGTGTTGTAGCTTCTTTCACATTCTAACATTATATTTTCTCACACCTTTCAATCTCATCATGAAATATTTTTGATATAGAATTTTTATAAGCTTTCATTACCTCTTGTATATGTTGATGTTGGATAGTCTCTAATATATTTTCTTCTTTTATAAGATAGACAAGTTTAATTGAAGGAATTATTATGGTACTACTTGGACTACCATGAAAATAGACCACTAAAGTGAAATAAAATGTTAATTTTATTGAACAATCTTTAGTTTTAATCTTTTCCTAGTGAAGGTGATTATAATATTTATGGTAATAAGACAAAGGATTAGCTTGTCCTGCATTCTCACTTTTGTGTCATAAATATTATGAAATAAATATATTCTTATTTGTATCTAACTATAACCTCTACAAGGATATAAAATAAGAACAAAAAATAGGGTTTCTCTTCATGCAAACCATGTTTTTGTTAGTGTAGGTTTTTATTTTCTTAGTGTGGTGATTTATTTTCCTATATTCTAGGTTTTTCATACATTTTAATTAATCCTACTTATTTTAATGAATTGATTTTAAATAATAATTAACTAGTAGATAAATTTTTGAGGTGTCACTATCCTAAAAGGGAGGAGTACATATATTAGTGTTATATCACTTGGTGGTCACTCCTCCATTGGATTTTATATATCTCCACTCTCTCACTAGTTATATATAAACTCACTATGCATCTTGTACTTTCATACATTCATTATTCATTTTTCATGCAACTTATCTTTAAGCTCATATTGCAATATCTTATTCTTAATTTTTTCTCATCTCTTGGCATCTCAAGTTTCTAGTTGTGTTATTCATCTATTATTTTATAGATTATTCCTCTCATAGAAATTTATTATCTATACATCTATTTTAGATTTATTAAATGGTAGTAGAGATTTGGTTTTGAGATTTTTGAGTACTTGGATATTTTTGTACAATATTAATAGTTTAATTATTATTTACATTTTCTTAATTTTTTTATTAAAAGTAGGTTATCCACAAAAAATATCAGGTTGATTACTATGTCAAGAAAAATGCTAAAATCTTTTTTTTTTTTTGAAAAAATATGATGCATTAGATAAAAGAATCTATATCAAGATTGTATAATTTATTTTTACTTTAGATAAAGAGTTAATATGAAAGTTGATGTTGAATTTTCAACAATTATGTTTTAATACACACATAATTTCATATATATATATATATAAAGATTATCGGCTCATGTAACTTCACTTTTTAGGAAAACAAAATTCTAGTGAATTTATGGTGCTTGCGAGCAATAATGGTAATTCTTTAAACTTTCCACCATGAAAGCTACATCAGTCTTGTAGGTCCCATGGGTATGCTTGGCATGGCATGACAAATTTGGGTTGTAATTTTGGGGAGGAACCAAAGCAAGGGCATGTGAAAAAGCTTCAGACAAGTGCATGTAAACAACTACGGGAAAGTGTATGTGAACAACTTTGGTAAATTTTCAATTCTTCACGCATTGAAACATCTACATACTTGAAGGGATCAGGGTTTTGAAAAGGAGCACTCCAGGTTTCCCACTCAAGCTATACAACAACAATATCCAACCAGAGGCATAATTTTTTCACATAGTTGGTCATCAACCTAGTCATTTTTCTATACGACGAGCAAGGAAAATGCTAAACAAGAAAAAAAAACCTATCTCTAACATTTGTGAGTCTGAGTCACATGATGACTCAAATTTCAAGGTTGACCTGAAAGGAATCCCAATGACATATCCAAATAGGATTCCTATTATTTTTTCTTTTCCAAACAATATTTCACTACCCAAACACTATTATTAGAAGAAGGAAACTGAGGAGATTCAAATGGTAGAGAAAAGATGTAAATAAGGATCAAGAGAAAGGAAATACGATGGGACAAATTGATGTAAATCAATCTACGAAAGCATCAAATGAGCAAACATGGGTAGAAAATGTCACCTTTCTAGAGGATCTTCTCAATCTACAAATCAATGATCTTCACGCAAAGGCATTAATATGTAAGTTCTAGAATTTTTTCCCTAGCATTGAAATGTTAAATATTTTAATTTATCAATAATTGGTAGGGGCAAACCAAGTTTTTAATATAGGCCATGGAGTCGGTTTTATTTGTAGTTATTTTTGCATCTAAAGCATGTAGGGATGATATTTATAGGGTTTAATCATGGGTCTTTGGGGGATTTGGTTTGTTCATTCAGCCATGGTCTCAAAATTTTAACCCTAAATTTTCTATGATAAAGTTTTTCCCTTTTTGGTTACAACTTCATTCCTTACCTCTAGAATATAGGGAAAAATAACTTGTTGAAATAATGGAAAACCAAATATGGATTTTTCTTAAGCATGATATGATTTTCTTCAAGAATCCAAAATGCCTAGTAAGGATATATGCTTTGATAGATGTAACAAGGGATTTTCCTAAGGAGATTCATATTAAATCAAAAAATTGGATTTGGGTTCAAACAATTTCTCTAGAAACTCCTCAAAATGTATGGCTATCATGTCATTCTTGTTGAAATGATGGATTCAAAGTGTCCCTAATGAAGTTGTAGTCTTCAATGGAGGACCTTTTCTAAGAAAATATTCACCCACACAGAAAGTATTATAAGAATGGAATTCAAATAGAGATTCTATTATGATATATGAGATATCTTACAAGTATACATATTCCCTTATTAAATAGGTAAGAGATAAATCTAGAATGCACTATGATGTTCCCAAGTGTCTTAATCACACATGTGACAACATGTAAACCCTAACAACCTACCTAGGGAATGAAGAAGTGATATAGATAAGTTCTAGATGACATTCCAGAAGGAATCTTATCTCCTACAAACATGGAAAGGGTAATTACCCCATTATTTATGATTTTCTAATTATGAAATCTAGAACTTAATTAAGTAAATAAATACCTAAGTAAACTTATTCTAGTGTAATAAATAATTAATTAAACCAACACCCCCCATAAGTGCAACTTAGGGAGGAAATTATTATACAATGATTATTCAATGGATGATGGGTCCTGGCTACATGATGGCCATATTAGGTACCCATTTACAAATGATATGAAAATACTACTCTCCCACAATCTGAGAAAAGGGGAAAACCCAGTGGGAAGAAAACCCCTCTTCAAAAAGGAGATGAAAATGTAGAAGAGTGATGATTGGAGGTCTCAACATCATACCCCCCAAGGACTACAACCATCATAGAAAGATAAAAAATGAATGAAATAGGAGACTAGATATCCCACCGTAAAGGAGAGTGGTCCCCCAAGAATATCTTCAAATCCTATAGAGAAATGAGAAGCCAAGTCGACAAGACCTGTCATGAACCCATCTAGATGCCACAAGTATAAAGAGGTGAATGAACCCTACTTTGTTGAATCAAATCTCAATGGAGAGGTATATGAGGAAGAAGATGGTTCCAAAAGAAGAGCTAATTCAATCCAACCACCACAACCTTGGCAAGGAGGTGGATAACTGCTTCCTACCCTAGAATCTGGAGAATTAGGAACCGATTGATCACGATCCCAAAACTTAGTGAACTTGTACACCTTGGAGTTATGATCAAATTCACCATAAGAAATGAGTGTATAAAACTCATCCCTGATGATAGATACCACATATGTAAAATCAATATTTAAACCCTCCTATGCATGTTGATAAACACAAAGTACATTGTGAGCCATTTGTGGAATATAAGAAACATCATGCAAATTCCCCCCATCCAAAGTGACACCACAAAGAGCAGCTACATGAACAATGTTAGCATTTGCAGTGAATATCCTGTCAAACTTTTGACCTGTCTCATGGTATCCCAAAGGATATGATCCCAAGAATAGGTGACACATCGAGAAGCACCTGAGTGAATGACCCATCCTTCCTATCTATCAACTAGGATAGTGATCAAAGCATTTCCCTTGCCATGAATATCAGTTGTGGCAATTCTTGTAATACTTGAAGAGGATTCCTCATGTGAAGAAGAGTGGTGTGACTTGACAAAAGGAGGAAGAGTGATGCTGTGATCCTAGAGAATCTATCTCAGCTCACAAGTGTCCTTCTTGAAAGATGTCTCCTCATGATGTCCACGCCCATTACAAAAACTACATGTGGGCCTCTCCTTCTTAGGCCTTTCTTCCTTTTGATGTGATGATTCATTGGATCCTGTCTTAGACTTTCCTTTATTCTTTCCTTTCCCTTTGGAAGTTGTTTCCACAAGAGCATGAGACTTTGAAGATGAATCAAAATGGTTGAGTTTGGACTATTCCCTTGTCAACCACTCACAAAAAGTCTCAAAGGAAGGCATTGAAAAACTATCTCCTAAGCTACCATCCATGGTAGAGTAAAAGGAAGTAGAAAAAGGAAAATGACCCTTTAAACTTAGAAAAAATCATGAAAATGCATTCCTTATCTATTTTTTCTTTACCAGACCTTGAAATTTGTGTCCTCAAAGACTTGAATTTCACCAAATAGTCTTATATGGAGGGGGTTATTAGAGAAAGAACCAAGTACAAGACAAAAGATATTTGAAAAAAAATGTTGTGATGTTGATGATATATAGAATTGCAATTGAAGTGAAGCCTCTTGATGCCAAAAAATATTCCTCCAAAAACTAAGATATCCACGTGATGAAAAAAAATGCTCAAAGTGAAAAACTACCAAAGAAAATCACGTAGTGTTGAATCTAAAAGAAATGGAAGTATTGATGGATAAAAATAATGGAATACCTCCCTGATGTTGCTTGAATGGCATATTTTTGACAAACTGAAGAGGAGATTTCACCTTCCAAGTCCAAACTAGGGTTTTCACTTCAACTAATTAGAAATTTTGATGGAAGAAAAATCCTAAAAATCAAAGAGCACCAATGGAAAGAAGACTTCAACATCTTTCCAATGGTATCTTATTTACTGGATTTTAAGATCATATGAAAAAGTTATGGCCTTTGAAAGATTACTATTGTATTAGAACTACATAGGCTAACCGGGGAAAAAAAATTAGCCCCGAGGGCTAAAAAATTTTTGACCCTTAGTCTTTGATGTGACCATTGTCAAATAGGGAAAAAAAAATGATCGATCGGATTGGGTTGCATTGGAGCGGCGAGTTGGTAGCGGTTGGGTGGCACGGTTGGGTGGCACGGTTGAGGAACCAGGTGGTGCCGCTGAAGTCTTGGAAGCCTTTGATTTTCCACACAAACGAAGAAGGGGGCTTAGCAGGGACTTTGACAGTTAGCAATGATAGGTGGCTAAGAACAAACTTCGACATCGAGATGACATCTGGGAAACTGTGGTCGACAGGATGGAGGATCCACTGATGGTGGGCCCGATTAATGTAACATCTACAAACTACGAAATGATAGATGCCGACACAAAATAAATTTTGAATATTGCATAAAATTTGATTCAAAATTTCATTAAAAATGCCAATATTAAAATATATATAATCTACTGAAAAATATTTATCAAATGTCAACCGCTAAAAATCAAACCTAATGAAGACTATAGTTTGCAAGAAAAATATTTAACCATAGATGTCGATGAATTATTTTATTTGTAGGTCACTCAAAAAACTTTTAATTTTCTGCCAAACTATAGAGAAAAATTCCCAAATTTTGAAAAAAAGGCTCGTTGACTTAAAAAAAATTTCCATGGAGGATGACTAAAAGGGGATATTTTTACTGTAGATTTGTGTGAACATTACAAAAAAATTGCAAACCATAGATAATACCTCAAATGGCTTCCGGTCATATATCTATTATTTTGGCGAATAGGAAGTCAATCTATAGGTTTCGAGGCCTTCTAAAAACAATGGAGAGGTCAAAGAGAGCATGATCGGCACTAGAAAACAACTTGGTTCCTAGGTAGAATCAACTAGCTTGTAAAGTAAAACCCTCAAGCCTGCAAAGAATCTCACAAGCCAACTTCCTTGATCTTGGGATGAACTTTCACTAGAAAATATTTGTTACCATGTTGAAATTATGGATTCATAGTGTCCCTAATGCTGGTGCAGTCTTCAATAGAGGACCTTTTCCAAGAAAATATTCACCCACACAAAAAGTGTTGCAAAAATGGCATTCAAATAGAGATTCTATTATGAGATATGAGATATCTTGCAAGTGTACATATGAACTGATTAAATAGGAATGAGAGACATCTAGAATGCACTATGGTGCTGCAAAGTGTCTTAATCACACAACATGTGACAACATGTAAACCCTAAAAACCTACCTAGGGAATTATGAAGTGATCAAGATAAGTTCTAGATGATATTCTAGAAGGAATCTTATCTCATACAAACATGTAAAGGGTAATTACCCCATTATTTATGATTTTCTAATGATGCAACCTAGGACTTAATTAATTAAATAAAGAACTAAGTATAATTATGCTAGTGTAATAAATAATTAATTACACTAACAATTATGTTGACCATCTTGTTAAAGATTGCACAAAATTTATAAGCCCTAAAATATTTCTAAATTTAGATTTGTTATTAAATGATTCAATTTTGAGTAATGTCAAAATCTTGTCCCCTTCATCTCAAATGTAAAAGTCAATTTTAAGCTTTCAGAGACAACTCTCCATTTAGCGGATTACATGTGCTCTAAACAATACTAAAGTACAAGGAAGGGTAAATACTATAAATCATAACTCAGGAAATTTCATTATCAAAGCTCCAAAATCCTTGGTTAGAATCTTATCTTAATAGTTTGTGGCTAATGCTAGTCTGCTCCACTTGTATTCTTGTCACATGCCAAATATTAGTACACAACACATGGAGGATATATAGTAAAGTCTTTGGTGATAGGTTTTGGAAACTTCAATATGATATTCAACCACTCCACACGCAATGGGTATCACAACCAAGCTTAACATTGTTAGATATTCATCCATTTGATAAAGTCTTAGAGGATTCTATAGATTTAGAACTCCTTCATTTCAAGAGTATGTTTGAAGAAGGAAACTTTTATGAGTTGGCAGAAAAAATAATTAGAAAGGAAAGTATCAAGCTAATTAAAGATATTGGAAATGAAGAGTTAGGAGATTTAGGAGATTATGACTATTCTAAGAATATTTCAATATCTCAAACACCCATCCTATAAACTATTTTAAAAAAAATTCCTATAAAAAGTGGTAGAAAGTCTAGAGAAACAAAATTGCAAGAAGAAATAGCTACTGGGATACAATACACTCTGGAGAACAACATTGTTTTCCCTACTTCACGAAAGGAGTCAAGACCAAGGAGGGTGTGTTTCTCTCGTAGGCTGAAATGAAAATAGTTTCATGGAATGTTAGGGGAATCAACAACCCTACCAAAAGGGCCCAAATCAAGTGTTAGATTGATGCTTGTGGGGTAGATCTAGTAGTTATTCAAGAATAAAAAAATTTAGAAGTTTTCAAAATACTATTAAAAAAGTGGCCAAAATGGAAGTTTGTCCACTTGCCTACCATAGGTGCTTCAAGGGGTTTGCTCACAATATGGAACACTCACATAGTGGTACTAGAAGTTTCTAAGTCTGAGACAAATTGGAAACTACTTAAAATAACTCATTTTGATTTACAGTTTTGGATCTTAAATGTCTATGGTCCAACTCAAACAACTACAAAGAAACATATGTGGGATACTCTAAAACACAAATTAGGTGAAATTGGGGAAGATAAAGTCATGTTAACAGGTGACTTTAATGCCATAGTCTCTTTGTAAGAGAAGAAGGGAAAGATCACACCTCCTATAAGGGTTATGAAGGACTTTAACGCCTTCATATCTAATAATGCACTCATTGATATCCAACCATCTTCAGGTAAATTAGCATGGAAAAATAGAAATAAATATTTCTTGTAGATTGTCGAATGCCTTGATAGGTTCTTAGCCTCTCCAAATTGGGTTTTAGTAGAATATACTTTGTCATATCAGATCTTACTGTGGATTGGATCAGATCATTTTTTCTGATCTGTTTTACTATATTAGGGAAAGGAGATAAATGAAGGTTTAAATCATCATTTATGTAACACCCCACCACATAACCCTAGAGAATGACAAAAACACAACAGAAGTGTAACAATTTGTTTTAAAAAAAGTGTAATTAGTAATAAGTAAAGTGAACTACACTTAATGCATACATGCTCTAAGGTATGTGACAATGCTTACATTCAAATCCCATAATACAAAAAAGTGAACTAACCATAGCATATAAAATTAAACTAATGATATAAAGAACATAGATCCAAAAGCAAAAATTCATCACATAAGATACAAAGTACATTAATGAATCATTCATAGATTGCATTTATTCAATATAGCAGTTACAAAGCTCATTTCCAAAATGAGGAAGATCATATAATAATGTTACAATTACATTGATACAAGAATCCTCCTTGAATACAAATGAGGATCAGTACATATACAAAGTATCCAACTGATACAAAATAATATAAGAAATAGTACAAAGCAACTGGTACACCCGAGCTCTCCAATCTAGAAGATTCTTCTATCACGAACATGAAATGGGAACCCAACAGTGTAAGGTGCACGTTCCACCCAACCAAGTGGTACCCGAAGGCCCACCCCCCACACTAGGAGATAGTAAAAGGGCTTCCTAGGAAAAACCAACAACCTCTAGACACAAGCAACACACAATACTATACTATACAAGAACAATACATACCTAAAGGTTACATTTCTTCCAGAGTAAAATAATTAAGTATATCAACTGTACAATACTTATTGTTGTCATAGGAGAAGTGCCATCACAAAGTTGCATGGGCTAACCTAATATATCTTCCTAGGCCTCGACCCCCATCCTAGGTTACCCTGGTAGCCTCTCACGACCCCCGACCCCATATGGAAACCGATACTGAATCAAATATCTTTCAAAGAGACAAGATAATGATTATGCCATTCCAAGCATTCCCATCTCATCTCAAGTCTAAACAAGCACTTGAACTCATGCATGAGGCAAATTAACAAGCTATATGATTTACGCTACCCTTTCCCCTAATACAATTATTTAATTTCCATTAAATTAAAAAACTCACATAAGTTACCTTGGCATAAATTTGTGCACAGACCCCCATTGAGAGCCACTTCCCTACTAACAACGCAAGGATCTAATGCACAACCAAGGGTAAACACAGTACACAAATGAATATTAAAGCCCAATCCAAAATATAAGAGGCAAGACATCCCATTCGTAATAACCAAGTGTTTAAATTGAATCACAACCAAGTGCACTACCCAAGGGAAATCAAAGGGCTAAACCATAAATAACAACAACCCCCTCATAAAATAACATCATCTAGAAGACTTACATACACAACTAACCAATTTCCCCAAATTATGTGAACAAAAGAAGTCACAATTTAATAAGCAATTCAGGTAGGAAATAAAGCTACCATTAGGATTTCCCAAATCCAATTTCCATTTCAAGAACATATAATAATACATTGCCCAAATAAACTAGCTTATTACAACTTCATTTACAATCAATAAAGAAATTAAATCCATTTGTTTATTTCAATTTCCTAGTTACATCTAAATAAAAATAAATTTCATCTTTCATATTATATCATTTAAAAATTATCTAACTTGTGCAATTACATGCACCTGTTATAGAAATATCCATTTAAATATATATATAAATATATATATATATATATAATTATATATGTATTTCTATATAATTATATATACATAAATATATTATTTAATGATTTTAAAAATAAATTACAATTTTCCAAAAATAATGATAATATATATATAATATATATTTATATATATACATATATTATGCATATATATAATATATTTCATATAAAAGAAATTGATTTTAAATAGGATGGATGAAATGAATGGCAACGTTGGCTACACATACACAGCTGAACCCGCATTGTGGGGTACGCAACCACTCTGGGGCAGCGCTAGAACTGCCTCACATCATCGGCTCTCCCCAATGGGGAGTCGGCTGTGAGGTAGCCACATTGCTCCCACACAAAATTTTCAAAACCTACGAATATAAAATTCATTGTACGAACATTTTCACAGGGTTTTCAAAATAGAAAAATTACAAGGAACTTCATAAAACTAATTGGAAGAAAAAACAATAATATTCTATAGGAAGATCTTTTCCAATACAATTAAAGGTTTTCTACAAATTTTAACATGAAGATTTAAATCAATTCCGACAGAGTATTCCCAAATTTTCTATTGTTTTCCCTCCAGGATTTCTATTGTTTAAAAATCATTTCCTATAGAGGATCTAAGGCTTTTACGGAAGTTTTTCAATTCCAAACAAATCAAAGCTTAAAAAAATTTCTATAGAAGCACAAAGCTTTCACATAAATTTTACAAACATGGCAATCTTTCAAATTTACAAAATATAGTAAAGCTTCTACACAGATAACATATTCTTCTTGTACATGCAATCTTTCCAATTTGCATAAAAATAATTTAAAGAACCTGTTTCTAGATGCTTGAGGAAATGTTGTTTGAAGTAGAGCTTCGCCTTCAAATTCCAATTTACCAAAGCTTCTTCCAAATTATCCACTTTTCTAGAAAGATGAAAATAAAAACCAGAGCCAAAATTTCTCGAGAATTTCTTCCCCAATTTTCAACAACCTCCTCGAATTTTCAATGACCTCCAAAATATCTTTTTTCATTTCCCTGAAGTAGCCTCTTTTCTCTTTCAGTTAATGCAAATATTCTCTCTGAGAATTAATTCCCAACAACAGTGTAATTTTTCTAACACGTCAAAAATAAAATATCTTTCCAATGAAATCACAGATATTTCCTCTAGTATAATTACAAGTATTTATGTATTTAATATTTCATAATTGACATATTAATTTCTAATTAAATTTAATCTAATTAATTTAATCACTTTATAAAATAAATTTAATCACAAAGATTAAATCACTTTACAAAATAAATTAAATTTAATTAATTAAATAAAATATAAAACTTCTAACAACATTACTCAAAATTAATTAAATAATCACTAAAAACCATTATAAGAATTATTTAACGTTAATTTCCACATAACATACCTTGTAAAATAAATAAACGACAAGGAAAACATGGACAACATAACAACAAAGCATACCGAAATAATGATTGATGACACACTAAGACTAGGGTTGTGGCTTGACAAGGAAATCCCATTACTATCTCCCAATCAACTATTCCGTTGGGCAATGGACACACTCAAACCTGTGAATCCAGGTGGAGTCAATGTATTGTACTTGCAATCTTGTAATTAAACATATGTCATACATGTATATAGATTATAAAAAATCACACTGTGAAGAGAAAATCATCGAATCGCAGGGCCCTCACAAGCGAGTGATGCAATCTTGTTCCCTTCACCAATATAGTGTCACATCAAAACTAACAAAACTAAAACATCAATTAACTACAAATGAGTATATATCAATATTAACTCAAATAATCAACTATGCCAACCATAAAGCATGTCATAATCAATAATCATCCATAAAGTGTACCATCACATCACAATATAAATACCATCATCACTCCAAAGTTAGCGATCAAATAACAATAACATAGTATCATGGTCTATTGAAGTAAAATCATTGTCTTAGAATATAAGCGAATTAGAGAGGTACTACATCCTTGGCCCCTAGGATCGAGCTTACACCTGGAAGCCTACAAAAAAATTGCAATAGAGCTCCCTCATCCTAGTCACATCCTCCCAGGTAGCCAAAGTATCATCTCTAGGATCCCATTGGACCCTAACCTACTTAATATATCAACCCTTGAGGATGAGTCTCTTGTATTGTGTGATGGCCACAGGCTCCAAAGCTAGCTTCCCTTTCTCTACCTATAAGGAATTCCAATCAAGGATGTGATACATATCAGGGTGATAAGGCCTAAGTACTAAAACATGAAATACATTGTGTATGCATGAAAGATTGGGCGACAAAGCAAGATGGTACACTACTGGCCCAATCTTCTCAAGAATCTTGAATGCCCCAAAAAAGTGAGGTGTCAGCTTAGAGACCTTTCCATATTGGATTGGAATCTTTCGCAGACGCACTTGCAAAAGGACTTGGTCACCTACTGCAAATTGGCGATCCACCCGATGCACATCTGCATACTTTTTTTCCCTATCTTGTGCAACAACCAAATGTTCCTTGATATGGGTCACCTGCTGCTCCATATCCTAAAGCATCTCTGGACCCAGTAGAACTCTTTCCTCTAACCAATCCCAACTCAAAGGATTCTGACATAGTCGTCCATAAAATTCCTAGAAAGGAGGCATACCAATCGAACTCCGATAACTGTTATTATAAGAAAACTCCACTAAATGGAGATAGTCCTTCCATCGTGTCTACTGGTCCATCACATACATGCATAACATATCCTCAAGGATATAGTTGACCCTCTTGGTCTATCCATCTGTCTCAGGGTGATATGCTGAATTAAAGTTCAACTGTGTGCACATCGCATGCCGCAATGACGTCCAAAGAGGTAAGGTAAACAAAAGATCCCTGTCAAAAATGATCTGATGAGGAATACCATGCAACCTAACTATATCTTCCATGAACACTCTAGCAATGGAAAAAGCATTATAGGATGAATGAATAGGTGAGAAGTGTGTTATCTTCGTCAACCTATCCACCGTCACCATAATAGCATTGTGTCATCACGAAGAATTGGGTAACCCAACAATGAAATCCAACAATATTATATCCCATTTCCATTCTGGCACCAAATGTGGCTACAAAAGTCCTACTAGATGTTGGTGTTCAGCCTTCACTCACTGACACTCCAAACACCTCGACACAAAGTCTGCAATATCTCGCTTCATACTTGCCCAAAGGTATAACTGTCGCAAATCGACATGCATCTTCTTCACTCCTAGATGAGCTGAATAGGGTGCCCAATGTGCCTCTATCATAATCAAGGTAGGAAGGTCTCCAAAAGATGGAACATAAATATGTCCCATGTCTCTCAACAAACCATCTGACTCTAGAGAATAACCTAAGAATCTACCCTCAAGAACTTTTCCTATCTCTATCTCTAATCTCACCTCCTGATACCAACTATCTATAGGAAGTGTAGAAAGAATTTGACTTCTCAAATCCAAACCAAGAGTCAACTCTGACAACTCATGTGTCCATCTATTGAGAGCATTGACAACTACATTATCTTTTCCTTAGACGAACTTCACCTTGAAGTCAAACTCACAAAGGAATTCCATCTATCGCCTCTACCTGGAATTTAGATTAGGCTATGTGAAGATGTACTATAAGCTTCAATGGTCACTATGCAACTCAAATCTGTGCCCCAATAGGTAATGCCTCCATCTCCTCAAAATGTGTACTACCACTACCAACTCAACATTGTGTGTGGGGTAATTCAACTCATGATCCTTGAGTTTCCACAACTCATACACAATAACATGACCATTTTGCTTCAAAAATACTCCTAATCCCTCCAAAGATGCATCTATATAGACAATAAAATCTGCAGTAGGACTAGGTATCACAAGAATTGGTACATTGGTCAACCTATCCTTCAGAGTCTGAAATGTTGGCTCACACTGCTTTGACCAGACGAATCTCTTCCCTTTTCTCTGAAGAGAAGTGATAAAATTTCCTATCCTAGAGAAACCCTAAACAAAGTGTCTGTAATAGCCTTCTAATGTAATAGCCTTCTAATCCCATGAAACTGTGTATCTCTACCATATTAGTGGTCATAGGCTAATCAATGATCACTCAGATCTTCACAGGGTGTACTCTAATACCCTCTCCTCATATCACATGCCTAAGGTGTTGGCTTTCTCTTTGTGGAATTTTTCCTTGATGTCAAAACATGTCAAAATGGCTTGGTTACACTGATTTGCATCATATCATTTGTTTCTCATAGATTTGACATTGTGTTCTCATAGTTTGGACTTGCATCATTGTCATTGGGATCATTGTTCAGTTTAAACATGGTTGCTACATATTCAGTGTTTATCTTATGATACTAATTGATGGATTAATGTGCAGAGGCTTTATATGCAGCAGATTTATATTTTTTTAGTGGTGTTTTATTTCATACAGGTTGGATCAGATTGGTGGATCAATTTCTACATGTTTTCATGTGGTTGACGTTGGCATTTATGATCATGACATATCACTCTTGTTCATATTCAATTTTGGCATACATGGTTTCGGCATTCAGTATCTTATTTAGTGACAAGATTGTGATGTTGGTTTATATCTTGTTTGATGGTACTGATCTTTTGGCTCCTTGTGTAGATTAAAAGGCATCTTGATTATAGGGTTACATTTTTTGTAGATTAAAAGACATCTTTTGGTATTTATATCATGGCAAGGGTTACTATTTCATTAACTCATTTTTGTAGACTCGGGTTTCATTGATATGCATATTGGTCATTACATTTGTTGGTGAGCTTCATTGGTATAAAATTTTGATAGCATTATTTAGCACACTCTTGTGCTTGGGATTCACTTTACATTATTTATACTACTTGCACTTTGCGTATGGGATGTTACACTTTAAAGTGTTTTGGAACTCCATTAGTTGGCATCAATGGTCTTATTATCAGGTTTCTATTGCACATATTATTATTTGATTTTAAAAGTGTATAACACCTTGCACTTAACTCGAACCTTAATATTGTTAATCAGGCTCTTCACAAGTGGTTTATACATTGTAATTCTCCCCAATTCTTAGCCGAGTGTACTATATTTGAATGGTTACAAAGTTGGTTTCATTGGCCATATTACACCGAGCATACTATGTATCAGGCTTCATTTTATATCACACTGAGCTTACCATACCTTGGGTTTTTTTATTGTTTTCATCAAGCATAACATGGAATTACTATGATTATAGTTGTTGGCCTTATCATGTTTGCAAGGTATTTGACTTAAAAAAGTCGACAACTATTATTGTGTATTGCTAACAATGATTGTTGGAGGACTTAAAAATCATCATTATGTTTGACTAATGATGGATTGGATGCCAAATATTATCAGAAGATGAAAATGGCTAAAGTCTTTCGAAAGAAGTTAAGGAAAATAATTTTGTTATTTTTGTTTTGCTTTGAGGCAACAACAGTGCCGCCATGGAGGATATGTGTACAAAATTTGTAGCTAGTTTTGAAGCTGAATGCTAGATGAGCTTTAGTGAGACTGTTATGAAGCATTTGCACAGTCACTTGGTAACATTTTGGTTGCCCTGATAGGTATTTGGTTTTTATTTTGAAAGTGCTTATACTAGTTTCAAATATAACCGTTTTATGGATTAAGTTGTTGTTGAAGATCAAAAATTTGTTAAAGGTTAATTACAGTTTTTATTAACCTGAGTTTATACTCAAGGGTTTTATTAATTCAGTGGCATTCATTGACATATCATTGAGTTTTTTGTGGTTATTCTTTAAACCCATGTAGGGTATCATGATTTAATTACTTTGTTTTAAAAGTTTATCAAAATCCTTGTTATTGGATATAGGTTTTTGAAAAGGATAACTATTTATGTATTTTGTATAAATGCATGGCAAAAGCGATGACTCGATGAAGAAAAAGAGAGAAGATATAAGTCTGAACATAGTATGTTGAGGGTTTATTACTGTGATATCATTTTGTAAAGAAAAAAAAGAGGGTTTATATTGATTTTATCTCTAGATGCATTACAAAGATCATATTGAGTTTTTCAGTGAGAGTATTTGTATTGGGATATGTGTAGGATCATCATGGAAAGAGTAGGCCCTTCAGTGGCAAAAAAATCAAAAAAATCAGAGTTAGGCAACTTGACGTAAAAATGAATAATTTTATCTATATTATTTCAAAAATATGTAACAATAGAATCTGTAGCAAATTGAATGTAGTTTCTCAACTACTAGGTTTTAAAAAATAAAAATCTATTTGGTGAAAATTTGAAATTTCAATGTAGTAGTACTTAAATTTCAGCGAAAAAAAGAAGTAGGTGTCTGTCTAACCACCTAACCACAATAACATGATAATTTTTTAAAATATTTTAGATATAAGTAGAGGACTCATGTCCCTATGTGATGCATATTTTTTGTAATTTTTTTCTAAGTAAATAATTAATTATGAACTTTTTTATTACAAATTTTAAAATATATAAAAACTCAGATGTCGACCATTTTATCTTGGTCAAACTTCATGAAATTCAATTTTTCTTTTTTAATCCTATAGTATGCAAATCATATAATGTGATGCATATTTTTATTTAAAAATGTGATCCTATTTGAAAGCTATAGATGTTTTTCAATCGACTAATCAAGACTTTAGTAGTAATTCTAATATAAAATGAATAATAATTACTTATTAAATTCAAAGTAAACCATAATTTATAGTTGTGGAAAGCTAAGAATATCCTTTAAAAACCCTTTACATTTCATCAATTTTGGGTAAGAAAAAAGTCGTTAGCCACAAACCCATCATATTGCCACTTTTTGGCCCATCATGATCCTACACATACCCATTGTTATAAGAAAATACATTTTTTAGTGGGAATTATTGAAAACATCATTTTCTATCCTATTGTGATTTTTTGGTTGCAAACATTCAGTGCAGTTATAAGGTCCCAACAGGTTGCAATACCATTAATTTTTTTTTTTAGAAGAAGTTGGTGCTTCTAACTTGAAGTGGGTGCTTTAGTTTATTATAGGAGTTGGTGCTCCATATTATCGTAGGAGTTGGTGCTCCACATTATTATTGAGTTGGTGCTCTAAAAGTATTGTAAATATTTTTGGAATTAAGCTTACAGTAAGGCATTTTGGAGTGGTTTTTCTACCCCAAGAGGGTTTTCCACTCGTCAAATTAAAGTGTCTCTCTTTTGTGTGATTTGAACCCATCTTGCATAATCTTTCTTTCAGTCATTTATAAAATTTCTTCATGCAATGCTTTGATTCTTTTCACAGTTTCAAGTTGTCTTCAAGATCATAATTCAATTGTTCATGTTCATCGTGTGAATGCTAAAGTTCTTCCATAAGTGAGTTTGTTGTTTTGTGCAAAAGAAAGCATAAAAAAATGTTCTTTCAATGCAATATGAACAATCTACATTATTCTTTTATATGAGTTGTTATATTTGGTTAAATCATTAAAATAATCATTCAAAATTTAGTGTTTACTTTACATTTATAAGGTCACCATTGTTCAAAATAAAAAAGGGGCTTAAATCTACATTTCATGTCATAAAAAGTTTTAAATATATTACTCTAATTCACCACCCCTCTTAGAGTAATTCCACTTCCAACAAGTGGTATCAAAGCATAGAGTCCTACATTAGGTTTTATCACCTAGGATTGATTCTGGTCTTGGAAGTTTGTCATTATGGTACATGCACTTGAAGGTTCATCAATTACAAGAACTCCTCTATTTGATGGCATTGATCATGTGTTCTTGAAAATTAGAATGGAAACATATCTAATTTCTTTAGATCTTGATGTATGGAATTTAATGTGCAGTAAATATGCTATACGTGATACCATACCTACAGATCATGATGAGAAAACAAAATATGAAATGAATGCAAGAGCTAAACATGCATTGTTTTGTGGTTTGACAAATGATGTATTTGTCAAAGTCATGCATTGTAAATCTGCATATGATATTTAGGAAAAGCTTGAAAACATTTATCAAGGAAATGAAAAAGTTAAGCAATCCAAAATCCTTCCTCTCAAGAGTCAATTTCAGGAAATGAGAATGAAGGATGATGAAAAGATTGCTGATTATTTCTTAAGGATAGATGAAGTTGTCAATGCAAGAAGAGGTCTAGGTGAAACAATTGCAGAGTCTGATGTTGTTCAAAAATTTATTAGAACTTTGCATCCTATATTTGAGTCTAAAGTTTCTGCTTTTGAAGAAAAGAAGCATTTTAACTCACTTACTTTGGAAAATTTACAAGGCATATTGACAGCTTATGAAATGAGGATAGGAAGCTCTACTCCAACCTTTAAAGAGATTGCTTTTACAGCAAAAAAGAAAGAAGACTTAGATGGTGAATCAAAATTGTCTGATACCTTAGAAGCTCTTTTAGTGAGAAAGTTGACAAATAAATATAAAGGAAAAATGCCTTTCAAATGTTTTAATTGTGGCAAAGTTGGTCACTTTGTAGCTAAATTTCCTTATCCAGATCAAACCAATGATGATGAGAAAGCAGAAAAACAATTTAAAAAAAGGTTTTTGAACCTAAAAAGAAGTTTAACTTCAAAAAGAAAAAGAGTCTCTTTACCAAAGAAGACTTGGATGTTGAGACAGATGACTCACTTGGTGATGAAGATGAAACTTTATTCATGGTTGAAGTTAATTCACAAAAGGTTTCAATTAAAGAATCATATAATCAGTCTATTTTAGAAGATAATAAAGCAGATCTAAAAGGTGAAACTGTATTTATGGCCACAATGAATGAAATGGAACTACAAGAAAATAGACTTGCAGATACTTCTACTTCTAACAAAGAATTAAATGGTTTTGAGAATGAACTAAAAATTGCTCTTAGTAAAGTTCAAAATTTGAAGAACTTAGTATACGCGAAAATTGAGGTTGAGCAAGATATTGAGAATCTAAGTAAGATTATAATCACTAGAAAATAAATTACTGATTTACGGGCATGTGTAGGATCATGATGGGCCAAATAGTGGCAATATGTAAGTGATATGATGGCTCATGTGGCTGACGACTTTTTTTTTAACCCAAAATTGATGAAACGAAAAGGGTTTTTAAAGGAGATTCTCAGCTTTCCACCAATATAAATTATGCTTTATTTTGAATTTAATAAATAATTATTATTCATTTTCTATTTGAATTACTTAATTCTGATTGATATGTTGATTGAAAAACATCTATAGCTTTCAAATGGTATCAAATTTTTGAATCTAAAACATGTGTCACATTCTATGCTTTGCATACTATAGGATTAAAAACAAAATTAAATTTCATGAAGTTTTGAACAAGTTAAGGTAGTCGACATATGAGTTTTATATTTTTAAAAGTTGTAATAAAAAATCATAATTAATTGTTTACGTGGAAAAGAATTACAAAAAATGCATCACATCGGACATGAGTCCTCTACTTATATCTAAAATATTATAAAAAATATTATCATTTTATTGTGGTTAGGGTGGTCAAATAGACACCTACTTCTTATTTTTCCCTCGAATTTAAGTACTATTGCATTGAAATTTCAAATTTTCACCAAATAGATTTAAAAAAAAACCTAGTAGTTTAGAAACTACAATTTTTTACATATTCTATTCTTACATATTTTTGAAATAATATAGATAGTTTATTCAAATTTTTACATCAAGTTGCCTAACTCTAATTTTTTTGCACACTTAAGGGCCTATTTTTTCCATGATGATCCTGCACATACCCTTAAGACATCAAGTTGAAATTCTTAAGGTTACAAGGATTCAATTGGAACCCAAGGAAGAAAAGTGTTGTATCTTAGAAACTAAAATCAACAATTTTAGAAAGGAATTTGATAATTTACAGGTCTCTTAAATAAACAAAGGTCTTATGAAGACAAGTCAGGTCTTTGTTATATGAGTAATTCAAGTGATTTTCTAGTTGTAAATATAAAAGCTAAATGTGGAAGATCTAGATAAGCTTCCTACAAGAAGAAAAATAGTCTTTCTAAGACAACTATGCAAAACAAAGTTAAGTTGATTTGGATACCTAAAAAGAGCAATGTAGAACTGGGAGGTATCTTTAGTCAAAATGAATTACATGTTAAAGTTGAAAATACATGGATCTTAGATAGTGGTTGTTCTCATCATATGACAGGGGAAAAAAGTATTTTTACTGAACTTGAATTTGGTGATTTTGGTTTAGTATGGTTTGGTAATGACGATTACATACAACTTATGGCAAAAGGCACAATGGTTTTTGGTAACAACATTTTCTTGCCAGATGTTTATTTTGTAGGAGGTTTAAAACATAACCTGTTAAGTGTGACAAAAATATGATCAAGATTTATGTATTCTTTTTTATGATTGTGGGTGTCAGATTAAAAGGAAATCAAGAGAAATATTTATAACTGGTTCAAGGACACAAGGAAATATCTATGAAGTGACTAGTGTGAAAGTGCTTAATAAGTTAAGGAAGAGTCTCTATGATCTTCCTCCTATTTCTTTTCACTAATCAATCTTTGTGATTGTAGGGTGTGCTTTAAAGTTTTATCTTACATCCCTAAAAATATAAACCACAATCAAATCTTTGCAGTTTAGTTGGCGTTTTGGAATAGTTTGAAAATTTTGATTACATGAAGGATTGTGTGTTAACATTGTCTTGGTTATGGCAACAAGTTTTTTTGAGAATGAATAGAGAATTGATACCAACAGTCAATACTCAGTTGCTCTATCTACATAAAAGGAAGGCTCTATGATATACAAATCATGTCCAAGGAGATGGAGAAGAAAGATTATAATTTTTAACCCATGCAATTTCTTCTTCATGAAGCAATGTGGAAAAGAATACTTTTAAAATATGCATGGCCTTAGGGAGAGTCTTTTTTATTTGTTTTACCATTTTTTTCTTAAGCATTGGTTCAAAATGTAGTTGCATTTGAAATGTTTAGATTGGAAAGTCAAATTGTTTCAAGGTTTATGAGATGATTACTCAAGGCAAGACAACATCAATAAAAGCAACATTTTTTGTTTGAACACAAGTCAGAAATAAGCAGGCAATTGTTTGATATCAGTCTTAGTTTTCCAGTGGTATTATTTTTTGTTTGTTATAGATGTAAGGTGTTTGCAAGGGTATGGCAACAATTCTAGTGTTCTGACAGTGAGTATGTAGATGACAATGTGATAAAATCTCATAGCTCAATGTATATTTCCTATCTATAACAGTTCTTTTGTATGTTGGCAGTATAGTATACATGATAGAAATGTTTATAGTTGCTTTGGTATAATTGTGCTTTGTTGTTACTTGGCAATTCATGGTTTTTAGCTTACAGGTGATAGTACTTTGTTGGTTCATTCTAACAAGTAAAACTATGAATAGAGAAGTAAAAGACAACATGAAGTTGTTTGTACAAAATTGATGGATAGACAATCCAATCATTATTAGTGATTATTCTCTATTGATAGTACTATAAACAGGTGTTTTTGTTAAAACAACATACTCTTCAATGATTGATAGTGAGTATAGTATGGATAGTAGTAAAATCCAAACTAAATTTGTTTGTGATACTATATCTTGATTGTATCAATAACAGTACCTAAAATTTTTGGTGGATTAGCATTTTTTTTTTTTTTGTGATGTGCTTGAACAAAGAGCATGTAGCAATGTAACGGATCATAAGGTGAAGAATAATATTGTACTGTCACGTCAACATAGTTCCATAGTGTTGCATTCTTACTTAGACAAGTCCCTCTTTTTGCATTTCATTTGCAAAGAATTAGGAGGAGCGTCATGTTGTAATTGATAAGGTCTTTGTTTGTTGTGCATAAAATAATATAATTATATTTATCCATGTGATTAACACAAGGAGATACATGCAGCAACGTTGTTTAAAGGGGAGTAAGTAATATCTCTATGACAAAGGGCAAGATGAAATAGTGCTTTATATTTTTTAGTATTGGTACACATGGATAGTTAACTTTGATTTGAGATTTTGGATATGGCTCTTTCACAAATTGCTTGGTTAGTGGTAGTAGAGTGGAAGAGTTCATTTGGTCCATCAATGACAGTGCATATTATGACTTTCTCTCAGATTTTTTCATGCTTAATCTTACTTCTACTGATGTTGGTATTATTGGGCAGATTATGTACATGGCTCAATGACATTTTAGTGCTATGGTTTAAGGGGAGAAAAGTTACCTGATGAACATTGTTTCTATAATTGGTTTTTCATTGGTTGTATTTTATGACATATTATAGGTGTATTTCTTTGTCCTTGTGAGAAAAAAGGAAGAGAAATTACAGATTCAGTTGTTTTCTCAGATGGTTCATTTTTTTCCATCAAGGACAAAGGGGGAGTTTGTTGACTTTCTCTTTGTGGCATTTTTCATTGATGTCAAAACATGTCAAAATGGCTTGGTTACACTGATTTGCATCACATCATTTATTTATCACATATTTGACATTGTGCTCTCATAGTTTGGATTTGCATCATTGTCATTGGGATAATTGGTCAGTTTACATATGGTTGCTACATATTCAGTGTTTATCTTATGATACTGATTGATGGATTCATGTGTAGAGGCTTTATATGCAACAGCTTTATATTTGTTCAGTGGAGTTTTATTTCATACAGGTTGGATCAGTTTGGTGGATTAGTTTCTACATGTTTTCATGTGGTTGATGTTGGCATTCTTGATAATGACATATCACTCTTTTTCATATTCAATTTTGGCATACTTGGTTTTGGCATTCAGTATCCTATTCAGTGACAACATTGTGATTTTGGTTTATATCCAGTTTGATGGTATTGATCTTTTGGCTCCTTGTGCAAATTAAAAGGCATCTTGATTATTGGGTTACATTTTGTGCAGATTAAAAGAAATCTTTTGGTATTTATATCATGGAAAAGGTTACTGTTTCATTAACTCATTTGTGTAGACTCAGGTTTCATTGATATGAATATTGGTCATTACATTTGTTGGTCGGCTTTATTGGTATAACATTTTGATAGCATTACTTAGCACACTCTTGTGCTTGGGCTTCACTTTACATTATTTACACTACTTTCACTTTGCGCATGGGATGTTACACTTTAAAGTGTTTTGGAACTCCATTAGTTGGCATCAATGGTCTTATTATCAGGTTTCTATTGCACATATTATTGTTTTATTTAAAAAGTGCATAACACCTTGCACTTAAGTTGACCCTCAATATTGTTAATTGGGCTCTTCATAAGTGGTTTATACATTGTAATTGTCACCAAGTCTTAGCCAAGCATACTATATTTGAATGGTTATAAAGTTGGTTTCATCGACCATATTACACTGAGCATACTATGTATCAAGCTTCATTTTATATCACACCGAGCTTACCATACATTGGGTTTTTTTATTGTTTTCATCAAGCATAACATACTTTATTGGACTTACTATGATTATAGTTGTCGGCCTTATCATGTTTGCAAGGTATTTGACTTAGAAAATTTGACAACTATTATTGTGTATTACTAACAATGATTGTTGGTAGACTTGAAAATCATCATTATGTTTGACTTATGATGGATTAGACTCCAAATATTATCAAAAGATGAAAAGGGCTAAAGGATTTCAAAAGAAGTTAGGGAAAATCATTTTGTTATTTTTGTTTTGATTTGAGGCAACAATAGTGTCATCATGGAGGATATGGGATCACAATTTACAACTAGTTTTGAAGTTGAATGTTGGATGAGCTTTAGTGAGACCATTATGAAGGATTTGCACAATTAGTTGGTAACATTTTGGTCCCCTTGATAGGTATTTTTCTTTAAGTTTGAAAGTTCTTATGATGGTTTCAAATATAGCTATTTTATGGATTAAGTTGTTGTTGAAGATCAAAAATTTGTTAAAGGTTAATTACAGTTTTTATTAACCTAAGTTTATACTCAAGGGGTTCATTAATTTAGTGGAATTCATCAAAATATCATTGATTTTTTTGTGGTTATTATTTAAACCCATATCTAGGGTCTCATGATTTAATTACTTTGTTTTACCAGTTTATTAAACCCCTTGTTATTAGATACAAGTTTTTGAAAAGGATAACTATTTATGTATTTTGTATAAATGCATGGAAAAAGCCATGAATCAATGAAAAAGAGAGAGAAGAGATAAGTCTAAACAAAGTATGTTGAGGGTTTATTACTATGATATCATTTTGTAAAAAAGAAAAAAAGGGTTTATATTGATTTTATCTCTGGATGCATTACAAAGATCATATTGAGTTTTTCAGTAAGAGTATTTTAATTGTTATAAGCAAAGAAATTTTGTAGTGGGAATTATTGAAAACATCATTTTGTATCCTATTGTGATTTTGTCAGTACAAACATTTAGTGTAGTTATAAAGTACCAACAGGTTGCAATATCCTTAGTTTTTGTTTAGAAGAAGTTGGTGCTTCTAATTTGAAGTGGGTGCTTCAGTTTATTATAGGAGTTGGTGCTCCATATTATCATAGGAGTTGGTGCTCTAGATTATTATTGATTTGGTGCTCTAAAATTATTTTAAACATTTTTGGAATTAAGCCTACAAGGAATTTTGGAGTGGTTTTTCTATCCCAAGAGGGTTTTCCACTCATCACATTTATGTGTCTCTCTTTTGTGTGATTTGTACCTATCTTGTATAATCTTTCTTTTAGTCATTTATAATTTTTTTTCATGCAATGCTTTGATACTTTTCACAATTTCAAGTTGTCTTCAAGATCATAGTTCAATTGTTCATGTTCATTCTATGAATGCTAAAGTTCTACCATAAGTGAGTTTGTTGTCCTCTGCAAAAGAAAGCATCAAAAATTGTTCATTTAGCACAATATGAACAATGTACATTATGCTTTGATATGAGTTGTTATATTTGGTTAAATCTTTAAAAAAATCATTCAAAATTTAGTGTTTACTTTACATTTATAAGGTCACCATTTTTCAAGATAAAAAAGGGGCTTAAATTTGCATTTCATGTGATAAAAAGTTTTAAGTATATTACTCTAATTCACCACCCCCCCTTTTAGAGTAATTCCACTTCCAACACAAGGTACTCAACCTCAGTCTTAAAGAACTCGTATTTGGGTAGGTTAGCGCACAAATGATGATCTCTGAAACTCTGTGAAACCTTCCTTAGATCTATGTTCCTCATGCTCCTCTACTATCCTAGAATAGATTGATATATCATCAAGGAATACTAATACAAATCTATCTAGATAAGGGAAAAATACTTTGTTCATCAACCCAAACAGTACCACTATAAACTCACAACTGTAATGTGTGTGAAACACCGTATTATAAATTTTGGAATAAAAAATACGTAGCTAATGATACCCTGACTTAAGATCAATTTTTGAAAAGACCGTAGCACCCTTGATCTGATCAAATAAATCATCAATCCTAGGTAAGGGATATTGGTTCCTAATTGTCACTTTATTTGGCTGACGGTAGTCTATGCACAGACGGAGACAACCATCCTTCTTCTTCACAAAAATTATTGGTGCTCCCTAAGGTGAAACACTAGGGTGGATGAAACCTTTGATAACAACTCCTCCAGCTACAAATGGAGCTCCTTAAGCTCTTGTATAGTCATATGGTACGAAGCTCGTGAAATAGGCTTGGAACCAAGTATAAGATCAATCTTGAAATCAATGTCACACTGAGGTGGAATCCCTGGAATCTCATCCAGAAATACATTTGCATACTCCTGAAGTATGGGGAGGCTATCAAGAGAAATCTTCTCCTCACTATCACCCAACTCCAAGGTATAAGACAAGGTACATAGACTTAAATCCTATGCAACTAACAACTTAATGGGTTCAATATTATCCTAGAGCACCCAGTGTTTAAACTTGGGGTCTGATACCATGTGTAACGCCTTGCCACATAACCCTAGAGAATGACATAGACACAACATAAATGTAACAATTTTATTTTTTTTAAAGTGTAATTAATAACAAGTAAAGTTAACCACACTTAATGCATACATCCTCTAAGGTACACAACAATGCTTACATTCGAATCCCATAATATACAAAAGTGAACTAACCATAGCATATAAAATTAATCTCATAATATAAAGAACATAGATCCAAAAGCATTAAACTCATGACAAAAGATACAAAGTACATTAATGAATCATTCATAGATTGCATTTATTCAATATAGCAATTACAAAGCTCATTTCCAAAATGAGGAAGATCATATAATAATGTTACAATTACATTGATACAAGAATCCTCCTTGAATACAAATGAGGAGTAGTACATACACAAAGTATCCAACTGATCAATACAAAAGATCATAAGAAATAGTACAACTAACCAGGTACCCTTGAGCTCTCCAATCTAGAAGATCCTACCATCACAAACATGAAATGGGAACCCAACGGTGTAAGGTGCACATTCCACCCAATCAAGTGGTACCTGAAGGCCCACCCCTCCTGCTAGGAGATATTAAAAGGGCTTCCTAGGAAAAACCAACAACCTCTAGACACAGAAAACACACAATACTATACCATACAAGAACAATATATACCTAAAGGTTACATTGATTCCAACGTAAAATAATTAAGTATATCAACTAAACAATACATACTATTGTTAGAGGAGGAGTTTCATCACCAAGTTGCATGGGTTACATACTATTGGTAGCCTCTCACAACCCCCGAACCCACATGAAAACTGATGCAAAATCAAATATCTTTCAAAGAGATAAGATAATGATCTTTCCATTCCACACCTTCTTGTCTCATCCCAAGTCTAAAAAGGCCCTTGAGCCCATGAGCAAGGCACAATTAAAAAGTTATATGATTTAAGCTACCCTTTCCCTTAATACAATTATTTAATTTCCACTAAATTAACTAACTCTCACATGAGTTACCCTGGCACCACTTTGTGTGCCAACCACTCCCCTACTAACAACAGAAGGATCTAATCCACAACCAATGGTTAACACAATGCACAAACGAATATTAAATTCCAATCCAAAATATAAGAGGCAACACATCCCGTTTGTAGTAAGTGGGAGTTTAAACTAAATCACAGCCAAGTGCACTACCCAAGGGGAATTAAAGGGCTAAACCATAAATCATAACAACCCCCTCATAAAATAACATCATCTGGAAGACTCACATACACAACTAACCAATTTCCCCAACTTACATGAATAAAAGAAGTCACAATTTAAAAAGCAATTCAGGTAGGAAATAAAGCTACCATTAGGATTTCCTATATCCAATTTCAATTTCAAGAATATATAATAATACATTTCCCAAATAAACTAGCTTATTACAACTTCATTTATAGTCAATAAAGAAATTAAATCCATTTGTTTATTTGAATTTCCCAATTACATCTAAATAAAACTCAATTTCCTTTTACATATCATATCATTTAAAAATTATCTAACTTGTGCAATTACATGCACTTGTTATAAAAATATCCATTTAAATATATATATTTAAATATATATAATTATATATGTATTTCTATATAATTATATATGTATAAATATATTATTTAATAATTTTAAAAATAAATTACAATTTTCCAAAAATATTGATAAATTATATATATATACACACATACATATATATAAATATATATTTATATATATACATATATTATGCATATAATATATATATTATATTTCATATTAAAAATCAATTTTAAATAGGGTGGACGAAATTAATGGCAATGTTGGCTGCACATACACAATCAAACCCCCATTGTGGGGGGGCTCAACCACTGTGAGGAAGTGATGGCGCTACCTCACAATGTCGGCTCTCCCCAATGCGAAGTCGGCTATGGGATAGCCACAATGCTCCCGCACAAAATTTTCAACAATTGCAAATATAAAAATCGTCGTATAAACATTTTCATAGGGTTTTCAAAACATAAAAAATTATAAGGAACTTCATAAATAATATATGTATATATATACAGTTATATATATATGTATATGTATATATATTTCAATATATATATATATATATAAATTCATCAAAAAGATTGCTACAGTTGAGCAAATTATTTTCACAAAAAGTTTTCTACAAGAAGAGATTTACAAATTTACCAGAGGTTTACAATTTCCCAGCCAAATAAAACTAATTGGAAGAAAAAAAAAATTCTATAGGAAGATCTTTTCCAATACAATTAATGGGTTTCTACAAATTTTAATAGGAATATTGATATAAATTTTCCTACAAAGGATTTCCAAATTTTCTATTGTGTTCTAGGCTCTAGGATTTCTATTTTTAAAAAATAATTTCCTATAGAGGATCTAAGGCTTTTATGACAATTTTCCAATTCGAAACAAATCAAAGCTTAAAAAAATTTCTACAAAAGCTCAAAACTTTCACAACAATTTTCCAAACATGACAATCTTTCAAATTTACAAAATATATTAAAGCTTCTACACATAACATATTCTTCTTGTATAGGCAATCTTTCCAATTTGCATAAAAATAATTTAAAGAACTTGTTTCTAGATGCTTGAGGAAATGATGTTTGAAGTAGAGCTTCGCCTTCAAATTCCAATTTACCAAAGCTTCTTCCAAATTATCCACTTTTCCAGAAAGATGAAAACAAAAACTAGAGCCAAAATTTCTCAAGAACTTCTTCCCCAATTTTCAACAACCTCCTCCAAAATATATTTTCTCATTGTCGTGAAGTAGCCTCTTCCCTCTTTTAGTTAATGCAAATATTCTCTTTGATAATTAATTCCCAACAACAATATTTAATTTTTCTAACACATGTCCCAAATAAAATATATTTTCAACCAAATCACAGATATTTCCTCTAGGATAATTACAAGACATTTATGCATTTAATATTTCATAATTCACATATTAATCTCTAATTAAATTTAATCTAATTAATTTAATCACTTTATAAAATAAATTTAATCACAAAGATTAAATCACTTTACAAAATAAATTAAATTTAATTAATTAAATAAAATATAAAACTTCTAACAACATTAATAAAAATTAATTAAATAATCACTAAAAACTATTATATGCATTATTGAACATTAATTTCCCACATAACATACCTTGAAAAATAAATAAACGACAAGGAAAATGTGGACAACATAACAACAAAGCATACCGAAACAAGGACTGACCACACTGTGACTAGGGTTGTGGCTTGACAAGGAAACCCCATTACTATCTCCCAATCAACTATTCCATTGGGAAATGGACACATTCAAACTTGTGAATCTAGGTGGAGCCGATGTCCTGTACCTGCAATCCTTCAATAAAAAATATGTCATACATTTATATAGTTTATAAAAAATCACACCGTGAAGAGAAAATCACAAAATTGTAGTGCACTCGCAAGCGAGTGATGCAATGTCATTCCTTTCACCAATATAGTGTCACATCAAAACTGGAAAAACTAAAACATCAATTAACTACATATGAGAATATATCAATATTAACTCAAATAATCAACTATGCTAGCCATAAAGCATTCCATAATCAATAATCATCCATAAACTATACTATCACATCACAATATAAAAACCATCATCGCTCCAATGTCAGCGATCAAATAACAACATAGTATCATGGTCTATCAAAGTTAAAGAACTATCTGAAAATATAACCAAATGAGAGGGGTGCTAGACTTTAAATTTGAGAACATGTGGTTGAGACATCTAAATTTTATCAACCTTCTTGAATAGTGGTGGACGAGTGCACCTTTTCTAAATGGCTCAAGGAAGTTTTAGTTTTGCAAGAAGCTGAGTTATGTCAAACAACATATAATCAGCTAGAATGTGCATGTATTAAGGAATATTTTCAAAGAAAAGGAGAGAATTTTTAAACTATTGTTAGAGGTAAATGAGCATGTCATCTCAAATGGAATGAATGAAGAGATGTTTGAAAAAAAAAAGTTGTTGCACTCGAAATGGGAAGAATTTCTAGCAAGGGAGAAGGTTTATTGGCACAAAAAATATAGAGAGCTATGGTTGAAGGAAGGTGATAGAAACACCAAAATTTTCCATGTTTCAACACAAATCAAATGGTTGAAAATTTCTATCTTTTCTATCCAAGATGGTCTAATAGGATCATTCCTAACAAGTGAAGATATTCAGAATGAGAGTATGCATTTTTTTTCAAATTTATTGTTTTCATCTATGCCTTAGTTATAGAGTATGATAGAAAATGAATATTTACTTGAGGCTATGCCCCAACTGATTAGTATTAATGAAAATGAATAGTTGATGAGACCTTTTACTCTAGAAGAAGTGAGGTATGTGGTTTTCTTATTACCCCCGGACAAGGCTCCCAGTCTGGATGGCTTCACAATAATCTTCTTCCAAAAAGGCTAGAATTTTATTGCTCAAGATCTACTTAATGCAATGGAAGAGTCAAGGAAAACGAGGACTATTTTGAAGTAGTTTAATGTTACTAACATTTCCTTAATTACCAAGATTGAGCAACCAGATTTTTTTGCATATTTTAGATCTATTTTATTATGTAACATGGTTTATAAAATCTTTATGAAAGTAATCTACCTTAGACTTTTCCGATATATTCCAAAAAAAATTTTAGAGGAGTGGGGATTTTTTTCTAGGGATATAGATAGTAGCAGCTGTATTGGTTGCCCATGAAGTCTTGCATTCAATACAAACATATAATATGCTATCAATAATTGTTAAACTGGACATGATGAAAGCTTATGATAGGCTCAATTGGGATTTCCTAACTCAAATCTTAAAAAAAAATTATATTTGCAAATAAATGGTGTAAATAGATATTATCTTGCTTATCTGGCACAATGTTTTCAATTATTGTTAATGGGTCACCATTAGTTTTTTTCAAATCCACCTAGGGTAGCCATCAAGGAGACCCTTTGTCCCCCTTCTTATTTATCATCTTAGATAAAATTCTAAGTAGAGATATTAAAAAGGTTCATTCTTAGGATTTATGGAAAGTTGTATTTCTTCCTACTACTAATATCTTAGTAACACACTCTTTGTTTGCAGATGCCACATTACAAAACAAATTCAAAGCTTATTGAAGAAATATACAGAAGTTTCAAGGTAAAAAATCAATGCAGAAAAACCTAAAGTATATGTTCTAAATACTACATCAATGGTGAAGAGGAAAATAATAAGATTGTTGGGATTCAAAGCAGTAGAGCTGCCATGTAAATATCCTGGTCTTCCCCTCTTCTCAGGTACACATAGATTAAGTTTTTGGGATAAGATAATTCAGTGCATCAAACTCAAAATATCCTCATGGAAAGAAAGGTGGTTCTCACTGGTAGGGAGGATCTTGATGGTAAAATCAATGTTATCTTCAATACCAAATTATTATATGGTAGTATTAAAGGATCCAAAATCCATGGTCAATGAAATAGAAAAATTAATAAGAGCTTTCCAGTGGAAGGGAAATATGGAAACTCTAAGAAAATTCCTTTAGTCTCAATAGAAAACCTTTGTGTGGAAAAGTTGAAAGGAGGTGTAGGAATACATAATATGATGACCATAGAGTTGTCATTGGGATCTAAATTGGTATTGCATATGTAAGAAAATCCTAATGCCCAATGGTGTCATGTTATGCAAAGTAAGTATTTAGATGAGGCTTCACCAAACAAAATAATAATAATAGAAAACCCACAACAGAGGTCCTCCATGTGAGATTTTTTGATATCATCTAGGAAAATAATTATTTCATATATAAGTTGGAAAATACATAATGGTGAGGAAGCTGTCTTCTAGAAAGACTCTTGGAATGGCTTGCCATCCTTGAATTCTCTTTATGATTTTAGAATTACAGAGGAAATTTTGACTACTTCTTGGGGTGCTAAAGTAAAGGATTACTATTAGGATTTATTAGAGCCAATGGGGAAAGTCAAGTGGAGAGATTTTTCAAGATTTCACATCCTAGCTAATCAAAAACATAAATTGGAAGATATTCTAATGGATAGAACAGTTTTCAGATCATCCATGCTAGATAAAATTATCTAGATTCCTTCTAGAATGTAAAAGTATTCAGTAAATCAGGGTTATAAAGTAGTTGTAAGTGGAAGGGTACACCATGAATCACAAAGGGATTTTTCCTTTTGTTGGAACTATGTAGGATTTCCTAAGGTGGGTTTCTTTCCTTGGTTGTCCATTGTTAGTGCATGAAAGGGGTACTTTATCTAACTAGTTCATTCTTAGCTAGTTCTCCACTAAAGTCCTCTTCACACTAGCTTCACTATACATAGGGATAAGGTGGTTGAGTCTTTAATGACATGAGATGTCACACCTCATAGGATGCCAACACTTGGCATAATAAGGTTGCATCTATCTCTCCCCCTGGCCTATATAACGAAGGCATTTCCATTGTAATCTCAACTCTCAAGTTGAATATAGCTTTGCATTCTTGAGAGGAATACGATTTATTCCTCCTCATATTTCTAGTTTTTCTTTTCTTCAGTCATTAGATTCCTGGGTAGGCTAGTTAGCAAATCTCACATGATATTAGAGTCAAATTTGAGTTGTGGGTTAACATTCCTTTAGGAAATCTAAGAGTGTAGAGTTTTTTTTTCATAGCACTTAGTATGCTCAAGTCTCTTCCATCCTCAAATGATCTAGATAATCATAAAAGTGTGAAGAAAACATCAGTTTCTAGGGGGATTCATGCATTGAATAGTTAGTTAAAGGTCTTTTGAAGCTTCCTGGAGAGATTTTTGAGATCATCATTGAGTCCAAAGTAGCTGAGACATTAAGATTTTCCCTTTATTTCACCTAAAATAGACATGGGAGACCAAATCTACAACAATTTGAAGTAGGAGGTTCATTGCCAGATCTGGTAAGGAGCCATCATTTCAGAGCATTTTGGGTCAAATCTGACTTTGCCATTGTGCTCAAAAGGCCTAAAAACCATAAAATTGACTATCAAAATGTTGATTTTGGACAAAGTTGTTTGGTGAGGCAATTTTTTTTTTTGTCTAGGGAGCCATTTGGCCTCATGAACAAAATAATTTAGAAAATTATAATAATTTTTATTTTAAAATAAAATATTCTTTTTTGTTTTAAAATAAAATAAATTATTTTATTTTTTAAAATATATTTTTTTGTTATTTTTTAAAAATTGCAAAAATTATATTTTTATTCTTTAAACAAAAAATTGTAAAAGTTTTGATTTTTAAAATTTACAAAAAACACAAAAATCTACAACATTTGCCTACGCAACTCAGGACCTATGTAGTGTATGCACGATACCTACATAGGGTACTACACATGATACTTGCGCTTCCAAGCCAGGTAACGAACTGCCCTGCTCTCGGCCTTCGGCCTTAAATTTTTGAAACGTTTTTTTATAAACTTTTTAACTATTGAAAATTCTATTTTTTTTAAATCTACCATTATTATAATATTTTTTAATGTTTTCTTATATTAAAAAATATAATGTTTTAGATAGTCCATCGATGGTTATAAAAAGCACACCCACTTTTTTTGACCTTTTTAAAAAGTGTGTCCATTATTTTTGTGTCATTTAATATATTTTTAATGTTTTTTGATTAAAAAATCATAATTTTTTTTTACATGCTGCCAACACTTTTAAAATAATTTCTTTTAATATTTTTTTAATTATAAATTATAAAAGTCTCATTGTCACTAAAGTTGGAGGAGTATTTAGTGGCATTTAAACTGGCAAAATGTTAAATTTATCTAGCAGAATATTAAGTTTGGCAGAGGTGTAAACTAGTTGGAGGACATTTAATTTTGGTAGACTTCTAACTTTTGCGGCAGTTCTACTAAATTTGATGGAAATTTCTTAGCCCCTCTTCGTTGATGCATTGATTTTTCAAAGCCAACTTTGAAAGCTCATAACTCGGGCTCCTGACCTCCAGATTTAGTGCAATTTTTTTCAATTTGGGCTAATTTTTCATGCTCTACGCATTGGTGAAGAAATTATTTTCAGATTTTTGGTGCACAGATTTTTTAGAAATTGCTGATTCTCAGGTATGACACCTGACTGTTCTTGTTTTGCAAACTTCAAAGTTGCATAACTTTTGCATACAACCTCAAATCAAGTTGATTTTTTTTTTTGAAAGTGCATGATTTTTTGTGTATTTCATAGTGGTTCTATTTATTTCATATGAAATTATACCAAATGTTTACTTTCAGCACATGCTCATTTTTTGAGGATTTGTAATAGCATTGAAATCCCAAAATCTATAACTATACTAAATATAAAGTGCGAAATCATTTTTTTCTCGGGGGGTTCTTTGATTGAGTAAAGAAGGGGGAATCTTGTTTTCTTTGTGCTTGCACTTTGTTCTATGTTTTTCCTTCACTATGGGTACATTTAAGTTTCTATTGCTCATTCCCTACAAATACAAAACATGGCACAAAATGAATGGAATGCCTTAATGCAACTAGGATATACACCTTATGTTGCGAACAAGGTCACTGAACCCACAAATGATAAGGAAAAACTAATCTAGATGTTTGAAGATACAAAAACTCTTGGTTTTCTAAGGATTTTAGTTTCTCTTGATATAATGTTCCAAATTGAAAAATTTAAAGATTCATATGATGCATGGGAAAAACTAAAAAATCTCTATGGTAAAATTGATGAAGTTCATGGTTATCAAATTGACAATGAATTAATGAGTCTTGATCCAAAGTCATTTAATAACATCCAGGATTATGTACAAAAGGTCAATGAACTTAGAGTACAGTGTAAATCATGTGGCTTAGAGAAGAAAGGAATTGAACTTGTCTATAACACTCTAAAAAAACTTGGACTTGAATTTGCAGGTTTTGTTTCTAGCTTTCACACTCATAGGTTGAAAATGGGATCTAAATTCACTACACCTTCTTTTGCTTCATTTTCTGAAATGTTGATGCAAGATCAAGGTTAGCTTCTTTCAATGGGTCTTCTTAAGCCTTCACACTCACAAGCTTTGATGGTTGGTCCACCAAAGGGTCAAAAAGAATCAAGGAAACTTGACAGCAACTAAAAGCAATTTAAGAAAAAGTCACAAAGAAATCAAGCACAATCATCTTCAACAACAAAATTTTACTCCAACTTCTCCTCTTCAAAGGGGAATTTTCAAAAGGAGGAGTGGCCAACTTGTAGCTACTACAAGAAATCTGGTCATGAGGACCATTCTTGTCATAAGAAGCAGATCGAGGAGTTAAAGCATCTTGATAAAAGGAACAACATTAATTTTCCTTCTTCCATTGCTCAATAGTCCTCTACTCCTTCCAAATCAGGTAGAGGGAAAGCACATGCACTTGTTGCTATTACTAATTCTTCAAAAGAGTAGATTCTTAACTTGGGTGCATCACATCACATGGGTTCTAGTAAAGAATTTTTTTCTTTGTTGGAGCCTTGTTTTGTGCCCCACATTCTCATTGGGGATGATTCTTCAGTGGAAGTAATTGGGAAAGGTTTAATTGATACTAGAAATGGTACATTTGAGGATGTCCTCTACATGCCTGATCTATTAGCCAACATTCTCTCCATCTACCAAATCACTTAGAATGGTATAAAATTTGAATTCACTCTAGATTCATTCAACATCAGGAATCTTGAAGATAATGCACTTCTTGCAGTTGGTAAGGCCAATCATGAGTAAACTATGGCATGAGCAGTTTGGCCATCTCAACTATTGCTATCTTCAGCAACTCAACAAATAGAATATGGTCATGGGTCTTCCTCAAATCAATTTTTATGATGGTGTATAATTAGGTTGTTCCTTGGGAAAAAATCCTGAAGACGAGTTCGATAAGGGGAAGGATTGGAGGGATTCAAAAGTCCTTGAATTGGTTCATAATGACTTTTCAGGTCCTTTCCATCATTATCTCCTAGTAAGGCTCGCTATTTGCTCACCTTCATTGATGAATATTCCGGATACACATGAGTCTACTTTCTTCAAAACAAAGGAGAAGACTTTGATAGATTTCAAGAGTTTAAGGCTCGCGTTGAGAAGCAATATAGAAAGTGTGTCAAAATTCTCTGCACTGATAATGACAAAGAATATGTGAACCACTGATTTGAGCAATTATGTAATCTTGAAGGGATTGATCTTAAACATATTTCTTTCTACACACCACAACAAAATGGTGTAGCTGAGAGGAAAAATAGGTCCTTGAGAGGGATGGTTTGTTGCATGATCCACACTTGCTCCCTTGCACTTGCATATTTGGAAGAATCTATCAACTATGCTAATCACATCCAAAACAGAGTTCCACACAAGGCACTAAAGGGTATCACTCCCTTCGAAGCTTGGAGTGGTAGGAAATCTGTTGTGTAGAACTTTATAGTTTTTGGCTCCCTAGCATGGGCACATATTCTTTTAGAGAAGTGCAAGGCCTTGGAACCTTAGATTTAGCCTTGCATCTTTGTTAGTTATCCTGATGGTGTCAAAGGATTTCAACTAATGGATCCTACAACACATGACCTCTTCATTGAGCATAGTGTGCATTTTGAGGAAAGCTCTTCTAGCTCATCCTCTACTCTTCCTTCCTCCACAGTGGATTTCAAGGATTCTGGCATCGAGGATTTTCCTGAAGCTTCCTCTAGTCATCGAGTTGTTCATGAGATTTCATCTTCCTCTTTAGAGAGTTTGGAATCTCCTCCTCCATCCCCTACCATACCTCATTGGGCTCTTCAAACACTTGATTTTGTAGGCGATCTTGTTGGGGATCCTTCAAATACTAGGAGGACTCAATAACAACATCAAGACATTCCACATTTATACATCACCATAGCTTCAGATCCACAGTCATTTCATGAAGCATCTAGTATTGTTGAGAGGGATTTTGTAATGGAGGAAGAGTACAACTCTTTAATACGGAATAAAACATGGGATCTTGTTCAAATTCCTCAAGGAAGAAAATTGGTTCTGTGTAATTGGATTTATCAAACCAAAATTGTAGCAGATGGATTAGTTTACAGGTATAAAGCATGAATTGTGGCCAAAGGTTTCTCTCAAGTACCAAGTATTGACTACACTGAGACCTTTGCCCCTGTTTCCAGAATGAACCCCATTCACTTGCTACTTGCTATTTTCTACAGCTGATGGTTGGGTTGTACATTAAATGGATGTGAAGAGTGTATTTCTTCATGGAGATCTACATGAATCAATTTACATCAAGCAGCCACAAGGATTCATTCAATATTCTTCATTGGTTTGTAAACTAAGGAAGTCTCTCTATGGCCTCAAACAAGCTCCATGACTTTGGTATGCCAAAATGGACTCCTTTCTTCCCTCCATTGGGTTCTCCAAATTCCACTCAGATTCGAAAGTCTACATCTTGCAGCAGGAAGATGCTCTTCTCTTGTTGGCTCTCTTTATTGATGACTTGATTGTCACTGGGAGCACTTCATCAATCATCTTGACTATCAAGACTACTTTGCATGAAAAATTTGCCATGACTGACTTGGGACCCTTGCACTACTTTCTCTGGATCGAGATCACTCAAACCTCTTCTGGGATCTCTCTTGAACAACCCAAGTATGCTCTTGATCTTTTGTCACATTTTCATATGGCTTATTGTAAGCTTGCATCGACTCCCTTTCGATTTGGAGTTAAGGTTGAGGCCAAATGTTCCACACCACTAGTTGATATACTTTATATTGTCAACTTGTTGGTAGCCTCATCTACTTGACTCATACTCACCCTTACATTTCCTTTGCAGTTGGCATTTTTTTTCGCTTCATGACAAAACCACATGAGCTTTATTGGAAAGCTGCCAAACACATCTTGCACTACATCCAGGGCACTCATCGGTATGTGATTCACTATGCAACATGAATAAGTTCAAACATACTAGGATACACATATTTTGATTGGGCTATTGATATTGATGATCGCAAGTCCACATTCGGCTACAGTTTTCACTATGGTTCTGGCCCCATTTGTTGGAAAAACAAGTAGCAACATGCCATTGCTCTTTCTTCAACATAGGCTGAGTATCAGGGAGCTATCAATGCTACCACTGAGACTATTTGGATTTAGAATATCCTCACTAAACTTGGAATCACCTTTCAGAAGCCATCAGTAATCTATTGTGACAACCAGAGTGCCATCTAGATCTTGAAGAACCTGGTTCATCATCAACGAACCAAACACATCGAGATCCATGTGCATTTTCTCCAGGAGCTGATTCAGGAGTAGGTCATTGATTTGTGATACTATCCTATAGCAGATCAAGTTGTGGATATATTCACCAAACCCTTCATTGAGAGCAAGTATGTTCATCTTCAATCTCTCTTGGGGGTGAGAAAAATATCTTCTAGGGGGGTCACTTAGACATTCTTCATTCACCCTCTCATGGACAGGAGTTTTTTCCCATTGGGTTTTCTCCTTCTTTATCATTGAGAGGTTACTATGTACATGGGTACCTCATCAGGCCTAGTAGTCGAGACCCATATTTTCATCTTTGCATTGTATACTTCTACCTAAGTTGCACTTAACGGGGGGTGTTAGTGTGAAAGGGGTACTTTATCTAACTATTTCATTCTTAGCTAGTTCTCCACTAAAGTCCTCTTCACACTACTTTAACTTTACATAGGGATAAGGTGGTTGAGCCTTTAATGACATGAGTTGTCACACCTCATAGGATGCTAACACTTGTCATAATATGGTTGCATGTATCTCTCCCTTTGGCCTATATAACCAAGGAATTTCCTTTGTAATCTCAATTCTCAAGATGAATATAGCTATGCATTTTTTAGAGGAATAGAGTATATTCCTCCTCATATTTGTGGTTCGGATTTTCTTCAGTCATTAGATTCCTGGGTAGGCTAGATAGTAAATCTCATAGCCATAAAAAATAAAATTCTAATAGCTAATAGATTGGCTAAGATGGGAATTTCAAATCAGTTCAAATGTGTTATGTGTGATGAAGTTCAAGAAGATTCAAATCATCTCTTTCTCGTATGTAAGTTTGCATAGATTTTTTGGGATTTCATCATTTAAGGAAAACTTAATTGGTATTTTTCCCTACCTACTACCTTTTGGGAACTCTTTGCAAGTTGGTCAGTGTTGTATAAAACCTCACTCTTCTCTATCATTTGGTGAGTAATTCCAGCTTTAGTTATCTAGAATATTTGGTGGGAGAGTAATAAGTATATTTTCATAAAGGAATCAACATTAATTGATCAGGTCCTATTAGAGATAGAGAATTCAATCTCTGAGGTAAAAAATGCACAAGTGCAAGAGTTCAAGCATGTTGGTTCTTTATTCACTGATTGGGATGCATTAGTAATGAAGAATTAGAAATATATTGTTCTCCCATTTAAAGGAAGTCAATTCCAAATAGGAAAAGATAAAATTGATAGACCAAAGGTTTCTTGGTTCCAACCTCGCTCAGGTTTTTTCAAGTTAAATTTTGATGGGGCTTCAAGGGGGAATCTGGGTGTTTTAGGTGTAGGTATGGTAATTAGAGACAGTAATGGGAATCTCATTGGTGCAAAATCAGTTGATATTTCTCATGGCACAAATAACACCACCGAAGCACAAACAATTCTTTATGGACTTCAAATGGCCTTAGAGTTACAAGTTAAAAATCTTCAGATCAAAGATGACTCATTAATAATAATAAATGATTGCAAAGAAATGAAATCTTTAAATTGGAGACTAGACTATGAGTTGCAATAGGCGTGGAATTTAATGGATAAGTTATCAGTTTGTAGTGTAAACCATACCTATAGAGAGGTAAATAAACTTGTGAATTTAAATTATGATATTGCTATCAAGATTCAACCATGTAGTTTTATGAGTCAAACTCATTGATCCATGTTTCATGAGTAGTGGTTCATAAGAGCCCATATCTCATGATAGTGAATGGTCTACTTAACACTCATTGCATCTAGGTGATGCTCACAAAGGTGAAGCATTGGGCCTTCCCAGGAGGTCATCCATCCCAGTACTACTCTAGCTAAAGCACGCTTAACCACAAAATTTTCTCCAAGGTTAAACCCACTTAGCGGATTTATTGTCAAATACGGGGTGTGAGCAATTGTAGAATACAAATTCATATGATCAGTAGGGTGTTTTTCTGAAAAAATTGATGGACATTATTAGTTTTGAAAGTGGGATAAAATGAAAAAGTTTTGTTTTTTATAGGAGGTGGCAATTTTAAATAATGTGGCTCAGTTACAAGCATATCCTCAATTAGCTACAATTGCTCCATGAGAAGCTTTGGAACCAAAATTTCCTTAAGTTTCCCAAGTCAAAAAGCAATAGATTAGACTTGCAAGGAGAAGAAAATAAAAGTTTTACAATTCAAATACTTCTTACGACAAGCTTGGTTAGAACTGTTTGAAAGTTTTAAGTCATTAATTTTTTCCCATACTTATTGGGAAGGAAATCAATTGTTTCAATTTTTTACAATGGTCTAATATTTTCCATTCCTTCCCTAAGGTGGCATAAATAATTTCATTAGAAATCTTTGTGTAATTTATTTGAGGGTGATTTAGTCTTGCAAGTCACATCCTCATAGTGAGTCAACATGGGCGTGTTGGCACAATGCCTTCGTGGATGCCACTTTCCATCTATCACATGTGTTGTAAAATGTTTCTTAGCTACTAATGAGTTGTGTTATCTTGTAGGTACATTATTTTCATTACTTATAGTTTTCCTTGCTCTGCAAATATTCATCTATTAATTTAGAGCATTTAAGTTTTGCCATAAATGATAAACAGGGACATTTTTGGCATACGTTTGTCATTGATGTCAAAAGGTGATCAAAGATGAGTTGGACTTGATTCTAAAAGGAGATTGTTTGAATAATGATGCCCTTGAAGTCAAAAGAAGATCTATGCAATATCATAAAGAAGAGGTGTAAAAGATATTCAAATTTGTGCTAAGCTAGCAAGTTTCAAAGTTAAGTAAGAATCAGGCATCGGTCGTTGGGATTATTTCTTACGAAATGCATTTGAAGAAGACTTAGGAAGTTTGAAGGTTTTCAACATTCACTAGACTTCAAACTTTGGAGCTTCATCGTAACCTTTATGTGTGAAGTCTATGGTATCGGGTATTGAGAAACCCTGAACCCCAACTCGTGCAAGAATTTTGCTCTTCACTAATTTTAGTAAGAATTGAGCATTAATCATGGGGCTTATCACTTAACAAATGCATTTGAAAAAGACTTACGAAGTTTGAATGCTTTTTGCATTCAAACTTTAGAGCTTCATCGTAACCTTTACTTGTGAAGTCTGTGGTTTCAGGTATTGAGAAACCTTGAACCCTGACCGACAAAAGGATTTCTCTCTTCACTGCTCAACATTATGTTTTTTGATTTGGCATGAAGGACAAGGGATCCCCAATCCCCAACATCTAAAAGGAAAGATGGAAGTTTACCGCCATCCCACTGAATGATGGCTTTGATTATTCAATGGTGTAAAGGATATGAGGAATCCCTGATCCCCGGCCCACGGAAATTGGAAGTAGTAAGAAGGTTTCACAAGTTAGTGATGAGGCTTGAGCTCTACATGAAGTTGGTAGCCACTAAGGATGATGTGCAAACCCTAACCACCAACAAGGTGAATGCAAAGCTAATTTTTTCAAGTTTGATGTTTGATCATGCTTCATAAGTTCTAACATGCATTTAATGGAAGTGGTATGAAGGATTTGAGACTCCCGACTCCCAACAAGTCTAATGGTGCGACAGGCTTCCTAGATTAGACTTTCAGAGATCAGGCACTTTTGTAATTACTTAGGACCTCTTGGGCTCTTTTGTAATTAGGCCCTCTTGGGCACTTTTGTAATTAGGCCCTATTGTTCTCTTTTTTAATTACTTACTATTATTATTAATATAATATATAGGCTATTAGCCTTTTTCCAAAAAAAAAAACTTCACTTTTCAACATTTTATCAACACCTAATTATAATGTCAATTTATGAAAAAATATACTCAAATAATTTTTTAATTTTTTCAAAATAATACAAACATAAAATATACTAAAAAATACACATTCATTTGTTTACATCATTTAAATATTCAAAACATATATAGAAACTTGTAGTTATTTGAGTTTAAAATTTGGATCAATGTTGGTTGTTTCCTTTATAAAAGTGTGACATAGCTATGTACTTTACCTTAGAAAATAAGGGTTTAAAGCTTAGATATGACACAAATCTTTTAAATGACAAAATTTTAGCCCAAACAATTGTTTTCATCACATTCAAAAGGCCCATAGTTATAAGGAGAAACTACCAAATCATCAAAATCTTAGTCAGATTTGTTTTTCCCTTTTTAGGGGTATATGGACTCTTTTGGTATATACCCATACAATTTACTTAAAAATAATTTAAAAATTTATAGTTCTTAAGCACTATAGTACTAAAAATATAGTTCCTAAGAACTAGCTCTAAGACCAAGAGTTGAATGCTCAGTGTGCCAAGCACCCACAACTTAAGCCACTATGAGTTCAAATTGTTGTGAACTTCAAATGAGCATTAACTATACAAAATATCAATACAAAATAAAATTGTCATGGTGAAGAGTTAACTAAAATGAGGCACAAAGCATGACTATCAAAATAACAACCAAATCCATTAGCCATAATCATTGGTTCCACCTATGTGTTGATAGAGATCCATTAGGGACCATTTTAGGCCAAGTTAGGCCCCTTCTAAAAAAACACATAAATTTTTCATTAAATAATTAATTTTGTAAAATGAATAATCTTGATGGAAATATGATAGGGAGCACTTTCTATCTTTACAAGTCTTGATTAGAATTTTTTTCAATTTTAATTAGATATTGTAAGTTGAAGCTGATTGCTAATTTTTTCTTCAACAAGCCACAAGTTTCACCTTATAGAGCTTCATTTATCATTAATAAATAAGTGTTGGGAATATATTGAAGATAAATACACGACAAAAGGTTTTTTTTCTAAACTTCACATCAAGTTCATTTTTTGTTAAGATTCAAAATTTTGCCCAATATGGGCCTTGTAATCACACAAATCATAAAGTGTCAACAATATGATCTCAAGGGGAGGTGATTCTAAGACTGTTGGATAGGGGGATGTTTGTTGGTGTCTTTTTTGTAGTTTGCATTATGTCTTCATGCATTCATAAACAATCTTTGTTTCTACTTAAAATGAATCAATTAACAACTCTTGTTCTAACACCATACATGTATTTTGAATGAAAAAATAAAATTTCAATATAATAAAATAGTTTATAATTTTTCTTTTCCATTCAAATGAAGTGAGAAACTTGTGGCATTAGAAGTTTGGCCACTTGAACTAGTGCAATTTATAGTAGATCAGTCAATATGACATAGTTTAAGGATTTCATTCAACTCTTTTTATAATGGTTTTTATTAGTGGTGAATTCTTGGAAAGTATCAAAAAGAGAAATTTAACAAAGTCAAGGCTTGGAGAACCTAAAATTTTCTATATTAGTACATAGTGATTTGATTGGTCCATTTCCACATCCATCTTTTAGTAGATCCTGATATGTTTCGACCTCATTGATGATATTCCTAGATACATATTTTTATATTTTCCTAAACAAAAGTCTATAGTCTTTGATTGATTTTTGAGCATCAAATAATTTACAAAGACATAATTTTGGAAATTCATAAATACTCTACATATAGATAATAAGGGAATATGTTGAAACCATAGGTTGGAGTAATTTTATTCTTCAAAGGGGATTGAATTGTAACATTGATTCACCTATAATCCTAGAAAAGATAGAGTTGCCTAATGGAAGAATGAATCGTTGAAAGAGATTTCTAAGTGTGTGATACCTTATAGATCTATGACACCACCATATTTGATAGAAGTAATCAATTGTGCATGGTATATTCAAAACTAGACTCCTCATTATATAAAGGGGGTAAATTTTTGTATATCTTGGATTGGATGAAATCCCTCAAGAAAACATGCTCATTTATTTGGCTCCCCTACATGGGCCCACATTATAGCAAAAAAATACAAGGGTATAGATTTATAGATAAAGCCTTGTATATTTTTTGGGTATGGAAATAATGTCAAGATCCATAAGCTTCTTCATCCTAATATTCAAGAGCTATTCATTGATGGGAGTGTTCATTTTGAGGAGAGTCCTTCTAACCCTTCTTCCATAACTTCTCCATCAATAATCACTTTGGAGTCATTGAAACATATTGATAGTTATTCAAAGGATATTTACTCTTATGGTATTATAGAGGAGTCTTCTTCAGACAATGACAATGATAAGGAATCACATTCTTCACTTAGTCATAATTTTGATTCTCCTCTAGATTCTCCATTTTCTCTACCCACAAAGCCTTTTTGGGTTTGATAGACATTACAATCATTAGTGTATTAGGTTGGTGATCCTTTAGACACCAGGATAGTACTTGATCATAGTTTCAATAGGCTCCACAACTCTTCATTGCTATAGTTTTTGATCCACAACCCTTTTGGGATGACTTTGGTATCCACGAGTGGGATGCACTATTATGCAAGAATAGTTCAATTCCTTGGAGAGGAACCATATTTGGGATCTATTACCCCTTCCTGAGGGGAGGAAACTTTTTCAGTGCAAGTGGATCTATTGAAAATAATTATGTTCATGGGTAATTGATAAGCATAAGGATTGCTTGCTTGTCTAAGGATTCTCTAAAGTTCTTAGGATTTACTACTCTAATACTTTTACACCAGTCACTAAAATGAATTCTATTTGACTTTTTCTTGCTATTGTTGCAACTCACAAATGGTAAGTTTGTTTTATGGTTGTGAAGAGTGTTTTTATTTGTAGTGACCTTCGGTAGGAAATACACATGAAGAAACCATGTGGATTTATATAATACCTTTCACTTTTTTTTATATTTAGAAGTCTCTTTATAACCTCAAATAGGGCCCTTGAAATTGGTATCTCAAGATGCACTCATTCCTTCTAAAATTTGGGTACACTTGATTTCATTCTTATCTAGATATATATATTTTATAGTAGGATGGTACTATGGCATATTTGGTTCTCTATGTTATTCATTTATAATTTTATAGCATATTTATCTCTTAGAAAGTTCTTGGTTATATGCATCTATTTTAGATTTCTTCCAACAACTTCATCATGAATTATTGTAGTTTCTTACACTACTTGAATTTATTACAACAATGGTAATATGGACTGAAGAAGTCTATAAAGTGAGACAACTTTGAACATGGTAATTTTTTAGCCAATTTTATTGTCATTATATATAATTAATATGCATTCTTAGTTGATATAAGTTTAAATATTTTCTATGAAGGCTATTGCAGTCATTATATGGAGAATTGGACGCTTCTATATTACCAAATATCTTGGTAGGAAATGGTTTTCGTGGATACGTAGTTATTGGGTTATATTTAATCATCTAATTTATAGGTGGAAATTACACTTTCAATATTAATCTCAATCTAACATTTACAAAAAATTTACTAATATTTTATTACTTATATCACTTCCATAAGTAATTTTTTAATCTATAAGAAGATAGCATGTCAAAAACATCAATCACAAAGATATCAATATTATTTTTGCTTGGCTATGTTAGATAAAGATTCTTAAAAACCAAACAAACTAAAAAATTTATTTCTTTTCTGCTTGTATCATTAATAACACACATATCCTGTTTCATTGCATCATGATGCAATCTTGAGAATCATAAAGGATTTTTTTTTCTTGCATAGCCCTAAAGATTGTGTGTATATGCTCTCCCCTCACATGATTTCATGATCTTGGGATAAAAAAACATGGATCTATTCCTTTTTCATTTTTAATAGGCTTTCCCTAGATGTCCTCATCAAGGGTTGAATTGAACCCATGAGTTTTTTTAAGGACTATAAATTTAATGATTGTGAATTAGAAGATGCTTCCTATAGGGAAAATTTATAACTTTTTTGCATGTAGTTTTGTTCAAGAGAGCAAAGTGAAGGAGGGTTTTGATCGTTATTACACACCTTAAATAGATTCCCCAATTTATGGACTTGGGTTTCTTTTTAGGAGTTGAAATACCTTTGGATGCTTCCTCACAGTTTTATTGTGATTACATTATCAATTTTAAACCTTTCTCATTCAATTTACAAGGTGAAAACATTTCTATCTTTGCATCTTGCATCTCTTTGTCAATTGTATTTATCAATACCCCTTGGGCTTTACTATAAATTGCATGTCTTATATTGGTCACTAATAGGTGAATAGTTTGGGGAGCTAGAACACTTTGTTAGGAATGCACCTAACAAATTTCAAGTCTTTTTCTACTCCCTTGTCAAGGCTACCCTGCTAGATAATGGTGTTATGGTGGCTATTATAACTATTCAATGTTCTTAGTTAATCTTCTTTGCATGAGGCAGCCTTGTCCTTTAGATTTAACATGTTCCAAATGTTATAGGTAGCATTAGAAGAAGATTTTGAGCCACTTTCATTTAGACCAATTCATCTCTCATGTGTATCTAAACCCACTTATTCGTTGATCTTCAATTCTGATATTTTTATTTATTCTTGATTTCTACATCTCAAATTTTCCACATTAATCATTTTTATTATTGTCATTTTTTAAATTTAGATTGTTCCAAATTAATATAGTTTGTCTAAAATCTAGTTTAATTGATTATATTAGTTTTAATAATTGTAGATTAATTTTAGACTAGTTGAAAATAGCCTCAATAACTTTAATATGCATGTTTTTACAAACATTCAACCATGTATAAATGACCCAACTTTTCCTATATACACCACATACTTCACATTTTCTTTTCTTAATTTGCATTTAATTGCATCATCCGAATTAACCAACAATTATTATGTAACAAATAGTTTAATTTGCACTTCCGTGCATTCACATTATTGGATTGGTCTAAGCTTAAGCATAGAGAAAGTTTATTATTTACCTTTCGAGTAACCCATCTAAAAGGGTAAGGACACTGCTGAAGTAGTTAAACAAAATCTCCTACAGACTTACGAGTTGGCCGATATAAAACTTGTATTCCAAAGGGAATCAAAACATTCAGAAACACGAGACTTCAGATACTGGAATTTGGTATAATTGAGAAACAAAGTAGACGAGAATTCAGCATATGGTGCAGGCGCTGGGATTATCAGCGACGTAACTGTAACCATAATAAGGCATTTCAACATAAGTGGCATCATAATAAGGCCTTTGGACATACAAAACTGTTGGTGTCTCTGCTATCTCCACATCCATTTTCTCCCCCTCAATTTTGTCCTCGCTATCCTCTTTGGTATCCTCCACACTCAGTAACTCTGCAAAGCCAAAGCCGGATTTCCTCAGTTTTCGTGTCACACACACAGGATCTGCTTTCCCAATTACAGTCATCTTCCTTTCCTCCATGTCCACAGCCACAGAATCCACCCCTGCAATTCAAATATTCATTCATCAGATTATGTAGCAAAACAAATCTGAGCTTAATTAGGATTTAAAGGCGAGAAAAAGCAGCCAGCATACCTTCTACCTCTGCAACCACCTTGAGTGCCTTCCTCTTTTTTTTCTCGTTCTCAATCGTCAATTGTAACACCATTTTCTGCAAAATTTGAACAGAAACTATATATCAGTTCAAACTTCGACATGAATCCCTGAACCCAAGTTATATATAAATAGCTATCTAGACTTACCTTCATTTTGATATCTTGGAAATGGGTTTTGTTTACAGAAACCAGCAAGGCCTTTTACAATGATGCAGAATATTTGGGATCCGTATAATGAAACCCCAGAAGTTGGGAGTACAAGTGTTTGGGTGTTTGGGAGATCGAATAAATAGGAAAAAGAGGGGACATTTTGGAATTCTTCGCGGAAAGTATACGAGTTTCCAATCACGCGGAATTAATTAACAACTTTGTAATAGCGTCATTGTCCCAATAATGAGGCGGCTATCTTTTTTATTGTTTTGTTTGACCTTTCATCGCCATGGTTGTAGCCGCATTCTTATTATGTTCTCTGTAATGTGGGATTGGAATGTGAACACAACTTTGCAGGCCAGTTCTGAGCGTGACTTAAAAAGAACGTGACCATTTATTTTCTATACTTCCGCAAGACTAAATTGGCTTAAAACAAAAATGAATCTTATAAATTTTAAGCTTGACGCAAGTAATATATGTTAAGTGAGTCGTTAACATAATATTCCAAATTTTGGCGAATTTCTAATATCTATCATTTAAATACATTCGCAAACCAAACGTTTTGTCGGATAATAATAGAAATTCTTGTTAGAGGGACCGTCGACACCGTGTATTTGTTAAAGGTGTGATTTAGGAAGCCTCAATCATTTCTTCGTCTAAAGAAGCTTCTAACAAGTGGAATTTTAATGACTCTTCCAATTTGAACAGCACGATTCTATTCTTTAGAGGAATTTGAATGACATCTTGTTTTATATATAATGGTATTATTATTTTATTATAGAATAAATAGTTTTCAAAGAGATTAGGAAGAATGAAACTAGAATACAATATTTTATAATCAGGTATTAATAATAATTAAAAGTGTTCATAAAACTAGCATATATATATATTAAATATTAATATATAAAAAATAGGTTAAGAGTTATCATTCTCTAATTTTTTTTTTTTTATTGATTTATCTTTGTAATCAAATCTTTGATTTGTCTTTGCCATCAAAAATATTATTTATTTATTTATTTGTTCTTTTTGTTTCATCAAATCTCTTTGATTTGATTTTTTTGTTTCATCAATTCTTTTTTATTTGATTTTTTTGTTTCATCAAATTTCTTTTATTTGATTATTTTATTTCATCAAATCTACTGTAGTTGCACATGACTTCCACTTGCCTATCATTTTAAATGCAACTTCAAAAACTTAACACAAATTTTCGGATGCCACTATAGACGCCTCTCGACGTAATTAAATATGATCCTCTATCAACAATTAGAATTATAATTAGAAGTTACACCAAAAAAGATTGTAACAAGTGGGATTTTAATTATTCTTTCAATTTGAACAATATGATTTTGTTCTCTAGGATAAATGCAGCATTAAATATGAGTTTCACTTACGGGTTAAGTTGACCCATATATTACGGTTTATATGTTGTATTATAATTATTTTATTGTAGAATAAATAGTTCTCAAAGAGATTAGGAAAAATGAAACAACAATAAAAATTATAATCATCTACGAGGTAATAATCAAAAGTGTCAATAAAATTACATCCAATTGTATAATATTCCACTAAAAAATGGAATTGGAAGTTACACCAAAAAAGATGACTCTCAATAGTTCAAATGGTGAGCACAACAAATAGTTAGAAACCCTCAAAAAATAAAAGTATCATCTATGTAGTTCCTCATTGATAAGAAATAAAGAAAACCAATAAAGGTCTTTTGAAATGATAAAAGAGTACAAATTGCCTCAATTGCCTCAATTGTATGAAGTGATGCTTTCCAAGTTCGCTAATATTATTGTTAATTAATTCAGTCAATCCAACTAAATCATTAATTTTGAAGCATGCAAAAAAGGGCAATGTTTGAAGTGGAAATAAAAATAACAAGAAGTACAACTTGATCCTTCTACCATACTTGAATCTAAGATATAAAACCCAGAAAAAAAGGAGAAAAAGTATAGAGGAAAATGCTTTGAAGTCTTCACTATCCACAAATCATTGTTTGAAAGGGTGATGGAAAATAGTTTTGAAAGGTCCCTATACAAGAAAATCATTCCACGAAAATATATTTTTTTATGAGAACTTTGAATCCTAACTAATTCACCCATATACCCATCACAAACAAAAATTTAAAGAATGCAAATGTATTAAAAGGACTACCAAATCATCCGATCTAATAGAAAATCCTTTTAGAATTTTCATTTACTATTTGAGTTGTTGAATTTGGTGATTAATCTTCAAATTATTCTTTGGATCTTTTTGTAACTATAAAAAATGAGAAGCAACCTAAAAGGCATCATATTAAATCCTTAAAACTACCATCTCTTGTGGATTATTATGATTAGAAAAAACTACTATACATCTAGTTTCACATTAATGCCATAAAATGACATGTCTAAAACTATTGACCATCACACTATTATGAAAACCCACACCTAATAAGGCATATTTCTAGTTTGGTTTACATTAAAAAATGGTAGGAAAGTAATTGAAAATAACCTACTATTAGTTTTTTAAAATTAGCATCTCCAAAAAGTGTACCTCAATTTTCACAGAGTTGATAAAAAATAGATTAATTGGACAAATCGTAGTACATTTCAACCTATTTCCAATAGGAAATTTGCAATGTAGTATCTTTCAAGCAATGATTTTAGCATCAATGTCAACTTTAGATCTCAAAAATTTGAGCACTTAACTTTAAAAAAAACTTTTAATTGAGTTTACATATCCATTTTAAATTGAAGAATGGATTTAAAGGAAGGGAAGATGATGTAGAAAATTATTCTTAAAGGTAAAAAGGTGAAGCAATAAGATGCTTGAATTTTCTAGCCTTTCAAGAAGTTTTGTGAAAAAAAATTATAATTAGATTTAATGACACCAAGGGCTACACAAAAGTAAGAAAATGTTCACACTTATTACTGAAGACAAGGTGACTTTTAGATACTCGCTAGCACAACCACTTCAACAAAAAAATTCTCAAATATCACCAAAATTATAAATCCCTCTTTTAAAAATATAATAATCATACTTGGAAAATCTTATGGAAAGAGGTTGAGCTTGATATTGAATCATTGTTTCCCACCAAATAAAAAAAGAAGAAAAATGAACCCATATTATAAAGAGTAGATCTCCATCTAATAAATAGAAAATGTATTGCCTTCCTATCAGATGTAAAGGAGGTAAAGCTTTCATTTGGAAGAATAAAGAAACAAGGATCTTATCCTACCATATCACAAGCTACTATTTCACTTTTAAAGAAACTAGTCTATTTTTTTATCATCTTAAAATTATCCATGCTTCTTTACTTCTAACAAATTAGTCATCTATTTAATAGCTAAACATATCTTTTGGTCTATAATTCACATACCACTTTTATATTTTGGTTAAATGCAATGTTCTCAAGATGTGGATTTTAGACTACCATTACCATCCCATTTATCCCAAAAATATATAACAATAATTTTATTTAAAACTTCATGATCTTTTCTAGATGGCATCCAATATGGTGAGTATTTACATGAGTGACAATAAGTATTCTATTGGCAACTTATATTTTACCTACCAAATAATGTTGTTACTCCAATTGAAAAACTTGTTCTTGAGTCTATTAAGGGACTAATTCAACATGTCATAGAGTGGAACACTAAGGCCAAAAGGTATCCAAATATAGCTATTTATCTATTCCTATTAATTATCTCTAGAAAACTATATTGTCAAGATTTTACAATACTTTGCACCATGGATTTGATCCTAGTAAGCAATAATTTTACAATTATTTAATATGAAGTATTAATTAATGTGTTTTTTTAACATCCAGAAAGAACCTTAATTTAACCTATCTTTATCTTTGGGAATAGTGACCCTCTTTGAAATACTTCCGAATATAGAAAATAAAAAAATTGACTTTGATATATTGCAACATAACTTGGTAAGTTTTCACTAGAAATCCCATTAATACTTATAATTTTTTAATATACCATCCATTGATTATATTGTTTGAAAATTTCACCATAACTTTTTAAAATTATTTGCACATATTAGAAGGGTTTGTATGTAGGACATTATATTCATTCATTATTTAGCATCAATTTTCTCTGTTTTATATATTTATAATTTAGATAATTTTATATTACTTGGATTAGTTTTTCCTTCTTTGATTCATTAAAAAAATACTCTATGTTATTCTTGTGTAGTTGGGCCTTCGTAGTAGCTATAAAAATTTGTATTCAAATTAGGATTAGTGGGATGATGAACGAGAGGGAGAAGCAGGAGCATGGGTAGGAAAAGCAAGATTTTGAATCTTTGAGCAATGGAGAAAGGCGTGGATTTGTACACTCTGAGGGGTCACGGGCAGATTCGGTGCAACTTCCAAGCAGAAAGAAAGGTAATGAGGATTCAAAGGAGAATGAAACCAGAAGAAATATTCTGGTGGACCTGAGAGGGAAGGATTTCTAGGTAGTCGCTAGTGGGGAAGGCTCTAAATGCAAACCATGGTCTTCTCTGTTTGGAGTTAAACCTAATGGTAAATCTATATTCCCTCGAGTTTGTAACATTTCTGACTCAGTGAGAGGTAAATTTTCCATCTTTGTCCTTGATCAGATCATTGATCATAATATTACCCTAATGAATAGTTCATTGGTAGGAAAGTTTATGGGCCATAGACCAAATATTTAAGTTTTCAGGGTGTTTGTCAAAAACAAATGGAGAACCAATGGAAAAGTATCTGTAGTTGTGCTTCCTAAAGGCTACTTTTCTTTTGAGTTTACTTGTAAGGAGGATATTTTGGTTGTGAGGAACGGGGGTCCTTGGGTTATAGGTAAATCATCCTTGGCCCTCAAGAAATGGAGTTCTAATCTTGATCTTTATGATTCCATTTTTGAGAGTGTTCCTATTTGGGCTAGACTTCTTGGTCTTCCTTTGGAATATTGGAATGAGGATATATTTAGTGGCATCACTAACTATTTTGGGGAGCTTTTTTCAATAGATCCAATGACAACAACAAGGAAAATTATAGTATTTGCTAGAATCTATGTAGGGGTGTCCCAGAATGCTAACCTCCCATCTTCTATTGATATCCAATTGAATTTGGGTACCTGGACTTAAAATATTGAGTTTGAAATGATCCCTTTTGCTTGTTTTATGTGTAGAAAGTCTGGGCACTAAGCGAAGAAATGTATGCTCAATGTTAGCAAAGAGAAAGAGAAACCCTAGCCCAAACTGAAGACTTTCTAGAAGAAGAAGCCTAAAGGGGATGTTAAAGAGATTTCCAATGGCGAGCTGGAGAGTAAGAAGTCTGAAGCTCTTGTGTTTGCACCAGAGATTCATATAGATGTGGGCATCCAAAAGCCTCAAAGAAATAAGCCAAAGATCAAATTTTGGAGGAAAGTATGATGGAAAGATTGGCATGGATGATAGTGGGAATGGCTTGGTGAACAAGGAATTTCCTCTTAGTAACCCAGAGAACTACTTAGTTGGAAAGGAAGAAGGACATATAGGCCTAGATGATATTCCTATTCAGGGCCTATCTCTAGATATTGGGATTCCTCTCTTGCCCAATATTTATGGAAGAAGTTTCCCTTCTAGCCGAGAGTCACATCAGATCATGGAAATTTGTATTTCTCAGGAAGTTGTTAAGGATACCTTTAAGGACTTGAGTGAAACTTGAATGTTCTCAAGTGAGAATTTGACCTAGTTTAACAAAGGGTTGATAGATACTCTTCCCTTGGATCAAAAGGGCATTTCACAGAAAGATTGGGAGTCAGGAAAAGAGATCATAGCTAAGGTAGACTATGGAGCCACGAAGAGAAACCAAGGAAGAAGATCAACAAAGTGGCTAAGAGAGCATGGTAGTTTTTAGGATAGTGTGGATGGTGTTCAAAAGACCATTCCTGAGATTTGTAAACTCCAATCTCCTTATAAGATATGAAGATTATGTCATGGAACATAAGGGGGTTAAATAGCCTCCATAAGTAGGATAGTGCTGCATAATTTTGTTAGGGATCATAAGCCTGACATTTTACTTGTCCAAGAAACCAAAATTCTGAAAGAAAAGGTGTATAGAAATGGTTAAGATATATAAGTATTATGGAGTCCATTGTAATAGTTTTGAAGGTTCCTCAGGAGGAATTTCCACCTTTCAGAATCAGAGTTTCATCAAAGGTTAACCTTTGCTTTAGAGCTCAAATCATGTGGCCACCAGATTTACCCATATCAGAGATAATTTTTGCTATATTTAGTCAAATATCTATGCTCCTAATGGTAAAGGGGCTAGAAAGTCCTTTTGGCTTGAGTTGGCTGCCTTTTGTAGGATATTCACTAATGAATCATGGGTTGTTATGGGGGATTGTAATACCCCTCTTTAGGAAAAAGAGAAGTATGGAGGATCCCAGATTAATCTAGAAAGAGAAATTGACCTCTTGGACTTCATTAATAACTAGGTATTGATTGATCTGGATCTACATGGAGCTGCCTATACTTGGTCGAATCATAGAGTTGGTAAGGATCTGATTCAAGTTAGATTAGACAAAACTTTAATTTCAAGTCAATAGTTTATAAATTATTTATTTTCTTTAAAGGCCCTCTCCAAGGTGGGTTCTAATCATTTTCCAATTAGTCTTGTGGTGGACCCTATAATGGTCAAGAGGAATTTCCCTTTTAGATTTAAGTGTATGTGGCTTTCACATCCTCAAATTTTTGATGAGGTTAGGATTTCGTGGAATATCATGGTTTATGGGACTGCTATGTTCAGGGTGGCTAAGAAACTGAGTGGAGTCAAATTCAAAATTAGAATGTGGAATAGAGAAATATTTGGTAATATTTTGGTATCAAGTCTGAATTACAACTTCATTTGATGGAGATACAAGAAAAAATTGAGCAAGAAGGATATATTGCGGACAATAGGGTGAAAGAAGATGAAATTCTTGTGAAGATGCATGATATAGTATCCAAAGAGGAAATTTTTTGGAGACAAAATTCTAGGGCTCTTTGGCTCACTGCTAAAGATAAAAACACTAGATATTTTCCCTTGTTTGCTTCAAAACATAAGGCTATGAATATAATTTCTCACATTGATTACAATGGTATCCGTTTTGAGAAGGATGAAGACATTAGAAGACAAGTTTTCCTTTTCTTCAGCAATCTCCTTTCAATGAATAATGGAGTCAATCATGAAGAGTAAGATTACCTCTTATAGGCCATTCCTAAACTTGTTAGGGAAGATGATAACAAAATGCTTGTTGCTATACCTTCAAGGGAAGAAATCAAAAGAGCGGTCTTCTCTTTTGAAGGGAACAAGGCCCCTCACCCTGACGGGTTTCCTATGTTATTCTTTTAGTGGTTATGGGAGATTGTTGAAGATGATGTTGTGAATGTAGTTAAAAATTTATTTGGCTCAAGGAGTCTCCTAAAGGAACTTAATGCCATTTTCCTAGTCCTAATTCCTAACAAATGAGGAGCTATGGAGTTTGAAGCATTCAGGCCCATAAGTCTTTGCAATTCTCCTATAAAATTATTTCTAAGGCACTAACTTCTAGGATTCTCATTATTCTACCCTCCCTGATTTCCCCTCAGTAGAATGGCTTTGTCCCTGGCAAGAAGATCCTCGACTCTATTATTTTTGTCAATGAGAATATTCACTCTCTTTTGGAATCTAAAATTGAAGGCTTTCTCCTAAAACTGGATATTTCAAAAGCTTATGATCGAGTGGATTGGGAATTTTTACTCAAAATCATGAGGATGTTTGGTTTCAATAATAGATTCCTTCAGATGGTTGGTTAGCTCATCTCTACTGCTTCCATTTCTATGATGGTGAATGAGGCTCCCTCACATTTCTTTAATAAATCGAGGGGTTTAAGACAGGGTGATCCTATTTCCCCTATATTATTTACTATTTTGGTAGAATGCCTTTGGAGAAGCTTGAAAAGATTGGTTGATCAAGGAACTTTAGCTAGTCTAAGGCACTCCTCTAGTAATCTAATTTGTTCCCACCAATAGTTCATTGATGACACCATGTTGATGGGGAGATCAACTGAGACTGAAGCTAGGAATTTTATTTTTTTTGGATGTGTATGACAGGGCTTCTGGTCAGATGATTATATACAAAAAAGCTCTATCTTCTTCTTCAACACCCCTGAACCCAAAAAGAATAAGATTTCTAGAATTCTTGCATGTATAATTGAGTCCTTGCCTTCTATTTATCTTGGCTTGCCTTTGTACCTCAAGCCCCCTGAGTCCTTTTGGAGTTCGTTGATGGATAGGTTTAACAAAAAGCTTATTGGATGGAAAGGATCTCTTCTCAATCAAGCAGGTAAAATATAGCTCCTCAAAGCCACTCTTCATAACCTTCCGATATATGCTTTAAGTGTTTTCAATATCCCCACCAAATTTTTGGATGCTATTGAAAAAATCCAATTTTTTTTTCTTTGGTCGAATGTTGAAGAAAGAAAAAAAATGCCTCTCATTGGTTGGGACTTTGTTTGTAGATCTAAAAACTTGGCAGGCCTAGGCTTAAGAAAAATGAGGATGATGAACAAGAGGCTCCTTGCTAAGAAAATTTGGCAAGTTTTCTCGTCTAATGAAGAATGGAATAATATTTTAAAGAGAAAATACATGGCTGATATTGGATCTCTTAAGGCTCTGCTAGATTCTCTTAACTTACCCCATGGATCGACTTGCTAGAATGATATGATTAGAGGGAGAAAGATTATTGATTTAGGAGTTGGGTGGAGCATAAGAAGCGATAATCAAGATAGATTCTAGGAAGACATATGGTTATTGAAGGGTCCTCTAATTGTCAATGAAAGGTTTAATAGGTGGGCTGATACCTGCAAAGCAACTTTTGGGTCTCATGTCAAGGATTATTAGAGAAATGGGGGTTGGGTAAATTTGCTCCAGTTTAGCCTGGATCTTATCCCAATTCAATCTACCTTGATGGCTATCAGGATGAGGCCGAATCAGCAAGAGGATCTTTTTTATTTTGGACTGCTATCCCTTCGGGCAGCTACTCTATCTCTTTGACTATCTCTTTGTTGTCCCTTTCTCAAGCCCCTTCTCCCTTTTGGGCTAAAGCTTGGATTAAACATCTAACTCCCAAAGTTAACATATTTTTTTGGATCCTTCTTTAGAATAAATTCCTTAGTGTTGATAATCTCTACAAGTGTGGTATCCAGATCCCAAACTGATGATATTTGTGCAAAGAAGAGGCAGAAACTGCCAACCACTTGTTTCTTCATTGTTTGTATGTGGTGGCTATTTGGGGCAGGTTTATGAATCTATGGAATTTAATGTGGTTTTTTCCAAGCTCATTCGAAGACTTTTTTATCTGGTGGAATGCTCCTTCTATGAATCCTTTTATTCAAAGATTATGGGCTTTTACTTTCCCTTATATAGCTTAGGGTCTGTGGAAGGAACATAATAATAAGATCTTCAAGGAAAAGGAAAAATTGAAAAACATTGTGTATGAGAAGACTTTCATATTAATTATGGAAAACTTCAATATCATCCCTCATCAAGAGAATATGATGGAGACAATGGTTTGTTCGACCTATGATCTAAAGATGGCTAAGGATTGAAAAATTAAAAGTGATGTGTCTAAGTCTTCAAAACCTGATAAAAAGGACCATGAAGGAGTGTGCTGGTGTCATCCTCCTAGAGGCTGGATAAAAGCTAATTTTGATGAGGTGTCTAAGGCTAACCTAGGTTTGGATGGAAGTGGGGGAATGATAAGGGACTATAATGGTAATTTTGTTTCGACTATGGCCATCTCCTTAGGCATCCAATCTAACCATTTTGTAGAAGCCATTTGGGATTTTAAGATTATTGACCTAGCTAGTAGAATGAATGTTAAAAATATTTGGCTAGAGGGTAATTCTAAAAACATCATTGAGTGCATCCTTCGAAAATCCCCTCCCTCATGGAACATAAAATGTTGGATTGAATATGCTAGGGAAATCCTATCTAAATTTGATAAAGCTAGAGTTTTGCATGCCTTTAGGGAAGCCAATGGCGTTGCCGACTTCTTTGCTAATGAGGGGGCTAAATAAAAAGGGTATAAAACATGGCAGAACCTTAATGAGTTGGGAGGTGATGTAAGGGCTTTAATTGACAATGATATCACTCATGGAAAAGTTACCATATTTCTTGATAATGAAGGAGAATAAGGCCAAGTAAAGAGTCATCATTGGATTTGATGGGTTTGTGGTTATTAACTCAATAGGTTGTATGATTTGGCACATATTGTGGGTGCTTTGGTTTGGTTGTGGCCATTTGATTCAAAGTAATAGTTCTGCAAGCAATGCTAGCAAGTCAAATGCAATAATGGGGGGAAGCATTAAAAGAGAGGAGCCAACTAGTTATGAAATGCATAAGCAAAACTTGAAGGTTTGGAGGTAGATTGAGCATGGTGGGCTTCTCATGTTCATCGAGAAACTCCATGGTCCTGAATTAGAAGCCACTAAGTATTTTGCAAAACATTGGAGGAATGGTAAAATTGTTCTCTTTGGTAGGAAGGTCAGTGTAAACGATAACCTCATCAGGGAGGTCACTGGTCTCTCAACTGAGGGGATGAAGATCTTCCCCAACATAAAATTTTCTAATGAGGTTTTTATTAGGTTTCCCAAAAACGATAAGAAAAAGAGATGATTAAAATATCCAGCAACTACTTTGAAATTTACACTATTAAGGCTTAATGGAGGAAGGTACTCAAGAATATAATGGAATACATCACGCTAGATGGTAGATTTACCATATTTTATGGCTACCATTTTGTCCTCCTCAATCATTTTCGCCATAAGGTAAGGGTTTCCTTCCCTCACTATTTGTATTGCTCCTTGAGTAATAACATGGAAGATCATAGAAAGAACCCTAGGAAGTATCTGGTCATGCATATTGGACTCATTTGGCTTATTTATGAACATTTTAAAAATATGTTGGCTTTGTCTAACTCTGTCTCGGCTTTGGCCTCTGAAGACTATGATACTAAGAAAAGCGTGTCAAAGGAAAATGATAACCTAGACCCTGAATTGGATTGAGGAAGACCCTCCCTCCCCCAAAAAGTCGGGTAAGAAAACCCATCTAAGTAAGCCCTTGATTAAAAAAGATAGCTTTGTGAAAACCCTTGTTGTCTTTGCTCAGAAAGAGAGACTTAAGACTAAGGACCCCCTGCTAAAAAATTGGTTTCTTACTCTGAGAACTCCCTGGAGAATAAAAATGAAACCCCTAAAGCCAGTGAGGATTCCTACTCCTCTTACCCTACTACGGGTAGAGAAGATAGACCCAGATTTCCTAGAAACTTTAACCCTGAAGACCACTAATTTAAGCCTGATCGAAAGTTTCCTGATGACATTTTAGCAATTCCTAGAAATGGGGTAGTTGATTATATTCAGGATTATGAAGCTAGTCTTTCACGAGATAAAGGACCTCAACTTAAAAAATAGAGCTCTTACAATAAAGTGGAAGAATAGCAAGCTAAAGGTGCTACCTACAATTTTGTTGAGGTTGTGTGTACCAAGGATAATTTGAGAGAGATGGTTGAGTGCATTCAACAAAATATTGAGCTCATGTACAAGATTAAGAAGGATAATGAGGTTAAGATTAAGTTCCTAGAGGGAGAAATTAGCAAAATTAAGGACACCATTATAACTATCCTGAAGTAGAACCACAAAATTTCCAATCACAATGCAAATATTATGAGCACTATGGTTGAGAAATGGAAAACTTCCGACAGGGTTCTTTGGTGGTGGATTTGGACATGGACAAGGAGAAAAATAGGAATGGAGATGTTGGCATCTCGAAGAGGACGAGAGCTCACCTAAAGAGAAAGTTTGATACTATGCCTCAGGGGATTTAGGCTCTCAAAAAGAACACCCAAGATATGTGCAACCTTGAAGCTGAGGTTGTTGATACTTTAAAGTTCTTAGGTTAGTATTGGTTGTGTGTTGGTTTTTTTGCTAGCCTATGTTGGCTCTAGACTTGTGGTTGCAGTCTCTTTTGGTCTTTTTTTTGTCTTGCAACTATCCTATTTTTTTGGGTTCTGTAATGGTTTATCTTTATTTTACTTATAAACTATGTGGTTTCGGGTCCCTGTAAAACACATATTTTCCTTTATAAAAAACTTTATCCTTACATGTTCCAATTTTCTTTGGATGGATTTTTCCCTATACCTATATTGTCAATCCATTATTTCTCCAAACGAGCATAGAAATTTAGTGCATTGATAAATAGTTGTACACCAGCACTCAATCCATGAATCCTCTTCATAGAGTTTGGATATAGAATTCTAGATCCCTATTAGACTGGTCGTACAAATAGAATTATTTATGTGAGAAAAGTTGGGTTTAAAAGGGAGTGGAGAGTCAATATTATTCTTTTGATACATAAATATGGTGAAAAAGATAGCAAAGTGGAATAGTAGAGAAGTCGACTAGAACACATGTGCCAAAAGAATCATGGACTAATAATAGCTTAGAAAATACATAGAACTTATCCAAGTTGCTTAATTCCTTATCACCTCCTATTCTCATATTAAACAATATATGTCAATTAACAATGCTGCAGAATATTTGCGTATGGGAGAGGAATTAATTAACAATGTATTTTGAATCTTTTAAGGAAGGCTACATATGATTGTACTACCGCTAACTATGTAGCCTCATCTTTCGCAAGATTAGAGTTATGAGAAGGTATAATAATCTCTCTAATTTGGGATTTGAATGTTAACATAGCCTTTCTAAGCCATTTTTGGGTGTGATGCTTCCGTAAGACCAGGAAATAAAATTGGACGCTTCTTCCTCATCTAGTTTGAAATACGCACGTGAGGGAAACTTTTGTGGGAAAATTTGTTTTATTAATTGAATAAAGTAAAATAATAGAAATATATAGAAGATAAATGTGATGACACAATTCAATTATTATCTTGAAATACTTCTTTAAAAAACACATCGTTTTTATATCTTTAGTTATTCTTAAGTTTAAGAATGAGAATGTTTTCTATTATTTCTATAGTGTGTTTAGTCTATTTGGTTATTACGTCATGGAAAATAATTCTGAATTCAAACTTTCCCACCTTCTATAATGTCCGATTCAAAGAACTCATTGCCATACATATAGAGAACCCTTCTAATGATAATTGTACCACTAGTCAAATGATATTGAACCTTCCCTCATGAATCTTATTTGAAACCAATCTCAAAATATTCTAGTCCATACAATATTAAAAAAAATTCTAAAACATGAAAGGGATGCTTACACATTATATTGTGCCAATAACGACCCACAAGGTAGATGTCATATTCACTAAGATCTTGTTGTGAAATTTAGTTTGTCTCTAGCGAAGAACCTCTTGGTCACCCATAATATTGGAGAGTTCTTCAATTGTTACTATGAAAATTGAATGGTTGTTGCATGGTGAGATTTTTTCTCTAGAACTTAAATTGTATTGAACTGATGATTGGGAAAGAAAATCCTTTTTGGTGGGAACTATCTTTTTCAATGAGTATTTGATAACTAAAAAATACTAAAATTCTACAAAAGAAAAAAAAATGTGAAATAAAATATTTTTGGGTGATCCAACAATGTGCAATTCCTTATGCGCTTCTAGATTAGACCTCCTACGTAATATTATTTTGAGCATGTTGCTCAAATTTAATTCTAGGTGAGAGAGCTTGTGGTGCCACCCCATCCTTAGAAAGTCATGGATTATTCTCAATTCTCCTTCCCTTCCATCAAACAAAATATTGTTGTATTTATCTTACCAATCCTTTTTCTCAACCATCATGTATCTAGAATCTACTCTATCACTTCCCTTCTATTTTTAGAAATAAATTCTCTCTAATCTAATTCATGTGGTGAGGTTTTATCCTTCACTGTATCTTTGGATCCAATATATTCTTATAGATTATATTTTCAAATAATTTTGTAATTAAATTTCATATGAATTATTTGGAATCTTATGCAACACTCTACTAGGTCTAGTTTTCCTTGGATTCACCTTATCATACACGCTCCTAGGAATCTTTCCTTCCTTAGGTGTGAAATGAATAACTCGCCCTCTATGCAAGTGTTCTCTCTTTGGTGCTCATCCACAACTGCATTTTTTTTTCACTCTTCTCCATCTGTTAACTCACTTCTACATGCACCTCATGTGTGTGCCATGCAAAATATTCCACATAGACATTCACACACTCTCCATTTGGCACATTCATCACATTCCTATCATCATATTAGAATCCTTCTTATTTTAATATTTTTTCTTCCACCATATTTTTGGGATGATACAAGATATTGAGATACCTTCCACAATGAAGTCTCTTTTATTTTGTTGACGCAAAAAAATTCTTTAACTATTCTACTGTGTTCATTATTTTTATGTTTATATATTTTTATCATGCTGAAGTATATGCAAGTATGGTAGCCTAACACAATGGTTTTTAGTTTTATATTTTTTGAAACTATTTCCATGTAGGGTTTTGTTCCATGATGTATTCATTTCTCATGTTCTTAGTTTAAGGGAAAATTTTCCCCACTTGAAGAATTTTATATCCTATAATATAATATCTTCTTCACATATATGAAATTTACTTCTATTACTTTTGTTTCTATACTTTAGCATAATATATCACCTAGGGTCATCAACTTGATAAAGTGATGGATAAAAGTAACAAAGAAATTTTTTATACCCTCACAATTTCATGCTACATTTGAACATTCTTTATCATCTTATCACTTATAATGTTTCAAGGTTCACTTGGCCATTTCTTTAGCTAATATTTGATCACCAACTTACCTATTTTTTACATGAAAATAATTTTCCACTCACTAATGTGACAATGCATGTTTGATTTTTGAGTGATTTTTCTAACATACCAAAATAATGCATAGATGTTCTTGTGTGTGCTAGTGTATTATGAATTTCAAAATTTTTAAGTATTATTGTTTCACAAAAACCTATTTTCACTAGTAATAATACTCAACATTGTAGATAATTAGCTCACACATTTGAAAGTGATGACCTTGAGCTTCTACATTTTTTTAGATTACAAGAATCGAGTAGGCCCCTATAAACTGTGGTGCGCCTAGGTAGTAAAAAACTTTCATGTCACTAGTAATGCTAGCATGACACACCCTAAGGTACCAGGAGGAGAGGAGGAGACTAGACCTCGTGACCTCTTTCCTGCAACATGATTCTTTAGCTAATCGAGCGAAGGCCCCCACCCCAGTTGGGCTTTTACTTTCCATTGTATTATACAAAACTCATTTTTAAAATACATGATGAGTTATTTTTGTCACTTTTTTCCTGCCCTTTTTGTTTGCCCATTTATGATAACCAATTTGAGATATTTAGCATGTGTCATCATGTCAACTATGCCTTTGAATTTTCAGTCACATTCCTTTTCTTTAGTCAGCTTCCCTTTCCTTCCACCTTAGTTGGTCACCTAAACCCAAAATTTCAAATTAACTAAGTCCTTAAGAAAAAATTATATGGTTGAAGGTTCCATGGGAACTAGGAACCTTTAGTTCCTAATTCCCATGGAACACCCTGAAAAAGGCTTATAATAAAAGAAGCCAATAGGTTAGTAAGGAAAAGGGAGTAGTGAATAACAAAAGATAAGGCAACTAAGGAAAGTAGAAAAAATAGTGTGCCCAAGGATTAGGATAGTCAAAGGTCCCATAAGAACTAGGAACCAATGGTTCCCAATTCCTAATCCCCTCATAAGCTATGAAATCATAATGAAGTTGAGGCATAGAAAAGTGAATGCAAGGAAGAGCTGAGGCATGGGGAGTAGACTAGAAGAAGTTAAAATCAAGGTAAACTATTGCTATATGTGGCAGACAAAAGAGTTATGCAATATTTTGTGCCTAACTCCTTAGTGATTCCATCAATGTTGTAACAATGGGCTCCCAACTGCCCATATTCAATCCTCAGTTCCTTGCAAGAGGTTTTAAATGGTTTTTGTTATGAATTAAAGATATAAAATAGCACTCATATCTCCTTTATCATCTATAGGTCCTCCTTTTCTTAGATGATCATGCATGGACCAGGTTTTTAGTTGATACATGGAGGATTTTCTATTGTTTTCCCTCATTTTCACTAATGTTGGTATTGGGAGGGGTGTTTGGAGTGTTCCCCATGTCTGTAGATTGAATTTTATTTTGTGAATATGTTAGGGAGTGGTAGAAAACAACCATGGTCCTTTCCCTACCTCAACCTCCTTTCCTTGCCTCAACCTACTCTCTCCCTTTCTCTTATATGAATTGATGGACAATAAAACACATTTTAACATTCATTGTAAGGGGTTCTTCCTTGTGTTTCTAAGTAGATAATTGTATTTTTCATGCTTTTACAATTATAAATTGACCCTATTCCTCTACACCAATAAGAAAATGTTAGTTTTCTAGTTCTCTCTCTTGCATCTTATGTAATATTTATTACCTCAATGTGAGTATATTTTATCGTCTTCTATGTATGTATGCTACTTTATTTTGGTTTTCAAATATATTTATTGAAATCTCTTTTCTTTTAGTATCCTATCAAACTTCAACCTCCATATATACCTCTAGGAAATGGTAATTAAAAAACCTGTGTGGATGATTCTAGGGTGATCCCACAATAGTGGTTTACACTTTTTGGCCTAACTGGACACTGATATTTTTTTTTTAACACAATCTCCACATTCGGGCACATATAGCGATTAAACCGTAAGGAATTTGAAGATGATGTAAACTAGAGTCTTGTCACATTTTGTCTGTAGATTCTAAAAATATTTTTTTCATTTTTTTTGGAATCAGATTGCACTTCTTTTTCCATCTCCCACAAAAATTGGTTTTTTTCAAAAACAGCATTTTTAAAAAGTGACGATTATACGATAAATTTTTTTCCATGAAGGATAAAATTCCAATTCTTTCAAATTTATATTTCTAACTCTGATATCTAGTGCTTCCACTTGGTTAGATAGTTTTTATTGAATATTTTTTCTTTAATCAAGTTTGAAGTCAATCAAATGACAATTCAGACATAGCGGACCGTATAACACATAACTTTTACTTGTATGTATCTAAATTCTTCTCTTTTTTTTTTGTTGGATCAAGGACTTCAATATCTGGTGCACTCATATTTTTAATTTTTTTTTTTTAATAATCTTCTATTTTTCCACTTGTGTAGAACAGAGATTTTTGTTTTCGATGAAAAACCTATATTTAATAAAACTTAAAAAATAGATAGATAATAAAACCAAAACATACTAAAATTATATTCATTGGATAGCTCGTTCTGAAGGCTACTCGATTCCAAGTTTGGTTTCTAAATATTCCCCCATTTTCATCCCCAACCGAAGCTTGAAAGCGTAAAATTTTAGGTTTTTTGTGTGAACACATTAAAAAATTAGGGAAAAAGGGGGTTCTAGAACCAAGGTTCATTCGAACCCTGGTCATTCGAACCCCCACTAATATGCATTTTTCCTTTATTTTTTGGGCAGGAAATGTGGGCCCAATAGTTAATGGGTTTTCCCGAACCCTAGTTCGGTCGAACCCCTTTATGGTTCGGTCGAACATGTAGGTTCATGCGAACCCCTAAAACCAATTTTTTTGCCATGGGGTCATTTTTTCTCAATTTTCCTTCCTCCATCAAAGTGTAAACCACTATTATGGCTTCACCCTCTAGAATTTTCCTATTGAGCCTCTATATGTTTTTGGTAGGAGGAAACCATTCCAAATATTTGTACATCACCTTTAATTTTTTTTTCATTCTTCTCTTTTTTATCTTGGAAGATTCATGAAGTATGATTATATTTTTATGCATAGGTATTTAGTATTCAATTGGATCAATACTCTACACTTAGTTTAGAGAGGGAATCAACCTTCATCTAGAGCTTGGCTTTCATTTCTCAATTTCCCACACATTGAAACCATTTCAATGTTTCCATTAAGTAGTTGAATTCAACATTCAACAAAGGGTGCATGTGTTCAATTTGACAATTTTTTTTGGGACACTCAATGGGGCCAAGTGTCATGAGATTTACATCATCTGTTAAAGGATTTTGGTTTGTTCTTCAATATATATTTCATTTGAGGACAATATCTTAAACACCATGGAAACTCTTATAGTCAAATATTCTATTTTAGGTCTAATCGATCTTCTTAAGCCTATTAAATGGTGACTATGTTAGTATGTACTCATATCTTAGTTGACCATATCTGATTGCTCTATTTTTTAAAGAATTTTTAAAGGAATTCTCAACTCCTTTGATGCTTTAATAATGTCAACATAATATAGGGATAAATTATTTTTCCCTTTGTTCAATGAGAATATAATTTTTTTTCGTCCCAATCATCTATATCAAAGTGGGAATGCTACTGGTTTGATCCTAAATAGCCTTGCTATAGAAGGTTATCAACACTTTTCTAGTGTGCGTCTCCCACCCACCCCTACTTAGCCTTCTTGGAAAACTACACATTCTTACCATTAGCCCCAAGAGCCCATATATTTTATCTTCAACTAACATGCTTATTCCCTAAGTCATCCCAAAAGTATGAGAAAACTAGAAAACACTAGCATCAAAGATATAATGCTAAATTTCCAAGAATAATTAAGGGTTATTAGCCAAGAGAAAGAATATAATATACTACAAGATGAACTTGCTCATCAAGCTCATCGTAATCAACAAGTGGAAACAAAAAGAAGGTGTCTTGAGGAGGGTCTTGTAAGGTATATTGCTACTAAGGAAGAAAAAATCAAGTGGTTGGAAGCCATAGAGAAAAAAAAGCAATAAACTAAGGCAACCTCCTATGTTACTCATTTCAACATCCCTTGTTTTAGAGATTTTCAACCCTCTCAAAGGCCTATTTTTCCTCAAGAGATTCAAAAAATCCTTAACTTCTCTTCAAAAATCCTAAACCTAATATTTTTTCTTGTCCTAACACAATCTCACTCTTCAAGGGTGGACATGTCATCTAGTGAGATGATTCTAGTTTGATGATAGAATAAGGGAGATATTCCTTGTTTCTTGTGATTCCTCACTATAGAGCAAGATATTTGGTACCCTCAAGTCTTAAAACAAACAAGATTCTTCAAGAAGTAAATGGTCCTCAACTACCTCAAGGAAAAATCTTAGGTGATAGGATAAAATGATGAGAGTTCCAGAAATAGAAAGAGTGAGTAACAAAGGTTTTCTAGAAAGACTAATGCACTCTCGGCCAAGGATGAAAGTGAAACACACAGATGATAGTGTGGTTTTTTTTCCTCCCAAAGGTGTGCTAGTGTCTCATATGGACCGAAAACTAAGAGTGTCACACAAAATAGTTAAATGACTACTAAAAACCTAATTCTTAATAACGCTTAAGAATGCAGGGAAATAATAGAAAGTAAAAGAACTAAAATAAAGAAAACTAAATGAAATGTAAATGATAAAAATAAAGAGGAGAAAGAAATTTCTCACAACAACCCAAGAAATGAATCCTCTAGAAAAAAAATAGCTTTTGTCATGTGACTATCTTAAATTTGACAACTAAATGACCATCAAAAAACACTATGTTAAATTTGACAACCAAATGACCATCATTTGACATTATGTTAAATTTGGAATTTAGTTAGGTTCCTTTAGTATTTACTATGTTAAATTTTATGGCCAAATGGCCTTCAATAGGTCACTCAAATTGGACCACTTCTCCATTAATAGTTTTGATTTTGGAGAAAAAATTAGAGGCTCATAACTTGGTCATATAGACTCCTTTCTTCAAGCAATTTCTTTTTATTTGGGGTATAATTTTGCACTCTATGTAGTGGTGTAGTTGGTTTTTGATTTTGGTTCCTTGTGTTTTCTAGAATTGCAGATTTTTAGAGCTATTGTTGAGCCATTCTCATTCGAGGAACTTCTAAGCATGCATTCTCACTCAAACAGTAACATTTTTTAGTGATTTTTTTTTGAAATTGCATAGTTTTTTGTGTAATTTATAGTGGTGTGATTATATTGATCTCATTCTTTGTAAAAAAATTACTTTGAGCTTGAGGGAAAATTTGGAAATCTATATGCACTAAGATCAAGTCCACTTCAATATTTTTGGCAAGTGGCACCTATAATCACATTAATTATAAAGTTCCACAAATCATATTTTCTTGGGGGATTTCTTGATTGAGTGATTTGGGAGGGGGATCTCTTGGTGTATTGCTTTGATGTGTTTGCTTGCACTCTCTTCATTTTTCATGGATCATTCTTTAAGGTTCCTTTGTTGACATCATATAACTACTCAACACGGCATCAACATGCATGGAGTATACTAATGAATGATAGTCACTCTGTATATGTTGAGAATAAGGTACCTAAACCTACTGATGATGAGAAAAATATTAAATGGATGATTGAGCATACCAAATCTCTTGGATGTCTTTGTAAACTAGTTTCTCAAGATTTGTTGTTCCAAATTTAATCATGCAATAATTCTCATGAGACTTGGGACAAATTGAAAACATTATATTGTTCTATAGATGAAGTTAGAGGCTATTAAATTGATAATAAATTGATGAGCCTTGATCCTAAGAACTTTGACAACATCGAGGACTACATCAGTAAGGTTAATGTTCTAAGGGATTAATTTAAAGCATGTGGTATTGATAAGAAGGACATTTAGTTGGTCCATGATTCATTGAACAAACTTGTTCCTAATTATATTGTTTTTGTTTCTAGGTTTCACACTCATAGGTTGATTATGGGGTTTGCATATACTACACCATCATTTCCGTCATTTGCTAGTTAGGTGAAAGAATCATATACTATTGATAAGAAGTAGAAGACATCAAAGAAAAAGCCACATTTCGAGCAACCAAGGATAAATCCTCCTTAAATAAATCATCTAAGAAGGATAAGTCTACTTGTTCATATTGCAAGAAGCCTGAGCATGATGAACATTCTTGTTACATGAAGGATATTGATGAGTTAAAGTATCTTCTTAGAAAGATTCATATTGGTTTTCCTTCTAGAATGTTTGAGTCTCCGCCTTCTTCTTCATAATATTCAAAGCAGTCTAATAAGGGAAAAGGTCATGCCAATTTGGATACTACATCAGGAAATAATGGGAAAGCCCTTTGTTCTTTTTTAGATCTAGGATTAGGGAGTTGGCTTCTAGATTCAGGAGCTTCCAATCATATGGCATATTCATAGTCTATGTTCTCTTCTTTTGAGTCATGCACTATGTCTCCTAATTTTATGGGGAACAATACATACATGAGTGTACTTGGGAAGGTATCTATTAGCTTTGGGGAAAACACCTTTCAAGATGTTTTATGTGTTCCTCATTTGATGAACAATCTTCTTTCCATATATCAAATTACACATGGTGGAGATGAGAGGACTATGGAGTTCACTCCTAATTCAATTATTATTTCAGACATGGAGAGTAGAGAGATTATTGCTGCTAGGATGGTTGATCATTCATCTTGGTTGTATACATTTGTAAATTTTGTTACTGATGGTGAAATTGTTCCTTCGGATGTCAATCATACTTCTTGTGTGAAGCATGATTTAGAGGAGACATTTGAATTATTGAACTTGGGTGTTCTCACATTTTATCTTGTTCTCAAGCCTTGTATTTCATCTCCTCCATCTACTATTGCATTTGATGATGCTCATATTGGCACAAGTTTGGCCTTTTGTGATTTAATATAGTAGGATCTACATCATCTTCTAGATACATCCATTTGGGATGCATACTTGACAAACATTGGTGGGTTGTTTGTTGAGTCTCATATTTCAGATTTGGGAGCATCATCGATTGCATATATCTTCTCTTTGATGGAGATGATTCTTCTTTAGTTGTTGCAAGGGAATTCTATGACCCTCTTGTTCATTCTCTACATGAAAATTCTTTATAGTTTGATATGAGTGTGGATAATTTTGGATAGAATTTGGAGGAGGCTTGTTTAGAGGATATTTCCTTGTCTTTGGATTGTGTTCTATAATCATTTCTAGGTGATTCTAGATTGTCTTCTTTAGCAGTGTGACCTAGAACACATGTTTGGAGTGTGACATCTTTCAACATCGACACAGAGACACTTGAGCATTCTTTAGAGACATCATCCATCATCTATCTTCTTGATATCCTACATACCATCTTGGTTTTGTTTCTTCATAATGGGAGAAATGTTGTTCGGTGAGATTGGATCATCTTTAACATTCAATGTTGAGCTTCTACTATCATTGTAAGAGACTCAACATTGACGGGGGTGTTGCATGGTCTCTCTTCTACTTCTGTCTTATGGGGGGACTTTTCCCTCGCATGAGGTTTTTTCCTTCTCATTTTTTATTGAGATAATATTGTTTTGTATTTCATCACTTGGAGAGGAGTTTTATCCCATCGGGTTTTCTTCTTTTCTGCATTTGTGAGAGATTTATTTTCATTTCATTTGTACATGGGTACCTAACATGGCCTCATAGCTAGGACCCATCCTTGCATCATTTGTGTAATAACTACTCTCCCTAAGTTGCACTTTTGGGGGGGTGTTGGTGTGAATGGGTTTATTTCATAACTAGTTATTAGTGAGGACCTATTCAAATTATTATAAGTTTACTTAGGAGTTAAGTTTCCTAGTTGTCTTTTCTCGAAGTTAGTTATAATGGGACCATGTCTCATTATTAACTTTTAGTTACCTAGGCATATAATAATTATCTCATGCATTTAATATTTTTATTGAGGTTGTTATGACTTAGTTGTATCATGTGATATGATTAAGAGACTTGTCATGATCTTTTCTAATCATATCTCTCTCCTTGCCTATATAAGCAAGGATTCATATGTACATTTCATTCATCCAAATCTCAGTTGCTTGTTGTGTAAGTCCAATATATCATTACAATCTTGAGTATTGCATATTGGCCACATCTAGCATCCAATGTTGTAATTTCATGTTCTTGTTTTTCCCTATTGTGTAAGGTTGTTGTTGGTTTTTGTAGATGATCCTCGAGGCTTGAATCCTTGAGTGACTCAAACATGTTCTATGAGCTATATCTCAGCTCCTAAAGAATAATGGGCATGTTACACACCTAAAGAAATAGATGTAAAATCAAGTGTGCATTAGTAATAAACAAGGTTAGAAAGACATCATTGTAGGATTAAAATCTTGATAATCTACTATGGTATTATATGCATATATTTCATTAGAACAAATATCTTCTCACACATAACATATTATAGCACAATATTGGTTTGGTTGATGGATCGCCTCTTATAAATAGCCAAGTCATGTATCAAATTTATGAATAAAATTTTTATATTAGATTTGTTTTATAGTCTTAGACCTATCTTATTTTTGTACATATTGTGCCATTTTGACCTCTTTTTCCTAGTTTAATTCACCCCTATTAATTCATGTCCCCTTTACCATATTTATTTTGTAGCCTTATTTATATATATATTTTTGTTTTTATTTAATTTGTATCCCCTTCCCATGTCATAGTCCCACCTTTAACTTGCTTTTGATTTATACCCTTTTACCCACTTGTGATTTACTACTAAAAATTATTCCTAGCATCATCCTCAATTAAAAAATACATTTATTCTTCATAAATTTAAGCTTAAAATTAAAGAAAGTACATGTCACCAGATGAGCACCTTGAAGATTAAAGTTCCTTATAAAAATAAGTTGATTTTTCATTCACAAACAAGCCTATAGTTTGACACCTAATAAGGTGACATTAGTTTTTATCCTCACACCATCAATTTGAAAATAACAGTAATTAATCTTTAGACCTTCTCACCTATTGATTTTTAATATTTCATCAAAATATGAGTGAGTTAACTCCACCCTAAAAGCCTTAATTAATTCATTTTTCCATTAAATAATGTTGTAGTAAAATCTATCGCACTAGGTGGTTAATTTTCAAGGTTTTAGTAAGTTTAGTCATTTCCTTTAGAATCTTTTATTTCAATAATTCTCCTCTACTCTCCTCTCATACCTCTCACCTCAAAGCTCCAAGATATCACTATCCATCTTTATCACCCTTTTAGTCTATTTTTCTGTATTCTACACCTCATGTTTCTAATATTTAGTCATTTGCCTTTGTGTGTTGCTATTTCCTCATATTTTCTCTTAAAATTATCTTTAACCCACATTCAAACTTTTGGTTTTCAAATAGTATATCATCCTATTTCATTACCATTAGTTCCTTGTTGAGACATTTTATCATTTAATTATCTTTCCCATCACCCATTTATGAATGCAAGCTTTTTCTTGAGAGATATAAGAGGTTGGTGCCATTTCCATATTAATCTATCATATTTTCCCATTCTTTTATTATCTCTCCTTAAAAAATGAAAACCTTTTTTGGTTGAACCATAACCTTGTTTCCAAAACCATTCTCCTACCTATATTTCTTTATTGAGTTTTCATGCATCATTTGCCATCATCACTAAGTTCATCATGGTTATGATTTGATTTGAAATAATTTATCAACATTGATAAATTTTAAATCTTATTCTTTATGAATATTTAAAATCCCACAAGTGGACCAACTAAGGTAGATTCTCCAATAATTTTTTATTTTTATACAATTGCCTCTCACAAAAAATTACTAGCAAGTCAATTTCAATAATTTTTTGTATAATTTTAGAGAAACTTATAGTTTCAAAATACCCCTCAAAATAAATTGAAGAACCCCAAACAAAATTTTTAGATGATAGTTTGATAAGGTCAAGGTTTCCTTAAGAGGTCAAGCCCACCTTGTTGGCTATCAAACATGTTCAAGGCCATTAGTAAGCTATCAATTACTTTTTAAAAAAAATTTCAAGCTAATGATTTTCAAGCTAATTTTGCTAGGTCTATATTAGTTCTTGAGACCCATCCATATTAAAGAACTATATTTTTATTAAGTGAAAATACTCCATTACTTTTGATTTCCTCTTGCAAGTTAGTAGTTGAAGTACCTTTGGATTCTTATCCATGGTTTTGTTATGATCCCTATCAATTTTAAACCTTTGTCATTCAATTTACTAGGTGAAATATTTCCATCTTTAAGTTGTCAGTCATATTTATCAAGACCCTTGTTTTTTATTATTGATTAGGGTGAAAAATAGGGTAGACCCAAATGCATGAACAAGAGGATGAACCACTAAGTTTTTCCACCAAAATCACTACAAAAATGATGTAATTGTGAGAGCCAAAAGATGTAAATAGAAATCAAAAATATTACCTAACTATTATAGCAACTATGGGGGAATTTATTAGAGCATACAAAGTTGTGTACCTAATCAAAAAGTTGTTTTTAAGTTACAAAGGATTCACTTACCTTCAGTGGTGAATGGTTCTCTATTAGGGTTTATGAAACTAAGATCAGGGTCCTATTCTTTGATGTCTACACTATCAAATTCCCTGTTATCAACTTCTGAAAGTCTATAGGAAATTATGTAGCTTTGATTCCTTGATTTTGCACTTTCAGTGACAACTTTTGCAACTTTGCAACTTTGCCAATTTTGCTCCAAAATTTCTCTATTTGATCTTCAACCTGTAAATATAGAATCACACACTCAAGGGCAGGAAAAATTGTTGTTTGTAAGTGAATAGGGGTTTGCCTGAATCAAACCCCTTGTAGGTAATCAAACCAAATGATGAAATAAAGGAATGAAGCATGAAACATGAAATATGCAATTGATGTCACCTTGGATGATGTCTTGTGAAACAAATATGCAATATAACATGTAGTGGCCATGAAGAATGTAGATATGGGATCCTTGAATGTGATTTGAACAATGGTTGCAAGTAGATCTTCAATGCTACACCACTTCTTTAACTCAACAACATGAATGAATGCTTCAAACCCTTGACATGATGATATGACTTTGAATTGCTACAATAAACCCTTGAAATATACCTTGAAATGAATTGTGAATGCTCTTGTAATGCTCTTGTCAACTTCAATTTTCTATAATGCTTGAATAATTGAAAGTGCTAGGATGCTTGTAAAATTGCTAGGAGAAACAATGTGAATTAACCCCTTATTTATACTAAATTAGGAGATTAACCCCAAAATTTAAAAAATCAAGGTCGACACTAGATCTGGAAAAAAACATTATTAAATTCTCACTAGAATGAAATTCAAAAAGGGGGTCTCATTAAGGGAGGACCCATTCGTTACCTAGGGCGAATTGGTCTTGGCTCAGTTTTCCAGGACCTAACCTCATAGGCTTGAAAGTGGGCTAAAAACCCATTTTAGATCAACTAAAAAAGAGGGGTCTTGTTAAGTGAGGACCCATTCACCACCTAGAGTGAATCGGTCTTGGCACCATTTTCTAGGACCTAACTTTTCCCAATGAAATATTTTATTAATTAAACTATGGGTGTTGGGATAGATCTTCGAGAGGTCAAAATTAAGGCTTAAATTTGAATTAAAATGGGGTTAATTACTCCAATTACCCACAATTAATTAATGACCACCTAGATAAATGTGAAAGTTCCTTATAACACTTTACAACACTTAAATAAGGTACAAATTCGGTACATTCTATTGAGAAAGGGGCCCATTAAGCTTAATTAAGTAAATACTTCCTAGAAAAGTGTGAAAGTGTGTTACAACACTTTACAACACCCTTGCAAAGGATCAATTAAGACATGTTTTAGCCAAATAAAGGTCCTAGAATAGTGTGAATGTGTACAACACCACTCCAAGACGTCATTAGTTTAGTTTTAATGTCAATTATCGAACCAAGTAAAGAAAAAGGCTACCTTTTTCGTTACTACAATTATAAATTGCATATCTTATGTTGGTCACTAATAAGTGAACACTTAGTTAGGAACCCACCTAATTTTTTTAAAGTTTTTTCCTAACCCTTGTCAATGATACCCCACTAGATAATGTGCTTATGGCGGCTATTATGACTACTCAATGTTCTTAGGTAAACTTCTTTGCATAACAAAACTTTTCCTTTAGATCTAACATGTCCCAAATTTCATAGGTTGCATCATAAGAAGATTTCAAGTCACTTTCATCTAGACCACTTCATCTTAGAGGTGTATCTAAACCCATCTATTCATCGATCTTTACTTCCAATTCTTAGTCAATTTTTTTATTCTTGATTTCTAAATCTTATTTTCTTGAAGTTAGTCAAAAAATTTCTTGATTTCTAAATTTGGATCATTCCAACTCATTATAATCTGTCTAGTGCCTAGTCGAATTGATAGTCTCACCTCTAATAGTTGTAGATTAATTTTAAACTAAACGGAAATGACCTTAGATAACTTTAATTTACACATTTCACAAATATACAACCATACACAAAATTCCAATTTTTCCTATATAAACCACACATTTTAAATCTTAAAATAGGCTTTGAGATTCTTTCACCGACCATTCTTTAGTAATTAAATTAATACCCTTATTCTTTGCATTTACCTTACTCAATTAACATTCAATTGCATCATCCAAATTAACAAACTATTATTATTGAACAATCTAGTTTAATTTGCACATACGTGCATGCACCTTATTGGATTGGTCGAAGATGAAGCATAGAGAATGTTTATTTACCCGTCTAAAAGGATAAGCAAGAAACTGGTTAACAAAATCTCCTGCTGACTTACGAGTTGACCCATATAAAACAATGGTAATCAAAACATGTCAGAAACATGAGACATCCGAAACTCAAAGTTGGTAAATTTGAGACACAAAGTAGACAAGTATTCAGCATATGGTGCAGGCGCTGGGATTATCAGCGACGTAACTGTAACCATAATAAGGCCTTTGGACATACAAAACTGTTGGAGTCTCTGCTATCTCCACATCCATTTTCTCCCCCTCAATTTTTTCCTCCTTACTATCCTCTTTGGTATCCTCCACACTCAGTAACTCTGCAAAGCCAAAGCCGGATTTCCTCAGTTTTCGGGTCACACACACAGGATCTGCTTTCCCAATTACAGTCATCTTCCTTTCCTCCATGTCCACAGCCACAGAATCCACCCCTGCAATTCAAATATTCATTCATCAGATTATATTGTAACAAAACAAATCTGAGCTTAAGATTTAAAGGCGATAAAAAGCAGCCAGCATACCTTCTACCTCTGCAACCACCCTGAGTGCCTTGCTCTTTTTTTTCTCGTTCTCAATCGCCAATTGTTTCTGCAATTTTTTAACAGAGACTATATTCTATCAGTTCAAACTTCGACATGAATCCATGAACCGAAGTTATATATAAATAGCTATCTAGACTTACCTTCATTTTGATATCTTGGAAATGGGTTTTGTTCACAGAAATCGGCAAGGCCTTTTACTATGATGCAGAATATTTGGGATCCGTATAATGAAACCCCAGAAGTTGGGAGTACAAGTGTTTGGGTGTTTGGGAGATCGAATAAATAGGAAAAAGAGGAGACATTTTGGAATTCTTCGCTGAAAGTATATGAGTTTCCAATCACGTGGCATCAATGAACAACCCATAATAATGAGGCAGCTGTACTTTTTATTGGTTTTTTTGACCTTACATCGTCATGGTTGTAGCTGCATTGTTACCATCTTTTCTGTAATGTGCGATTGGAATGTGAACACAACTTCGCCGGTCAGTTCTGAGGGTGACTTAAAAAGAGTGAACATTCATTTTTTATGCTTCCGGAAGACCAATTACGAGGAACTTAGAGGGATTTGGATGTTTCACCATCCCCACAATTGATTTAAAAAGAAAATGGATATTTTAAAGTTTACGCTTGACTCAAGAAATATATATTGCCTTAATCTTCTAAATTTTGGTGACTTTATACCATTTAACTAGCTGAGCAAACCAAACCCTTTTGTCAGGTAATAAGAAAACTTCTTGTTAGGGACCCCCCCACACCGTCTGTGTGTTAAAGCTGTGATTTAGGAAGCCTCAATCATTTCTTCGTCTAAGGAAGCTTGTAACAAGCGAAATTTTAATGACATGAGGGGTTAGGTTGACTCGTATATTATGTTGAATACATTGTATTTTAATTATTTTATTGGTTTAGGGTTTAGGTGAGCACAATATATACTCAGAAGTAGTATCCTTGTAGTTGCTCATTGATAAGAAATAATGAAAACCAATTAAAATAAATTCTTAAAAGTATAACAATTCTTTCAATTGTATGAAGTGATACTTTCTAAGTTTACTAATATTAATGTCAATTATCCACAAAACATTGTCTAAAAAGGGTGATGGAAAATAGTTGTAAAAGTTCCTTATATAAGAAATCATTCCAACAAAATCTATATTTTTATCAAAACTTTGACTCCCAACTAATCCACCAATATACCCATCACAAAAGAGAATAAGGAATGCAAATGTATTAAGAGGACAACCAACTCAACTCATCTTGTCTGATAGAAAAAACCTTTAGATTTGTCATTTGCTATTTGAGTTGAAGAATTTGGTGATTAATTTTCAAATTATTCTTTGGCTCCTTCTATAACTATTAAAATTGATAGACAATTTTAAAACACACATCAAAGTAAATCCTAAAAAATGCCATCTGTTGATGATAATTATGATTAGAAAAACTACTGAACATCTAGTTTCACATAATGCCACAAATGACATGTCTAACAATATTGACTATCACACTATTATGATGACCCATACCCAATAAGGAATCTTTCTAGTTTAGTTTCCATTCAAAGATGATAGGAATTTAATTGAAAATAACCTACTATTACTTTTTAAAAATGAGCATCCCTAAAAGTGTGTCTCAATTTTCTTGGAATTGAAAAAAATAAAATTAATTGGATAGATCATAGTACATCTCAACCTATCTCCAATAAGCAATTTTCAATGTTGTATCTTTCAAGCCATTATTTGAGAATCAATGTCAGCTTTATGTCTCAAAAATTTGAGCACTTAACTTTCACTAAAACTTTTAATTGAATTTTCATTTCCATATTGAATTCATCAAGGGAAGAAGATGTAGATAAATATTATTAAAGGTAAAATATGTGAAGCAATAAGTGATAGTCATAACTAGTCTTTAAAGAAGTTTCATAAAATAGGGTACACATTTTTATAATTAGCTTTAATGACACCAAGACTACACAAAATTATGAAATTATTCTAACTTATTACTCAATCCAAAGTGATTTTTAGATACTTTCTAGTGTAATCAGCTCACCAAAAAATCTCAAATATCACCAAAATTACAAATCACCCTTTTAAACAAATAATAAGGTTACTTGGGAAATCTTATGGAAAGGGGTTGACCTTGATATTGGATGTTTTTTTTCCACTAAATAGAAAAAGAAGAAAAATTAACCCATTTTATAAGGAGGATATTTCCATTCTAAAATATGGAAAATGTATTCACATGCCTTCCTATTGGATGTAAAGGAGGTGAAGCTTTCATTTGGAAGAATGGAACAACAAGGATCTTAACCTACCATATCTCAAGCTACCATTTTCCTCTTAAAGAAACTAAAATTATTATATATCATCTTAAAATTATTAATACTTCACTTGTAACAACTTTAGCCATCCATACAATAGCTAAACATACCCCTTGTACCTTCTAGTCTATAATTCACATTCAAGTTTTACATTTTGGTTGAATATATAATGATCTAAAGATGTGGATTTCAAACCAACATTACCATCACATTTACTCTAAAGAAACTATCCAATAATTTTATTTAAATCCTCATGATGTTTCCTAGATGGCATCCAATGTGATGAGTACTATACATGAGTGGCAATAAGTATTCTATTAGTAGCATAGATTCTAGCTATCGAAGAAATTTGTTACTTCAATTATAAAGGTTTTCTTGAGTCTATTAAGGAACTAATTCAACATGTCATAAATTGAAACATGTAGGCCAAAAGATATCCAAGGATATTTATTTATATATTAGTATTTAATTTATCTCCATTCTCAAGCTATCCACTAAGTGGGCCCAAAATACCTATACTTTCGATATTTTACATTACCTTGTGCCACAAGTTTGATTCTACTAACCAATAATTTTATTATTATTTTATAGTAAGTATTAATAAATGTGATAGATCACCAACTAGAAATTATATATTTTTAACATATAGATAAAAGCTTAATTAAAACTTTTCTTATGTATGGCAAAGTGATCCTTTTTGAAATGCTTCCAAGTATAGAAGATAAAAATCAACTTTGATAAATTACAACATAGCTTGGTAATTTTCACTAGAAAACTCATCAATACCTATAATTTTATAATGTACAGTAAAAGAGAGAGCATGTTCCAACTCAAAAGAGAGTATTTTGTTCAACAAATAATTGAACCTAGGATTAAATTTGTTAGTGTGGACACAGAAAAAGAAACCCTTTTACTTTTTCTTTTTTTTCTCCCTCCTTGTGCTTATTTGGCTTGATTTTTCCTTGATTTTATGTTGTAATATGACCCACATATTCACATTAGGTCTTGAATCTTTATGAGTCATTAAGACTTTATGATGTCTTGTAAAGGTGTTTGGACGTGTTGTAAGATATTTTAACACTTTTCTAGACTCTTCTTATCATAATTCATCTATATACCCACTTTTTATCACTTACCAAGTCTTATTCTAAAGTATTGAAAAGTCTTGTAACAAGTTTTCATGCTTTTCTAAGCTTTTCATCAACAAATACACCTTTCTTATGCACTTATAGACCTTAATTAAGTGTGTTTTTGAATATAAACCTGAAAAACATCATTAAAGAAAACTTAATTTCCGACACCCACTCATATGCCTTGAGTGGGACGCATTCACCCAGGGTGGCGAATGAGTCCCTCTTGGCACAAAATTCAAAATAAATTCAAATTACTGGTGGGTTTTTATTCCAAAAGACCTAAGGTTGGCCTGTGATGTTGTATTTTCGGGAGATTAGGGAATAATTGTGTATAAATACATAATTTTCTATTCATTTTAACCCTCCATTCATCCAAGCATTCATTCTTGCATTCAATCCATTTAAACATTCACTCAAGCATCATAACATCGTTCAATCAAGCATCTTGGATCAACCATTGATATATCTTCAGACTTCAACAACAAGGGTTTGGTGAGTTTATGGCATTTGCATGTCATTTTTTCATCATCTCTTATTTAATTTCATCTCATAGGGTTTGATTACCAAAGTGGGGTTTGACCAAGGCAAACCCCTATACTCTAACCCTTAACCATTTTTCCCGTCTTTGCATGTGTGTTTGTAGGTTTTGTAGGAAGATTTGTCAAGGAGAAAGGTGTTGAAAAGTGATCAATAAGTCATCTAAGTCATTACAGTCAACATAACCCTAATTGGAGCTTGAAGATGATTTTCAACCCGTTTTCTACAGATTCAGATCTGACAACCTGACAAGGAGAAATGTGCAAATGAGGACCTATAGAGTTGACCTTTGACTTTTTCAAATTTTTGTAGGTGGAATAATTCACCATCTATGGCAAATGAGTCACACTGCTAGGCTGGAAAAAGAGTTTTTTGCAATTTTGTGTTCCTGACATCTTGAAACCTATTCTGATAGATTTTACCAGAAGCGGGACTGATTCGCCATCTGTGGTGAATGAGTCCCCAGTGGGAATCAACATTGAATTCCACAACATTCTAGAATCTTCTCAGATGTCCTTCCAGTTTCCAGGTGCACCCCTTTTAGTTTCATTCAATTTTGTTTTCATTTGTGCATGTTTCTAGTTCATGTTTGCATACAATAATGTGTTTTCAAACACTTCATATTTCTTAGTTTGCATTCAATTAGTAATCTATTTGACCAGTTCTTTGCATTTAGTTTATTTCATTTACGCATATTGCACCCAAATCACATCCACATTTGAATGTAACATTGCATTTTGGCCCAAATCTTTACCCTTTTAGGTAAAAAACCCTAGAAGGGTCACAAGCATTTTGGGTGCCAAAATCTTTGTCCACAGTTAGGAATGTATTCTTCAACTATATATTCTAATTTTTATTGATTATCATTCCATTGATTCTCTTCTTTGAAAATTTTACCATATATTTTTAAAAATGACTTGCATTTATTACAAGGGTTAGTATGTAGGACATCAAATTCATCCATTATAACATGAATTTTATCTTATTTATTTATTTATTTATTTATATTTAGATAATTTTAAAATATTTGTATTCTTTTTTCCTTCATTGATTCATTATAACAACTCTATTTTTTTTTTTTTTCCTTTATAATTGTTATGTTTGTGTAGTTGGGCCTTGGTAGTAGTGAAATAATTTTGTGGTCAAATCAACATTAAGTTTATCCTTACGTGTTTCAATTTCCCTTAGAGGGTTTTTATTTTTTCCCTGTGCTTATATTGTCAATCTTTATTTCTACAAATGAACATAGAAAATCAGTGCATTGAGAAATAGTTGCACACCACCACTCAATCTATGAATCCTCTTCATAGAGTTTGGGTATAAAATTTTAGATCTAAAATTTTAGATCTCTATAAATGTGATCTTACTAATCTTATTATTTAAGTCAGAAATGTTGAGTTTGAAAGGTAGTGGAGAGTTAACACTATTTTTTGCAAAAGATAGGAAAATGATCTGCAGACATAGTAGAGTAGTCCACTAGAACACGTGTCAAAAGAGTCATGGACTAGTGATAGCCTAAGAGACACATATAACTTATCCAACTTGCTTAATTCATTGTCACCTCGTATTCCAATTTTAGACAATGTATACCAATTGTTGCAACATATTAAAATCTCCACCTAGAATCCAATTAACATTATATAGGTATTCAGACATCTAATCCCAAAACTCGATCCATTCTTCTGCATCTTTGGATGTATAAATCAAACAAAATTTAATAGACTATTCATTAGAAATGATAGGGACCCAAACAAAACTATGTGGAAATCTTCCTCCTTATTGATGTCATTCTTTGAAAACCAAGTATACATTCCACCGCCTCAACTACCTTGAGGGCCTTTCTCTTGCCTTAGACGCCCTCGGTTGTTACTTTTAACACCATTTCTGTAAATGTTGAACAGAGACCATCTACCAGTTCAAACTTCGACACGAATCCATGAACAAAAGTTATATATAAAAACCTATCTAGACTTACCTTCATTTTGATATCTTAACAATAGGTTTTGTTCATAGAAATTGGCGAGGCCTTCAGCTATGTTGCAGAATATTTGCGTATGGAAGATGAATAAATAAAAGTAAGTCAATTTGGAATCAAAATGAATTAATTAATAATGGATTTTGGATCCTTAAAGAAAGGCTATATATGATTGTATCACCGCTAACTATGTAGCCTCATCTTTTGCAGGATTGAAGAGTTATGAGAAGGTATAATCTTCCCTCTAATGTGGGATTTGAATGCGAACACAGCTTATCTGTCATTTTTGGATGTCATGCTTCCCTAAGAGTGGGAAGAAAATTGGACGTTTTTTCCTCGTCTAGATTGAAATACCCACGTGAGGTAAACTTTGGTGGGAAAATTTGTTTTATTAATTGAATAAAGTTAAATAATAGGAACATATAGAAAATAAATTTAATAGAAATATATAAAATAAATTAGTTGACACAATTCAATTATTATTATATGAAATATTTGTTTAAAATACATGTCATAATTATATCTTTAGTTACTCTCAAATTTAAGAATGAGAATGCTTTCTGCAACTTCTAATATGTGTTCAATCTATGTGGTTATTACATCATGAAAAAGAATTTACCAGTTCAAAATTGCTTGTCTTCTATCATTTTTTAATTTAAAGAATTCATTACCATACATATAAAGAACTCTTCTAATGATAATGTACCACTAACCAAATGATATTGAACCTTCCCTCGTGAATCTTATTCAAAACCAATCTAAAAGAATTGTAGTCCATACAATATTAAAAAAATGTTCTAAAACATGAAAGGGATAATTACACATTATATTGTGCCAATAAGGAGGACCCACAAGGTAGATTCCATTTTCACTAATATCTTGTTGTCAAATTTAGTTTGGCTCTAGCCAAGAACCTCTTAGTAAACCATACTATTGGAGAGCTCTTCAATTGCTAGAATGAAAAGTTAATGGTTGTTGTATGGTAAAATTTTTCTTTAGAAATTGAATTGTATTTAACTTTTGTTTGGGAAAGAAAAAGCCTTTTTGGTGGGAACTATCTTTTCAATGAGTATTTGATAAATAAAGAAAACAAAAATTCTACAAAACAAAATAAAATGTGAAATCAAATATTTTTGCGTGATCCAACAATGTGCAATACCTTATGTTCTCCTACATTCAATCTCCTAGGTAATATTATTTTGAGCATGTTGCTCAAAGATTAAGTCTAGGTGATAGAGGCTATGGTGGCCACCACATCTTTAGAAAGTCATGGATCATTCTCAAGTCCCCTTCCCTTCCATCAAACCAAATATTGTTGTACTTTATCTTACCAGTTCTATTTCTTGATCATGTATTTAGAATCTCCTCTATCACTTCCCTTATCTTTTGAAGAAAAAATTCTCTCTAATCTAATTCACGTCGTGAGTTTTTATCCTTCACCATATCTTTGGATTCAATATATTCTTATAGATTAGATTTTCAAATCATTTTATGACTAAGTTTTCATATGAATTCTTTGAAATCTTATGCAACACTCTACAAGGTATTTTTTTTTTTGGATTCACCTTATCATATGTCACCCTAGGATTATTTCCTTCCTTAGGCATGAAATGAATAACTCACCTTCTAAGTGAATGCTCTCTCTTCAGTGCTCATCCACACCTGCATTTTTTGTTTTCACTCTTCTCCAACCGCTAACTTACTTCTACATGAACCTCTTGTGTGTGTCATGCAAAATCTTCCACATAGACATTGACACACTCTCCAATTGGTACATTCATCATATTCTTCTCATCATATTAGATTCCTTCTTGTTTTAATATGTAAATGGTTCCATCATATTTTTGGGATGATGTAAGATATTGAGACAACTTTCACAATGAAGTCTCTTTTATTTTGTTGACCCAAAAAAAATCTTTAAACTTTCTACTATGTTCCTTCTTCTTATGTTTATGTGTTTTTATATTGTTGAAATATATACAAGTGTACAAACGTGAAATTCACATCATGCTTTTAATTAGTTCATATTCGCCCATCAATTAAATAAACCAAGTTTAATTGATTTAATCTCTAAGGATCGTCCATCTAAAATTAAATAAATTAACTTTATTTAATTTTATCCTATCATTATCCCCCTTAGCTAAATAAATCAAATATTTATTTAACTAAATCTTTATAGCCTTTCATCTCCCTTTGATTTGATTTAAATCCCTAAATCTAAGACAAATGGGTCAAAAACATCTAACACCATCTTAATTAATCTAATCCATGATTAAATGCTAATCCTAATCACTTGTATTCTCTAGATTTTTCCACTTGCACATGAAATTGCATTTAATTGATTTATCAAAATCTTTATTTACTTTCAACTTGGCATAAAGGGAGAATATTCTCCAAGTTTGAATCTCCCCCCAATTTGGCATGTACATCAAACAAGACATTTATGAGGTCTTACATGTCTCTTACATGTCTTTTGCAAGGGTCAAACTTAGCACTTAATTCACAATTTCAAATTTGAATCTCCCCCTCTTTGGCACATTGGCCAAAACTTGCACATTGCTCAACCTATCACAATGTGACAAGTCGCTTCATCTCATTGGTTAAATCATTATCCCACATTGCTCTATTTTGAGCTCTCTTCCAACTTGAAAATCTATAAATAGAGGGCTTATTCTTCATCAATTCATCTACACTCTCATGCAAAGTTACTCTCTTCAATTGAGAACTAATTTTTCCCATCACCATTGCATTGCATCATTTGAGTTTTAGCAAGGATTGGGAAAGGGTCATTGGCACATTTGACACCAATCCAATATGGAATAGGTACATGTTATGCTTTTGCATTTTATTTTTTATCTCTTTTGTCATTTGTTGCATTTTGAAGCATAAGATGTTATTTCATAGGAGCATTTGATGAATTTGTATGCAACTAAACCATGTTTGATATTTTAGAGTTTGTGCAGATTTTGGTAGGTGCTTCATCATGGTGCTAGGTACTTGATAGGGACTCTTGTCGTATGGGTCAATCTCCATGAACATAAAGTCCTTATTAAAATCCATGTGCTAGAATTTTCCAAAATACTTTAATCTATAATTTGTTGGTGCAAGAACGGTCATTCTGAAGCCACCCAACACTTTTACAGTCTTTTAGTAGAAATGGGAAGCATACCATGGAAGTTTCATGGGTGTTGATGCTTGGCTGCACCAATTGACGATAATGAGCTGTGGAGGGGAGCCAGTGGGGTCAAGTATCTAACCATTTGCTAAAGATAAGCGTAGTTGGACTTGTCCAAGTGGAAATCCAACAAATATTGTCTTACACATCCATAGGATTTTACTTATTCTTTGGTTACAAAATGCATTGCTTGATTGAAAACATCTTGAAAAAAAACACTTAACATCATCATCCAAATTTCAAACCCTTTTGGAGACAAATATAATTGACTCAATTCACATGTTATTTGTTTCCCTTGGGATTCATATCCTTAGAGGCTTCTAAACATTTGGATTTCATCTCAATTTTCTCCTACTAAGGTCAACAATAGGTAACTCTTGCCTCAAATTTCCTTGGTTTCTGCATAATACACTTTGTAGGATAAGGGGAAAGTTGAGACATTATACAGCTAGATTCAAAATCTAATCAAAAGTATGTTTGTGGTAAAAATAATTCATTAACCAAGATTAAATCAATTGGACCCCACACACGTGCTTGGAATCTTTTGGTCAAATGGTTTTCATGCAAACATTGGTCTTTTGATTTTGAATTACTCTTAGAGAAAGGCATGTTCTTCACCATCTTGGTCTAGTAAAAAAGTCCTTCCTAGGTTCATTTAGGATCTTGAATCAAACAATTCACCCATCCCAAACATTTATCAAAATCCATCCCACCAAACAACTTTAGAGGTTTGGAAACATCATTCTAGACTTGGGTAGATCATCAAAATCAAAATCACCTTATTTAGTTAGGTGTATGGGAATGCATCCTTTCTCATACATTGAAGTAAATTATTCATCCTTTGAAGAAATTCATCCTAAGATCACATCTAACATCTTAGGGTTTACAAGTTCATTATCCAAATCCAATCAAACCAATCAAAATCAAACCCTAAGTTTAGCATTTATCCAAAGTCCCTAAATGTTCAACATCCATATCATTCACCCCTTTCATCATTCATCTCATCATTGGTCCTAAACACCTTAGAGGTCACTTTTACAACAAGGTCAAAACACAAGAAGAACATGGAATACAAACTTGATCCATACATCATGATTAATCCAAGTCAACCAAACTCTCAAAGCCTTACAATGTCGATTGATTATAAACACTCACATTTATACAATCCATACATGGGATCGTTTTCTCCTACAAATATCAATGGTACAACAAATGTGAGTTTGCCTAGTCAAAAGTTTGGAACACCTTTCCCGATGGTAGATTTAAATCCAAGCCCAAACTTACAAATCTATCAACCAAACAATCAATACATGAGCCTTCAAATGAACAACATCATCCCATCAAATCCCTACATGCAAAATGTGCATGTACCAAGTACAAGTTTTCCAAACATGAACATTTCAAATCTACACTTGGCAAACTTTGGGGTAGATATGTTTGCAAATCATACAAATGTTGTTCAAAGTCCAAACAAGATGTTAACAACTCGATGTATAAATCCAAGTCAAGGTAACGCCATGCAAAATCAAAGTTACCTAAATCAAGGCAATGTGATTCCCAACACAAACAATGTTCAATTTCAACCTATCATGCCAAATCTAAACATCATCCCAAATCAGAACATTGTCCAAAATCAATTTCTCCATGATCCCATTCAAAAACCATGAGTATGTATCCCAAAAATGATTGAACAAAAACCAAATCAACTATATCAAGGGAGTCAAGATCGAAATCAAGATCAAATTTGGCGAGATCAAATTGTTACACTTACCAAAATAGTTGAGTCATTGGTCCAAGAGACATCTCCACCACCATTACCCATATCAATATCATTCCTTGGTTTAGGGATTCCCCCTTTACCTAGCACCAATCACTCCATCCAAATCAATCCACCTAACACCAATCAAGCCATCACATCTTGAATCCTTTGAATATACCATCGACATCACACCAATAGAGGGTATCCAATCAAATGACAACATCAATCCTGACAAATCAAAATATGGTCTCCCAAGGATTTATCACCTCGGTCATTCTAACCATTCCTATCACCTTGATCACTCCAACCACCCCTATCACACCCATTATATCTCAAACCCTCACAATCACTCCAAACATATCTCAATGACTTGTCACTACATCCAACACAATTTTGAATCTGCCACCACTACCACCAAAACCAAATGCAGAAAGATAATATAAAATTGCACTAAAAGCTCACCAGGCCTACCAAAATGCCATCCAACAATATCTAGCCATGTAACAAGCAACACAAGCTCAACAAGTGTAACAAGCCTCTCAAGCTACCCAACAAACACAAGCACAAACATGAAAAATGATAACTATTGGCGATAACGATGAACATTCAACCACTAGTGATAGCATTGACAATCTCCCCACCACAATTGCTGAAAGCATTGATCTTGATTTATCTATCAATGAGAACCTTGAAGATTTTTCTATCTTGTCTGAATATCAAATCAACATAGATCAAGAGTCACTCTTCAATCATGATCAAATTCCACCAACAATACCCAACATTGATCCAATTCAATAAATTTCAACATCATTTGACCCTATGGTTGAGGACATCGGAAATCCCTTCACCACAATTGTTGAAAACAATGATCAAAATCTATCCATCAATGAGCACATTGAAGATGTTTCCACTCCATCCGATGACCAAATCACCATACATCAAGAGCCACTTTTTAGTGATCTATTTCAAGGAGTGTTAGAAGTATTTGACCCCATTGATATAATCTATGATCCATCGACCAATGATCATATTGAAAATGTCTCTACATCACCTTATGAGTTAGAGAACATATCTCAAGAATTTATGCCAAAGTATGATAAAAATCTTTGACCAAAGTATAGAAATGGTCCTTTCCAAGACATATTGACGTCCTTCGACCTCATGGTTACATATACTAAAGGAACCCTGAACTTGAGACTTGAAGATATTGAACCAATTAGCATGTCTACTGACGACGTCCAAGAACCCTTTCTAAGGAATCCATCATTTGAAATTGACCCATGTCAAGAACTTGATCCAAAGCATGTCAAAAGCAACTCCAAAATCATTCAAGATCAAGAATTTGTATCTTAAGGATACTACAATTATCTAATGGACACTCTCCTATCTATGCAAGATGATCATATCCATGTAGCACATACTCCTCCATCTACCCATGAGATGCTTTTTTTGGATGGACACGTAGATGATCTTCATTCACAACAAGATTCCTTTACTCTTGATAGTATTGCACAAAAAGAGCAGGTTCTTGATTAGTATAGTCAAACAGAGTTGTCAACATCCAGATCAGACATATCCAAAATTTAGATTGAGGACATCAGCTATGAGGATATCCAAGATTATCCACTCAAGGAAACAATTCATATAGAATAGTATAATCTAGAGTTATTAGAACAACAAGTTGAACTAACATCATCTACAATGGTTATCCATCAAAGAATGCTTATTGAACAAGACATCTCAGATTAGGCAGAATCAAAGCATGAAGGCACTACTAACACTATACTGGGGGCCACTTCATCTCAAGCAAACGTCAACATAGGGAGCACGAAGAATCTTTATGGTGAAACCATTGCCAATACTACAACCAACCACACCATGAATCTTCATCCACCCATCACCCCATCCATGAATTGGGACCAACATCAAAGGAAATATTTGAATCAAAGTACAAAGAACATTATCAAAGCAAAATAAGCTGAGAAGCATGTAATGGAAAAATAAAATACGCATGGATACCAAAACATACGAAGAAATATTATCCCTATCAGACTCCATCAGTCAAAGAAACTATGGGGAAAAATGAAAAATGGAAAAGTATGCATCAAATATTTCCACAAAAGCAAAAGAAGGCTTTTCAAGCAACGTACAAAGTGTATCAAGCAGTTGGTCCTAATTCAATGCACACTTCTGTATCCACCCATCATTGCTCATCTTCCCACGTTTGGAGAGTCAAACATTCCAAGCTATCAACCAATCCATCTCCTATCCTTAAACACACTCCATCCATGCCTCCACACATGTGATATCCAATTCTCACATCGACCATGTATTGGCAACGACCCTTTATCATAAGAATTCAGAAGGCACTCTATTACGATGTGTGCACCAAGACGAAGTCAGCTCTAGTATCAACGAAGCAAATCAGGAATCCCAAAAGTTGCATTCAAGTGCATGTATCTTAGCAAAGCAACTTCTTTAGGCAGGATACCGATGACACATCATGAAAGAAGCATCTACATCAACACCATTAGGTCAATCAACATGAATCTTTCAGAAAAATCAAAAAATAAAAAAAAATATGAAAATCCAAAAAAAAAAGAATCAGAAAAAGGATTGAAAATAGTAAAGATAAAAATTTCCCTCTAGTGAAAATCACTACGGTGGCACTTTGGATAGGTACCATGATGTAAACCTGGTAAACAGGAGTCATGTGTAGAATCGAGCATCTACGTGTGCTAGTTCAGGTGAAAGCGTCTCATCCCATCCATAATAAAGCCATCATTCCATCCATCTCAGCCATAATAAATCCATTCATCCATAAACCATTTATCCATTTTCATTCATCTGCATACATAGTCCAAGATATCTTGATCTTGACAAAGTTTGGTGCACACTTTACGCTTGCTTATGGTAAACGTCTTGACATGGGTCATTTTCATTGATCCTATCCTATGCAACATTATCTGAGCCATGAAGCATTATCCAAATGAGCATTCTTTATCTTATCACAACATAATCCCTATCCCTCCATCCATACACCTATCCAAGCATCCACCCATGGAATTCCATACATTGCTAGACACTGGGCGCAGATATTTACATCTTGCTTCGGGAATAAATCTTGATCTATATCCTCCAACTTATGTGGTGATACGAACATTGGAAAATGTGAAACCAAATTGGTCAAAGCATTTATGATCTAGAATCCAAATCACTAGCCCATGGCATATTTTGACAAGAAAATGTTCCTTATCAAGCTTCATCTTTCATCGAACATCAAGCCAAGCAATCACTATCAGTCGCATCTAATTTTCACTTCAAACATCACATCAAATCATTCAAACAACTTTTGTTCCAAATCAAGCTTCATCAAACATGATCAATCAAATCCAATCAAAACATCATCATCAATCTATCATCACCTTGGGATATACTTCCCAATCATTGTGTTACTTAACACTATCCTTGCATTGTTGTGCATCCTCAACAATGTTATCATCATCAATCCTGATCAATCAAATCCTTACATTGTTGTGTATCCTCAACAATGTTATCATCATCATCAATCCATCAATTCAATCAGTCAACCTTAGCTTGGTGTCCAACAAAATCCCAAATAGAGCACTAATATTATCAAACATATCCATATCCAAATCATCAAAATCATGCAAAAAATCCAAAAATATCCAAAACATATAAAAAATCCAAAGACATCCAAAATCATATCAAAAATCCAAAAACATTTATAAAAAAATAGAAAATATCAAAAACATTGGAATCTGAACTACATCGTCTCTGAGCTTAAACGTAGGCAAGGCTAATCTTTGATCAGCCCCCGAGACACAAAAACACAAAAATATTAAAAAAAAAAAAGAATCCAAAAACATCCATTAAATCTCAGAAAACCCCAAAACATTCAAAAAAAATTTAAAAAAAAAAATTGTAAAATCTTGAAAATACCAAAAACAACCTCAAAACATTCTAAAAAATGACAAAAACATCCAAATATTTGAAAAAATCCATTTGTCTCATCTCGCTTTCACTCGAAATAATCAATCATCCATAATAAATTGATCATCACCTTCATCCTTTGGCAACACAAATAGAAACAATCACAATAGTCAACAAAAATTAAACTCCAAATGCAAAAATCAAAATCGAAACAACAAACTTTTAAACGCAAAATCAAACTCTTGATCATTTTCAAACATGTGAGTCAACCTTATATCAACAGCCTATCAATCAACTTATCAACCCATCATCATCCTATACAATGCATGTCCTAGGATATATCATTCCGACAATGGGCATCATTTTGGATCACTTTGGATTCTTATCCTATCAAAACGAATCCCTTTGGCTAGAGGTATGAAGAACATTGGCTTGTTTGCATACTAGATATTTTCTTTTGATTTATCTTATTGTGCTCGTTCCAAGGATCCTCTCAATGATATTCAAACGAAGGATTTAGAGAGATAGGAATGGGGCAACGATCATTATCTTTTGTCTATTGTGCTTGTTGGATGTTCTTGTAAAATAACTTGGTGAATACTTTCTTTGTTAGGTACATCCTAGCAAGGTTTTCGTATGTCAAGTGTGAACAAGAATACTCCTATCTTTTTGTTGAGTCAAAGTCCATCGCACTAGGTACAACGCCATCCTAGTTCTTTATACCTTGATGCATTGTATCTACATGTGTTATCAAACATAAGGTAAGTATCCGTTTTAAAATCCCAATCCTTTATAAGAAAATCATCATCATCTATCATCATCATCATCATCTCTAATAAAGTCTTGTCATATCATGGACTTGCTGGATCCTCTTGTCATCATCTCATTTCTTCTTTCTTCTCTCTACACTAACATAGCATCACCAATGCATCCTTCATGCATTCATCATGCATCCATCCTACATCCATCATGCATCCATCCTGCATCCACAAATCATCAACATGCCACATATCATTCATATCATACATAATAGGAAACACCGATCATTTCACATGCATTGCATAATCATCATCATAATATAGATTTGTTAGTCTAAGCATCTCATAAAATCATACATTTGCATAAAACATCTATTACATAATCATATAGGAATTATCGCATCATCATCGTAATCATCCATACCATCCATTTTGAACCTCTTTATCGTGAGATCGACCCTCAAATCGAATCTTTTCTCTCGATCTCTTGAGGGGGCAATGTACCAGTGTATTTCTTTCCACTGGGGCATCCAAAAAAATCATAATTTTTTTGAATTTTGATCACGGCAAGTTTATTCTTTGAACCAACGTAGCAAGTACATTACTTCAAAGAGGGGAAAATTGTAGACACATGAAATTCACATCATGCATTTAATTAGTTCATATTCGCCCATCAATTAATTAAACAAAGTTTAATTGATTTAATCTCTAAGGATCGTCCATCTAAAATTAAATAAATTAACTTTATTTAATTTGATCCTATCATTATCCCCCTTAGCTAAATAAATCAAATATTTAATTAACTAAATCTTTATCACCTTTCATCTCCATTTGATTTTATTTAAATCCCTAAATCTAAGACAAATGGGTCAAAAACATCTAACATCATCTTAATTAATCTAATCCATGATTAAATGATAATCCTAATCACTTGTATTCTCTAGATTTTGCCACTTGCACATGAAATTTCATTTAATTGATTTATCAAAATCTTTATTTACTTTCAACTTGGCATAAAGGGAGAATATTCTCCAAGTTTGAATCTCCCCCCAATTTGGCATGTACATCAAACAAGACATTTATGAGGTCTTACATGTCTCTTACATGTCTTTTGCAAGGGTCAAACTTAGCACTTGATTCACAATTTTAAATTTGAATCTCCCCCTCTTTGGCACATTGGCCAAAACTTGCACATTCCTCAACCTATCACAATGTGACAAGTGGTTCCATGTCATTGGTCAAATCATTATCCCACATTGCTCTATTTTGAGCTCTCTTCTAGCTTGAAAATCTATAAATAGAGGGCTTATTCTTCATCAACTCATCTACACTCTCATGCAAAGTTACTCTCTTCAAATGAGAACTATTTTTTCCCATCACCATTGAATTGCATCATTTGAGTTTTAGCAAGGATTGGGAAAGGGCCATTGGCACATTTGACACCAATCCAATATGGAATAGGTACATGTTATGCTTTTGCAATGTCTTTTTTATCTCTTTTGTCATTTGTTGCATTTTGAAGCATAAGATGTTATTTCATAGGAGCATTTGATGAATTTGTATGCAACTAACCCATGTTTGAGGTTTTAGAGTTTGTGCAGATTTTGATAGGTGCTTTAGCAAGTATGGTAGCCTAACACACATTTTTTTTAGTTTTATATTTTTTGAAACTATTTCCATGTAGGGATTTTTGTCATGATGTATTATTTTCTCATGTTCTTAGTTTGAGGGAAAAATTCCCCCACTTGAAGAATTTTTATATCCTATATAATATCCTCCTCACATATATGAAATTTACTTCTATTACTTTCATTTCTATTCTTTAACATAACATAATACCTAGATTCATCAACTTGATAAAGTGATGGAAAAAAGTAACATAAATTTTCATACCTTCACAATTTCATGCTACATTTGAACATTCTTTCTCATCTTCTCCTCCTATAATGTTTCTAGGATAACTTGTCCATTTCTTTAGCTAATATTTCATCACCAACTTACTTATTTTTTACATGAACATCATTTTCCACTCACTGATGTGGCAATGCATGTTTGATTTTTGATTGAATTTTCTAAGACACCAAAATAATACATAGATGTTCTTTTGTATGTTGTGACCTTGAATTTCAAAATATTTAAGTACTACTATTTCCCAACAACCTATTATTACTAGTATTAATTCTCACTACTTTAGATAAATACCTCACACATTTGAAAGTGATGGTCGGGCTTCTACTTTTTTTTTTCTTTTTTACACTGCAGGAATTGGGTAGCCCCCTATAAATTGTAGTGCACCTAGTAAAAACAATCATGTCACTTGTAATGTTGGTGTGGCATGCCCTCTGATACAACAGGGGTGGGAGGATATTGGACCTTGTGATGTATTTCTTGCAACATGATTCTTTAGCCAATCTAGCTAGGGCCCCCACCCCGGTTGGGCTTCTAATTTCCATTATATTATACAAAACATAATTTTAAAATACATGATGAGTTATTGTTGTCACTTTGTGGCCCATTTTTGTTTTCCCATTTATGATAACCAATTTGAGTGTGGCAATGAAAAAAGTATCCCTCTACTTTTTCTTGCTTGTTTGGGCCCTCCTTATTAAATTGAGGACAATGTTGCTTGATTTAGTGTTGTGATGTGTTAACACATGCACATTAGGCATTGGGTCCTTGTGAGCTAAATTTACTTAGTTGTACCTTGTTTAAGGTGGTGTATAGTGTGTTTCCACACTTTCACACTAATCTAGGTTTTTATAATTAATTAGGATTCTTTATTCCTTTTTTGGCCTTAATTTGTATCTGGAAGACTTAATTAATGCATCTTTTCAAGGATAATCCTAACATAAACCAATATCTAATAATAATTCATGTATTTTTAGGTTGTGTGGACCAGATTTAGTGATTTGGGACTCATACACCATTTTGAACATATGGGTCCCACCTAGGTTTCAAGGCCTCAATCTTGATTTCACATGAATCTAAGCAATTTTAAAAATGTGTCCCATAATTAATGCCTAATGGGATTCATATGCTACTTTTGGCATATGAGCCCCGTATGGACCAAAATCAAATTTAATTCAAATTCTTGGAAGGTTTTTATCCTCCTAGATCTATTGTCAGTTTGTAGTGTTGTAATTTTGGGAAATTTGGCATAAACAAGTATAAATACAAGGATATTCCACTCATTTTCTCCTAGGCATTCAAGTATTTATCCATTCTAGCAAATTTGACTTCACAAGCATTAAAGCATCCACAAGAGCATTCAAGTATCTTCAAGATTTTATTATCAAGTGTTTTGGAGCATTATGCAAGTATCAAGCATCATGTCAAATTCATCATGCATCATGTTTGTTTTTGAGATAACAATTGTGATGTAGGGTCCTATGATTCAAGCTAGTATTCAATTTAAGATCTATCACAATGAAGCAAGAGTCAAGATCTACATCCATTGGAGCCACTTCATACATGTTTGCAACACTTTATTCCTATGGTTTGGTGAGTTGCAACATTACATTTTTTTCAATCACCATTCCTTTATCTCATTTGATTTCATTACAAGGTTTGATTACCAAAACGAGGTTTGAACAAGGAAATCCCCTTTCCATTAACAAAACAACATTTTCCCCTCTGTTTAGTTTGTGATTTATAGATCTAGGTTGAAGACATATTGAAGAGCAAGATTGGAGAAAATTTGTCAAGTGTTCAAAGTTGTCAAAGTTGTCACCTTTCTTTGAAGAGCACAAAAAGATATATGCAGGTTGCAAATTAGAGATTCAGACCCATAAATTAGGTCAAGGCTTGGCAGAGCAAAGATTGAAGAGAATATTTAGACTTTGGATTTCTAGAAAAGCCTAACTAGATTGATACACCACTTTTGGTGTATGAGTCCCAGTACAGTGAAATTTGTAGTTTAAAAGAGTTTTAGGCATATCTCTACCATATTTTTGTTTCTACCCAGAAAACCTAATATGGGACTAAATCACCCAAACTGTCATATGAGTCTCAATAAACATTAATTTTAGTGTTTTCAAAATTTCAAGTCCTCATTTAGATCTCCTCATATTCCTAGGTGTACACTTCTGATTCACCATCTTTCTTTTTTATTTGCATTCTTTAATAGGTCATTTAGTGAAAATTTACATATCATTAGTTTTACTCATTAATTCTTGCATATCATTTGTCTTTCCAAGCTCTGGCTTGGTGGTGAAACCCTCTTTAGTTTTTAATTAGACCCTAGGACAACACTATTGTAGATCTCTTTCCTTCATTCCATCCTCATATTGAGATATCTAGGGTTTCCTTGAGTGATACATAAGTGAAATAGGAGGAGCCATAAATCTTTAAGGATAGAAACACTCTCCCGCCTATTTTATATCTTTTCATTTAGCATGGGTCATCATGTCAACTATTCCTTTGGATTTTCAGTCGCATTCCCTTTCTTTAGTCAATTTCCCTTTCCTTCCACCTTAGTTGGTCATCTAAACCTACAATTCCAAATGGACTAAGTCCATATGAAAAAAACAATATGGTTGATGGTTCCATATGAAATAGGAACCATTAGTTCCTAATTCCCATGGAATCTCCCCACAAATTTTTGTGGCAAAAGAAGGTGGAAAGTGAGTAAGGAAAAGGGAGTAGTGAATAACAAATGATAAGGTGACTAAGGAAAGTAGAAAAAAAAATGTGCCTAATGATGAGGATAATTGAAGGTTCGATAATAAATAAGAACCAATGTTTCCTAGTTCCTAATCCCCTAATACGCCATGTCATCATAATGAAGGAAGTCAAGGTGTAGCAAATTGAATGCAAGGAAGAATTAAGGCATGGGGAGGAGACTAGAAGAAGTTAAAGTCAAGGTTGACTATTGCTATATGTGGGATAATAAAGAGTTACACAATATTTTGTACCTAACTCCTCAATGATTCCATCAATTTGACGATGACCCTCCCAACTACCCATCTTCAATCCTTGGTTCCTTCCAAGAGGTTTTAAATAATGTTTTTTGTGGATTAAAGATATAAAATTTCACTCACATCTCCTTTATCATCTATAGGTCAGGTCCTTTTTGTTAGTTGACCATGCATGGGCCACGTTTTTAGTTGATACATGGGAAATTTTCTATAGTTTACCCTTATTTTTCACTAATTTGGGTATTGAGAGGGGTATTTGGAATGTTCCTCATGTCTATAGATTTAATTTTTTTTTTGGAAATGTTAGGGAGTGGTATATGGCAACCATGGTCCTCTCCCTACCTCGATTTCCTCTCCCTGTCTCTCTTATATGACTTTATGGTCAATAAAATAAATTTTAACATTCAATGTAAGGGGTTTTTCCTTGTGTTTTAGAGAAGATAATTTTATTTTTCACACTTCTACAACTATAAATTGGCCCTATGCATCTAAATCAGTAAGAAATTTTCTATTTTTTAGTTCTCTCTCTTACATCCTATGTAATATTTATTACCTCTATGTGAGTATATTTTATCATCTTCTATGAATGTATGCTATTTTAATTTGGTTTTCAAAGCTAAATGTTGATATATCTTCCCTCTTAGGATACTACCAAACTATAACCTCCATATATATCTCTAGGAAATGACAATAAAAAATATGTGTGGATGATTCTAGAATTTTCCTATTGAGCCTCTATGTTTTTTGTACGAGGACGACATTCCAAACATTGGTTAATCACCTTTCATTTTCGATTTTCCTTATTCTCTTTTTTCTCTTAAAAAAATTATCAAGTAGGATTATAATTTTAGGTATAGGTATGAACTGTAGATTTTTGGCACCCTAAGTCTTTCTAACACTTCTAGGGTTTTCCACCTAAAAGGAGAAAGAGAGGGCCAAAGAATCTAACAAGTTCACTCAAATATGAAATGATGGACATGTTTTTTATGCTAAATGAATCAAACTAAATGCGAATGAATGATCTAAATGAATATAGATGAAAGCAAAACTAAAATCTATACAATGCTTGAAAACACAGTATTGTTTGCAAATAAACCTAAAAGAATGAATGAACATGCAAATTTAACCAAACAAAAAGCTATTTTTTGAAAATGAGTGCACTTGGTAAACTATTGAAGGGTAGAAAAATAATTTGAAATGATGATGAAGCTAAAATTTTAGCTGACTGGGACTCAGTCACCACCTAGGGTGAACCAATCCGAAGTCAGGACTTTTTCTACACAAAAGATGTTTCTGATGTTCTGTGACCTAGATTTGAATTTGAAACCAATTTTTTACCTCAAGAGGAACTCATTCACCAATCATGGTGAATCACTCCACCTTTACATTCTCGCAAATTCAAAACTTTGTTTTGCACCTTAACACCTATACAATAATTTTTTATGGAAACCCGATCTCAGATCTAAGAAAATTCCTACAAAATAGCTTAAAATTGTTTGTCTAATGAGGGGTTTTCCTCATTCAAACCCCTAAATGGGTAATAAAACCTTGAATAGGAAAAGATGTGAATTAAACCCTAGCCTTAGGTGTATTAAAGACTAGGAAAGTTTGAATCATAACAAAAACCCTATTCTATTGCTCTAGAATAGGGCATACAAAGATAATCAATGTACTTCAAGATATCAAACCCTAGAAACCCTACAACACATGAAAAATATGAATAAAATGACATGCAAGTGCTTGATATAAAAATGTAAACCTTAATATGAGGATATATTGAAAATGGAAGAATGAAGCATTAGAAAACCAAGTCCTTAGGTGTGATTTAGTGGATAGTTGCCCCTCTTCACCCTAAATTTCTTCATGATTCACCATAGGCATCCATTATCAATCCTTTGCAATGTTGAATCTTGATAATAAAAGTGAACTTCAAGACCTGCAAAAACCCTAGTTTGCTATCCTAAAACTTTAACTTTTACTGATGAAACTTGTTGTAGAATGTTTGACTTTATTAATTTCTCTTGAAAGATGATGAGAGATAATGAAAATTTTCCAAAAGATGTGTAAAATGATTGAAAATAAGTATTTATAGGAAAGAACAACTTATTTTCCCATTAATTAGACCTACGAGGCCGACATTCACTAGAAATAAAGTTAAATTTATTAATTTCCTGATCAAATTTGAATCTACCCTCAAAAGGGGACTCATTTTCCACCCTTGGTGAATGGGTCCCACTAGAGGGGACTCATTTTCTCAAGGTTGGAAATGGGTCCCGCTACTTCTTTTTAAAGGTGGTTTATCAAGATATGTTGCAATTAAATGTTGTTAGTCGGGTTTTATATAATTTCTCAGGTAAAATGGGCCTCTAGATAAAAATTAATGAGTCTAAGGGGCATATAAATTTTGTTTTGAAGGGAAAATGATATAAAAGGACTCAAAAGTGGGTGTAATTATGTGTGAAATTGTCTCTTTTCTCAAGAGGGCCCAATTTTCTATGACACATTTAGCTCCCACTTTAGTGCCCATATGACTCCATGTGCATATGAAAACTAAAGGAATCTAAACAATGCACCTTATTACATAAAAAGGATACTCATTCAAAAGAATGGGAGAATGAAGTCCCTAGTGTAGTTATCTACATAACCACATCCTGCAACACAAACTCATTAATTGTCTAAAAATCCTTATGTCTAACTTCTAGAAATCCAATTCGAGGGTAGATGTATGCCCCCCTTGATTCTGCTTGCTTTACAGAGGTGGAATCAAGGTAGGAATCTAGCCACATCAAAGAAGAACATCATATCGTTGGGCATTTTCAAGTACCATGCCACATAATGATAGATGAATGATGATATCGAGTGCAGAATCACGATTCCAATGCATTAAACGGAATGGAAAACAAATTAACCTAGGACTATTATGTTAATTTGAAGAATGATTATATAATATGTCCTAGAAAAGATAATAGGATAATGTGAATAAATAGATGTAAGAAATCGATTGAAATAAGAAAGTAACGTGTCACTTACTACTCATTTTACCTTTTTATAGCTTGATAGTGACACATGAGAGAAGAACATGTCAAGTAGATGAGATTACATTCCTTCATGGATGGATGAACTTCATGAGCAAGTGGTATGTGGTGGGCTGCATCATGCAGTGGGTTAATTCTACAACATTCATCTTGTGCTTTGATGATATTTTGATGATTTATATGCATAAATAGGGTAATTTAGGGTTCTTGTGATTTTTTTTTGCAAAGCATCCCCTTTTTTCGCAAAGTGTCCCATTTGTTTGCAAAGTGTCCCATTTGTTTGCAAAGTGTCCCTTTTGTTTGCAAAGTGTCCCATTCTATTGCGAAGTCTCCCATTTCTTTGTGAAATGTCCAAAAAGGGTTATGAAGTGTCTAGGGCCATTCGAGTAGCACACTAGATGTACTTTAGCACACTTGCATGATGAAATCTATAAAAATTGAAGAGTTTAGATGGATTTTAGAACATTTTGTGATGAATTTAATAGGTTTTTGCCCAGTCGTGACAGTGGCTAGGTGGAAGACAGCTCACATTTCTGTGAGATTATGCACCATCACTATCAACAGTAGAGATAGAGCATTTACAATCACTGGGTATTTATTGGGCATACTTGATGCCACACATGAGATACCACGATATGATGCTTATGTCTCTGTGCAAGCATTGGGATGTCGATACTTGTAGCTTTCATCTTCCCATCAGGTAAATGACAATCACTCTTGAGGATGTACACTGCATCCTTTGAGTTCCTATTCAGGGAGAACAGGTATATTTCCAAGGGGATCAGCCATTTTAGGAGAAGAAGAGAGACATGCAATATTTTTTAGGTGGTCTAGTACATGATGAGAGAGTCAGAGCATGGATCTAGTTTCTTATGCTACTGTATTCACATGCTCCTATTGTTAGATGGATTATGATGTACACAATGGCACTAGTTCTCAATCCAAATGAATGAGCGACACACTTAGATGGAGAACTGGTACAATTGATATGAGGGATGCATAAGTAGAGGAAAATTTATGCTTGAGGTCACTGCATTCTAGCACACCTATATTATGATCTTGGTCATTTTGTATTTTGAGAGATTGACAATATGGTCCATTGTATGCTTCAACAAGTTTGGTGCCTTGAGCATATCACATGAACCAAGCATGTTGGATTCCCATGTACTATATTTGTAGGGTATCCATGAGTATTTGGCTATCCTTTGCGATGCATGTGGTAGTATGGAGATTTTCATTATTGGAGGGTGAGATTTGATTGGCTAGAGGAGGATGAGATCCTTTGGAGACCTTATCTACTCACTCTACAGTGGCTAGATCCCACAAGACAACTAAGAAGGATGCAAACAAATAGGTATTTAGTAGGGAGGCATGTCTATGTTGTATGACCATTCTATTACAGGTGAGTCATGCAATAGTTTGGATAGGTACAAACATCACTAAGGGTGTGCCTCTTCATTAGACAATCAATGAAGACTGCCCAGAGGCTAGGTGATACTATTCGATTGACTATAGATCATTTAATGAGAGTGATTATGATGATTTAGATCATGATCAACCACCAAAATTTGACACTGATGATGTCAGTAGCACAGACGAACATGAAGAGTGGTGGTCATATGCATGACCAGCTCCTGTGTTCCCCATGGGTTTCCCTATAGGTGATGCATAGTTTGCAGTAAATAATGGTGATGAGCCAGAGGAGAGAGCAGAGGAGACACAATATAGGCTATCAAATATTTTTATAGATATTATTGATGAGGAGTACTAGTCCAAGGTTGATCTTGAATATGAGGACCAGGATGGAGGAGAGAATGATGAGGAGGAGGAGTATGAGTACGAGCATGAGACACCCCTTTCTGAGGGTGATGAGGTAGCTATCGAGAATCAACATGAGCATGGAGAGTCCTAACATAATTACAGGACTAGATCACAGATAGTAGCTATAGCAGACATTAGCACTTATATTCAAAGACAGGCTAGCACATCCTTGATGCCCCCTAGAGAGGATGAGGTTGAAATTCCTCATGCTTCTAGAGACATAGGTGATAATATTTAATTTTATGCATGTCTTCTAGTACTTTATGTTTGATTTATAGATATGATGATGAGTTACTAATTGTGTACATTATCTATCTTGTAGGAGCCACAAGAGACTGGCAAGGGTTCTATCGTCTGGCTACCACAGAGATAGTGCATGTTCTATCAATAATGAGGAGGTGAATCCTAACTATGTTCCCCCACCAATCGTGGAGGAAGAGACAAAGTCACTTAGTCCTTTTCTGAGACTACGGGCAACATATGAGAGTATGAGGAGGTGACTCCACCAAGTTGAGAGTGAATTATAGTTAGCACAAACCTCATCAGAGGTAGAGAGACTACATGTAGAGCTAGCACAAACATGAGCAGAGAGGGATCGGATTGTAGAGGATTGGCTTGTAGCCCCTAGTCGAGCATAGGTTTTGGAGTATGCACTTAGAGTCGGCAGTTCATGATCACAATCACACACAACTTTCTCATTATGTCTAGGGATAGGATCACGAGTGCCAGAGCCTGAGGGTTCTGGCTCTCATAGACCATGATTACTTTTTATATGATATGATGATGTATATATTTTAAACTTATGTTAAATGCAATGTGATTAATTAAATACCTTTGAGTAAAAGTATGTAATTAATAGCTTCAAGATTTAATAGGAATAATGTGATCTAATGTAAAACATATTTTAGTTTTAGCATAGATACAAAATTTGTGATTAAATACACCAAGAAGGATCTAATTTAACACAAGATGAATCCGAATAGTATGAAACCTAAATTAAATAATTACCTTAGTGTTCAAGACAAACACAAAGCTAGGTTTCAAGAACAAAGCAATGTGAAAACTAGAAATCAAATAACTTTAAACAACACTGATATATTAATCATACTATTCAGAAGGGGGTTAAAGATAATATCTACGAAAATGCATGGAATTAATAGGTTCCATAAGGAGTGTTCCATCAAGTTGCGTTAAGAGATAAGCACCAGACCCATAATTGGTATCGACTATGTAGAGTCCCAACCAATTAGGACTGAACTTATCTTTATCTTCATTATTTGCACTAGCAATCCGTTGATTTTCAATAAGAACAAAATCACCCTTAGAAAATGATCGAGGGATGACATGAATATTATTTTTGCATTATAATTTTTTGAATGAGCTTGTAGGTGTTCTAGAGCATTAATGCGTTGTTCATCGAGCATCTCAAATTGATGCAACCATTGATCTTTATAAGTGTCATCATCAATGATATCTCAGAGAGTAGCTCACAAAGTAGGAATTTTTAACTCCAAGGGCATAATTTCATTAGTACCATAAACAAGACTATAAGGGGTATGTCCTGTTGAAGAGCACACATTAGTTTGATAAGCCCAAAGCGCATAAGATAGTTGTGTATGCCAATCTTTATGATGTTGAGTGATAATTTTCTTTAGGATTTGTTGGAGGAGTTTATTAGTATTTCAGCTTGTCTATTAGACTGAGAATAATATGGGGTTGAAAAATGATGTTGAGTATTGAATTTTTTAAGGAATGTTTGAACTTCGTTATTTTTAAATGGATTTCCATTATTTGAAACAATTGCAGAAGGGAGTTCAAAGTGAATAATTGTGTGATCCAAGATGAATCAACAAATTACTTTGAAAGTTGTAGAACAAAGGGGAATGTCTTCCACCCACTTCGTGAAATAGTCTATTGTAGCTATGATAAATGTATGTCCAACAGAAGAGGGTGGTGAAATTTTTCCAATTAGATCCAACCCCCATACTAAAAATGGCCAAATGGGAACATTGGCATAGAGTTCAGCAACAGGAGCATGAATCAAATTGCTATGCTTTGGGCATTTGTGACACTTTTTTGTATAGTTAAGACAATCCTTCTCCATATTTTTCCAATAACAACCCATATGAAGAAGCTTTTGTACTAACGAATGACCTCCAAAATGACCACCACAGGCATCAACATGAGCTTGTTCAAGTATGAAAGGGATTTCAGAATCTCTAAGACATCACAATAAGAGAACATTAAATGATCTTATATACAATGCATTAGCAAGGATTACATATTTAGTGACAAGTTTTCGTAAGCGCTTTCGGGTATTTGTTGTTTTCAGTTCAGGAATGGTACCATCTTTCAAATAATTATATATTTTATCATACCAATCACATGAATTATCTTGATTTATTGGTAAAAAAATTTATATTGGAGTGTCGGTCGATGGTTTCATGATGGAATCAATAACAAAAGTGAAATTTTTGAAAGAATCATGTGTGGAAATTAGAGAAGCAACACTCGCCATTGCATCTGCCTGTTGATTATCTTTACGTGGGATATTATCAATTATGAACGAATCAAATTTTTCTAATATTTTCATGATAAGATCTTTGTATTTTGACAACTTTTCATGTTTAGTTTGATATGTGCCATTGATTTATTTTATGACCAATTGTGAAACACCAAAGATCTTAATATGTTTACCGTGTAAAGATAAAAAAACTTGTAATCTTGCGATCAAAGCCTCATACTCAACTATATTATTCATACATAGAAAATTTAAGTGATAGGATAAGGAAATAGGTTTACCATCAGGTGGGATAAGTATCACTCTAGCACCAGAACCTGTTCGATACTTGGATCCATCGAAAAATAACTCCCATGGTTTAATGTCAACGGTTAACACATGATCATTAGGAAAGGCATAAAAAATAAGTGAAGTAGAAGGAGAAGGAGCATCAACTAAGTGATCGGTTAAGGCTTGGCCTTTAATTGATTTTTGCAAAAAAAATTAAGGTCAAATTCAATTAACAACATTACCCACTTAGCTAAATGTCTTGGAAGATTAGTTTTATTGAAAATATACTTGAGGGGATCAAATTTTGTGACAACTTGTATTTCATCATTTAGCAAATAATGTCGCAACTTGCTAGTAGTGAATACAAGAGCCAAAATTTGTTTTTCAATTGGTGAATACTATGTTTCATAATCAATTAAAGTGCGACTAATGTAATAGACATGGTGCTCTTTACCATTATCATTGTTTTGAGCCAACAATATTGCAAGAGCATGGGCTGATGCAATGATGTACAAAATAAATGGTCTATGTGGCACAACAGGTTGTAAAATAGGTGGAGTAGCTAGATATTTCTTGAGACTCTCAAAATACTGTTTACAATCCTCATCCCATTGAAAAGGGATACCCTTTTTAAGGAGATACGTGAAAGGGATTGTGCGATCAACTAAAGATGCAACAAAATAGTGGATAGCTTGAATCCGACCCTATAACGTGCGTAATTGAGAAATATTCTTAGGAGGTGGCATGTTAATAATTGCATCAATTTTCTTAGTATCCACTTCAATACCTCTGTGAGATATGAAAAACCCCAGAATTTTACCACTATCTACGCCAAAGACACACTTTTCTGGGTTTAAACGCATGTTGTATTTATGTATCCATTCGAATATTGCACAAAGGACATTTACATTGTCTTGTTGTGTTCTTCCAAAATTTTGTGAATGTAATGGAATATTAATGTCATTGCACGTTGATAAGTTGCACCGACATTCTTTAAAGTGAAGGGAATCACAACCCAACAAATTTTTCCCCAAATAGTAGTAAAGGTATTTTTATATTGATCGCGAGGGTTAATAATAATTTGATTATAACCAAAGAAGCCATCCATGAATGACAACAAACATGTCTGGTAGTTGAATCCATGATCATGTTGATATTAGGAAGCAAAAAATGATCTTTTAAAGAGGCTTTATTCAAGTCTCGAAAGTCAGTGCATATCCTAATATGATTAGGGTATGTGCAGGATCATCATGGAAAAAATAGGCCTTTAAGTGGCAAAAAATTTAGAAAAATCAGAGTTAGGAAACTTGATGAAAAATTTTGAATAAGTTATCTATATTATTTCAAAAATATGTAAGAATAGAATCTATAGAAAATTGAATGTAGTTTCTAAACTACTAGGTTTTAATCTATTTGGTGAAAATTTGAAATTTCAATGTAGTGGTACTTAAAATTCAGGGAAAAAATAAGAAGTAGGTGTCTATTTGACCACCCTAACCACAATAAAATGATAATATTTTTTTATGAGATTTTAGATGTAAGTAGAGGACTCATACCCCAATGTGATGCATATTTTTTTGCAATTTTTTTCCAAGTAAATAATTAATTATGAATTTTTTATTACAACTTTTTAAAAAATATAAAAAAAATCTTATGTCTGACCACCTTAACTTGGTAAAAAATTCATGAAATTCAATTTTTATTTTTTTTAATCCTATAGTATGAAAATCATAGAATGTGATGCATATTTTGGATTCAAATAATGTCATACCATTTGAAAGCTATAAATGTTTTTCAATCAACCTATCAATCAAGACTTTAGTCATAATTTGAATAGAAAATGAATAATAATTACTTATGAAATTCAAAGTAAAGCATAATTTATATCGATGGAAAGCTGAGAATCTCCTTTAAAAATCCTTTTCATTTCATCAATTTTGGGTAAAAAAAAATTCATTAGCCACATACCCATCATATTGCCACTTTTTGGCCCATCATGATCCTGCACATACCCATTATCAGGTTTTGGAACTGTGACAATGTTTGAGATTCATGGAGAATAATCAATAGGGTGAATAAAGCCAACATCAAGGAGGTTTTCAAGTTCCTCCTTAACACGCAAGGCTACATTAGGATTCATTTTGTGAATCTTTTGATGAATAGGTTTAGCATTTGCAGCAAGAACAATGTTATGCATCACAATTTTTGGGTCAATTCTTGGCATGTTAGAGTATTTCCAAGCAAAGATATTAGGAAAATCATGAAGTAAAGTGGCAATATCTTCTTGTTCTTCATCATCAAGGAACTTCCCAATCTTAATAACCTTATCTTTATCATTGATATCCATTAACACATCAAGTGTATCCCCTAAAGGGAGTGCATTGGATTTAGGACTTTCAAAGTCAAGCAACTCTTCATTCAGTTCACTTGATTCTTGCTTAGTAATATTCATGGAATAAGGAATGGTTTTCTTACAAAGAAGTGAAGGTGGGTGATCATAAATTCCTAACATTTGTTTCAAAGCCTCATCACTACCGGCATACTCCCATAAAGGTGATACAGTTGAATCAATCAAATCAGGATATTTCACCACAAGTTTGTGTTGAGATTGACTTGTTATAGCAGTAATGTTCAAGGATGGTTGTTGAGTAGATTTAGTTGTCTTAGAAAAAGAGTATCCCAATCTAGTTTTTATGTCTTGTGTATTAGGTTCTATAGGGACATGAATACCTTGCTCATGTTTTCCACATCCTTTTCCACCATATCCCAACTATTTGACAAATTTATAACCTTTTCCATAAAGGCACTCCTTTTCACATGGAGTAGGTGGGGATTGGTATTCTATCTCATCAAAATTTATTGTATATGTTGCATTGTCATCCAAATTATAGGAGATAGATGCTTGAGAAGATTTTTCATAATTTTGAGTGGACATGATTGTGGGTTGTTATGGTTTTTCATCTTTCTTTTTTGAAAATATATATTTGCCCATAAATGAGGGTGTAAATTCTAAGGTTCCCCAATCATCACCAAATAACTTAGATATTGATTATGTTTCATTGTGTTCAATTTGAAGAGGATCTATATTGGATGTTGGAATTAATGTTTTTAAAGGACTTGCAACCCCTTTCTCAAGGGTCAAGCAACATCTAGGCTCAGGATCAATTTCAATTTGATAGATGTGATTGTTATAAACATATTTAATGATATGATAAATGGTGGAAGGCATAATATTCATCTTGTGAATCCATGGTTGGCCTAAAAGAAGATTATAGGAAATATGATGAGGCATAGCATGGATAGGATTCTGCAATGTAACCACCCCAACCGTAACATGGATTGCTTCATTATATTATCAAATCCTCGAATAGAAACTAAATCTAGTTTTATTTGTGACCTTTCTACATTTAAGTGGTCGAGGAGACTCACACTACACACATTAAGGGAAAAACCATTATCTATGAGAGTGTGTTTGATACCTGTGTGATTATATCAGGCAATTATCATAAAGGCATCATGTTGATTATGCAACTCCAAAGGAGGGAGCTCATGTTGATAAAAGGTAATATAAAAGGTATTCTTATTAACAAGACCTGCCACATCATTTGGAGTGGTACCAAGAGGAGTTGTGATTTGTTTCAAGGTGGATTGAAGGATATTGTTATGATTTTGTGAGTTTTGAAGCAAATCCCAAAGAGAGATTTTGGCAAGAGTATTCTTGAGTTGTTCAATAAGATCATACTCCTTAGTGGGTAGACTATAACAAGGAGCACTGGGTGGATTGGGTAAAGGTAAATATGATGGGGTTGGTTGCAGAGGTTGCGGGTTGTTTCAGGTGCTATACTAATGAGCAATAGTAGTACTAGATTGTTGTGATACATCATCATTAGAAGGATAAATGGTATGTCGAGGTCGATTATTGGGATGAAGGGGATGGTCAGATGGATAAAGTATAAGTTTAGGTTGAATTAAATTAACATCCTTGATATTAAAAGGTTCAGTACAAACCAAAGCGGATGAATTGGTTGAAATAGGGTCTTGAAGAGACTCATCTATCTCATGCAAGTCATCACAACTAGACGGTTTAAGATGTAAACCATCATTAACTAGTTTAGAAGTTGTGTTTGTTGGTAGTGCAAGTTTGTTTTCACAAACCCTAGTGGATGGCTTATGTGAGAGGAAATCTTGAAGAGCTTCATCTAACATAGAAAATTCATCACTACTTAAAGGTTTAGGATATGGGGGATCATTAGTTGGTTTAGGTTGCTCATGACAATCATTAGTGGATGAAGTGAGTGAGAGGATGCTATTAAGGGCTTCGTCTAACTTATCAAAATCATCACAACTAGGTGGTTTGGATGAGATACATTTTCAGTATTGGATCATTTGATTTTTTTTGTGATTGTTTGTTTAAATTTTTTATGGTTTCATCAATGTATGCTAATCTAAAAGGACTATGAAATATTATGGAAAAAGGAGCTTGCAAAAATCTAAGACTATTCATAAATTCCATAATACTAAACAAAAATAGGACCAAATAAATAGGAACAAAGAAATAAATGAAAGAAAACAGAAAGATGCAATGTAATAAATTGAAATATGGAAATGTTAATGGAACCCTCAAAAGAGACCAATTCACCCTAGGTGGCGAAAGAGTTCCAGGATACAATTTTTTTAAAGATTTTTCTGATTTTTTGTGTTTTCTAAATATTTTGAAGTCTAGAAAATGCAGAAACAAAATGTAAATACAGGATACTAGAATGATTGAATGAAATGAAATGTAAGAAGGGAATCTAAATAATGCTTTCACTAATGCAATATTTAAGAATCCTAAAGATGTAAAACAATACAAAATGAAGTATGGGAATATCTAAGATGCAAATGAAAATTATTTTATGTTCAAAATTTGAGTTCACCAAAATGAACTGTAGATTTTTGGCACCCTAAGTCTTTTTAACACTTCTAGGGTTTTCCACCTAAAAGGAGAAAGAGAGTGCCAAAGAATCTAACAAGTTCACTCAAATATGCAACGATGGATGTTTTTTATGCTAAATGAATCAAACAAAATGTGAATGAATGATCTAAATGAATATAGATGAATGCAAAACTAAAATCTATACAATGTTTGAAAACACAATGTTGTTTTCAAATAAACCTAAAAGAATGAATGAACATGAAAATTTAACCAAACAAAAAGCTATTTTTCAAAATGAGTGCACCTGGTAAACTGTTGAAGGTTGGAAAAATAGTCTAAAATGATGATAAAGCTTAAATTTTAGTTGACTGGTACTCATTCGCCACTCGGGGAAAATTAGTCCCAAGTTAGAACTTTTTCTGCACAGAAGATGTTTTTGATGTTCTATGACCTGGATCTAAATCTAACACCAATTTTTGACCTCAAGATTGACTCATTCGCCAAGCATGGTGAATCAATCCACCTTTAGATTCTTGTAAATTCAAAACTTTGTTCTGCACCTTGACACCTGTACAACAATTTTTGATGGAAACATGATCTTGGATCTTAGATAATTCCTATAAAATAACTTAAAATTATTTATCTAATGGGGGTTTTCTTTAGTCAAGCCCCTAATTGGTTAATAAAACCTTGAATAGAAAAATATGTGAATGAAACCCTAGCCCTAGCCGTATTAAAGACTAGGAAATTATGAATCACAACAAAAACCCTATTCTATTGCTCTAGAATAGGACATTCAAAGATAATCAATGTAATGCAAGATCTCACACCCTAGAAACCATACAACACATGAAAAATATGAATAAAATGGCATGCAAGTGCTTGATCTAAAAATGTAAATCTGAATTTGAAGATAGACTAAAAATGGAAGATGGAAGCATTAGGAAATCAAGTCCTTAGGTGTGATTTAGTGGCTAGTTGCACCTCTTCACCCTAGATTTCTTCATGATTCACCATAGGAATCCATTATCAATCCTTTGCAATGTTGAATCTTGATAATAAAAGTGAGCTTCAACACCTACAAAAACCCTAGTTTGTTTTCCTAGAACTTCAACTTTTGCTAATGAAACTTCTAGAATGTTTGACTTTATGAATTGCTCTTGAAAGATGATGAGAGATAATGAAAATTTTCCAAAAGATGTGTAAAATGACTTAAAATAAGTATTTATAGTAAAAAAAAACTTATTTTCCCATTAATTAGACCTAAGAGGTCGATATTCACTAGAAATAAAGTTAAATTTATTAATTTCTCACTCAAATTTGAATCTACCCTCAAAAGTAGACTCATTCGCCAGCCTTGGCGAATGGGTCCCACTAGAGGGGACTCATTTTCCCAAGGTGGTGAATGGGTCCCACCATAGGGGATTCATTCACCCAAGGTGGTGAATGGGTCCCACCAGAGGGGATTCATTCACCCAAGGTGGTGAATGGGTCCCACTACTGCTTTTTAAAGGTGGGTTATCAAGATATGTTGCAATTAAATGTTGTTTGTCAGGTTTTGTATAATTTCTTAGGTAAAACGGGCCTCTAGATCAAAATTAATGAGTCTAAGGGGCCTATAAATGTTGTTTTGAAGGGAAAATGATATAAAAGGACTCAAAAGTGGGTGTAATTATGCATGAAATTGTCTCTTTTCTCAAGAGGGCCCAATTTTCTATAGCAGAAGGTATTCAATATTCAATTGGATTAATACTCCACACTTAGTCTAGAGATGGAATCAACCTTCATCTAGATGTTTGTGTGAAATTCCTCAAGGTCCCACACATTGAAACCATTTCAATGTTTATGTTAAGAAGTTGAATTTATCTTTCAACAAATGGTGCATATTAAAATTGACATGTTTTGGCACACTTAGTGGGGCCAAGGTTCATGAGCTTGACATCATATGTTTAAGGATTTTTTTATGTTCTTCAATGTTTTTTTACTTTGAGGACAATATCTTAAACACTATGGAAACTCCTATGGTAAAGTATTCAGGTTTAGGTCTAGTCCATGTGCTTAAGCCTATCAAATGGTGACTCTATTGGTATGTACTCATATCTTAGTTGACCATATTTGATTTCTCTACTTTTAAGTATTTTTGAATGAATTATTAGCTCCTTTGATTCTTTGATAATATTAATATATTAATGGGATACATTATTTTTACCTCCATTCAATGAGCATGTAAATTTTTTCCTCCCCATCATCTTTATCAAAGTAGGAATGCTACTAGTTTGATCCCAAATAGCCTTGCTATAGTAGGTTATCAACACTTTTCTAGTGTGTGTCTCCCACCCACCCCTACTTAGCCTTCTTGGAAACCTACACATTCTTACCATTAATTCCAAGTGGCCTATTTTATCTCTAATTAGCATGCTTATTCCCTAAGTCATCCCAAAATATCAAAAAAACTAGAAAACACTAGCATCAAAGATATAACATTATACTTCCAAGAATAATTAAGTGTTATTGGCCAAGAGAAAGAATATACTCAAGAAAAAGATAAATTTTTTTATCAAGCTCATCTTCATCATAAATAAGTGGAAACACAAAGCTTGTATCTTGCTCATAGGGCCTTGCAAGGTATATTTCTACTAAGGAAGAAAAAAATCTAGTTGGAAGCCATAGAGAAAAAATAATGCAAGAAACTAAGGAAATCTCCTACGTTCCTTGTTTCAATATCCCTTGTTTTAGAGATTTTTAACCCTCTTGAAGACCTATTTTCCCTCAAGAGATTCAAAAAAATCCCTAGCTTCCCTTGTAAAATCCTATGCCTAATAATTTTTCTTGTCTTAACACAATCTCACTCTTCACGTGAGGACATGTCATCTAGTGAGATGATTCGTTTGATGAAAAAACAAGGGAGATGTTGCCTATTTCTTGTGATTACTCACATTCAATGGAGAATCAAAAATAAAAATTTATTCAAGAAAAAGGTTAGAAAAATAAGTCATGAGAGTAGGAGGGTAAAAAAAATTGTAAGGAAGCTTGAGAGGAGAATACTGCAAAAAATTTATAGATCTTTAACAGTTACAAAAAATTAAACAAAAATGGACATAAATATCATGCATATTGAACCAACAATTTTTGGGTGGCTATGAATCTCTTGCTCTATTAAGGTTTTTCTCCTAAAAGCAGAGAGGTAGGCCAAAAACTATGGTGGTTCACTCAAAATAATTCACATAAAATGAAGATATGCCTAAATGAAATGATCTAATTGGAAAGAATTGAAAAGATAGATCGATTATTTATGTAAAACTTAAGAAATATGAAGTGTTTGAAAACAAGGTGTGATATGCAAACAAGTATAAAAAGTTATAAAAGAAGCCCTATAAATGTAAATAAAATGGATACAGGGTAATATGAGATAAATATCGTGCACTTGGAATCTTTGAAGAATTGAACATAACACTGAAAAACTAAAAATGTTGACTTTTTGACTATCTAGGACTCATTTGCCAACCGGGGTGAATTAGTCCCAAATTAGGGTTTCTGCCCAAAGGGTGATGGAATCTACACTATGTCACACTAGATACCTTCAACAGGACTCATTCACCATTAGTGGTGAATTAGTCCACTTCCTATTTCCCAAAAATAGAAGCTACAAATCTACACTTTATCACCTATACAACACTTCTAGATTGAATCCTGAACTTGAATCTTCAAAAAAACCTACAAAACATAATATAATTTGTTGTCTAATGGGGGGTTTGCTTCAGTAAAACCCTTATTTGGTAATTAAACCTTATTAAACCTAAGTGTGTCTAAGACTAGGAAAATCTGAAGTAATGCAAAAACCTATTCTATTGTGCTAGAATAAGATTGTTTTAATGGAACTTGAGTGATACAAGACTTCAATCTAAGAAACAGGTATGTGCAGGATCATGATGTGCCAAAAAGTGGCAATATGATGGGTATGTGGCTGATGACTATTCTTTTACCCAAAATTGATGAAACGAAAAGGGTTTTTAAAGGAGCTTCTCAGCTTTCCACTGATATAAATTATGCTTTATTTTGAATTTAATAAGTAATTATTATTCATTTTCAATTCAAATTATGACTAAAGTCCTGATTAATAGGCTGATTGAAAAACATCTATAGATTTCAACTGGTATCACATTTTTTGAATCCAAAACATGTGTCACATTATATACTTCACATATTATAGGATTTAAAAAAAGAAAAATTGAATTTCATGAAGTTTTGACCAAGTTAAGGTGGTCAGACATACGAGTTTTTATATTTTTTAAAAAATTGTAATAAAAAATTCATAATTAATTATTTAAATGGAAAAAAATTACAAAAAAATATGCATCACATCAGGGCATGAGTCCTCTACTTATATCTAAAATATTATAAAAAAATATTATCATTTTATTGTGGTTAGGCTGGTCAGACAGACACCTACTTCTTATTTTTTCCCTGAAATTTAAGTACCACTGCATTGAAATTTCAAATTTTCACCAAATAGATTTTTTATTTATTTTTAAACAAACCTGGTAGTTTAGAAACTACCTACAATTTTCTACAACTTCTATTCTTACATATTTTTGAAATAATATAGATAAGTTATTCAAATTTTTACGTCAAGTTGCCTAACTTTGATTCTTCTAAATTTTTTGCCACTTAAGGGCCTATTTTTTCCATGATGATCCTGCACATTCCCAAGCCCTTCAACATTTAAATGAATATCAATGACATGAAAACCTTAAATCTATAGATAGAGAGAATTGGAAGATGAAATCACTTTGAAAACAAGTCTTTAAGCTTGATTTGATGGCTAACATTGAATCTCCTCAACATAGATTTCTCCATGATTCTCCATAGGAATCCATGATCAACCATTTGCAATGTGATATTTTGAATAAGAAGTTATCTTGAAGACCTATAAAAACCCTAACTTGCCCTAAAGCTTCAACTTTGTTGTAGAAAGACTAATGAATCTTATTCTGGAAGATATTCAACACTCGACTTTTGAATTTTCTTGTTAAATATGACTAAAGATTGTAAAAAATGACTCGGAAATGTCTATTTATTTTCCCGTTATTTAGACCTAAGAGGCCGACATCCATTGAAATTTTGAATTAAGTAAGTGGATTTCCTAGTCAAAATTGAAACTTTCCCCTAAAGGGACTCATTCCCCATCTTGGTGAATGAGTCCCACCAAAGGGAACTCATTCACTGATCTGTGTAGGATCTAGACTAGATTGCAATTTAAATGTTTAAACTTTTACAATGCTTTTACAATGTTTATTTCAAGTTAATTAAAATGAAATTAACTTAAGGAAATAACATAATGAAAGAATTAACAAGCTGATTATAACAGAAATGAAGGAAATGAGAAACAGAAAGAGAGAGAAGAAGAGAAGTGCAAACAACGCTTGATAACGGAGTTCGTCACAGAATGTGACTACGTCTCCGGGTCCACTCCAATAGAGAGACCGATCCGATTAACTCCAAAATCGATTACAATGATGCACCAAGACCATCAGTTCGGCAGCATAACAGGGCTCCGACATTCAACAATGGCTTGAAAATTCTTCAACAAGACCTCTCTTTCGTCAATCTCAGCATCAAGACTTCAACCTGAAAAAAAAACTTATCCCAACTCTCACCTCAAGCCCCCTTTTTATACAAATAATTTGCTCAATTTGGTTACTAACCAATTGATTTACAAAATATTCTCCAAATCACCTTATCTCTCCAAAATACATAAAAATCTCCTTTACTTAGTACAAATATTTAAAAATCCTCCCCTAATAACATAATAATCTTTAAAAATATTTTAAAAAAATCCCCTTAATAATTTTAAGCCCCTATTTGACTTATTCTCGGGCTTAAGCATCTTCCTTTAGTTACATTTAATCCTTTAAAAAGGATTATTGTTTTTTTAGGATTTTCAATTTAGGGAGGTTGTTTTAATTTTTATAGGCATTCGGGTTTGAACTGTTATCAATACAAACTGCCGCCATGTATATTTTAAGCAGTGTCGATGGCATAGCGGTGGCCAAAGATTTTATATCCTGGCCGGTTCGGGGTTCAAACCCCCCGCCGGCCTTTTTGCAAACAACTTTTCAAACAAACAAATGTTAAAACAAACTGATCACTAAAAATAGTAAAGGACTTCGGCCTGGTGGAATGGTTGCCCGGTGAGCTCGCTGCCGAGTGGTTAGGAGTTCGACTCCCATGCGGCCAAAAGCATATTTTGTTAGAAAATTCAACGAACGCAGACCGAGGGAGAGTCCACGTGCTGCGCCAGGAGGGCGCCACGTGGCGACTACTCATTCGCCGAGAACGCCGACGTGGATGCTGATCGTGCACAAACGTGGAATGTCGACAGTGCGGTGACGTGTCTGCCACTGGATGCCACGTGTGAGGAGATCATTCGCCGAGACTGCCCACGTCACCCGGTGACACGGTAGCCACCTGTCCTGCCACGTCATCTTATCTGCTGACTGTACTCTGACTCATATGCCAACTGGATGCTGACGTGTGCCGCTGACTCAGCCGATGACGTGCGCTGACTGATGACGTGTACTGTTGACTGTACGGATGGACACGTGTCGCGATCTGATTGGTCCGTACAATGCTGACAGGATGCCACATGGCAGATCTCGGTTGGTCCGTACGGACTGCTGACGTCATCTTGTACGGACGCTGACGTCATCATTCACCTACTAGTCACCAAGTCAACCAGGAGCTTTGACCGCTGATAACTCTCTCGTCCGATGTCGGATTTCGACGAAACGAACGTTGTTCTCGACGAGCTCTACGATGACGTTTTCATTGATTTTTGACGATGCCATTTTTTTCGCCTTGTGGATGCCCCTGATCCCAGTTTGACCAAAGGTTTGACTGGCCATAACTCGTGCAAATGGACTCCTTTTCGCTCCGTTCGAGTTGCGTTGGAACCAGGACACCGAGCTCTTTCTGATGGTGCTGATTTTGGAGAAAAATGAGACACTTCAATTTCCACTAAAAAATGTCCACCGGATCAGGCCTCCCCACTAAAGACCTTTTGGACCTCCAAAAGTGGCATTTACTCTGACAATAAGTGAGGACTTGGCCTCCCCACTTGTCCTGTATCCTCTGTACATCTGAAAACCTGACTCACAAGCACAATGAAGACTGCAACAATGTTGTTGAACATAAACATAATGTTATTACTTCCATAAACATCTACATCCAATGTTGTAGCCACTAACCAACAAAAATTGACTAGCATCAAGCTGAACATCAATGCAGAAATGAAAGAAAATAAGTCAACAACAATTTGATCCTTTACAACAGGAACATTTTTACCCAAGGATCCATCAATGCTTTCAAGCATCATTTTCTCATGCTGTGTTGTTGGTGCATCCTGCAACATCTGACCCTGGTTAGCTACTCCAAGTTCATGTTTAGAACCACCTGTACTGACAGACATCAGAGTTAATTCTTTACTTGCATTAATTACCCTCTTTAACTGCCCTGTGTTTGCAAAAGATTGATCAGTCTTAATCTTGTGAGAATGTACTATGTACTGAATGCCATCTTTAAACAAATGATAATGATTTTGTTGCCTATAGAAAATAGCTTTCCTGTCATATAAATAAGGGCTTCCAAGCACTATCCCACAGATATCTAGTGGAACTACATCAAACTGAACTTCATCCACAAATTTACTAGTGATTGTGAACCTTAAGGTGCATTGTTTTGTTACTTGCAACTTATCATTTTCACAAATCCAACCTAGTGGATAAGGTTTCTTATGTTGTGTAGTTTTTAACCCCAAGTTCTTTACAACACTTTCTGAAATCAGATTAACTTGTGATCCACTATCTATGAGTGCATTGATTTTATTGTTCTTAGCAACCCCTTAAATGAAAAAGCTCATTCCTTTTTGCATCTTCAGATAAACCATTAACTGTAGAAGAAGAAGCACAACTTGCAACAGAAACACCAGAAATAGAGGCTTTACCTTTTAGACCCATCGCTGTTATCTTAGTCTCATCATCTGAATCTGAGCCAAGATCCATAACAACATTCATGGATTTATCCTTACCTTTCTGTTTCTGATTACGTCTTTGAGCCCACTTAGGCCTCAATTCTGGATGTAACTTCCAACAGTGATCTTCATCATGACCATTCTTGTCACAATGAGTACAAGAAAGTTTATCATCCTTCTTAACTGTAGCTACCTTCTTTCCTTTCCCTGTCTCTGCATTCTTAGAAGATTTCTTTACATCATTATCAATAAAATATCCTTTACCCCTTGACTCTAAGTGTGTTGCTTGAACAGACACTTCATCCAAGTTACAAGGGTTCAATACCAAAATAGAATGCCTAAGGTAGGAATGCAAACCTCCTATGTACTTCAACAACGTGTCTGGGTATACAAAGGAACATTCAAAGAAATAGCCCTTTTCCTGAACTCATGGGTGTACTCTTGGACAGTTTGACCTTTCCCTTGCCTAAACATTTGCCAATCCATCATTAACTGCTGCATATGTCCTAAGGGATAAAACTGCTTCTTAAGAGCATTAATAAACTCTGCCCAAGTTAAACTGACTCTACCATGTTGTGAAACTTCTGCCTTAGACCTACTCTCCCACCAGGTTAAGGCTGTACCACCTAAACGAAGAGTAGCTAATTGGATCCTATCAACATCATCTATTAGATTCTGGACTCTACAATAGACCTCTATTTGTTGTATCCAGTCATCCAATTTTTCAGCATTAAGTTCTCCACAATATTTAGGCAAATCAAATTTTACATCTAGTTTTATTTTAGGCTTATACCCACTCTTGAAAAGATTAGAAGAAATAGAATGAGGAGAAGATGGAGAAGAAGGGGAAGGAGAAGAGGGAGGAGAAGAAGAAAAGGGATGATCTGGTTTCTTGCCACCATCTCTATGTTGTTCCTCTTTCTTGTCTTTGCGATCTTCTTGCTTCGACGAACCTTCTTCATGTTCCTTCCGTTCTTGTCTCTCCTGAAAAAGTATGTCCACCTTTGCCTTCATCTCGAGGAATGCTCTTCGAAATTCTTGCTCACTGATTTCTTCAGGAACCTCCATTCCAGAAACTGACATCCTTGGAAATGATCTACGCTTCCCGATCTCAAGATCAAAGTCTTCGAGCTTGCCTTCACCCTTCTGAATCCTGGATCTCGTTAGCATTCAAAAACAAATAACTGCAATAAAAGTCACCCTAAAGCTCTGATACCAACTTGATCTGTGTAGGATCTAGACTAGATTGCAGTTTAAATGTTTAAACTTTTACAATGCTTTTACAATGTTTATTTCAAGTTAATTAAAACGAAATTAACTTAAGGAAATAACATAATGAAAGAATTAACAAGCTGATTATAACAGAAATGAAGGAAATGAGAAACAGAAAGAGAGAGAAGAAGAGAAGTGCAAACAACGCTTGATAACGGAGTTCGTCACAGAATGTGACTACGTCTCCGGGTCCACTCTAATAGAGAGACCGATCCGATTAACTCCAAAATCGATTACAATGATGCACCAAGACCATCAGTTCGGCAGCATAACAGGGCTCCGACATTCAACAATGGCTTGAAAATTCTTCAACAAGACCTCTCTTTCGTCAATCTCAGCATCAAGACTTCAACCTGAAAAAAAAACTTATCCCAACTCTCACCTCAAGCCCCCTTTTTATACAAATAATTTGCTCAATTTGGTTACTAACCAATTGATTTACAAAATATTCTCCAAATCACCTTATCTCTCCAAAATACATAAAAATCTCCTTTACTTAGTACAAATATTTAAAAATCCTCCCCTAATAACATAATAATCTTTAAAAATATTTTAAAAAAATCCCCTTAATAATTTTAAGCCCCTATTTGACTTATTCTCGGGCTTAAGCATCTTCCTTTAGTTACATTTAATCCTTTAAAAAGGATTATTGTTTTTTTAGGATTTTCAATTTAGGGAGGTTGTTTTAATTTTTATAGGCATTCGGGTTTGAACTGTTATCAATACAAACTGCCGCCATGTATATTTTAAGCAGTGTCGATGGCATAGCGGTGGCCAAAGATTTTATATCCTGGCCGGTTCGGGGTTCAAACCCCCCGCCGGCCTTTTTGCAAACAACTTTTCAAACAAACAAATGTTAAAACAAACTGATCACTAAAAATAGTAAAGGACTTCGGCCTGGTGGAATGGTTGCCCGGTGAGCTCGCTGCCGAGTGGTTAGGAGTTCGACTCCCATGCGGCCAAAAGCATATTTTGTTAGAAAATTCAACGAACGCAGACCGAGGGAGAGTCCACGTGCTGCGCCAGGAGGGCGCCACGTGGCGACTACTCATTCGCCGAGAACGCCGACGTGGATGCTGATCGTGCACAAACGTGGAATGTCGACAGTGCGGTGACGTGTCTTCCACTGGATGCCACGTGTGAGGAGATCATTCACCGAGACTGCCCACGTCACCCGGTGACACGGTAGCCACCTGTCCTGCCACGTCATCTTATCTGCTGACTGTACTCTGACTCATATGCCAACTGGATGCTGACGTGTGCCGCTGACTCAGCCGATGACGTGCGCTGACTGATGACGTGTACTGCTGACTGTACGGATGGACACGTATCACGATCTGATTGGTCCGTACAATGCTGACAGGATGCCACATGGCAGATCTCGGTTGGTCCGTACGGACTGCTGACGTCATCTTGTACGGACGCTGACGTCATCATTCACCTACTAGTCACCAAGTCAACCAGGAGCTTTGACCGCTGATAACTCTCTCGTCCGATGTCGGATTTCGACGAAACGAACGTTGCCGGAATCATCTCGACGAGCTCTACGCGATGACGTCGATTTCATTGATTTTTGACGACGCCATTTTTTTCGCCTTCTGGATGCCCCTGATCCCAGTTTGACCAAAGGTTTGACTGGCCATAACTCGTGCAAACGGACTCCTTTTCGCTCCGTTCGAGTTGCGTTGGAACCAGGACACCGAGCTCTTTCTGATGGTGCTGATTTTGGAGAAAAATGAGACACTTCAATTTCCACTAAAAAATGTCCACCGGATCATTCACCCAAGGTGGTGAATGAGTCCTACTTGTGGTTTTTGGAGGTGGGTTTTTGAGATATGAATGAATTAAGTGTTATTTGTTAGGATTTGCATGATTTTTGTGTGAAATGGGCCTCAAGATAAAAAATAATGGGTCTTAGGGGCCAATAAATGTTGTTTTAAAGGATGATTAATGCAAGAGTGCTCAAAAGTAGGTCCAAATTAAGCATGAAATTGTCTCTTTTTCCAAGAGTGTCCAATTTCCTACACTACATTTAGCCCCCACTTTAGCACCCATATGACTCTATGTGCATATATAAGCTAAAGGACTCTAAACAGTACACTTTATTTCATAAAAGGATACTTGTTCGAATGACAGGAGAATTAAGCCTTTAGTGTAGTTATCGGTAAGATGACAACAGTAGGATCCACATTCTACAACAAAAATTCATTATTTGTTCAAAAATCCTTTTATCTAACTTCAAAGAATCAAATTTGAGGGTAGATGTCTTCCCCCCTTGATTCTTCTTGATTTACAGATGTTGAATCAAGGTAGCAATCTAGCCACATCGAATAGAAAAAGTCATATTATAGGGCATTTCCAAGTTCCATGCCACATAATAATAGATGATTGATAATTTTAGTAGTGGAAGCACGATTCCAACGCAACAAACAACATTGAAAAATGAAGTTCACTATCTCCCATTATGTTAATTTGAAGAAAAATTACTTTTAACCCTAACGGAGTAAAAAGCCCTAATTTTGAACATAAAAGGTAACAAGTAAAGTAAATGGTCACTTAATTGTATCATTGTACCTTTGTGCAGCTTGAGCGACAATAGAAGAGGAGAAAATGTTGAGCAGATGAGGATATGAGCTTGCGAGATTAGATGTGCTTTCAGACTAGGTTGCATGTAGCGAGTGGCATCATGGGGTGAGTTGATTTTGTGACCTTCGTTTAGTGTTTTTGTAATGATTAGATGATTTTTGATGCATATATAGGTTAATTTAGGATCTTGTAAAAAATTTCACAAAGTCTCCCCTTTTTTCATAAAGTGTCACATTTGTTTGTGAAGTGTCCCTTTTGTTCGCAAAATGTCCAGTTTCTTCAAAAAGCGTCCCTTTTCTTCGCAAAGTGTCTTATTTCTTTGTGAAGTGTCTCAAAAGGGATCTAAAGTGTCTAGGTTCTTTAGGAAAGCATACTAGAACAACTTTAGTACACTTTCATGACGATTAATGTAAAAATTAAATATGTTAAACTATTTGTAGAGCATATTTCTAGATTTTTGATAGATCCCCACCCATTCGTGACAATGATTAGGAGGTAGATAGTTGAGCTTTCTCAGGGATTCAGCCCCATCACTTATAGCAGAGGAGACATACCACTTGTAGGATGTGGGTATTTACTAGTAGTACCTTATGCCCCCATGAGGTACCATGATGTGATGTTAATGGTGCTATGCAAGCATTGGGATGTAGAGACCTACACATTTCACCTTCTAAATGGGGAGATGATGATCACCCTAGAGGACATACATGATTAGTGCATCAAAGTGTGAATTGAGCTATCAATGCTACTATAATCATGAGCCCCAATGGTGATATGGATAATGATGCACATGATGGAATTAGTACTCGATCTAGATGGCTGAGTAGTACACTTGGATGGAGGAATAGTCTACTTGATTCGAGGGATGGCAGAGCACAGGACAATCTATGCTTGGGGATGTTGTATCCTGGCTCATTTGTATTATGATCTTGGACAATTTATGTTTTGGGAGATAGAAAGTATGGTTCATTGTACGCTGCTATAGGTTTGGTGCCTAAAGCATATCACATGCACCAGGCTTGTCGATTTCCCATGTGTTGCAACCATAGGGTATTCTCGAGCTTTCAGCTATCTTTTATGGTCATTATGGTAGTATGGAGAATTGAATTTTTGGAGAGTGAGATTTGACCAGCTAGAGGAGGGTGAGAACCTTTGGATACCTTATCATTTGACACTTCAATGGCTAGATTTCATGAGATAGCTAAGGAGGATGCAACTAGATAGATTTTTGGTTGGTTAGCATGACCACGTAGTACTTCCTTTTTACTATGGGTGAGTCATGTAGCAGTTTGGTCAGTTTCAGACAACACTAAGGGAATTCCCCTTTCTTAGAAGATCAGTGTGAAGTACCTAGAGACCAGGTGATATCGTATGACTCACTATAAACCATGTGGCTGAGAGTGACTCCAACTTCTTAGATCATGATCAACCTCCAGTCTCTGATGTTGATTACATCAGTAGCACATACGAGTACGAGGAGTGGTGGAGAGCATCATGACCAACTCCTATATTTTTGATGGATGATCCCATAGGTGATGTAGGACCAGTGCTAGATGAGGGGGATGAGGGATAGGATAGGGTCGAGGAGATATAATACCAGGTTGCAGAAATATTCATAGATATTATAGATGATGAGTATGATGACGATGTAAATCATGACTATGAGGGCTAGGATGGAGGAGATAAGGATGAGGAGGAGGATGGTGAGGAGTATGAGAAGGAGGATCCACTCCTAAGCAAGGGTGATGAGGTATCAGCTAAGGATCAACATGAGTGGGGAGATTCCTCACACATTCATGTGATGAGATCACATGCAGCAGCCACAGTAGACATCATTACCCATGGTCACAAAGAGGCTCGCACATCCTTCATGCCCTCCACAAAGGAGGAGGTTGATGATACTTAGCCTACTCGAGATATAGGTGATGATATTTAAATCATGCAGCTACTTTATGCTAGTTTTTATGCTCTTGTTATACATGTGATAATGATATGAACTAATTATTTATTATTTCTACCTTGCAAGATCCAAATTATTTATTATTTATTAAGAGCTCTATCATCAGGCAGCTGTAGAGATAGTGCCAACATCTGTCAACGAGGATGAGATGGACTCAAATTATGTTCCCCCACCTATTGTGGAGTAGGATCCAAAGTCACTAAGACCATTCATGAGACTACGAGAAACATATGAGAGTATGAGGAGATGACTCCATTGAACAAAGACTACAAGAAATTCATCTCAAAATCCAACAGAGTTTGAGAGGCTAGAGGCAGAGGTAGCATAGCTATGGGCAGAGAGAAATAAGATATCAGGAGAGCATTAGTTGGCCCTCAGATGGATATAAGGTTTAGAGTTCACACTCAGATTCAATAGATCCTAATCACAATCACATATGACCCTCTCCCAATGTCCAACTATTAGGTCATGAGTAACAGATCCTGAGGGATCAAGCAATCACATACCACAATGATATTGTATATTTAAATGATATTTATAGTAAAACTTTGATATATATATGAGTATTTGATGTGTTATTATTTGGTGTAAAGTGTTTGAATGTTAAATGACAATGTGATTAATGAAATAACCTTGTAGTAAAATTATTTAATTAATGTCTACATGATTTAATAGAATTTATGTGCATTATTTTAAAAAATATCTCAGTTTTACTTAGATACAACATTTTTGTATTAAGAAGGTTACTTTAAATTAAATGCACCTATAATTTATATAATGATCTAATTCAACATAACAAAAAGGTGAATAGTATGAAAAATAAAGTAATTATAAAAAGAAATTAAATAATCACATTAGGGTTCAAGACAAACACATGATCATTTGTAAAGAATGAAGCAATATGAAAGCAATTAGGATATAACCTAATAACATTAAAAAACACTGCTTTATCATTCATACTATTCAAAAGATACTAGAAATAATACCAGTGCAAGGTGTGCAGCATTAATAGGTTCCTTAAGGGGTGTACGATCAAGCTCTATTAAGATGTAAGTGCCACCCCATAACTAGTATCGATTATGTAGGGTCCCAACTAGTTATGTCTGAAATTACCTTTTTTAGCATAATATGCATTAGTATTGTGTTGATTCTCATAGAGAACGAAATCACCCTTATTAAATGTGAAGCATTTTTTTCCTTAGTCTTTCAATCTTTGGATTCTTTGGTTTTTGTCTCTAGAAATTTTTGGGTCAATGAAGGGCAGGTAAGAAAGATGGGAAATGCACCACATGGTGGTTGCACGACTTTATTTTTATCATTTTCCTTTTGGAGGAGGGCCTAGGACATGCGTTATCATGGCATAAGTTTTTTGCATTAGATCTCTTCCTCTTATGAGATGATATCTTTTGGAGTCTATCAAAGTTGGTTGGCTTGTTTTCTTTTCTTGGTTTTTGGGATGGAAGCTTTGAGTCGGTGCCTGAGGCTGATGTAATTGGTTAGCTAAATCCTTTTTCCATATTTTTTTTAGTATTTGATCATTTATGGGCCTCTATTTTTGCTAAATATCTAAAGGATATTAATCTAGTAGTTGGGAATTAATGAGCAAAGATCATTGTGACCTAACCAAGATCTATGATAAAATGGGAAGCTACCTATGGACACCTAAATTTGGACACTTTCATTTGTCCAAATTTATCCCCTTTCATCTAATTATCCTCTCATTTCATTAATTAAGTAATGTTGTTATTATTTAACTAATACCCTTAAAATAATCGAAACCCCTAAGTTATTTAGTTAAATAATTAAATACCTTACCCCTTTAATCTCCTTTTAATCAAATGAATTAAATTCCTCCCATGTCACATCCTTTTCCTTAATCTTAATCAACCTCCTAATTCCATCATTAGGGATGTGCACATGCCTAATCCTTGATTAGGATGTGTCACATCCTCCAACTTTTGCAAGTTGGCCTCTAATTTTCCTTAACCACTAATTATCTCCTAATCACTGATTAACTTACCTAATCAGTACCTTGGTCAACACTCCCATTCCCCAAGGAATTTTTAATTCCATTTTATCTTTCCAAGACTCTCCTTATTCCCATGTAAAGTTCTAGAACCTTTGACTTGTCACATCATTTACATGTGTCAAAAGCCCCCTTTTGGGAACCTTGTCTTATTCACAAGATTATTCCCAATCATGTGAAATTTTAATTCACATTTATTTCTTCAACTACTTTCCTCTTTCCCATGGAGATTTTTGAGGAATACTAAAATTTCTCATATGTCACTTTCCTCTCATATGGGAACAAGAAGTTCCTTTTTGAGGAAATATTCTCATCTCCCAAGGTACTATCAAAGTATTTGTCCTCCCTCCACATCATTTGTACCCTTTCCATCTCATCATGTCCTTTTTCCACTTCACCTTTCACATGGCAAGATGTGAGGGCTTGCAAGTCGTCAACTCACCATAGCCCTTCATCTTAGCCATGGTGGCTTAATCCTAACCATTGAATTCTTTAGAGAATTCAATTTCTTCTATAAATACTCCCCTCTTTCCTTCATTAAAGGACCTTATCCATTTAATAGCCAACTTATGATCTTGAGCCTTTCAAGCCATTCAATCCATCATTAAGCACTCCTTGCATTCAAGCCATTTTGCATATCTACTTTCATTTCATCATCATGGCATACTTAGTTTAGCTATCATCCCACCTTGCATCCACTCTTTGCATCACTTGCCATCCAAGGAGCACACAACTAATACATCATCAAGGGCCAACCAAGAACAACTCAAGTGAAGGTATATCTATTTTGGTTTTTCTCTTTCTTGCATTTGTGTTAACATTGCCCAATCTTGAGTGTTTGTTGGTGTTTTGACTTCTCGCATTTCATTCTACTTTGCATTTTTAGAGTAGGAAAAAGACTTGCAGACATTTTTGGCATGCCTAGTGGGACCCACACGTGGGTCCTTTTACTTTCATGTTTTGTTTGTTTTTCTTGCACTTTTGCAGATTTAGGTGACATGGGGCTGATCTCCCTTTTAAAGGGGCAATCCCAGCCCTAAGGGTGATCGACCTTGGGAGGAAATCCCAACACAGGGATGATCCCTAACTTGTAGAGGCGTCCAACCTTGGGAGGCGACCTCAACCTTGGGGGTGATCCTGACTTGAGAGGGGTGATCCCTACCTGCAGGAAATCCCAACCTGGGAGAGAGTGATCCCTGGCAGTGATCGATGCTTGCAAGGGTGATCCCAACCTAAGAGGCGATCGAGAGCGTAGAGGGAGCAATCCCGACTAGGCAGTAGCTTCTAAGAAAGGTGAAAAATAGTGTTTTGGGAGCATTTTTTGTAGACTATTTTCTCACTATTTTTGGAGTTAAAAATTCATCAATACATACCCATCATATTGTCCTTTTGGCCTATCATGATCTTGAACATACCCATGTCCCCATCCCACCATCGCCTCTCCCAAGTCTAAATCCATTTTGGGCCCTTGTATCCCAAAATCACCTCCTCCAGCTTGTCCTATTCATCCTTTCATCCATCCATCACCTATCCATGTCACCCATCATACACATCCCACTCTTATGTCCCCTAATTAGGATAAAAAAGGCATGTTCCTATATCTCCTTCATCCACATATCATTCTCAAAATCCTACTTGCATCACTCCATTCATATTTCCTCCACATCATCCATCCGCTTGCACCCATCCCATTGCTATTAAAAGCACTTTGGATGCTAAAGTAAAAGTGAAAAATCTAAACATCCACATGAATCTAAATATCCTCATGTCCCCTTAAAAATACATGTTGAAGAAAAGAAAAATCAAATCCAAAATCCAAATCAAATCTATGGGCCACAAAGGCCCATACAAGCAAAAATCAAAACCATGTGGATCCCAACGAAGCAAAATGCAATTCCTTCAAACAAAGCATCCATAAAAAATATCCAAAGTTTCTAATCTGAAAGCTAACCATACACACCCTCCATCTCCTAAATCTATTTTGGGTTCTTATGTCCCAAAGTTTGTTATCCCATCCCCTCCATTATCCCCACATTCTTTGTCCATTAATCCTCCTGTCCTTTCACATATGCCACGATATGTGCCAATTTTGGTACTTAACTCATCACCCTATCACACATCCACTACATCATTCCATCCACACACCTTCCAAAATACCATCCATTATCCCACATATCCCCCACATCAAGTCCCTCTAATCTATTCTCTTGCTTAATCCATTTATCCCAATAAGGTCGTACCAACATCCAATAGTAACTTCACACATGGGCTCTTATTACCTCATATGGAACTTGACGCTTGAATCCATCTACCCCTTTATCACATATCTTCCAACTCCATCCACCTCCATCCGCATATTGCCCAAAAAATCCAAAAAATACAAAAAAGAAAAATGAAATGTAAAAAAAATAAAAAATAATAATAATAGTAAAATCATTCATCCAATGGTGAAAACTTGGAAAACAAGCACCTTGGATAGTACTATGATGAAAACAGGCAAATAGGCATCGTGTGGCAAACTCCCCATCTGGTTTGGCTTCCACACATGGGAATTCCATCCATTTATCCCTTCCTTCCTCCATTCCCCTCCATCCCCATCCCTCCTTCCATTCTCCATTCCTTCCATTCCATTCCCCCATCCACTATCCACCCATCCATCCATCTATCTTTACCATGAATCTTTCATATCCATCCACTCCATATCCATCCTCCCTCCCTGTCCTTATCTTCCATCCTTCTCCACCTCATCATGCTGACATATCTAGGGCAGGACATCTCCTTCTTTGTTGACATAGTCCTTGGAACACATCATTCATTCATCCAAATAATCCCTTCTATCTCCCATCCTTATTCTTCCTACCTATCCAAACAATCTCTTCATCCCCATCCCTTCCTATCCATCCATCCTTCCTTCTCCCATCCATCTTCCTATCCATCCTCCTGTCCACTATCCATCCATCCACCCCATCCCTATCTCCATTCCTGTCCATCCATCTCATCATCCACTACATTTATTTATCCTTCCTCCCATAATCCATCTATCTAATCATCATCACTCCTACTTCTTTCACACATATTTCCAATCTCCTATCACTTTTCATCACTCATCTATCCATCATATCATCCTCCCATGTCATTTTAATTATTTGGATAACTATCCCATCCTTAAGCTTCGTAATTTCCATCATCCTATCCTATCCAATAGGTCTATCTTGTTTCATTCTATCTATCCCCTCATCTTATCCACTTATCATGGTTATCTCATGATCCCTTATCCACTGTTTGTCTTTGGCCTCTTTTCCAACTACATTTCCCCTATGCTTTCATGTAGGCAAGGTTGATCATTTGATCTTCCCCTAGGGCTCTTTTTTCTATCTAATCCTTGTCATCCATCCAGGTCTTCATCATCCTTTTCCTGCTTTTATCCATGGTTAGTCATTATTATTTTATCGAACTACGAGGGCTCTGCTCTTTCACGTAGGAAAGGCTAATCTTTGATCGACCCCCGAGACCTTAGGTCTTTAGGGTGCATTAGTCCTCTATCTTGTGTCTCATCTCTTATGTCATGTCATCAAGCTATTCCCTTAGCTAGATAGTTCTTCACAAATGAGATCCACTCAATTTTGAGCATCTCGCGTCATAACGATCTTTTAGTTCAGTATCCATCATCTTTGGTCTCAACAAGATGTATCCTTCCTAATAGACCTCATCAATCCCATCCATCCTCTTGATCCTATGGCAAAGGATGTTTGACATTGATTGTCATATTTTGATGCTCTTGGATTTTCTTTATCATTTTAGCTCCCTATCACACCTCATCATGGACACCTTGATCCATCATAGTGTGGTGTTCTTTTATTGGTAAACATAGGGGCATATCTTGATCTCTAGTCTATTTGTGTCTTTTTGGTTGTCCCGCGTAGTACCCACTAAGATCCCTGTGATCTTTTGTTACAATGGGGCATCTTATGTGTTTGTGGTTATCCAAATACCTAGCCTAAATAAGGTCATCATGACTTTGGGGTGTTTGGATATCGTCTTTTCTTGTTGTGTTTTTTTTATGCATCAGACACTAATCTTCTTCGGTCCTTCATATCTTGGTGTATTGTGTCTTGTGCTATAGCAAAAATCAGTGCTCTGAAAATAGAAAATTACATTAGGATTACATTTCATCTCCCATCTCAATCTAATCCTCATCTATTCAATCTAGCACAAATCATCTAATCAAATCCTTGGTCTTGTCCCTAGTCTTATCATCATCATCATCATCATCTAGATATATCCTTCCTTCAGTGTTGTTTTGGGATGTATCCTTCCCTCATCAAAAACACTTTCTTCATCATCATCGGGATGTATTCTTCCCTCTCCTTTAGTGTTGTTTTGGTATGTATCCATCCCTCATCAAAACCACTCATTGGGATGTATCCTTCCCTATCCTTGTGTTGTTTTGGGATCTCTCATTCCCTCATTGACAGCTCTCCATCCATCATCAATCCCTTTTGGCTTGTAGCCTGACTCAGGAAACATCACCATTGTCCTTAAATGCATGTGTGCTTCATTCATCTCCTATTCCTCTCTTATCCATCACTTTGCATCATCTTCCTCATTTACCCTTTCATTGTTTCATCCATTTCGATAGCACACTCGTGTTCTATTGAACCTACATGTCCTCTCAAGGGGGCATCTTCAATCCCTAATATTCATCTTCACCCCCATCATATTTCTTCCTAGTCACCCCTTTGAATGACTAGGGCATCTTTTCCAATCTAACCATCTTCTTCTTGGTGTTGTATTTTAATCTTCTTTGAAATAATGCTACTTCGTAACACCATCTCAAAGAGGGTAAAAATGTAGACACCTAAATTTGGACACTTGCATTGGTCCAAATTTATCCCCTTTCATCTAATTATCCTCTCATTTGCATTAATTAAGTAATATCGTTATTATTTAATTAATACACTTAAAATAATCTAAACCCCTAAGGTATTTAGTTAAATAATTAAATATCTCCCCCCTTGACTCTCATTTTCATCAAATAAATTAAATTTTTCACATGTCCCATCCTTTTCCTTAATCTCAATTAACCTCCTAATTCCATCATTATGGATGTGCACATGCCTAATCCTTGATTAGGATGTATCACATCCTCCAACTTTTGCAAGTTAGCCTCTAATCTTCCTTAACCACTAATTATCTTCTAATCACTGATTAACTTGCCTAATCAGTACCTTGGTCAACACTCCCCATTCCCCAAAGAATTTTTAATTCTTTTTTATCTTTTCAAGACGCTCCTTATTCCCATGCAAAGGTCTAGAACCTTTGACTTGTCACATCATTCACATGTGTCAAAATCCTTCTTTTTGGGAACCTTGTCTTATCCAAAAGATTAATCCCAATCATGTGAATATTTAATTCACATCTATTTCTCAAAATACTTTCCTCTTCCCCATGGAGATTTTTGAGGAATACTAAAATTCCTCATGTCACTTTCCTCTCATATGGGAACAAGAAGTTCCTTTTTGAGAAAATCTTCTCATCTCCCAAGGTACTATCAAAGTACTTGTCCTCCCTCCACATCATTTGTACCCTTTCCATCTCATCATGTCATTTTGCCACTTCACCCTCCACACGGCAAGATGTGAGAGCTTTTGAGTCTTCAACTCACCATAGCCCTTCATCTTGGCCATGGTGGCTCAATCCTAACCATTGAATTCTTTATAGAATTCAATTTCTTCTATAAATACTCCCCTCTTTCCTTCATTAGAGGAACTTGTAAATTTGATAGCCAACTTATGATCTTGAGTCTTTCAATCCATTCAACCCATTTTTCATACCTACTTTCATTCCATCATCATGGCATACATAGTTTAGTTCTCATCCCACCTTGCATCCAATATTTGCATCACTTGCCATCCAAGGAGCACACAACCAAGACATCACCAAGGTCCAACCAAGAACAACTCAAGTGAAGGTATATCTATTTTGGCTTTTCTATTTCTTTCATTTTTGTTAACATTTCCCAATCTTGAGTGTTTGTTGGTGTGTTCTCTTCTTGTCTTTCATTCTGCTTTGCATTTTTAGATCAGGAAAAACACTTTCACACACTATCAAGTATCAACATCTAGCAGAAATTACTTTTGTGCTGAGGCAGTGTGTCTCCTTCTCTACAGTTATAAAAGGAGGGAAATGACAAAATGAGGGTTTGGATTCCAAGTTATAGTTTCTTTAGTTTTCTTGGGGTTTTAGAATTATTTTCAAAATCAAGTTGTAGAACTACTTTACTTTGGGATGTTATATCTATTGAGGTTTAAACTATTGTTGGATTGACATCTGACCTCTATTTCAAAGTTCATTTAATATTTGAAAGCATGAACTATTGAGGAGAAACTATTGAGACTATGCATGTATGGCCTTTTTCAAGCTTACTTTCTTTAAATTATCATTTTGAATGAAACACTATGTCTTACAAGATAAATCCGGATAGTTTAAGTAGTGGATTTCTATGCTTTATGCTCATATGGTAAAGTAGTAGCTTAAGAAAAGTGGACTATGCCATTGGACTTCTCTATTTTTCTAAAAGTTGTTATTTTTTTGTGCTATTTTGTATTAGGATGAAGAGTTCATGTGATTTATGAGATATTGTTCTGTTATCCATAAGAAATCATTATGTTTGATCAGACCTTAATGAACACTGCTTGCAGAAAGATTTGAAAGTATGCACTCTACTTGAAGTTAGCCTTTTTTGTTTACTTTCTTTCCAACAATGAAGGGTTGTGGCATTCTGTGTCTATTTATATCACTCATAGGAATGATTTGGGTTTGAAATGTTGTAAAAGCTTTGGCGTATCACCTTTTATGTTTTATGTTTACATTTGCTTCTCCCCTTATCTCCAAACCCCAAAGAAGAGTCGAGTTTCTATAAAAATCCCAGAGGTATTTAGTGAGATGTAATTTGTCCCTCATTCGTTGAATTTCCCATAAGAGAGTTAGAGAGGTGCAAGCTTTGATGATCAACAGTTCTTTTTTTGGCACGCACGGTGGGACAAGAAGTTTTCCAAATTCCTAATTAGGAGTCAAAAATATTTTTTGAATTAGGCTAAGGAAGGAAACTTGAAGTTTTAGGCTCAAAGTCTAAACAAGAGCATCCTTGGGAGGTCACTTCCAGTACTATAAGGTATCTTCCTCAACCCCTAGGAGTAGAAGACTTATAGGTTTTGTATCACTTGTAAGGAGAAATAGAGTAAGAAGTAAGAGCCCAATATCTAGGGCTTTATCTACTCCACCCAGAGACTTAAACTTCCAAATAAATTTACCTGTATATTTGATTCATAGGAATTTTTCCTCAATGGCTCACGTACCTCCCCTTGCTCTTAGAAATTCCATAACATGGGAGAGTGGTAGTCCGTTATAGCCACCCACGCCCCAGATGTATGGTCTTCCATACCTGCTAATTCCCTCAAGGCTATCCCAAAGTTCTTCAAAGAATATTTCAAAACCTTTTCTGAACACCTTCAAGATATAGCAAAAGTATGTAGGGTATAGAATATAGTGGAGGAAAATATTGCTCTAAGGCTACTAGCAACTACCTCTTTCAAAGGAAAGGCCCAAGATTGGTATCGATCTTTCTCCTTGAGTTCTACAATCTCCTAGGACCAGCTTGGAGAGCACCTATTCAAATGCTTTTCAGAAAAGGGAGATCGATCCTCACTATTACATCAATTAATCACCATCAATAGGGCCCCATAAGAGGCCATGAATGATTTCAACACTAGGTTTGATAAAACTTGGTAGAGGATCCCCTTGATTGCTCGACTGTTAGTTTCAATGGAATTCATGTTCTATCTGAAGGCTATCAATCTGGACATTGTAGTTGTAGACACTTAAATTTGGACACTTACATTTTTCCAAATTTTTCCTTTTCATCCAAATATCCTCTTATTTTCATTAATTAAGTAATATTTTTATTATTTAATTAATGGGTATGTGCAGGATCATGGTATGCCAAAAGTGGCAATATTTGTAGGGTATGTGGCTGAATACCTTTTTTTCACCCAAAATTAGTGAAACAAAAGGGCTTTTAGAGGAGATTCTCAGATTTCCAAAATATAAATTATGATTTAATTTGAATTTAATAAATAATTATTATTCATTTTCTATTAGAATTATGACTAAAGTCCTGATCGAGGCTGATTGAAAAGCATCTATAACTTTCAAACGGTATCATATTTTTTGAATCCAAAATGTGTCACATTCTATGCTTTACATACTATAGGATTAAAAAAGAAAAATTAAATTTCATGAATTTTTTGACCAAGTTAAGGTGACAGACGAGTTTTATATTTTCTAAAGTTGTAATAAAAATTCATAATTAATTATTTACTTGGAAAAAATTATAAAAATATGCATCACATCCGGGCATGAGTCCTCTACTTATATATAAAATCTTACAAAAAAATATTATCATTTTATTATGGTTAGGGGTGACGATTAACCTTTTCTTATTTTTCTCCTGAAATTTAAGTACCACCGCGATTGAAATTTCAAATTTTCACCAAATAGATTTTATTTATTTTAAATAAACCTAGTATTTTAGAAACTACATTCAATTTTCTATAAATTCTATTCTTACATATTTTGAAATAATATAGATAACTGATATTCAAATATTTAATGCCAGTTGCCTAACACTCATTTTTCTAAAATTTGCCTTAAGGGCCTGTTTGGCATACCATGATCCCGACATGCCCTAATACCCTTAATTCTTTTAAATTACTAAGGTATTTAATTAATAATTAAATACCTTACCCTATACTCCCCTTTCCCTCAAAGAAATAAATAAATAAGACATTTATTTCATTCCTCACATATCACATCCTCCATCACTTTTTCTTAATCCTATTCCACCTCTTAATCCCATCATTAGGGATGTACACATGTCTAATCCATTATTAGGATGTGTCACATCCTCCAATTTTTGCAAGTTGTCTCTCAACCTTCATTACCCACTAACTATCCTATAATCATTGATTAGTGATTCTAATCAGTATCTTGGTCAACTCTCTTATATCCCAAGGAATATTAAATTCCTTTTATTATCCCTATATCCTTCCTATTGGAATTTTAAATTCCATTTTATCCCTTCAAGATCTACTCTTCCCCATGCAAGTTGTTAGGAGTTCTAGAACTCCTCACTTGTCACATCACTCACATGTGGACAAGTACTTACCTTTTTGGAGCCTTGTCTTATCCACTAGAAATTCCCCATCATGTAAATTTAAAATTCATTTTTATTTCTCCAACAAATTCTCTCATTCCCATGGTCCTCTGACTTGTCACCATCACTCTCATCCCAAGGTACTTGCAAGTACCTCCACATCACTTGTCCTCCTGACATCTCATCCTCCACATGGCAAGATGTGAGGGCTTGTGAGTCCTCAACTCATCATATCCCTCCATCTTATCCATGATGGTTAAACCTTGACCGTTTAAATCCCTAGAGGTCTTTACCCTAAAATAGAGGACTTTTGGCTTCATTTTCTCATAACCCACAATCGTATTTTCATTCAACAACTTTCAAGCTCTCACACTGGAATTTTCCTTCAAGCTTATCCTCCATTGTTGCACTTCAAGCTTACATCTTCACACCCATTTCTTGCATCTATCCAAATACCCACCTTCATCATTTGAATTTCCATCAAATCCTCATCGTTTTTCATATTAGCTTAGAGTGTTTGTCATCAAAGAGCGCACATCCAAGATTCAATCAAGGGCCAACCAAAATATCAACACAAGCAAAGGTATACTCATATGTTTTATATTTCTTTCTTTTTTTGTTCAACGTAGCCCAATCTTGAGGTGGTCTAGTTTTCTTTATCTTGCATTTCTTAGTTTTGCATTTTTAGAGGTAATAACACTTACACACAATAGTTATGATAGCTTCCATGAGAGGAGACATCTTTCCCGACATGTTTGCGGTGGCAGTTCACACGAAAAATAGTCTAATCAATGCTGGGAAGCTCCTACCATGACCCCATATGCGTATGTTCGAAGAACCCTCTAGAACATCTCAAGAAGAAGATTCTTTATGAAATTTTACCACACAATTGACGTTGGTCATGCAACAATCTATGTATGTGTATCCTACCACACAAAGCAGCATGTCAAGCTCCAAATCAGTCATGGTGGATATTAATAACATAAAGAGTCTCATGTAGACTCTTGCTAATGTGTTGGTTATCCTCAAATGGCAACAAGTGATGCCTCCAAAGACATAAACTTAGACCTACAATGGAAGCAGGCCATCCTACCAACAAAATACATACCAAGGATTTTCCCGAGGAGGAGGCCAACTGAAGATATCCATGAAATAGATAGTTCTAGTCACCATGCCACTTCAGATGGTAAAAGATAGCCAGAGCATAGAAATGATCCAAGGCCAGAATAATTTGGTAGAAGAGGAAGATGTATGGTGTTCCCATGCAACGATAGTCATCTTCCACAAATTTTCCCTAGGGGAAATATGCAAAAATGTATGGAAGAAGAAGGAAGCAAAGGTGTGCCCCCAAATGTAGGAGAATATGAATCATCTAAAATAAAGAATGCTCATTTTAGAACACAAATGCAAGGGATGTCCCTAGAGGAGGAGCTACACATTACACTCGATCAAGCATTGTTCTCATGGGTGGAGGAAGAAGATGCAATGTTTGTAAATGAGGCTCCAACAACTAGCACACTGCAAGTATAGTCATATTATAACAGAAGGTCAAAAAGAAGGCTCACTAGACAATATGTGCAACAACATTCGCTGCAAGAGAAGCCACTACTATCACCTGTCATCCGGCCTATTCCATAGCCACATGATCTACAATTGGTGGAGAATCATACAAGCCACACACCAAGCCCAGTCATGTTGGAACATTTTCTTCTAAAAATTGAAGAAATACCACTATTTAAACCCAAGCCCCAAATAGTCAGGATACTTAATGTGGTGGAGCAATTGAAGAAGGCACCTACCAGTGTATCATTATGGGACGTCATATCTATTCTCAAAAAAAAGAATCTACTTCAGGAAGCATTAAAGAAATAAGAGAAAATGCCTCAAACGAGAGCAGCTCCAATGTGCGATCAAGAAAAGGACAAGGTACCTGCATCAGAACCTCAAATGCCAAAACCTGTAGTGTATGCAAACAATGTGGACAATGCAAAGGAGAAAGAGATAAGCAATCCAAAGCTCACACCTTTCTTTTTAACACTTATTATGGGAGATAATATTTTATATAATAATATGATTGATTTAGGAGCTAGTACAATTGTCATGCCAAAACAAGTGGCAGATGCTTTAAAGCTTAAGTATGATCCCCTTGAAAGAGGAATCATGCAACTAGACGGGAAGAAGGTTCCAACCATTGGTCGAATAAAATATCTTTCTCTGCCCCTCTTCTCATGTCCAAGTCAAACAGTCACACAAGAAGTAGTAGTGATAGACATTCCACTAGTCTTTGGAATGTGTCTATCAAGATATTTCACAGCCAAACTTGGTGGATATCTAGCACTTGACTAGTCCCACCTGATTTTGAGAACCAAGCATGAGGAAAAGATGAAGATTCTTTCCAAATCTTTATATCCCAAACATATTGAAGATAATGTATTCCTATGCTTTGAAGCTGCACATATTTCTATATCTCAACAAGAGAAATATTGCATAGAAATGCTGGAAGATGAAGAGGATACAAGTGAGCAGACTCCTAAGGAAGAAGTGTTGTTCAATCAATTTATTGATTCTGATCCATTCAACAACTTCCATGTGACAGGGCTAGTCACCTATGTGATTTTTGATGGTGATCAAACTTTTTAGAAACTAATGAAGGATGAGGAGAAATCTAATGACCCGTCTGATAATCGTCTATGGACCCTATATTTTGACAGTGCCAAGTGTAAAGCCAACTCTGGAGTGGGTGTCCAATTACTATCTCCAATGGGATCTAAAATTCTTAGAGCCTACCATTTTAGATTCTCATGCTCAAATGATGATGCTAAATATGAGGCCTCGGTCCATGGTCTAAACCTTGCAAAAAGGATGGGTATAAAGAGAATACAAGCTTTTAGAGATTCAAAGTTGGTGGTGAGACAAGTCTACAATGAAGAAGCGAAAAAGAACACTTGAATGAAGTCATATAAACATTGAATTTGGGACCTGATTGACAGTTTTGAAGCCTTTAGCATACAAGTTATTCCCCAATCTCAGAATAGTATCGTTGATCAGATGGCATCTATTGGTTCGTAGTTTGAACCAATTTTTGACTCAACCAAGAAAAATGCAGTGCAAATCATTGTCCGACCGTCAATTCCTAAAAATGATGAAAATTGACAAGTTTTTAATGACGAAACTTAGATTTCTACCTTCATACAAAAAGGAGGAATGGTTCCTGATAGTTCAACCCTCGGAACATATTTTTTTGATGGGAAGGTCATCCAATTAAAACGGAGCAAGCTTCCTAGAGGATTGATTTCCCTCAAGAAAATTTTGACCATGAAGAAGCAAGAAATGACAAGTGAAGGTTCACGACAGATGAAAGATATTATGAAGAGCTTGATGTTGGAAGTGGGAAAATTTTGAAAGTTGGAAAAAAGGTTCTATGAAAAGATAAGGAAAGATTAAGGGATCTATGGTATGAGTACGATGGAGTTATGGCCTAGAACTATGATAACCTTAGAGGTTATGACCCAAGCATAATTCAACATACCATCGACTTCGAGGAAGGTTCCATGCCCATCTGATAGAAGCAAAGGCCAGCCAACTCGAACATTGAAGCATTGATGGCACAGGAGCTCACCAAGTTGGTCGACTCAATCAAACATTCCACTTGGGTGTGAAATATGGTACCCATCTGAAAGAAGAATGGTGACATTAGATTTTGCATCAATGTCAAAGACTTAAACAAGGCATCACTAAAGGATCATTACCCCTTGTCATCAATGGAGCAAATTTTGCAAATAGTAGTCGAATTTGAAATGTTCTCATTGCGTGATGGTTTTTTGGGGTATAACTAGGTATATGTGAAGGAGAGAGACCCACACAAGACAACGTTTACCACTAAGTGGGGAACTTTCACACGTGTTAAGATGCCATTTGACCTATCAAATGCTAGTGCAACCTTTCAACAAGCAATGGTTATTACTTTCAGAGGTTTAATCAATTTGATTATTTTAATATATCTAGATGATCTAATGGTCTTTTTAAAATCAAAGGATGACCACTTCGATCATCTAGAAAAGGTTTTCTAGAAATTCCAACAGTTTAGGATTTCTCTAAATCTTAAAAAATGTGTCTTTGGAGTGTCTCAAGGTACGCTACTTGGTTTTGTAGTGTCTAAAGATAGAATTGCAATAAATCCTAAAAAGGTTAGATCGATAATGGAATTACCCTTACCAGTAAACCAGAAAGGACTCCAATCATTTCTAGGGAAAATCAATTCCATTAGTAGGTTCATTTTGGACTTCATCAGTACTATGAGGCCTATCAAACTAATTCTTAAAAAGAATCTATTGTTCAAGTGGGCCTCTAAAGGAAAAGAAGCTTTTGAGCAAATAAAGATAGTGATTTATGCTACTCTGGTCTTAGCTAAGCTAAATTTTTCCAAATATTTCTTACTTTATGTATATAGTGGTCAGGATAGCATAGCTTCGGTGCTTACTTAGAAAAGTGATCAAAATGAAGGAGAACATCTTGTTGCATTCCATTCAAGAACCTTGAAAGGTTATGATGTGAAGTATAACTTTGTAGAAAAGCAAGCTTTTTCCATAGTTAAATGTTTAAAGAAATTCTGACACTTGGTGTTAGCCAACAAGATCACTATCCTTGTAGCACATCCTAGTGTGTAGGAATACATCATAGAAGGTGAAATCACAAAAAAAAGATAAAATTGGATCACTAATATCCTAGAATATGATGTGGACATCATACCAACCAAGATGGTTTTGGGAAGAGGTCTATGTGAATATATCACACAAGAACTGATTCTTGTGGCTAAAAATGAGATCGATCAAGTCTATTCGAACCAATTTGAGTATGAAGAGTCTTGGGTAGCTGATCAGACATAGTATATGTAGAAGGGATATTACCCAACCATTCTTCCATTCAATAAAAGGAGATACTACCAACTGCAAGGTTCCAAGTATGTATTAATTGAAGATTTACTATTTAAGAGAAAATATGATGGTGTGATGCTTCAATGTCTCGACAACCTATAGGTGAAAATAGTTCTTAACAAATTTCATTATAGTCCTGAGGGTGGGCATTTTTCTGCCAAGACCTTCACTTTAAAGATAATGTGGGTAGGATATTATTGGCCCTCTATTTTTTGAAGCACATCATTTGGTGCAGAAGTGTACACAGTTTTAGTATTTTTTTGGTAAAAGGAAGAACGTTGCTCAACCTCTGAGCTTGATTGTAACTGAAGAACCCTTTGCCCAATGGGGTTTGGATTTTATTAGCATGATAAATCCTATTTCTAGTGTTGGAATGAAGTGGATCTCCACAGTGACTGATTACTTTACAAGGTGGACGAAGGCCATAGCCCTAAAGAACACAACAAAAGGGGAAATTGTTTTTCCTCGCAGAGATAGTGACTAGATTTGGTCTACCCAAGACTATCATATCCGATAATGCCCAAGATTTTGTTGGGTTAGCGATGTCATATTTTTCTATCAGACATGGGATTTTGATGCAGAGGGTCAGGGATCTTGAAAGAAACACCAAGTTATTAGACTATCAATGGTTCACTCACAACCTTTCAACTAGACACCAACCTGAAGATAAGGCCTCAACTTTGCATTCATGACCTATTTGATTCACTTGTGGTTCCAAACCATTGGAATGATCTCAAAGGACTCAACTTAACCTGACTCAAAAGGTTCTCAAGCCCTAACCCTCTGTTTTTAACAAAACTCACTTTTGCTGCTCAACTAGCCTTCTAGCCCTATTAGGCCTTTGGCAAAGGATTCTTGAATTTTCCCTCAAACTTTGCAAATGAACCTCCAATCTAATGTTTGTTTCAGGTGTGGTTTGTGATGACAAAAATCATGTCAACTCCTAGGCATCACTTGTTTCAGAAAATCTTTCTTCAAACCCTGTTGTTTCCTCAAAACTAGGCCTAATTAGCCCTATTTTTCAAAGCAACCCCTCTTCAAAGTTGTCCCCTAACCTTGAAACTCTCAAAAGTCTTCCAAAACATTCCCAAACCAAATATTTTCAGACTTTTAATCTTCCATGTTACTCTTAACATGCCCAAATACAAAACCCTCCCTAAATTGGCTTAAAACTAGGGCTTTTTTATTCTAGGACTTCCAAACACTTCCAGGTCTTAAAATTTGACTTTTCACCATTAATTCATCATTGTTCAACTATTGCAACTCAAAAATAAGCCTCTTGTTAAGACAGATTCTCCACTGCTATACTTCAACCCCCATCCTCATGCACCTTGCACTGTCACAACTTGGTGTACACCGTATGATTCCTCCTCCCTAAATTTTCAGATTGTTAGTTTGATATAATATAGGTTAATTATGATCCATTTCATTGGTCTCAGTCATACATTCCCATGAAATGGATCATTCATCATGAAAAACCTTCAAAATTAGTGCAATTTCTGTGTTTCCTTGAGGACAGTCAATGTATTTTGCAAGAATTTGATTCTTTCAGAGCATATAAAGGTTTGAAAACATGTAAATTAAAGTCCCTAATCCATCAAGATGAATCAAACTTCAATAGGAAATCAAGAGACCACCAAAAAGAACACAAAAGAATGCAAAAACTGTATTTTACTGCTTTTCCTAAGAATAGTTCGTACAATTCCTTCAAAAAACTAATCAACCTCCGTACAAGTGATTCTCCTAGAGTTATAGATAAATCCCCCAACTGTCCCAACCAATTAAAGTCGGTTTCCATTACATTAAGGTTAATTAAACCCCTAAACTCACTTACCTGCCCAAACTGAAATTTGAAAATTTGAAATTACAAACTCTCATTTTATTGATTTATACTGACTAAAAACTATCTAAACTTCAATGTCTAACCATAATTGACCTAATTAGAACATTAATAACCTACCTACACCTCTTGGACACTATTGGTCCACTTACAAGGTTCTTTGATCCTATGGTCCTTTCAGGACCCTTAGGACTTTTAACATTCTCATTACATCTATTCATAACAAATGCCATTATAGGCTCCAAGACACCATAATTAATGTTTTGACTTGCTTGGAAGGTCCTCCTGATGCCTGCACTCTCCTGGTTCTTGAAGAGCTCCTTGAATGCCCTGGGTGCTCCTGCACCAAATTTTCCTTAAAAATTCATCAAATTACTACCCAAAAGGGAACGGGTTAGCAGAGTCCACCAACAAAAACCTAATTATGTTAATCAAACATATTGGGTTAGAACAACAAAGAGATTAGCAAAAAAATTATGAGCTACTCTGTGCGCAGACCAAATTACCCCCAAGAAAATTTTGAAGATCTCCCCTTACGAGTTGGTGTATGGAAAAGAGGTAGTGATACCCATTTCCATAGAAATTTCTTCTTTACAACTACTAAAATCCCTAGAGATTGAAGAAAGTTGTGGAATGGAAGTACGCCTAGCAAAAATCCTCAAACTAGAGGAAGACAAAGAAAAGGCTCATTGATCCATGATCAACCAATAGCAGACAGTCAAGTGATGGTGTAAAAAAAAGACCTCTAACCCAAAATTCAAAGAAGGGAGCTTAGTGCTAAAGTACAATGAATGTACTATAAAACCAAGGAAATACACTAAATTTACAAAACTATGGAAAGGACCTTTCTGAATCAATGCATGCAAAGAAAAGAATGCATATGAGCTTGAAGATGTGGAGGGAAATGCTTTAGATATACCGGTGACTGGTACTAAATATTTTCCATTAAAATGCATAGTACTTTGAAAATTTTAACAGTTATGTACCATGTGTAAAAAAATTTGTAAATGTTTCAAAATTTTGAGAATAAATCAACTAAAGAAGAACACTAAAGAAGAAAAAATCTTGTATTATATTTATCATAAAATTTACATATAACACAAGCTTGAGGCTTAGATTCAAACATAAGACTCTCTCAAGCAAACCCAAAAGGAGTTACGAAGCCAAATGATCCAAAAAGGAGGAAACATGTAAAAGAAGTGAGAAAAGGCCTCTGGTCATCGCCTAAGAAGCTATAAAGGCTCATTAGCAGGTCTTCTTTCTTATTCTTCTTTTCTTCCTCTTCTTCTCCTTATTTGTCTAATTGCAAAAGGGGGCTGAAAAAGCAACGAATGTGAACTCCACAACACAGGCTCAAGACCTACTCATTGCGACTTTGCACCAAGAAGTCGAAGTGCTTCCTCTAGGCCAATCCCATAACCCACTCCATGCTATACTCCTGCAACAGAAAAATTGTTGTTGGCTAAGAAGAATAGTGGTGCATCTCAATGTCCATAGTGTGGAAGTCAGACAGGAAGGGTAACCAAGGTACGTGTATGCCAAAGTCCAAGTGCTTGTGGAGATCCATAGTGCTTGGGATACCAACACCAAGGATGGACACTTGCACTGCCTCACCATCCCCTTCCATCAATGAGGTGTCAAACATCTCATGGGACAATCCAATTATCATAGTCTTGGACATGTTCAGGTCTAGTAATGAGGCCACAAAGTGAGAAAGCACATTGTAGTTCCTCCGAAGCTAGTTCTCGTTAGTAATGAAGTCTACACCCACCAGCCATTTGAATGCAATCATGACAAGGGGGTCACATTTATTCACCAAGAAATTGATTTGGCCATTAGTAACCTCTCCCGTGAAGCTGTATTGCGGTCTCATAGGGAGAAGTTGGATGGGAGTGCCTAAGCCAACAAATTTTTTGATGAAGTAGTGAATTATGGTGGAATGGAAATAATCATAAAGCTAGCTAACTTAAGATACTATATGTTCAAATGAATGTTGCAAAAGTTGGTGTAGCTATATATAGAAAAGGGAGATGACAAACTTAACCAATGGGGTGACAATTTTTGGTCAGACGACAATGAGAAGTTTTGAGATAGAACAGACTAAGGTAGATAAATAAAATGGAGGATCTCATCAAATGCCTTGAGAAATAAATTTGGGCATTGGGAGTAAACGCTCCCATATGTCAATTGTTGACATGTTTCATTCACCATCATTAGTGCCAACTAGCTTACTAATGAGAAAATATGTGAGTTAATGCACTAAAATTCTGAAAAATTAATGGTCACATCTTTTTAGGGGTACTTTGCATCACCTCAACACATTTTGTATGATGAAAATCATGTTTTTCAAGGAAATGAGTTCATTTGATTAAGAGACGGAAAAAGGAATGTACTAATTCCATCCTCATGGAATTTTTGGCATTCCCAAGGGATACATATCTCTAATCCACACGTATGACCTTGGTGGCAACATTTAATGTTCCAACAGTAATAGTGTAGTTTTAACTGCATGTACAAGCAAGAGAATTAATTGTACTCAAAAGTAGATTTTCCTTTTCAAGAAAAAGGAAAATGGTTGTTATCCCTAAGGAATTACCTACAAATTCTTGATACAGTCATGGTGGAACCCTCAACCTCTAGAATATAGGCCACAACTTCAAGTCAATGACCTAGCTATGCCAATATTCTTGGGCGGAAGTCATTCACCAATGCCCTAACGGTGGAGGAGCAACCTTTGGACTATTACAAGAAGGTGTCGGTTCATAATCTTGTAAAAAGAGAGGCAGTACAAGATATTGCCAATAATGTTTTTGACCCTAAGTTATCAGTTAACCCTAAAAGCCTTAGAGAAGGTGCATTTTAGAGAAATGAAAAATATGCGACAACTAAGGGTTTTGCGCTTCAACTCTTGGATTGTGGTTTGCCACAATTCATTTTCCTACTATGCATCCATGTCTAGATTTAGTTGATGCATGTGCCAAGAGATTCAATGAGGTAATAGGGGTCATTTAGAATGGCACAATTAGGGTTACTATTACTGCTCAAGCCATACGGGACATGTTGTGCATCTCTACGGCTTGGGATGCAGAGTTTTTCGATGAAGAAAAGATGGATTTCTTCAGGGAAGAAAAGGCCAAAAGAAAAAAGTTCTATGAAGAAGAAACAAGCGAAGGACCAGACAGAGGTCATCTTCCCTTTCCTCTATCATACAAGAAATTCAAGAGGGACACATAGTTAGTATTTTAAATGTTGGCCCAGGTTTTTGGTCTTGACGATGATGCTTAGGTTCTTCCTTTTAAGTTCGGCTTAGCCTTTGTGCTAAAGAGGAAAAAAAGAGGCACTATGATTTTTCCAAAGTAATAGCTGGAAAAATGTTGAACCAGCTAAAGAAGTACAAGACTGATTCCAAATTCACGTATTCTTCTTTATTGGCTCATTTGGTTTTGCATCGAAATTTTGAGTGGCTGGGGAAAAATGTACCAATATCTAGGCTAGATGAAAGGGGTTGTCTTCAACCAATTTATGTGTGGACACATAGAACTTCCAAAATAGGGGAATATTATTGGTTTGCGGATTACTTTTTGATGCAGGTACTTCCAGAATTGTTGCCTTTCTCTACTAGTTGTTTCTCTCCTGAGGTATTACAATGAATGAGAATCTCACCAAACCTAGCAGATTATTTTCTGGGCACATATTTCACATTTATCAAATTCCACAACTTTCCTAATGATTCTTTATGATTCCCCATATTTGTGATAGATAAATTCTTTGCATTAGAGGCATTTCATCAAGTGATCATTGTTGACAAGATCTATGGCACCAGAAGAAATAAAAAAAGTTATATCCACTTACCCTCAATATTGCTAATAGTTGAGTATCCTTGACGAAGTAATTTTGTGAAGAAGAGCTCAAAGATCTGTTGGCATCCTTGGGACTGGTCCTCATCTTTGATGAGTGGGATTACAACCCACGAGAATTTTACAGCATGAAACATGAAGAGTGAGAATACTTCGAGAGGGGGATGAACCTGACTCAAGAAAGTGCAAAGGTATACATTGATTTGAAACACATTCATTTCAAATGACCAGAATGGCTGAGCTTCTACACACCAAAGGTATAGTATGATAGGAGCCTTCCAATAAATAAATCTATCAATACATAGCTGAAGAAAATGGGCTGGTTAGAAAGAAAGAAGGTAGATTTCTAGAGGTTCTGATAGGAGCTGTAGTGCCGCACCCTTCATGTCGGAGAATTCCCATAGGATGAGCAGTTTGAAGATATTTATGATAAGCTGATAGTGATAACAAAAAATTAGAGACTACCCATTAAATTATGAGGAACAAGCTTCGCATCAAGCTTCCCAACCTTGAGAATCCAATATTCAAAGGGATTCGAAGCAAAGAGATTCATGAGCTTCATCCAACTCTAGTGCCCAAAGTAAAGGAAAGAGACCTTGACGGTCTATAAGAGTGTCATCCATTGTGGTTGTCAAAGGCCAAGTTTCAAAGGGGTCAGTGGCTAGGAGATTGAAACATCTTAATTCTAGTCATGAGAATAGAAGGTGGGTCCAAGATCTAGGTGTATCTGACATGCCGGCTCAAGGAGAAGAATAAGTGGAGTCCACCTTACAAGATGTGTCAACTATTGCGGTTCAGCTAAGTTTTGCTCCCTCTCTTCTTCCTATTTCAGCATCTTTGATTTCCCCTTTGCTTCCTCTCTTGGAAATGAATTCTCCTTCCTTGGGCCTTGACCTGATAATCTTGAATACACCCCCTCTTGTTTGTAACAAAAACCTCAAGATTACCCCACATGTTGAGCAAGTTGCATCCACTTCAATCGTTGTTGAGTCTTTGATCACCCTATCAAGGGCCCCTCTTGAAAGAGATAAGACATCCATGCTAACCCCAACTCCCAACCCATCATCTTTCGAGAAAACACCTTTCCACCTTACTGTATCTCTATTCAACCGTACTGACAAATCTCCCATTTAGTCTCAGCTAGGTGTGCCACCCTTTTCTATGATAACACTCCCTTTCACTTTGCCGCATGGTCATAAATCTGAGGTCTCGCCCTCCATTACCCTAACTCCCCTCTCGATGCCCCTATTCTAGCATAAAATTTTAGCATCCCTAAAACCCTCCAGGATCATTTCAATGCAACAAAGTTGGCCTGATGAAATGCTAAGAAGATACGGCCATTGAAAAACACTAAGTTGTTGGCTACCAAGAAAATTGAGGCTTGTTAGAATGAGGAGCATAATTCTCTCCTGATCAACACCATGACACCACTCATGGCTATGACCAAGGAGAAGATGTAGATGGAGAGTTATGACATCTAGATGATGGGCCTAGATCTGAAGGAACCTTGTCCATGCCACAAGGTGGTCTTAGCTAAGACCATCCAATAGGCAGTATATGTAGACTATGAAAGGCTGGGTAGAAAGTTGAAAAAGTGTGAGATGGAGGTGGCTAATGTAAGGGAAATAGTGGGTAGGTTGTAGAGTTGGCTAATGTTGGTCTAATGTTGAGATGGCCCATATAATTTAGATTCAAGGTAAGAAACAAGAAACCTCGAGGTTTCTAGAAGAAGCATAGAGCGACCACATTTAGCTACATGTTGAGATTGAGAAATTGAAAGCTAACCTTGCCACCCAACATTAGACCAGCATGGAGTACAAAAGTACTCATAGAAAGCTATAGAAAGTGCTGGAAAGTGTCCAATTTTAGGCTTTTGATAGTGTTGGGAAGGCACAGGAAGAGGTAGAAAGGTTAAGGCTAGGGAAACAAGAGAGTGCATCCGCTTTGCAAACCCACGACCTTGAGATAAAAAGTATAAGCTATAAACTATCTGTAAGTCATGAGGGATGTTTGAGAAATAAATGGAAAAATTGGCTCAATGGCCAATCACATTTTGTATACATGTGACCCTCGAGTGGAAAAATCACAAAGTTTCATTTCCAGGCTTTGTGTGGCTTCCAACGCGATCCTAAAAGATGCCAAAATTCTTGACCGAAGAATTGCTTCAATCAAAGCAAGTGATATTTTCAACTCACATAAGGTCACCAAAAAGTGCAAAGATTGTGAGATGGTGTTCACAAGGAGAGTTGAAGAAATTGAAAAGGATTTCAATGTTTTGATCAATTATAGGCTACCTCCCCTTTTCTCCACATAAAAATATATGCAGACAATAGAACAGATTATAGAAGCTATCAAACAAAAGGATTAGACTTCTGTAGAACTCCCAAGTGCAAGTATGGTGCTTAAAGCTAATGACATCAAGCACGAGATTTTTCTCCTTTCTCATCTTTATCATTACCTTGGAGTGGTTACTACAAGGTGGGGGGTCATGTCTTTCAAAGAATTTTTCCAACTTGACCAAGCACACAGGCTCATCCACAGTTTTCCCTTACCAACCAAAGCAAAATGGCAAACAAAACACTCCTCCTTCCCTAAACTTTAGGAATTTCCAGAGTGTTGGGTTTGTATATCCACAAGTGAAGGCCCCTGTGAGTTGCCAAAACTATGAAGCATTTTTTGCCTTAATATTTTTATCTTCAAGCCTTCTTTGGTTTTTGGCTTCAAAAATGCCTAGGTCAATGAAGCGTCAGTAAGAAAGACAGGCAATGTGCCATGTGGTGGCTGCATGACTTTCTTTTATCATTTTCCTTTCGGAGAAGGGCCCAGGACACATGTCAGCATGGTAGAAGTTTTCTCCAAAAAATTCTTTTAGAAAAAATAAGATCTTCGACTACATGATGTGTCATCTCTTCACTATAGAAGGATTGCGTCTATTATGAGATGATATCTTTTGGAGTCTATCGGAGTTGGCTGGCCTATTTCCTTTTCTTGGTTTTTGGGATGGAAGCTTTGAGTTGATGCCTCGGTGTGATGTGATTGGTTAGCTAAATCCTTTTGCTAGATTGTTTTTAGGATTTGATTGTTCATGAGCCGCTATCTTTGCCAAATATCTAAAGGATATTAATGTAGCAGTTGGGAATTAATGAGAAAATATCATTATGACCTAACCAAGGAGCTATAATCAAATGGAAAGCTATCAAGTATCAACATTTGGCAACAATTACTTTTGTGTTGAGGTGGTTTGTTTCTTTCTCTATAGTTATAAAAGGAGGGTAGTGACACAATGAGGGGTTGGATTCCAAGTTACATTTTCTTTGTTAAGAAAGGTTTCTTTAGTTTTCTTAGGGTTTTAGAATTATTTTCAGAAGAAAGTTGCAGAACTACTTTACTTTGGCATATTATATCTATTAAGGTTTAAACTATTGTCGGATTGGCATCCGACCTTTATTTCAAAGTTCATTTGATATTTAGAAGCATGAACTATTGAGGAGAAATTGTCGATACTATACATGTATGGCCTTTTTCAAGCTTTCTTTCTTTATATTATCCTTTTGAATGAAACACTATGTCTTGCAAGATAAATATGGATAGTTTAAGTAGTGGATTTCTATGCTTTATGCTCATATGGTAAAGTAGTAGCTAAAGAAACCTGGACTATGTCATTGGACTTCTCTATTTTTCTAAAAGTTGTTATTTTGTTGTGCTATGTTGTATTAGGAGGAAGAGTTAATGTGATTTATTAGATATTGTTTTGTTACCCATAAGAAATATTTATGTTTGATTGGACCTTAATGAACATTTCCTACTGAAAGAATTGAAAGTCTGCATTGTGCTTGAAGCTAGCCCTTTTTGTTTGTTCTCTTTCCAACAATGAAGGGTTGTGGTGTTTTGTGTCTATTTATATCACTCATAGGAATGATTTGGGTTTGAAATGTTGTAAAAGCTTTGTTGCATCACCTTTTATGTTTTATGTTTATATTTCCTTCTCCCCTTATCTCCAAACCCCAAAGAAGAGTTGGATTTCTATAAAAACCCTAGAGGTATTCAGTGAATGCAATTTCTCCCCCACTCACTAAATTTCCCATAAGACTGTCAAAGAGGCATATCACACTATGTTTTCAAACAGTTCATATTTCTTAATTTTTTCATAAATAATCAATCTATATTTTTAGTTCTTTGCATAAATTAAGATCATTAAAATTAGGAGTATCTTTATTGTACTTGCATTATTTTAAGTGAACCACCATAGGTTTTGGCCTATCTCTCTCCTTTTAGGTGAAAATATCTAATATAGCAAGAGAGTCATAGTCACCAAAAAATTGTTGGTACAATTATTATTTGAATTAATGTTACTGGGAATAATTGAAATTTAATGTGCACGGGTCAATGGCTCTTGACAACCTGATGGTAAATAAATCAAATCCTTCATAATTAAAAATAAAAACCATTTTTTATTGAGTGTTAAAATGCAAATGTGAAAAGGAATAGGTAAATTTTTTTATTGCTCGATTAAATTAAAATCCTTTGCAAATTAAACTCAAGACTTTAGTGGTTGGAAAATAATTTTAAAGGATGGGTAAAATATTTTATTTCCTAGGAGAAATGAGTAAAGTCTTCATTTCCAAATGAAAAGTGAATGAAAGTTTTTATTCACTTAAGATATTTTTCAGCTACTAGCGAAAAAGGCTTTCTACACCCAATAAAATGTAAAAGATTTTCACAATAAAAGCAAAAGCCATGAGGGTAGTAAAATGGTGAATACATAGGTGAAGGAGGTTTCTTATAGAAAACAAAGATTCACAAAGGAATTTTATTCTTTCACAACCAAAATATTTTCTATAGCAGAATGAAGATTAATGATGGCTCATCATTGTGAGGAATATTTTTCTATTGTTGAGTGAATGTGAGAAAAAAATAGAGGCAGGAAACAAAGAAAAGTGTAGAATGGGAACTCAATGGTGGAGATGTGATTTTTGATCTAAAGATTCACATGCTACCAAGTGTTCATGAAGATTGTCATTTAGGGTTTCTTCTTCAGTAAATGTAATTTTCTATTTCATTTGAAGAGAGAGTTGCTTATAGTTTGGTCTCACGAGAATACCATTTGGTAACAGGGTCTCAAATGTATAGTGTTGGTTTTAGGTTTCTAAAGTTTTCTAAGTCATGTAATTGATAATTTAATCATGATATGGTCATATTTGTATGTAAATGCACAATATTTTGGACTAGTTTTCTCCATAGTGCATATTGTATGAATTTTAAATATGAGTAATCAAATATTGCAAATATTTTTCTTTTCTTTCCTTGAGTGTCTGTTTTGTGTTATTACTATCATTCAAAGAATGAATTAAACTATATTAACATAGATAGAGGTTTATGTAGCTATGTGCTAGGATTATTAAGTATAACTAGTTAAGTTTTTGGTATCAGTTATGTAAGGCATTATCTAGTAGGAATAATTATGATAGAATGAATTTTGTGATGAGTTTGAAATTATTTGATTTAGGTGACTCCACCCTAGGATTAGGCATTGGTATTTGATGTTATAGTTCCCTGAGATTGTTTGTGAGTAGCTGCATTTTAAAATCAAATTTACATATCTGTCTTGTTATCAGTGTGTGTGGAATTTAATGCCTTACATCTCTCATGTTTAAACTACACATTACCATGAATATTAGCCAATTATGTAGGGTATTGTGTCTATTAAGCATTTAACAAAAAATCATTTGTTTATAGTGTTTTAGGTACTTTGGAACATAAGTATCTGAAATCACACTATTGGGATCACCCTCCTAGGTTTCACAAAGCTCGAAGTGTAGGGGAAAAATGGTTTTCAATAAATCTCTCATTCATTGGCCAAATCTCTCCTTGAATTTGACTGTTAGGCCTGGAAACCCTTTATGATTCAAGTGGATTGCAGATTTTGGGAACCAACAAAGGTAGAAGGTTTAAGGGTTTATGATTTAAGGGTTTAGGGTTGAGGGTTGAGGATTGATGGTTGAGGGTTGAGGGTTTAGGGTATAAGTTTGAAGGTATAGGTTGAAGGATTATGGTTGATGGTCCAATGTATAGGGTAGAGGGTATAGGGGTTGAGTGCTTAGGGTTTAAGGGTTGAGGGTTGAGGGATTAATGGTTGAGGGTTGATAATTTAGGGTTAAAGGTTTAAGGGTTGAGGGTTGAGATTTTAAGGTTGACTATAGAGGGTTGAGGGTATAGGGTTGATGGATTAGGGTTGAGAGTGGAATGTATAGGGTAGAGGGTATAGAGGTTGATGGTTTAGGGTTCAAGGGTTGAAGGTTAAGGGTAAAGGGTTGAGGGTTGAGGGTTTAAGGGTTGAGGGATTAAAGGTTAAAGGTTGAGGGATTAGGGTAGAGAGTTTAATAGGGTTTAAGGGTTTAAAGATTGAGGGATTAGGTTTGAGGGTAGGGGATATTGGGTTGAGGGTAGAGGGTAGAGGGTTTAAGGGTTGAGGGTTGAAGGTTTAGGGTTGAGGGTTGAGTTTTTAAGGGTTTAAGGATTGAGAGTATAGGGTTGAAGGATCGGGGTAGAGAGGGAGGGATGGATGGAAGGAGAGATAGAGGGATAATTGAGATAGAGAGAAGGAGAGAAGAGGAGGGAGGAATAATGATATATGAGGGTCTAGGATCCAATGTAGAGGGTAGAGGGCTGAGAATTGAGGACATATAAGGTTTCTGGTTCAATCCATTAGGAATTGCATGCAAAAATTATCAATTAAATGTAAATAAAGATTAAATAGAGGAATAAAAAAACAAAAATAATAATAGCAATATGTGGTCTGCTTCCCACTAAACCTTTGTATCTACATGTATAGCTTCAAAATACACTTTAGGGTCACCAACATTTGTTAACAAAATAGAATACAAAGAGGGAGAAATTCTTTTAGGAGGTCTTCTTATCCTTGAAGTTTGTCTAACATTCACTGGACTGTGTGGTATTTGTTGTTTCTATTTTTGTGGAGCATGAGGAACCATTGTAATATAAATTTTTGGTGTATCATCCAGTACTAAATAATCATTTTATTTCTTCTTGAGCATGCTGCTACAACTGATCTTTGTACAACACTTTCTCATTAAATATGACATCCCTACTTCTCACAATTTTCTGATTTTCAAAATCCCAAAGCCTATAGCCAAATTCATCAATGCCATATCTAAAAAATATACATTTCTTTGATTTTGCATCAAGATTGTTTTTATTTTCAGAATCTATAGGTGCAAATGCTTCACAACTGAAGGTCTTGAGAAAAGAATAACTCACCTTCTTACCATTCCATGCTTCCTTTGGAATACCACAACCCAAAGGATTAGAGGGACCTCTATTAATTAAATAAACAATAGTTTTTATAGCCTCTTCACACATGTTTAAAGGTAGCCCAACATACAATCTCATAGTTCGTGCACGCTCCATTATTGTTCTGTTCATGCGCTCAACCACTCCATTTTCTTGTGGAGTCCCTAGAACCATTTTTCTACCTACGAATTCCATTAAAGGAACAATAATCTTCAAATTCTTTGCTGCAATACTCACCACCATTATTAGATTTGAGACATTGTAATATTTTACCTAGCTCATTGTCAACCAAGCTTCTCCATTTCTTAAATGTTTCAAATACATCATATTTCTACTTAAGGAAACAAATACAAACCTTCCTAGTTGCAATATCTATGAATATAACATAATACCAAGAGCCACTGAGAGAAGATACTTGAGCTAGTCCCCATACATCTGTATGCACAAGTTCCAGCTTTTCATTGTTCTTTTGCTTCCCATCCTTGAGAAAACTAACTCTCTGTTGTTTTCCATACACACAACTTTCACAAAAATCCATTTTATTGTATTTCATACCTAGTAAAACTTTCTTAGAATGAAGTACCTTCATACCTTTTTCACTCATATGCCCAAGTATATTATGCCACAGTGTTGTCTTAGAACCAACAACAATTGTTTTAGTCTCTTCCTACAAACCTACAACAACTATTCTTGAACTTTTTTTTCTATTTGCAATAGCTAAAGTAGAAGGAACATTATGACCTATACAAAGATATAAGGTTCCTACTTTCACACCTTTTGCTACCACTAAGGTGCACCTTTTGTAACCTTCCAATTTTTATCACTAAATGTAACAACATAACTTTCATCATCTAGTTTCCCTACTAAAATTAAATTTCTTTTTAACTTTGGAATGTGCCTTACCTCATGTAGTAGCCAATGATTCCCATTCTGCAACCTAATTTTGATTCTTCCCTTTCCAAAAATCTAGTAGGGTTTGTTATCTCTCAAATAAACTAGCCCAAAAACCCCCTGGACATAATCAAGAAAATAACTTCTATGGGGCATAGCATGAAATGAATCCCCTGAATCTAAAACCCATGAATAATAAGAATTATCAAGGGAAAAAATCAAAGCATCCTCATCAAATTTATTACTTACCACATTTCCCTCTTTATTGCCTTCCTTTTTTTCTTCTTTATTTTTGCGAGACCAACAATATTTTTGTACATGACTCGACTTACCATAGTACCCACAATCCCTCTTGTCTTCATATTGGGATATGTTTTCCTTTGATTTTCCTTGTGACTTCCCATGAATTCTAGAATTGTTTCCTCTCTCCTTTGTTCTGCCCCTACTTTTTGCAGTCAAAACACTTCGTGATGTGGATGTTCCACCTGAGCTTTTCCTATGAATTTCCTCACTCAACATAACACCAACAACATCATCAAATTTCAATGTATTTGAACTAGTAACAGAATTTCTAACAACCATTACCAAGCTATTCTAGCTTTTAGGCAAAGAACATAGAATCAAAATAACCCTAACTTCTTGATCAAAGTTTACATTTACAGAAGTTAATTGACTGGTAACCGTATTAAACTCATTTAAATGTTCAACAAATGACCCACCTTCTACCATTTTCATTTTAAATAAATGCTTCATAAGAAATACCTTATTCGAAGTGGAAGGCTTTTCAAGTAACTTCACCAAGGTTTCCATCAACTCTTGAGTTGTATTTTTTGTTGTAATATTGAATTCCACCGATTGTGCTAGGCATAAATGAATGGATCCTAGTGCCTTTATGTCCAAAATATTTCAATCCTCATCACTCATTTTTGTCGGTTTCTTGGTTATTCCTTCCAATGGCCTCCATAAATCCTTCTGATAGAGATAATCCTCCATCTGTATCTTCCATAATTTATAGTTCTACCTATTGAATTTATCTACCTTCAATTTACCCTCCACCATTATTCTCACTTAACCATGAGACTCCCACTCAACCATCAGACTTTCCTGTAGATGATAATCGAACACAACCCGCTCTGATACTGCTTGTTAGGAATTGCATGCAAAAAATATCAATTAAATGAAAATAAAGATTAAACAAAGGAATGAATAACACATAAATAATAACAAGAGGCAATATTTAATGTGGTTCACCCAAACTTGGACTATTTCCACCAACAAAGAGTCCAATATTATTATCAAATAAATCAAACTGATTACAACCAATAATCCCTACAACTCAATACCATTGAAAATGCTACAATACAATGTCAACGAAAAACCTAATCTTTATCCTTTTATCAAGACTTATGTTGGTTACAAAATAGTATTTTTTTTATGTTGGCCCTTGGACCTCGCAAGGGGTGTTGCCCCTTGACTTCATCTTGGGGGTGCTACCCCCAACACCCCGTTAAATAATTTGGGGAGAAACCACACCGATTGGGTAAAAATTAACCTTCGAGTCTGAATAGGCTCCACATAACAAAAAAAGGTATTGGGGTATGTGTAGGATCATCATGGAAAAAAAAGGCCCTTAAGTGGTGAAAAATTCAATAAAAATAAATTCAGGCAACTTGACGTAAAAATTTGAATAAGCTATCTATATTATTTAAAAAATACGTAAAAATAAAATTTGTAGCAAATTGAATGTAGTTTCTAAGCTACTATGTTTATTTTATTAAAAAATTCTATTTGGTGAAAATTTAAAATTTCAATGCAGTAGTACTTAAATTTTAGAGAAAAAATAAGAAGTAGGTGTCTGTTTGACCACACTAACTACAATAAAATGATAATATTTTTTATAAGATTTTAGATATAAGTAGAGGACTCATGTCCTGATGTGATGCATATTTTTTTATAATATTTTTCCAAGTAAATAATTAATTATGAATTTGTTATTACAACTTTTTAAAAATATAAAAACTTGTATGTCTGACCACCTTAACTTGGTGAAAACTTCATGAAATTCAAGTTTTTTTAATCCTATAGTATGTGAAACATAGAATGTGACACATGTTTTAGATTCAAAAAATATGATACTATTTGAAAGCTATAGATTTTTTTCAATCAGCCTATCAATCAGGGCTTTAGTCATAATTCAAATACAAAATGAATAATAATTATTTATTAAATTCAACGTCAGCATAATTTATATTGGTGGAAAGCTGAGAATCTCCTTTAAAAGCCCTTTTCATTTCATCAATTTTGGGTAAAAAAAATGTCATCAGCCACATACCCTACACATACCCATCATATTGCCACTTTTTGGCCCATCATGATCTTGCACATACCCAAATATGGATATGCAGTAATATGAGAGGTTCCAATTAATGTAAAGCACTAATTTTTAAAGGGCCACTAATTTGAAGTAAGTTATTGTTTAAATTTGCATTCATGATCTGATATTTGACTCCATGCCTTAGGATTAGGCATTGATCTATGATATTACCCATATCATTATCAGAAACAATCTAAATATTTTAAAGCCCTTTTACTTTGATGAATATTTTCTTTATTGCTTAGGTTATATCTATTCCCTATATCTTCATGGTGTTTAAAGAGTATATAGGCTGAATTTGAGAGAATTTCATCTATTAAACCCTACATGTGTTTGAGATGAAGATATTTAAGTTATGTGTTCTCAGTAATGTTCAATCAAAATGGGATTATGCTTGAACTTGGTAGGATATAGAATACCCATCACTCATATACCTGAGAACTATCCACTTTCATAGGTCTATAGTTTGTTGCTTGGTATAACTTTATTATACATTCAGGCCTACAATTAGGAACACCCTCTTGAGTCCTATGGAGCTCAAAGTGTAGAAGCATTTCCATAGCCTTGTTTGTTGGATTTTCTTGTCTTCAATCTCTTGATAGTTTAGATTCCTTGTCCTAAACATTTAATTTCCTAGTTTATGCATTGTGTTTCTCCTTAGTATTGAAGGTTGCAAGAAAAATAACCAACAGATTGGTGTCTCCGTTGGGGAGTCAGTTGAAAAGAGTCATTAAATTTTTTGATTTGTAGTTTTGGGTCATAATGATCCAAGGCCCTGCATACTTGAAGGAGACTGCTACAATGTTTTTGATGTATTCTTAAAGTGTGGTGCTCTTCTTGTGGAGAGAACTCAAAAATACATATATCTTCGAAGAAGCTTTCTACTACTCAAAGATCTTTTCCTCTTCCAAAGAGGTGGTGACTCTACATAATTTTCTACATCATTAGAAGACTTGGTTACAACAAGTCTCAGGTCTTTTTCTATTGTAATGTTCTTGTATAAGGTTTTCAACCAAAATTTCTAGTTGATACTGTCCCTTATTCAGTATTTTAAGATACTAGTAGAAAAGGGAAATGAGAAAGTAGGATATTGTGAAAAGGATTTATTGAGAAGAAACTAGTTGTAGAGAGAACAAAATTTTATTTGCAAAAATGTAATGTTGTCCTATTTCTCCCTCTACAAGTTGTAATATCATGCCTAGAACACAATCATGTCCTCAAAGGGAGGTGTTCACTAGTGAAGATACAACCCTATGGATTTCAGTTAAATCCAAGGTTACCCACATTCTATCCCAACAAGAGTTAATTAATATTTTCCTAAGTTTAGAGGAGGTCTTGAAGAATCAACATCACAACATGTACAATATTTTCTTGATGCAATGGAAGAATTTCAAATAGTAGAAGAGGATGTTGTCATGAAGCTTTTTGTCTGAACTTTGGAAAATAATGTTGAATATTGGTTTTCTAGTTTACCAATGTATTCCATATATTCATGGCAAGAGATTGAGAAACTATTCATGGATGAGCTTGGTGAAGTGAATGATGACTACTTGTCTGAAGAAAGAAATCTGCATACCCAAGAAGAGTATGAAGAGAAATGTAAAAATGAGGATGAACTTATGCCACCTATTGATGCATTATATGATGTAAGAATATTTGAGGGTGAATCCTCCTATGATTTTCATGATAAATTCATGAAGATTATGTTTGCTATACCAACATTAAATAGACCTAATGAATAAGTGTGTATTGATTTTTTTTGTAAGAGACTTGAGCTAGGTCTAAGTACCATGCCAGCTAATTTGAAGCCCCCTAACCTTGAGTTCATATATCAATGGCTTTCAGTGATTAAAGAAATGGTAGAGAAATATGGAAGTCATATATTGGTTGGATTATGTGATGGTACCTTTCCTAGACTTAATCACATAGATCTAGATGGTATAGTAGAAGACAAGAGCGATGCATCATTTGGTGATGAGGAAGTTTTTTTTTAACAACCTACAAAAGAAATATACCCAAATGAAGATTGCAACCATGATGGTCATAATGAGATAAATGAAACATTTAAAGTTTCTTCTATTTTCTTAGAAAATATAGAAACAGAGAGTATATTTTTTGTAGTGAATGAAGGTTGTGATGATAACGATGATACTGAAAGTATTTTCATTTCTATGGACTTTGAATATACAATTGAAGATCATGCTAATTCTGAATTTTCATGTCTTTGTAATGAGAAAAATGGTGTTGTAGATGGAGGTCTACAACCAACTGAAAATCATTCTTGTCTAGGTGATCAAGATGATTTCAATTCTATAATTGGTGACTGTGATTCCTTTCAAGAGGATGAGGTAGAGTTAATTTCTTCAAGAGGAAAGTGTTTCAACAAGGAAAATGATGATAACATTTTGAAAGCCTCACTATTGCACGATGATGGCTTTGAATTGAATATAATTTTTGAAGAGGAGATGTGTAATCAACAGTATTATGATACACCTCATCATACTAATGGGTATGTGCAGGATCATGATGGGCCAAAAAGTGGCAATATGTAAGTGATATAATGTCCCATGTGGCTGGCGACTTTTTTTTAACCCAAAATTGATGAAACGAAAAGGGTTTTTAAAGGAGATTCTCAAATTTCCGCCAATATAAATTATTCTTTACTTTTAATTTAATAAATAATTATTATTCATTTTCTATTTGAATTACGACTAAACTCCTAATTGATAGGCTCATTGAAAAACATCTATAGCCTTCAAATGGTACCAAATTTTTTGAATCTAAAACATGCATCACATTCTATGCTTCCCATACTAAAGGATTTAAAAAAAAAATGAATTTCATGAAGTTTTGACCAAGTTAAGGTGGTCAAACATATGATTTTTTATATTTTTTAAAATTTGTAATAAAAGTCATAATTAATTATTTACTTGGAATTTTTTTTTTAAAAAACTCTTCATCACATCGGGACATGAGTCCTCTACTTATATCTAGAATATTATAAAAAATATTATCATTTATTGTGGTTAAATTGGTCCGGATAGACACCTACTTATTTTTCCATGAAATTTAAGTGTACTATTGCATTGAAATTTCAAAATTTCACAAATAGATTTAAAACAAAAAAAAAAAACCTAGTAGTTTAGAAACTACTTTCAATTTTCTACAGATTCTATTCTTACATATTTTTGAAATAATATAGATAAATTATTCAAATTTTTACGTCAAGTTTCCTAACTCTGATTTTTCTGAATTTTTTGCCACTTAAGGACCTGTTTTTCCATGATGATCTTGCACATACCCTAATCTTACAAGTATTGAATGCAACATTGATGAAAGCTTTCATGATGATGAGATAGAGGACTCTCTTGATTTGAAGAGTACTTTTGTGAATGCCAAAATATCAGATGAAAATGACAGAGTATGTAGTGATTTTTAATCAGAGAAATTATGTGTGAGAAGTTGCAATGAAGAAATAAATAATGGATTTTAGTTTGACAATGAAGAATGTATCCCTATTGATCATTGCAATAGTATGAACAACGAAGGAGATATGTATGCAAGAGATTTAGTGGAAGAATCGGTTCAAGTAGTTGATTATGAAGAGCATGCATGTGATGATAATGTTAGTGATGAAAAAGGAGTTCCTCTTTTGTTGGATGCTTTACCTTCTTCTTTTACTAGCTTTGAAGTTATCACTGAGTGTCTGCATGAGGATAGCATTGATGTAGTAGTATATGAACTTGCAAATGAAAAGAAAAATGCTAATACAACTAAGAGAATTTTCTATGATTAGTTTGCACTTGAAGAATGTGATTGTGTCAATTACATGCATGCATATGAGGATCTTTTTTCTGGATCAACAACTCATAGCTTTCCTCATGAGCATTATGCTTCAAATTTTCATGTTGATGCAGTAGGAGGTAATACTAAGTATGATACTCCTAGCAACAATGTTTATGTTTGGAATAGTCATTGTGAGGAATCTATTGCAGAAGTAAATTCTAAGTCATCTAACCCCGCTCTTGAAACATTTGTGTGTGATAACATTACTAATTTTGACAGTCTTGTCTATGAGCTTAAAGTAGGAAACATTGTTTGCGATGCTGATGCATTGTCTGAATGCTATGATTTGAATGTGGACAATGGATTTGTGGGTGTTAGTGAG